>JAEIGF010000635.1:0-600000 GCA_018903485.1 Drosophila littoralis
ATTAGTTTTTTCCCTGGAAATAATCTGTTAGCCTCACATAGCTTTGCTTAAACCCAGTTTTTGGTAACATGGTCGTTTTCGATTCTGTGAGAAAATTTGACGTCATCTACGTACACATAGCATGTTCTGCCAATTTGTGCACGCAGCACGTCGTCGATCGCTCTTTGAAAGATGCTTCCCGCATTCTTCAACCCGAATGGTAGTCGACAAAACTTATACTCTTCCTCCGTTTACAGAGAAAGATGTTTTTTCGCGGTCTTGCTCCACAAGAAATATCTGGTGGTAGCCGGACTTTAAGTCTAGAGTTGTAAAATATCTAGCTTTTCCCAGATTGGGCTAAGATCCTCAGGAATGCTCGGCATTGGCTATTTGTCTGCTATGGTTCGCTCGTTTAGCTTTCTGAAATCGATAACTAGGCGTTTTATTTTGTTGCCATTTTCGTCTTCGACCTTTTTTATCGACAACCCATGTCGGGTTGTTGTACGGCGACTTTGATGGCCTGATGATGCCATTTCGCAATAGTTCTTTGATCTCGTTTTCAAAATCAGCCACTCCCATAGGGTGTGGGTAAAGTTTGAGTAGACCGGCTCACTGTCTGTTGTGCGTATTGTGGCCACTACCAGAAGTATTGAACGGCAGTGCTTCGTTAGAAGCTGAAAATGCCTTTACTTTGTTTAGAATCATGCTACTAAACTCGGCCCTTATGGACTCTGGCACAACAATATCATCGATATTTGTGGAAATTCACATTGTCGCAAATGTGGTGCTGCAGCTTCTCAGATGTAGACCCATAGTTGATTCTGCCATTTTCAGCGTTCAAGGTCGCTCTTATCTGCGTTAGCAAGTCGAAGCCTATGATGCCGTCGAACGGAGTCAGGAGTCTAGTAGGAAGAATGACGTTGTTACACCGAAAATGTCAATTAAACACTTCTGGTGGACTTTGTTAGAACCATGGAATGGAACTAACACTGAAAGGGTGCTGACTGGCCTCACATGTTTTAAGCCTGTTAGGGTCTAATATAGTTTTTGGCCGCCCCGTGTCGATTAAAATTCTTATTTTTCCCCTGCCAGCTGCCGTTTTGAAGGTTCCTTAAGAATTTATCGAGTCATCCCCAGGAGCATAGTCGGAGTCGTCATCGACCTCGCAACCTCCTTGGAGGCGACTTTATTCTGTGAGCTTGGCATTGTCGGGGTTTTTTGCACAGCCTCTGGCCTGATGCGCGCTCAGACGAATTCGGTCTCTTTTGGCCTTGCCCATTTCCTACTAGTGAACTACTAGCCTGTTCTTTGTTGTACTGTGTCTCTGTCTAAACTTTGCCGTTGACATCAACTTCCATAGGCTCCTGTTGTTGGCCTTGGTCTACTTTGTTGCTATTATTCGCCCAGCTTTTCTGTGGTTAGTGTTTACCCTGTTTTTGGTATAGTGCGGGTTTCTTTCTGCCGCGCTCGGCATCATCAATTTCCCTGTTTCTCATACGAGCGTCTTTGGTTCCTGTTACCCTCGGTCACGTGGGCTTTGTCTTCAAAACCCTAGCATACGTGGCCGCGAACGTACTTCGCTCGTGCTAGCCTCTGCCTCTCTGGCCAAGGCCGAGCAGAGGGCAGGTCTTTCGGCTGCGCAGGAAACACAACTGATCTCAGGGTCTTCTTCAGACCTAAGACGAACGCATGCAGTGCATCGCTCCTAACCTCTTCATTTAGCATTTTTGCTCTATCTTGGTCGTGGGTCATTACTACCTTGTTCGTGACCAGAGTTAGCGTGCGCTCAACCTCGTCATAATACTGCATCAACTTAGAGTCGCCCTGTCGGACCATCTCTAGTTGTTGACGCAAGAGTCTACGCGACGTCCTATCAGCATACGTGCAGTCTAACCTAGCAATGATTGCATCAAAATTTAGAACTGTGTTGTACGAAGACAACAAAGCTCTTGCTGTACCCTTAATTCTGTTTCTTATTATATTAACCGCTTGGTAGTGGGCATTGCTGCCTACGTAGGGTCTGAAAAAGTTCGTACGCATCCACAGCGGATTGTCTCCAGTGGACATATTCATCATGCGTACCATTGAATTCGGGTATAGATTTTACACAGTCAAGGGATATATTACACCCTACATCGGGGTCGATTGGATTCTTTGATACGCTTCGCCTGCGGTGCCTCAAGGCGTAAACTATCTACCCTTTGGTTTACCGAACTTAATCTTGCGTCAAATTCTGCTTTTAGTCTAGACTCCTGCTGTGCTAACGCCTGGTTTATGAGCGCTTGTATCTGATTAGTGTCCATGTCTGTTGTGTTTTCTAAACTGGCCTCTGAGTTTGTGTCCCAGTCTTCGTCACTAATATATTCACTTTTAATCTCCCTATAGGGTCCTGGGAAGCTCATTAGCTTGTACCCTTAACCTTTGTTTGACACTTATTTGGGTTTCCGGCCTGCTACGTGATAATATCGAGTTTTGACCAAATAACTTTTCACAACTTGCCTTTACTCAATGCCTTTTGTTTTATTTTGTACTTAAAATCGTTTTTTTAGTAGAACAAACCACTTACATCTTATTTGCGGGGCCTGATTATCCTAACTGTTGTTAAGGTCGCGGGTTTCATCCGCTGTTGGGCGCCAATTAATCAAGTGTGGAACTTCCCAATGTCTGTTCCACGACGCTTCTCGCTGGCGGGTGACAGTGGTGATGGATTAAGTATTCAGCCTTTAGCTGGCGTCTTCGCGAACACAAGAAATATACGAATTAACTATTCGGAGTTATATTTTATTCCAACCGGCGTAAGCTTCGGTCGCTCAAACAGAACTAAAATCACTCGAATGCAACGAGTTGGGACATAATCTTAATTAAACATATAATTGACAAAGCTTACGCTACCCACCATAGCTGATTCAGCATAATCTACAATGTAGCAGTCGGCAAGCCGACTTCAGCATAAGTGATAACGCTGCTCTTGCGACATGCGCAAGGTATCAGGTTACCGCAGCTGACCGTTGCGATCAGGGCACTGAACTGAGGCATTCGCCGTGTCAGCACCATGCGCGCAATTGTTTAGCCAAATACAAAGACTTAAACTGCTATGTGCGAGGGGCACTCGTTAACTACTCCCCCTTTAGAACTATGAGCGTCCTCGTTCATCTTGAAGCTGTTGACAATCCTTTGCATCTCCATCGATGTCCGTCTTCTTCTCAAACCTTGGTAGAGTAGAATGGAACTGCAAAATAGGAGGCTGAGCGCCACTCCAACACCGAACCACACCTTAGGCGACCCTGCAGACTCTACCCTTTCCTCCAACTTGGATGACGTGAAGATTTTTGTTGTTCATTCTATGGAGCAATGGCATACTAAGTACCGGATCATGGCTAATGATGTTGATTAACGGGGAAGCCGCTATGCCAGGGATTTTGTCCAGAGCTTCGCGCCAGTTTGTATACTTTGTGCCGTTTACAATGCCCACGTGTTCAAAGGTGATAAGGTAGGTGCCGTTGACTTGTATCTCTGGTTCATCGTCGGTGCTAATTCGTGCTGGACTTTCGTTTATTATCATGATGCCGTCGTCCACGTAGGTGATAGGTGTCAAGTGGCTGGGTTGCGTATAGCAGTGTGCTTTACCGCCCGCATGCAGAGCCTGTGCGCAGGTGTCGCGAGATGCTATCTTGCAGAATGACGTGTACGTTGTTGTAGTACAGCTGTTGACCGATAAGACGTCGTTTTCGCATTCTGCTACGGTGTCATCTTGGAGTTGAAGAACGGTGTGCTCATGTGAAACCGGAAATATGCTGACCTTTTTACAAACAAATTTAATTCTAGGGTAATCTATTAGTACGTGGATTATATTTTCGGACTGGAGGACCTTAATATTGGAAGCTTCCAACAAACTTACTACAGGGATATCTGTGGGATGCTCAACTAAAACGGATTTTAAGTCGTCGTGGTCAAATATTGTGGGGTTAATTATGTTTGACTTAGCAAGTGTGATTGTAAGCATTACATTTTAAACTTCAGTTATCAACATTCTATTCCTGGCCAAAAGTGCCTCGTATAAATGTGAAGTGTCGATTAGCTCTTTCTTCTTTACCTTGACTATCTGATTTACTGTATCGGTTAACTGGTTTATTTTTATTTTTTTTTTTTTTATTTTTAATTTATTACTTTAAATTGTCCTTGTGGACCACCCTCCCCCTTATAAGAACAGACGTTCCTAGGTCTGCCTGAACAGTTTCTTCGTCGCATAATGGGGTCAGCTTGTTACTTAACCTTCTGTTGGTCTTAACAAATACCTTTTCTCCCACCTCAAATACCTTGTTCTGCCTGTTTGGGTTGTTTCTGTCCAGTTGCACTTGTTGCGTTTTTTCGACCTTGTTTTTGATTGCATCTTTAAACTCATTGGTAGACGCATGTATTACCTCAATCGGTTTTTTGCCTATTACCGAATGTACCGATCGATTATATTCCACTGTGGCATGTATGATCAGTTCGACTGTGTCGTCTATTTTTTTCTCAAATTTGAGGCACCTTGCAATTTCCAACAAGGTACTGTGGAAGCGGTCCACCTGGCCGTTGGAGGTACTGTGAAGCGGTGGTGCGTTCACAATGTCTATCCCATATCTGTCTTTTAATAACGAGGTTATTGTCTCCGAATTAAAAGACGCCTCATTATCGCAGTATATTACCTTTGTCTTTGGGAAAAAATTAACAGCTTGAACGATAGGGGTTTTCACATCGGTTATTGTACGTGACACTATTGGTTGTACTATTGCAAATTTTGAAATTTAGTCGATACACGTTAAGAACTGCTTCTTGTCAGTTGAAAAATGTCGATGTGCAGGATCTCGCCAGGGTATGATGGAATTGGTGTTTCCCCAAGGACATGGTTCTTTGGATGTCTGTCATATTTGGCCTTAGTGCAGGTTTTGCAGTTCGCCACAATTTCTGTCACTAGCTTGATGATTTTCGGAAAGTAATATTCTTCCAAGATTTGTTTGCAGTAACGAAACTCAGTGGATGGGAAGCTTTTCACTAATTCATGTTGGATGAATGCCAGCATTGGCAAGTCGCAATTGATTGCGTTGACTACAGTTGGTTTGACAAATGATTTAACCTCATTTAATGCTTCGTTTTTATCTGTGAAGTGAAAAATATGACGAGTTTTCTCGCCGAAAAATATGAAGTTCCGACTCAGAGAGAAACGTGCTTCTTCCAACACTATTTGGTTTTTAAAACAGTTTAACGGTTTGTCCGTTGACTCTATTGTGTATGTTAGCGACAGCTCACTGTGGATGGTAGCTGCGTCTGACGCTATTTCTTCTTGCAAGGCGTTAATATTTTGTCGAGACAATGCGTCTGCGACATGGTTTTCTTTACCGGGTTTGTAGTGGATTTTTGCGTTATGCTCATCGATATACGCTTTCCACCTTTTATTTTAGCATTGGGGTTCCTATCCGATACAGCAAAGGTAAGAGGTTGGTGATCTGTGAAGATATTAATGTCTCTTGTACCATACAAGTACTGCTGTAGCTTACCTAGCGCCCACACAATAGCCAACAACTCTCTTTCATTGGTGGCGTAATGGGTCTCGCTATCTTTTAGAGTTCTTGATATCATAGTAATGGGTCTGCCATCTTGTGAAAGTACAGCGCCAATACCATATGCTGAAGCATCCGTCGTTAGATCGAACGGCTTCCTAAAATCTGGATATCTAAGAATGACGTCTTCTGAAGCTAAGATGTTTCTTAGTCTCTCAAAGGCATCCCTCTGGGTGATGTCAAAATTGATAGCCGTTTTTTTTGACATATGTTTGCTAATAGACCCGTTTTCGCCTTTCAGAATACTCGTTAACGGTTTTGCTATTGCAGCAAAGTCCTTAACAAAACACCTGTAATAGCTGGCCATGCCTAGGAATGATCTGAGCTCAAATAGGTTATTTGGTTCCGGATATTTTTGAATAGCCTTAACCTTTTCCGGGTCGGTTTTCGCCCCGCCTTCAGTTACTATGAACCCCAAGTATTCTACTTCTTTTTAAAGAAATTAGTTTTTTCCCTGGAAATTTTCATGTTAGCCTCATATAGCTTTGCTAAAACCCAGTTTATATGCGTAACATGGTCTTTTTCGTTCTCTGAGAAAATTATGACGTCATCTACGTACACATAGCATGTTCTGCCAATTTGTTCACGCAGTACGTCGTCGATCGCTCTTTGAAAGATGCTTCCCGCATTCTTCAACCCGAACGGTAGTCGAGAAAACTCATAATTTCCTCCGTTTACAAAAAAAAAAGATGTTTTTTCGCGGTCTTGTTCCGCAAGAAATATCTGGTGGTAGCCGGACTTTAAGTCTAGAGTTGTTAAATATCTAGCTTTTCCCAGATTGGCTAAGATCATGGGAATGCTCGGCATTGGGTATTTGTCTGCTATGGTTCGCTCGTTTAGCTTTCTAAAATCGATAACTAGGCGTTTATTTTTGTTGCCATTTTCGTCACGACCTTTTTTATCGACAACCCATGTCGGGTTGTTGTACGGCGACTTTGATGGCCTGATGATGCCATTTCGCAATAGTTCTTAGATTTCGTTTTTCACAAAATCAGCCACTCCCATAGGGTGTGGGTAAAGTTTTGAGTAGACCGGCTCACTGTCTATTGTGCGTATTGTGGCCACTACAGAAGTATTGAACGGCAGTGCTTCGTTAGAAGCTGAAAATGCCTTTACTTTGTTTAGAATCATGCTACTAAACTCGGCCCTTATGGACTCTGGCACAACAATATCATCGATATTTGTGAAATTCACATTGTCGCAAATGTGGTGCTGCAGCTTCTCAGATGTAGACCCATAGTTGACTGTGCCATTTTCAGCGTTCAAGGTCGCTCCTATCTGCGTTAGCAAGTCGAAGCCTATGATGCCGTCGAACGGAGTCAGGGAGTCTAGTAGGAAGAATGACGTTGTTACACCGAAAATGTTAATTAAACACTTCTGGTGGACTTTGTTAGAACCATGAATGGAACTAACACTGAAAGGGGTGCTGACTGGCCTCACATGTTTTAGCCCTGTTAGGGGTCTAATATAGTTTTTGGCCGCCCCCGTGTCGATTAAAATTCTTATTTTTTCCCCTGCCAGCTGCCGTTCGACAAACGGTAGCGTGGAGCGTTCCCTACAAAATTTATCGAGTCATCCCCAGGAGCATAGTCGGAGTCGTCATCGACCTCGGCAACCTCCTTGGAGGCGACTTTATTATAGCCTTGGTCATCATTGTCGGGGTTTTGTTGCACAGTGTTATGCACCCGCTGACGCCTCTGGCCTGATACGCGCTCAGACGAATTCGGTATCTTTTGGCCTTGCCCATTTCCTACTTGTGAACTACTAGCCTGTTCTTTGTTGTACTGTGTCTGCTGTCTAAACTTTGCCGTTAAAGCATCAACTTCCATAGGCTCCTGTTGTTGGCCTTGGTCTGCTTTGTTGCTATTATTCGCATAGCTTTTCTGTGGTTGGTGTTTACCCTGTTTTTTGGTATAGTGCGGGTTTCTTTCTTGCCCGCGTTCGGCATCATCATTTCTACCCTGTTTCTCATACGAGCGTCTTTGGTTCCTGTTACCCTCGGTCACGTGGGCTTTGTCTTCCAAAACCCTAGCATACGTGGCAGCGAACGTACTTCGCTCCATGCTAGCCTCTGCCTCTCTGGCCAAAGCCAGAGCAGAGGGCAGGTCTTTCGGCTGCGCAGGAAACACAACTGATCTGAGGGTCTTCTTCAGACCTAAGACGAACGCATGCAGTGCATCGCTCCTAACCTCTTCATTTAGCATTTTTGCTCTATCTTGATCGTTGGTCATTACTACCTTGTTCGTGACCAGAGTTAGCTTGCGCTCAACCTCGTCATAATACTGCATCAACGTAGAGTCGCCCTGTCGGACCATCTCTAGTTGTTGACGCAAGAGTCTAAGCGACGTCCTATCAGCATACGTACAGTCTAACCTAGCAATGATTGCATCAAAATTTAGGACTGTGTTGTACGAAGACAACAAAGCTCTTGCTGTACCCTTAATTCTGTTTCTTATTATATTAACCGCTTGGTAGTGGGCATTGCTGCCTACGTAGGGTCTGAAAAGTTCGTACGCATCCACAGCGGATTGTCTCCAGTGGACATATTCATCATGCGTACCATTGAATTCGGGTATAGATTTTACACAGTCAAGGGATATATTACACCCTACATCGGGGTCGATTGAGATTCTTTGATACGCTTCGCCACAAGGCGTAAACTATCTACCCTTTGGTTTACCGAACTTAATCTTGCGTCAAATTCTGCTTTTAGTCTAGACTCCTGCTGTGCCAACGCCTGGTTTATGAGCGCTTGTATCTGATTAGGGTCCATGTCTGTTGTGTTTTCTACACTGGCCTCTGAGTTTGTGTCCCAGTCTTCGTCACTAATATATTCACTTTTAATCTCCCTATAGGGTCCTGGGAAGCTCATTAGCTTGTACCCTTAACCTTTTGTTTGACACTTTATTTATAGGGTTTCACTATGGCCGATGCTAATCGGCATGGATAGAACGTGATAATATCGAGTTTTGACCAAATAACTTTTCACAACTTGCCTTCAATGCCTTTTGTTTTATTTTGTACTTAAAATCGTTTTTTAGTTGAACAAACCACTTACATGTTATTTGCAGGGCCTGCTTATCCTAACTGTTGTTAAGGTCGCGGGTTTCATCCGCTGTTGGGCGCCAATTAATCAAGTGTAGAACTTCCCAATGTCTGTCCCACGACGCTTCTCGCTGGCGGGTGACAGTGGTGATGGATTAAGTGTTCAGCCTTTAGCTGGCGTCTTCGCGAACACAATAAATATACGAATTAACTATTCGGAGTTATATTTTATTCCAACCGGCGTAAGCTTCGGTCGCTCAAACAGAACTAAAATCACTCGATGCAACGAGTTGGGACATAAGCTTAATTAAACATATAATTAACAAAGCTTACGCTACCCACCATAGCTGATTCAGCATAATCTACAATGTAGCAGTCGGCAAGCCGACTTCAGCATAAGTGATAACGCTGCTCTTGCGACATGCGCAAGGGATCAGGTTACCGCAGCTGGCCGTTGCGATCAGGGCACTGAACTGAGGCATTCGCCGTGTCAGCACCATGCGCGCAATTGCTTAGCCAAATACAAAGACTTAAACTGCTATGTGCGAGGGGCACTCGTTAACTACTCCCCCTTTAGAACTATGAGCGTCCTCGTTCATCTTGAAGCTGTTGACAATCCTTTGCATCTCCATCGATGTCCGTCTTCTTCTCAAACCTTGGTAGAGTAGAATGGAACTGCAAAATAGGAGGCTGAGCGCCACTCCAACACCGAACCACACCTTAGGCGACCCTGCAGACTCTACCCTTTCCTCCAACTTGGATGACGTGAAGATTTTTGTTGTTCATTCTATGGAGCAATGGCATACTAAGTACCGGATCATGGCTAATGATGTTGATTAACGGGGAAGCCGCTATGCCAGGGATTTTGTCCAGAGCTTCGCGCCAGTTTGTATACTTTGTGCCGTTTACAATGCCCACGTGTTCAAAGGTGATAAGGTAGGTGCCGTTGACTTGTATCTCTGGTTCATCGTCGGTGCTAATTCGTGCTGGACTTTCGTTTATTATCATGATGCCGTCGTCCACGTAGGTGATAGGTGTCAAGTGGCTGGGTTGCGTATAGCAGTGTGCTTTACCGCCCGCATGCAGAGCCTGTGCGCAGGTGTCGCGAGATGCTATCTTGCAGAATGACGTGTACGTTGTTGTAGTACAGCTGTTGACCGATAAGACGTCGTTTTCGCATTCTGCTACGGTGTCATCTTGGAGTTGAAGAACGGTGTGCTCATGTGAAACCGGAAATATGCTGACCTTTTTACAAACAAATTTAATTCTAGGGTAATCTATTAGTACGTGGATTATATTTTCGGACTGGAGGACCTTAATATTGGAAGCTTCCAACAAACTTACTACAGGGATATCTGTGGGATGCTCAACTAAAACGGATTTTAAGTCGTCGTGGTCAAATATTGTGGGGTTAATTATGTTTGACTTAGCAAGTGTGATTGTAAGCATTACATTTTAAACTTCAGTTATCAACATTCTATTCCTGGCCAAAAGTGCCTCGTATAAATGTGAAGTGTCGATTAGCTCTTTCTTCTTTACCTTGACTATCTGATTTACTGTATGTTAACTGGTTTATTTTTATTTTTTTTTTTTTATTTTTAATTTATTACTTTAAATTGTCCTTGTGGACCACCCTCCCCCTTATAAGAACAGACGTTCCTAGGTCTGCCTGAACAGTTTCTTCGTCGCATAATGGGGTCAGCTTGTTACTTAACCTTCTGTTGGTCTTAACAAATACCTTTTCTCCCACCTCAAATACCTTGTTCTGCCTGTTTGGGTTGTTTCTGTCCAGTTGCACTTGTTGCGTTTTTTCGACCTTGTTTTTGATTGCATCTTTAAACTCATTGGTAGACGCATGTATTACCTCAATCGGTTTTTTGCCTATTACCGAATGTACCGATCGATTATATTCCACTGTGGCATGTATGATCAGTTCGACTGTGTCGTCTATTTTTTTCTCAAATTTGAGGCACCTTGCAATTTCCAACAAGGTACTGTGGAAGCGGTCCACCTGGCCGTTGGAGGTACTGTGAAGCGGTGGTGCGTTCACAATGTCTATCCCATATCTGTCTTTTAATAACGAGGTTATTGTCTCCGAATTAAAAGACGCCTCATTATCGCAGTATATTACCTTTGTCTTTGGGAAAAAATTAACAGCTTGAACGATAGGGGTTTTCACGTCGGTTATTGTACGTGACACTATTGGTTGTACTATTGCAAATTTTGAAATTTAGTCGATACACGTTAAGAACTGCTTCTTGTCAGTTGAAAAAATGTCGATGTGCAGGATCTCGCCAGGGTATGATGGAATTGGTGTTTCCCCAAGGACATGTTTCTTTGGATGTCTGTCATATTTGGCCTTAGTGCAGGTTTTGCAGTTCGCCACAATTTCTGTCACTAGCTTGGTTATTTTCGGAAAGTAATATTCTTCCAAGATTTGTTTGCAGTAACGAAACTCAGTGGATGGGAAGCTTTTCACTAATTCATGTTGGATGAATGCCAGCATTGGCAAGTCGCAATTGATTGCGTTGACTACAGTTGGTTTGACAAATGATTTAACCTCATTTAATGCTTCGTTTTTATCTGTGAAGTGAAAAATATGACGAGTTTTCTCGCCGAAAAATATGAAGTTCCGACTCAGAGAGAAACGTGCTTCTTCCAACACTATTTGGTTTTTAAAACAGTTTAACGGTTTGTCCGTTGACTCTATTGTGTATGTTAGCGACAGCTCACTGTGGATGGTAGCTGCGTCTGACGCTATTTCTTCTTGCAAGGCGTTAATATTTTGTCGAGACAATGCGTCTGCGACATGGTTTTCTTTACCGGGTTTGTAGTGGATTTTTGCGTTATGCTCATCGATATACGCTTTCCACCTTTTAATTTTAGCATTGGGGTTCCTATCCGATACAGCAAAGGTAAGTGGTTGGTGATCTGTGTAGATATTAATGTCTCTTGTACCATACAAGTACTGCTGTTGCTTACCTAGCGCCCACACAATAGCCAACAACTCTCTTTCATTGGTGGCGTAATGGGTCTCGCTATCTTTCAGAGTTCTTTATATCATAGTAATGGGTCTGCCATCTTGTGAAAGTACAGCGCCAATACCATATGCTGAAGCATCCGTCGTTAGATCGAACGGCTTCCTAAAATCTGGATATCTAAGAATGACGTCTTCTGAAGCTAAGATGTTTCTTAGTCTCTCAAAGGCATCCCTCTGGGTGATGTCAAAATTGATATCCGTTTTTTTTGACATATGTTTGCTAATAGACCCGTTTTCGCCTTTCAGAATACTCGTTAACGGTTTTGCTATTGCAGCAAAGTCTTTAACAAAACACCTGTAATAGCTGGCCATGCCTAGGAATGCTCTGAGCTCAAATAGGTTTTTTGGTTCCGGATATTCTTGAATAGCCTTTTTAAGAAATTAGTTTTTTCCCTGGAAATTTTCATGTTAGCCTCACATAGCTTTGCTTAAACCCAGTTTATATGCGTAACATGGTCTTTTTCGTTCACTGAGAAAATTATGACGTCATCTACGTACACATAGCATGTTCTGCCAATTTGTGCACGCAGTACGTCGTCGATCGCTCTTTGAAAGATGCTTCTCGCATTCTTCAACCCGAATGGTAGTCGACAAAACTCATACTTTCCTCCGTTTACAGAGAAAGATGTTTTTTCGCGGTCTTGCTCCGCAAGAAATATCTGGTGGTAGCCGGACTTTAAGTCTAGAGTTGTAAAATATCTAGCTTTTCCCAGATTGGCTAAGATCATGGGAATGCTCGGCATTGGCTATTTGTCTGCTATGGTTCGCTCGTTTAGCTTTCTGAAATCGATAACTAGGCGTTTATTTTTGTTGCCATTTTCGTCACGACCTTTTTTTATCGACAACCCATGTCGGGTTGTTGTACGGCGACTTTGATGGCCTGATGATGCCATTTCGCAATAGTTCTTTGATCTCGTTTTTCACAAAATCAGCCACTCCCATAGGGTGTGGGTAAAGTTTTGAGTAGACCGGCTCACTGTCTATTGTGCGTATTGTGGCCACTACAGAAGTATTGAACGGCAGTGCTTCGTTAGAAGCTGAAAATGCCTTTACTTTGTTTAGAATCATGCTACTAAACTCGGCCCTTATGGACTCTGGCACAACAATATCATCGATATTTGTGAAATTCACATTGTCGCAAATGTGGTGCTGCAGCTTCTCAGATGTAGACCCATAGTTGACTGTGCCATTTTCAGCGTTCAAGGTCGCTCCTATCTGCGTTAGCAAGTCGAAGCCTATGATGCCGTCGAACGGAGTCAGGGAGTCTAGTAGGAAGAATGACGTTGTTACACCGAAAATGTTAATTAAACACTTCTGGTGGACTTTGTTAGAACCATGAATGGAACTAACACTGAAAGGGGTGCTGACTGGCCTCACATGTTTTAGCCCTGTTAGGGGTCTAATATAGTTTTTGGCCGCCCCCGTGTCGATTAAAATTCTTATTTTTTCCCCTGCCAGCTGCCGTTCGACAAACCGTAGCTTGGAGCGTTCCCTTAAAAATTTATCGAGTCATCCCCAGGAGCATAGTCGGAGTCGTCATCGACCTCGGCAACCTCCTTGGAGGCGACTTTATTATAGCCTTGGTCATCATTGTCGGGGTTTTGTTGCACAGTGTTATGCACCCGCTGACGCCTCTGGCCTGATGCGCGCTCAGACGAATTCGGTCTCTTTTGGCCTTGCCCATTTCCTACTTGTGAACTACTAGCCTGTTCTTTGTTGTACTGTGTCTGCTGTCTAAACTTTGCCGTTGAAGCATCAACTTCCATAGGCTCCTGTTGTTGGCCTTGGTCTACTTTGTTGCTATTATTCGCATAGCTTTTCTGTGGTTAGTGTTTACCCTGTTTTTTGGTATAGTGCGGGTTTCTTTCCTGCCCGCGCTCGGCATCATCATTTCTACCCTGTTTCTCATACGAGCGTCTTTGGTTCCTGTTACCCTCGGTCACGTGGGCTTTGTCTTCCAAAACCCTAGCATACGTGGCAGCAAACGTACTTCGCTCCATGCTAGCCTCTGCCTCTCTGGCCAAGGCCAGAGCAGAGGGCAGGTCTTTCGGCTGCGCAGGAAACACAACTGATCTCAGGGTCTTCTTCAGACCTAAGACGAACGCATGCAGTGCATCGCTCCTAACCTCTTCATTTAGCATTTTTGCTCTATCTTGGTCGTGGGTTATTACTACCTTGTTCGTGACCAGAGTTAGCTTGCGCTCAACCTCGTCATAATACTGCATCAACTTAGAGTCGCCCTGTCGGACCATCTCTAGTTGTTGACGCAAGAGTCTACGCGACGTCCCATCAGCATATGTGCAGTCTAACCTAGCAATTATTGCATCAAAATTTAGAACTGTGTTGTACGAAGACAACAAAGCTCTTGCTGTACCCTTAATTCTGTTTCTTATTATATTAACCGCTTGGTAGTGGGCATTGCTGCCTACGTAGGGTCTGAAAAGTTCGTACGCATCCACAGCGGATTGTGTCCAGTGGACATATTCATCATGCGTACCATTGAATTCGAGTATAGATTTTACACAGTCAAGGGATATATTACACCCTACATCGGGGTCGATTGAGATTCTTTGATACGCTTCGACCTGCGGTGCCTCAAGGCGTAAACTATCTACCCTTTGGTTTACCGAACTTAATCTTGCGTCAAATTCTGCTTTTAGTCTAGACTCCTGCTGTGCCAACGCCTGGTTTATGAGCGCTTGTATCTGATTAGTGTCCATGTCTGTTGTGTTTTCTAAACTGGCCTCTGAGTTTGTGTCCCAGTCTTCGTCACTAATATATTCACTTTTAATCTCCCTATAGGGTCCTGGGAAGCTCATTAGCTTGTACCCTGATAATATCGAGTTTTGACCAAATAACTTTTCACAACTTGCTTTACTCAATGCCTTTTGTTTTATTTTGCACTTAAAATCGTTTTTTAGTAGAACAAACCACTTACATCTTATTTGCAGGGCCTGATTATCCTAACTGTTGTTAAGGTCGCGGGTTTCATCCGCTGTTGGGCGCCAATTAATCAAGTGTAGAACTTCCCAATGTCTGTCCCACGATGCTTCTCGCTGGCGGGTGACAGTGGTGATGGATTAAGTGTTCAGCCTTTAGCTGGCGTCTTCGCGAACACAAGAAATATACGAATTAACTATTCGGAGTTATATTTTATTCCAACCGGCGTAAGCTTCGGTCGCTCAAACAGAACTAAAATCACTCGAATGCAACGAGTTGGGACATAAGCTTAATTAAACATATAATTGACAAAGCTTACGCTACCCACCATAGCTGATTCAGCATAATCTACAATGTAGCAGTCGGCAAGCCGACTTCAGCATAAGTGATAACGCTGCTCTTGCGACATGCGCAAGGGATCAGGTTACCGCAGCTGGCCGTTGCGATCAGGGCACTGAACTGAGGCATTCGCCGTGTCAGCACCATGCGCGCAATTGTTTAGCCAAATACAAAGACTTAAACTGCTATGTGCGAGGGGCACTCGTTTACTACTCTCCCTTTAGAACTATGAGCGTCCTCGTTCATTTTGAAGCTGTTGACAATCCTTTGCATCTCCATCGATGTCCGTCTTCTTCTCAAACCTTGGTAGAGTAGAATGGAACTGCAAAATAGGAGGCTGAGCGCCACTCCAACACCGAACCACACCTTAGGCGACCCTGCAGACTCTACCCTTTCCTCCAACTTGGATGACGTGAAGATTGTTGTTGTTCATTCTATGGAGCAATGGCATACTAAGTACCGGATCATGGCTAATGATGTTGATTAACGGGGAAGCCGCTATGCCAGGGATTTTGTCCAGAGCTTCGCGCCAGTTTGTATACTTTGTGCCGTTTACAATGCCCACGTGTTCAAAGGTGATAAGGTAGGTGCCGTTGACTTGTATCTCTGGTTCATCGTCGGTGCTAATTCGTGCTGGACTTTCGTTTATTATCATGATGCCGTCGTCCACGTAGGTGATAGGTGTCAAGTGGCTGGGTTGCGTATAGCAGTGTGCTTTACCGCCCGCATGCAGAGCCTGTGCGCAGGTGTCGCGAGATGCTATCTTGCAGAATGACGTGTACGTTGTTGTAGTACAGCTGTTGACCGATAAGACGTCGTTTTCGCATTCTGCTACGGTGTCATCTTGGAGTTGAAGAACGGTGTGCTCATGTGAAACCGGAAATATGCTGACCTTTTTACAAACAAATTTAATTCTAGGGTAATCTATTAGTACGTGGATTATATTTTCGGACTGGAGGACCTTAATATTGGAAGCTTCCAACAAACTTACTACAGGAATATCTGTGGGATGCTCAACTAAAACGGATTTTAAGTCGTCGTGGTCAAATATTGTGGGGTTAATTATGTTTGACTTAGCAAGTGTGATTGCATTACATTTTAAACTTCAGTTATCAACATTCTATTCCTGGCCAAAAGTGCCTCGTATAAATGTGAAGTGTCGATTAGCTCTTTCTTCTTTACTGTATCGGTTAACTGGTTTATTTTTATTTTATTTTTTTTTTATTTTTAATTTATTACTTTAAATTGTCCTTGTGGACCACCCTCCCCCTTATAAGAACAGACGTTCCTAGGTCTGCCTGAACAGTTTCTTCGTCGCATAATGGGGTCAGCTTGTTACTTAACCTTCTGTTGGTCTTAACAAATACCTTTTCTCCCACCTCAAATACCTTGTTCTGCCTGTTTGGGTTGTTTCTGTCCAGTTGCACTTGTTGCGTTTTTTCGACCTTGTTTTTGATTGCATCTTTAAACTCATTGGTAGACGCATGTATTACCTCAATCGGTTTTTTGCCTATTACCGAATGTACCGATCGATTATATTCCACTGTGGCATGTATGATCAGTTCGACTGTGTCGTCTATTTTTTCTCAATTTTGAGGCACCTTGCAATTTCCAACAAGGTACTGTGGAAGCGCTCCACCTGGCCGTTGGAGGTACTGTGAAGCGGTGGTGCGTTCACAATGTCTATCCCATATCTGTCTTTTAATAACGAGGTTATTGTCTCCGAATTAAAAGACGCCTCATTATCGCAGTATATTACCTTTGTCTTTGGGAAAAAATTAACAGCTTGAACGATAGGGGTTTTCACATCGGTTATTGTACGTGACACTATTGGTTGTACTATTGCAAATTTTGAAATTTAGTCGATACACGTTAAGAACTGCTTCTTGTCAGTTGAAAAAATGTCGATGTGCAGGATCTCGCCAGGGTATGATGGAATTGGTGTTTCCCCAAGGACATGTTTCTTTGGATGTCTGTCATATTTGGCCTTAGTGCAGGTTTTGCAGTTCGCCACAATTTCTGTCACTAGCTTGGTTATTTTCGGAAAGTAATATTCTTCCAAGATTTGTTTGCAGTAACGAAACTCAGTGGATGGGAAGCTTTTCACTAATTCATGTTGGATGAATGCCAGCATTGGCAAGTCGCAATTGATTGCGTTGACTACAGTTGGTTTGACAAATGATTTAACCTCATTTAATGCTTCGTTTTTATCTGTGAAGTGAAAAATATGACGAGTTTTCTCGCCGAAAAATATGAAGTTCCGACTCAGAGAGAAACGTGCTTCTTCCAACACTATTTGGTTTTTAAAACAGTTTAACGGTTTGTCCGTTGACTCTATTGTGTATGTTAGCGACAGCTCACTGTGGATGGTAGCTGCGTCTGACGCTATTTCTTCTTGCAAGGCGTTAATATTTTGTCGAGACAATGCGTCTGCGACATGGTTTTCTTTACCGGGTTTGTAGTGGATTTTTGCGTTATGCTCATCGATATACGCTTTCCACCTTTTAATTTTAGCATTGGGGTTCCTATCCGATACAGCAAAGGTAAGTGGTTGGTGATCTGTGTAGATATTAATGTCTCTTGTACCATACAAGTACTGCTGTTGCTTACCTAGCGCCCACACAATAGCCAACAACTCTCTTTCATTGGTGGCGTAATGGGTCTCGCTATCTTTCAGAGTTCTTTATATCATAGTAATGGGTCTGCCATCTTGTGAAAGTACAGCGCCAATACCATATGCTGAAGCATCCGTCGTTAGATCGAACGGCTTCCTAAAATCTGGATATCTAAGAATGACGTCTTCTGAAGCTAAGATGTTTCTTAGTCTCTCAAAGGCATCCCTCTGGGTGATGTCAAAATTGATAGCCGTTTTTTTGACATATGTTTGCTAATAGACCCGTTTTCGCCTTTCAGAATACTCGTTAACGGTTTTGCTATTGCAGCAAAGTCTTTAACAAAACACCTGTAATAGCTGGCCATGCCTAGGAATGCTCTGAGCTCAAATAGGTTTTTTGGTTCCGGATATTCTTGAATAGCCTTTTTAAGAAATTAGTTTTTTCCCTGGAAATTTTCATGTTAGCCTCACATAGCTTTGCTTAAACCCAGTTTATATGCGTAACATGGTCTTTTTCGTTCTCTGAGAAAATTATGACGTCATCTACGTACACATAGCATGTTCTGCCAATTTGTGCACGCAGTACGTCGTCGATCGCTCTTTGAAAGATGCTTCCCGCATTCTTCAACCCGAATGGTAGTCGACAAAACTCATACTTTCCTCCGTTTACAGAGAAAGATGTTTTTTCGCGGTCTTGCTCCACAAGAAATATCTGGTGGTAGCCGGACTTTAAGTCTAGAGTTGTAAAATATCTAGCTTTTCCCAGATTGGCTAAGATCATGGGAATGCTCGGCATTGGCTATTTGTCTGCTATGGTTCGCTCGTTTAGCTTTCTGAAATCGATAACTAGGCGTTTATTTTTGTTGCCATTTTCGTCACGACCTTTTTTTATCGACAACCCATGTCGGGTTGTTGTACGGCGACTTTGATGGCCTGATGATGCCATTTCGCAATAGTTCTTTGATCTCGTTTTTCACAAAATCAGCCACTCCCATAGGGTGTGGGTAAAGTTTTGAGTAGACCGGCTCACTGTCTATTGTGCGTATTGTGGCCACTACAGAAGTATTGAACGGCAGTGCTTCGTTAGAAGCTGAAAATGCCTTTACTTTGTTTAGAATCATGCTACTAAACTCGGCCCTTATGGACTCTGGCACAACAATATCATCGATATTTGTGAAATTCACATTGTCGCAAATGTGGTGCTGCAGCTTCTCAGATGTAGACCCATAGTTGACTGTGCCATTTTCAGCGTTCAAGGTCGCTCCTATCTGCGTTAGCAAGTCGAAGCCTATGATGCCGTCGAACGGAGTCAGGGAGTCTAGTAGGAAGAATGACGTTGTTACACCGAAAATGTTAATTAAACACTTCTGGTGGACTTTGTTAGAACCATGAATGGAACTAACACTGAAAGGGGTGCTGACTGGCCTCACATGTTTTAGCCCTGTTAGGGGTCTAATATAGTTTTTGGCCGCCCCCGTGTCGATTAAAATTCTTATTTTTTTCCCCTGCCAGCTGCCGTTCGACAAACCGTAGCTTGGAGCGTTCCCTTAAAAATTTATCGAGTCATCCCCAGGAGCATAGTCGGAGTCGTCATCGACCTCGGCAACCTCCTTGGAGGCGACTTTATTATAGCCTTGGTCATCATTGTCGGGGTTTTGTTGCACAGTGTTATGCACCCGCTGACGCCTCTGGCCTGATGCGCGCTCAGACGAATTCGGTCTCTTTTGGCCTTGCCCATTTCCTACTTGTGAACTACTAGCCTGTTCTTTGTTGTACTGTGTCTGCTGTCTAAACTTTGCCGTTGAAGCATCAACTTCCATAGGCTCCTGTTGTTGGCCTTGGTCTACTTTGTTGCTATTATTCGCATAGCTTTTCTGTGGTTAGTGTTTACCCTGTTTTTTGGTATAGTGCGGGTTTCTTTCCTGCCCGCGCTCGGCATCATCATTTCTACCCTGTTTCTCATACGAGCGTCTTTGGTTCCTGTTACCCTCGGTCACGTGGGCTTTGTCTTCCAAAACCCTAGCATACGTGGCAGCAAACGTACTTCGCTCCATGCTAGCCTCTGCCTCTCTGGCCAAGGCCAGAGCAGAGGGCAGGTCTTTCGGCTGCGCAGGAAACACAACTGATCTCAGGGTCTTCTTCAGACCTAAGACGAACGCATGCAGTGCATCGCTCCTAACCTCTTCATTTAGCATTTTTGCTCTATCTTGGTCGTGGGTCATTACTACCTTGTTCGTGACCAGAGTTAGCTTGCGCTCAACCTCGTTATAATACTGCATCAACTTAGAGTCGCCCTGTCGGACCATCTCTAGTTGTTGACGCAAGAGTCTACGCGACGTCCCATCAGCATATGTGCAGTCTAACCTAGCAATTATTGCATCAAAATTTAGAACTGTGTTGTACGAAGACAACAAAGCTCTTGCTGTACCCTTAATTCTGTTTCTTATTATATTAACCGCTTGGTAGTGGGCATTGCTGCCTACGTAGGGTCTGAAAAGTTCGTACGCATCCACAGCGGATTGTGTCCAGTGGACATATTCATCATGCGTACCATTGAATTCGAGTATAGATTTTACACAGTCAAGGGATATATTACACCCTACATCGGGGTCGATTGAGATTCTTTGATACGCTTCGACCTGCGGTGCCTCAAGGCGTAAACTATCTACCCTTTGGTTTACCGAACTTAATCTTGCGTCAAATTCTGCTTTTAGTCTAGACTCCTGCTGTGCCAACGCCTGGTTTATGAGCGCTTGTATCTGATTAGTGTCCATGTCTGTTGTGTTTTCTAAACTGGCCTCTGAGTTTGTGTCCCAGTCTTCGTCACAAATATATTCACTTTTAATCTCCCTATAGGGTCCTGGGAAGCTCATTAGCTTGTACCCTTAACCTTTATGTTTGACACTTTATTTATAGGGTTTCACTATGGCCGATGCTAATCGGCATGGATAGAACGTGATAATATCGAGTTTTGACCAAATAACTTTTCACAACTTGCTTTACTCAATGCCTTTTGTTTTATTTTGCACTTAAAATCGTTTTTTAGTAGAACAAACCACTTACATCTTATTTGCAGGGCCTGATTATCCTAACTGTTGTTAAGGTCGCGGGTTTCATCCGCTGTTGGGCGCCAATTAATCAAGTGTAGAACTTCCCAATGTCTGTCCCACGATGCTTCTCGCTGGCGGGTGACAGTGGTGATGGATTAAGTGTTCAGCCTTTAGCCGGCGTCTTCGCGAACACAAGAAATATATGAATTAACTATTCGGAGTTATATTTTATTCCAACTGGCGTAAGCTTCGGTCGCTCAAACAGAACTAAAATCACTCGAATGCAACGAGTTGGGACATAAGCTTAATTAAACATATAATTGACAAAGCTTACGCTACCCACCATAGCTGATTCAGCATAATCTACAATGTAGCAGTCGGCAAGCCGACTTCAGCATAAGTGATAACGCTGCTCTTGCGACATGCGCAAGGGATCAGGTTACCGCAGCTGGCCGTTGCGACCAGGGCACTGAACTGAGGCATTCGCCGTGTCAGCACCATGCGCGCAATTGTTTAGCCAATTACAAAGACTTAAACTGCTATGTGCGAGGGGCACTCGTTAACTTATATATACTATTCTAGAAGATACATATCAAGTTTGGTGACTCTAGCTCTTATTATTTATTATTTGAAGCAGACACGCATGAATGTGTGTGTGTGTGTTAAATTGGTTGGCAAAACAAGTTGGGTTATTCACTTGATTTATAGCTTTGTAGTAGTAGCGGGGAGGTGGCGATAGGTATATAATGAAAGATACTTGATACATATATAATATTCTAGAATAAACAGAATTTGATCAAGTTGGGTTAGTAATAAGAGCTAGAGTCACCAAACTTGATCTGTTTATTCTAGAATATTATATATGTATCAAGTATGTATATGTCGATATAGATTTTTATCGATTACTTGGAGACGGAGTAAGTTATCGATTATCGGAAACAAACTCGATTTGCGCGTGCACTCGGAGCACCTACAGATAAAATTCCAAGTCTCTAGCTCTAATAGGTTCTAAAATCCTTGCTTTCATACATCCGGACGGACAGACAGACTTGGCTAAATCGACTCGGCTTGTGTTGCTGATTAAGAATATATATACTTTATGGGGTCAGAGATGCCGTCTTCTGACTGTTACATACATTGGCACAAATACATTATATTCTTTTTAAACATTTTCAATGGGCTGAGGGTATAAAAAAATTGATGTTATGAAACCCACAAGATCTGATGTTCGGTCGATGTACTCTAGGTTTGTAATTATAGTCGTAAGAAAATGAATGAAGAAAGAAAAGAAAAAATAAAAGGATAAAATGTTTTGGTGTGTGGAAGAAAAGGTAAAATGGCTAACAAAAACATTGATGCTTAAAGACAACACAAGAGGACGTGTGGTTTGTCAGGAAGGCCGTGTCGTAGATGGTTTACTGTGTGCCACTGTAGATGCGCGTACATATTTTGGTGGCGACTTATTGTCACGATAAATTCAGGGTATAAATATGAAAAGTTGGCATGCCTTCATAGAAGAATTTTCCCCTAGATAATCACGTTTCCGAAGAAGAACCGTCGTCCCAAAATGAAACTATTCATTCAGCCAATAGTAGTTATAAAAACGTAATTGAAGAAACAAAAAAACCATTGAACCAATTTAAACAACAATTGCTTATTTCCAAAAACAACATCACAATTCACGAAAAATATGAAGTATTCAACAAAATTAGACATTTTATAGAATATGACTCTGTACACAACTTAATAATCATACTTATGTAATTTCTTCGACCAAACCTAACTACAGGAATTCATTGCAGACCTCTACCTAATTCAAAATATACTAAAAAACACTTTTACCAATAAATTTCTTTTTACGAGAAAGTTTGCCATTGACTTCGAAAACAGAAACGATTAAGAAATTATAATAGAAAAAATACATGTTTGAGCTCATAGAAGCTTGGATGAAAAACTTAAAAACTATTATTGGCCAGCATTATACAAAACCTTAAGCAACACATACGCTATTGTGAAATTTGTAACAAAAATAAATATAACAGAAACCCATTGCAAATTCCTATTTCCAAAGCTTCTATTCCAGAAAGATAAGGTGAACAATTACATATTGATATATTTTATGCTCAAAAATTAACATTCATGACATGTTTAGACGCATACTCCAAAATTTTAGTGATAAAGGAAGTCAATATCAAATGAGATATGGCAAGCAAAGTTTTGGAACTTATCCAAACTTTTTCATTTGTTTAATCTATAATTATGGACGATGAACCTACGTTTTCATCAGCACAATTCCAACCTTCAATGTCTCGATGAGGTATAACTATTTATTATGCAGACCCCAGACACAGTTTAAGCAACGGTCAGGTAGAAGGAGAATCTATATCGCCAATAATCAACTTATGTAGAAGGACAACACCGAGAATTGTCCTACGGTTGGTTAAGAAGAAGCAGCCTGCTGGAGTAGGATGGCAACCGAAGATTAGGGTCCCAATTTAAACTTCGTAATGCAAAAAGCAGAAATTGCTTCTGAACAGATTCAATACGATCCTGGCTATTGTTATACTGGGGAGACCAGATGCAAGAGCAGTATTCAAGGATATGGCGAACAAGAGAGATGTACAGCAGTTTCGTTATAAAAGGATCGTTAAACTCTTTAGACCATCGTTTAATGAATCCAAGTACACCTTTTGCCTCATTAACGATGGTATCTATGTGAAGATTGAAACAGAGTTTAGAATCAAAAAGAACGCCTAGATCCTTAACTGTTAGTATACGTTGCAAAGGGGTATTGTCGATTGTATAACTGACAAGATAAGGTGTAGTACGATAAAATGTCATAAACATACACTTTGAACAATTTAGATGCAATTGATTGGCCGAACACCAAAGTTCCATAGCGTTCAAATCGTCTTGTAGACGAGAATGATGTAGGGGATTAGTATATGATAGAATAAGTTTCACATCATCCGCATACATAAGTACACGGGCATGTGATATAACAGAGGGGAGATCATTTACAAAAGGAGTAAAGAGTAAAGATCCAAGATGACTACCTTGAGGAACACCAGAAGTAAAGTGAACCTGTTTAGAGGTAGTCAGCCCCAGCATTACTCTTTGGGTCCTACCATTTAAATAAGAGCTAATCCATAGCAAAAGAGACGGAGGGAAACCTATTCGGTCAAGTTTAAAAAGTAAAATATCGTGGTGCACATAGTCAAATGCCTTACTGAAGTCAGTGTAAATGACATCAGTTTGCCTTTTTGAAAGGAAAGCATCATTTACCAAGGAAGTAAACTCTAGTAGATTGGTCGTAGTTGACCGATTCTTTACGAATCCATGTGCACAGGGGAGACAACAGACTTGCAGAAATGCTGCAAATTTGAAGTGATTATTTTTTCAAATAATTTAGGAATAGCGGACAGTTTTGCAATGCCCCTGTAATTTTGTATATCAGACTTTCCACCTTTCTTGTGGAGAGGAATGATATAAGATTCTTTCCAAAGAGATGGAGAGACAGCAGATTCAAGGGATAGATTAAAAAGCTCTAGCAATGGATAAACAAGGGAAGAACTACACTCCTTGAGTAGACAACTAGGAATATTGTCAGGCCCAGGAGAATTAGAAGATTTTAAAGAATTTATAGCTAAAAGGAGAGAGGAATGGGAAATAATAGGAGGAGGTATAGAACTAAAGGAAGTAATAGTGTAAGGGGAAGAGTTATTATTAGGACAGACTGAAGAGTAAGTTGATTGGAAAAAATTAGCAAAGAGGTTAGCAGAATCAGAGTCATTGCTAGCTTTATTCATCCCCAGAGAAAAAGAAGATGGCAAACTTGAAGATTTCCGCTTCAAGTTTACAAAATTGTAAAACTGTCACGGATTTTGTGCAAATTGCCTTTTGCAACGAGTTAGATAATTCTCAAAGCATTGAGAATTCAGAAGGAAGAAGTTCGACTTGGCTATGGAATATTTAGCCAAGTCTGTACACGATAATAAAATAATAAAATTAAAATCATCAAGTAATCGAAATCGTCATAACACTCAATCCCCAGAAACAAAAACGAACAAATTGAATCTTTGAACAGAAGTAATCATTAAGAATCGGGGACGATTTTTATTAAGAAAGGGAGGAGTTATCACACAGCCTGCAAGGCAATTCTTATTGAAATTATAAACAATAATCGGAATAAGTTTCTATTACAATTACTTAGCTCTTATACCCTCATTAGATCCCTATCAATTATTACGTCCACTTAAAGCGCAGTTGCGGCTTTTCTAACATAAAAATCCAGACTCCCGGCTCTATCATTAACAAAACACATAACATACAGATCCAGAATCCCGCCTCTAACATAAACATAACGTAAAAGATCCAGATTCTTATGCATAATTCATAACGTAAACTACAGACCTAAATTCTCGTGCGCAATTCCTAAACGTGAACATAACGCCAAGCATTTAGCTTTTGAATACGAAAGCCACCCCCGCGACTTTAAGAAAATAAGTTTTAGCATAAACACAGCTGACTTGCAGCATACGATCACGGCGAGCTAATTGAGCTTTAAGAAAATAAGCTTTATTATAAACATAGCTGCCTTCCAACATAAGTTCATAATTGTACTTAAGTTCTAATTTTGGTTTCAAATAAATCGGAAGCTTCTAGCTTCCCACAATAATAATATTTGGTTAAGTAGCACACCTAAATGGCCAATGGCGCCTTTGCAATCCCGCAAAAAAGATTGCAGCGCATCAAGTAATCGGACCCAATAAAAAAGAAAAAAAAAACAAAAACGACAAAAATTAAAACAAAACTACTTGCTGACAAAGCAATTTGTTTTAAGTGTAACGAAATAAAATCAAACCGAAAAATAAGACGGTCAAAAAAATGAGCAAGTCGTCTGCGCAGCCGTTCTGGCATGCACCCAGCCAGTGGCAATGCCAATAGAGCCTCCATTCCAGTGAGTGCTGAGAACAGCAACACACCCACAATGAGTAACTAGGGGTCGTCTCGAACTAACGAGGTAGGCCAACCACCTCAATGCTTAACAGCCGCTTAACAACATCTGCCAAAAAATTCTTCACGCTAATGTTTGCAAGTAATACTGCAGTTTCATCTTCCTAACCTTTAACTTGAACTCCAAAGAACCCGGCAGCAGCCCACATGATTGTGCTAGTGTGAATAGAGACCCCATTGACGCCCTAGTGCGTAAAATAGATATCGTCAAACCCAATTTACAAGCCGCAGCCGTGACTGATTAACAGGCGAAAAGAAACGGTAAGCGCAAAGTCTTAGACAGCAGGATCCCACCTGGCGCGCAGCAACAACAGAATTAGACTGACCCCAGTCCAGTTCGCATACATGCTTCCAATAGATATGCCAGCCCAACGCTGTCGCCAATGCCAGCACCAGCTCCTCCGTGCCCGAAAAAAGGGACAACAACAATGCCCCCACTGGAGGAATGATGCCGTCCCCATCGTCCTAAATGGCACCGACGAGATCGACGACGTTTGACTCCTACTTTCCGAAGTAGTGGCTCCTGAACATCAAATCCAACCGAGGTAGGCATATGCGACTCCTAGACAATGATGTGCCCACATACAGGGCCATCATACAGAAACTGGAAGAACCAAAAATTGATCTCTACTCATACCAGCTGCAGGAGGAGAAGCCCTAAACAACTAAAAATCTGAATCGGCAACCCTGTAGAATCGTTCCCCTTCTTCGCCACAATGGTAAATACTGACTTACACACGAAAAGAAAGCTGACACCTTCGCCATCCATCTGGAGGAACGGTTTTCCCCGTTCGATTCGGTCTCCCCAGAAGAGCTCGGTGAGACTACTCGAGCATTGGAGACTACGCTTCAGATGCCACCACCTATCGGTCCCGCATGGAGGTAGAAGGCGCTCGCTCCTTTTTAGAACGTCTTCAACGCCATATTAAGGACACAACACTTCCCTGCCCAGCGGAAGTTAGCGAGGATTCATACGATCCAAAAGTCGGGCAAGCCGGAATATGACCCTGAGTCATATCGGCCGATCAGTCTTTTGCTTTCCTCGTCGAAGGTCTGGGAAAGACTGATTGTCGTTCGAGTTGCGAGGCTTATGAATCACATGGCCATCCTTCCTGATCACCAATTTGCGATCAGGGGAGGCCAACCACGATATAGGAGACGCCCCAGAGTCTCCCAACTTCCCACGTAACGATGCAGCCTTATTCAAAAAGCCGCTTTTGACGTTTGTCCACGATAAACCCAAACAGGCTTGGCAAAACATCAGTTAAGCCAACCGTGTTGTACAAAAAATGTATGCTATTTTTGATCCAATACAATAAATATTTATTAAAATAAATAAAAATGTTGTTACCACTGAATGGGCTAGTAGCCGAGGCTAGCCCAGTGAGATTCGCCCCCTTTGTGGGAGTATCGTTGTGGCTGTGTGTTTGATACCAAAATGCGGGAAGAATCTTAACTCGACGTGGAGTTGCGTGTTAGCCGGGTACTTAGACCAGCAGAGGTTTTAGATGGGCCTCACCAATGGGGAACCAATGATCGACAAATATGCATTTAATTTGGTACCGAAAGGTATTGCACATACCGACGCTTTGTTTTGATCCGCTGTATTTTATGCCACATAAGTGGCATAAACGAATACCGTGGTAACCCCCACGGCGTACACGCCACGTTAAAAAATGTAGCCTTTCTGCCCATATATACTTTGGGGGTCACCAACCCTTTCATGTTTGGAGTTTAAATTGGAAGTACACTTCTGGTGCGAGGCCTGACCAGAGACTTTTAACCTAGTACCACGGGTAATCAGGAGTCCCAGGACTTTCGTCCTGGTTTTTTGGTTCCGGCTCTACGGGGAGAATCGTGGTGGTTGTAGTTTAACACCCAAATGCGGGTAGAGCATCGCTCGACGTGGAGGTGCGTTATGCAACCAGGTTCCGTGATCCAAAGATCGGGAGAGTTTTGAGATAGACATTTTTCAAGGGGCGCTGATTGAAGCTTAAATTAATCTTATACTAGGCACCGTGAGATTAAGCCATCGTGGCAGGTGCTTACACTAAGCCCACTGACTTTCATGTCCCTATCTATCTGTTGAGGAGTTTTCGAGTGTGCGAGCAAAAGCCATAAAGTACAGGTGTACGTTTTTGTAAACAAGGCAATAAAACAATTGCGGTAGCAAATGTAGACTTCCGTTTTTCAGCATCGATAAGGTCCATGTCCAAATCATTGTCAAAATGTTGGCGGTGCCATCGAGTCTCTAGCTCTTATAGGTTCTGATATCCTTGCGTTCATACTTACGGACAGACGGACGGACAGTCAGTCGGACATGGCTAGATCGACTCGGCTATCGATGCTTATCAAAAATATATATACTTTATGGGGTCGGAGATGCTTCCTTCTGCCTGTTACATACATTAACATTTTGCACAAATACAATATACTCGTTTTACCCATGCGCGTCTGCTTCGGCATGAATTTGTGTGTTAACATGGATTCAGAAATTCTCGCAATTTGCACTAGCTGCCGCAAACGCGAGGTCAGCCAAAACATGTTTTATTTAATAACTTCTGTTTCTAAACCGATCTTGATGAAATTTTCTTCCTCTTATTGTACTATAGAATATTCGTGTATTATCAAAAAGTCAATTGCATTTAAAATGTGGCCTATATTGGTGGGCAAAATTAATTTGGTGATTTACTTGATTTATAGCTATGCGGTAGTAGCGGGGAGGTGGTGATAGCTATAAAATAAAAGATAATTGATATATATATACTATTCTAGAAGATACATATCAAGTTTGGTGACTCTAGCTCTTATTATTTATTATTTGAAGCGCATGAATGTGAGTGTGTGTACATGTATACAGAAATTCTTGGAATTTGCGCTAGCTGCTGCACAGTCAAAACACATAACTCTTGTGTGTTTTTTAAATGATCTGCAGTCAATATTAATGTACCATAGAATATTTGTATAAGTTAACGCCAGCTAAACCAAAATAGGCTGACCGGATGCGTGTGCGACAAAGTTGCCCGCTCAGCAGTCTGCAATTTAAACATGCGCAACGAAGTTGCGATCCCCAGCAATGCAATATGATCCGTACGCCAAGCGGCCACTGGAATGTGTCACGAGGCGCATGGTCAGCATTCTGCCAACATCGCTGCCGGTTAAGTTATGTTTATAATTGCATGCTTGAATCAGTTTTATAAGAACCCTCGAATGGTCAAAGCTGACCCGCGAACAATAAAATATAAAGAAACAATCTTCGTTATTATAATGGCGTCCAACCAAGCTTTATAAAACTCCGTATCTAAAATCCCGCTCTTGCTAACGCCGAGTAATGGTAAAAGTAGTTTCGTTAAAATTGAATAATAAGCCAAAAATTTTTCAATACATCTCGTGAAAACTATTTCGAACTCAGTGATTATGTTTTTATAAAATCCGCTCCAGCCAACGCAGCGGGTATTGAAACTTATTTGAAAAAAAAAAACAACAACAGTGAAAAAAACTTTGTTCAACAAAAAGACATTGCAATAAATTGCGCAAAAATAAACACAAAAAATTTAACACAACAACAATACATCATCGCCGCAACGTTCGTACACCACTCCGCACGACCCCGCCGCTACTCCACCGCCATCAACTCCGCACCAAGGCTACTTTAGAAAAAATGAAATTCATGTAAGTGAGCTGTTCAAATGTCTATCACTCCGTGAAAAAAAAAACAAATCATAATAAATAAAGAAAATAAAGAAAATTGAGCAAGGTAAAATTTAAAAAAAAAATTTTTTTGTCATTTTTGTCTTGATAATTGAATAGTAACCCATACAATTTAACGTAGCAATTCACGTGGAGAAACAATAGTTCTATAAAACATTCAGATAGCGAAGACGAGATCATTAGCTCTTATAGGGAAAATAAAAGTTCCAACAACATGACTTCGCAACAAGACGTAATCAAGGCCATGGAGGCACAAATTCAATTAGCATTGCAGGAACAGGCTAAGAATTTACAAAGGGTGTTTGATGAAAAAATGGAAAATATGATTAGTAGTTTCCGTAGTGAATTAAATTCTTTAAAAACAGAGTTTAATAAAAAGAAAGAAATTGTTGAATATCAGAGGGTTAAAATCGTTCCAGGAATAGAGTGCGATCAGTCCCTTGATCTGGTTAAAACCTTGCCTGAATTTTCTGGCAAAATAGATGAATACGTTGCCTGGCGAGAAGCAGCAACATTAGCCTACGAAGTATTTGAACCTTTTGATGGGAGTTCAAGACATTTCTATGCAATTGGTATTATAAGAAATAAGATCAAAGGCCCAGCAAGCGCAACCTTATTATCATTTAATACGGTTTTGAATTTCAAGGCTATTATAGCCAGACTCGACTTTACCTACGCAGATAAGACGCAAATACGCGTTATCTTACAAAAACTTGGTACCCTTAGACAGGGTGAACGAGAATTGTTAGAGTATTATGATGAGGTTGAAAAAACTTTGACTCTCCTCACTAACAAAACCTTAATGACACATGACCCTGCAGCAGCAGCGGTCTTGAATGAGCAATTTAGAAAAGACGCGCTACATTCCTTTGTAGCTGGCCTTAAGAAGTCTCTTAAAACGGTAGTATTTTCTGCCCCACCAGAAGACTTACCGTCAGCCTTGTCTTTGGCACAAGAAGCTGAAGTTTCCAACGAAAAGTCACAATTCGCTGCAAGCTTTGCCAAAACCAGTGAGGAAAGAAACCAAAAACCAAGAGGCCAACGCCAGCACCCGCGTTAACAAAACAACGATAACAATAATGGTCAAGGAAAAAATTTTCAACATAAGACTCAAGGTAATAACAAGGCCAATGGGCAAACGAATCCCCAGTCAAATCAACAGGTAAATTCACAGTCCAATTCAACGGTTCCAGGGTAAGGACCAGCAGTCACGAGCCACTGAACCAATGGAAATTGACCCGTCTACATCACGTTTTCGGCAACAAACTAATTTCAACAGAAAAACAGACTCAACCCAGAGCCGACAAAATGTAAATTTTTCAGCTCAAGAACAGTGCACTGGTGATAACGATTGCCAGTCTCACGGTGAGGAAAATGTTGAAGCATTCGAAGACAACGTATCTCATGATTAGTGTAATTTTTTAGGAATAAGTCCTTTCTCCCGTACGTCGAACAAGATGTAGGAGGAGGATTGGTTCTTAAGCTACTAATTGATACCGGGGCATCTAAGAACTATATCAAACCCTTGTCCGCTTTACAAAACGTCACACCACTTGAAAAGCCTTTTCAGGCTAATTCTATCCATGGGGGCATAACAATTTTACAAAAATGTCCGATTAAATTGTTCAATGAAACATTCTTTTTCTTCATTTTACCAATTTAAAAAGATTTCGACGGTATAGTGGGACTTGACTTACTTATGCAAAACTTGACTTTAACAACGGTATCATTAGGTTTAAATGTGGCACGCAGCCGCTCAATTTTAAATGAGCTCGGTCACAAGAAAAAAAGAATGGTCATCGACTTCAGGAAACTGAATGATAAAACGGTGAGCGATAAATACCCTATACCTAATATTTCAGCAATATTAGCAAACATGGGTGAGGCCCAGTACTTCACAACACTGGACCTCAAGTCAGGCTTACACCAGATAGAACTGGCAGAAAGAGATAGGGAAAAAACCGCATTTTCCGTAAACAATGGAAAGTACGAGTTTTGTAGGCTCCCTTTCGGTCTGAAAAATGCACCGAGCATATTTCAGAGGGCTATTGATGACGTCCTCCGAGACGAAATTGGGAAAACTTGTCTTGTCTACGTTGATGATGTGATAATTTTTTCTACAAACAAAAAGGACCATGTTAAACACATCAATTGGGTTTTAAAAAGCCTTGAAGATGCAAACATGAGGGTGTCTCAGGAAAAGTCCAAGTTCTTCAAAAAGAGCGTGGAATATCTGGGATTCACCGTGTCCAGAGGTGGAATTCAAACTTCACCTGAAAAAGTGCAAGCTATAAAAAGCTTTCAAATCCCGAAAACACTATTTGGCCTTAGATCATTCTAAGGATTAGCCAATTATTATAGGTGTTTTATCAAGGGATTCGCCGATATCGCCAGACCCCTAACGGACGTCTTAAAGGGCGAGAATGGTAAAATAAGTGCTAACCAGTCGAGGAAAGTAGTTATCGAACTCACACAGAAACAAATTGAAGCGTTCTGTAAATTGGCCTCTGAAGATGTCGTTTTGAGATATCCAGACTTTAAAAAGCCATTCGACTTGACAACAGATGCCTCAGGGTACGGCATTGGAGCAGTCCTATCCCAAGAAGGTCGTCCCATAACCCTCATTTCACTAGCATTACGGGACAATGAGCAAAATCTTGCGACAAATGAGCGAGAACTCTTGGCCATTGTATGGGCTCTGAAAAACCTTAGGAATTATCTATATGGCGTGAGGAACCTTAATATCTTTACAGACCATCAGCCTCTAACATATGCTGTGTCAGATAAAAACCCTAATGCTAAGATAAGACGCTGGAAAGCTTTTATCGATGAGCATAATGCAAATATTATTTACAAACCTGGCAAAGAAAACTATGTAGCCGACGCATTGTCACGTCAAAACGTGAATGCCCTCGACTCTGACTCGCAATGCTCAGATATCGCTACAATTCATAGCGAAGAATCCCTGACCTACACAATTGAGACCACCGATAAACCAGTAAACTGTTTCAGGAATCAGATTATTATTGAAGAATCTCATTCCCCTTTTGTCAGAACTATCATACTCTTTCAAAACAAAACACGGCATATTGTAGGGGTCTCAGATAGGAGCAGTCTTTTGCACACACTACAGGATGTAGTAAATGCAGGTGTCGTCAATGGAATCCATTGCGAGCTGCCAATCCTTGCTTTTATACAACACAATTTGGTTGAACTATTTCCATCAACGACATTCCGATATTGTAAGTATGTGGTGACAGACATCCCAGACAAGACAGAACAAAGAGAAATAGTAACAGTAGAACATAACAGAGCTCACCGAGCAGCGCAGGAGAATGTCAAGCAAATAATGCGCGCCTATTTTTTCCCAAACATGTCTAAACTGGCAACAGAAATTGTTGCAAATTGTAGAATTTGTTCAATGGCTAAGTACGATCGACACCCAAAAAAAAACAAATGTTAGGTGAAACACCCATTCCTACCTACACGGGAGAACGTCTGCACATTGATGTATTTTCGACAGACCAGAAATTTTTTTTAACGTGACACAGCCAATTTGCTCAAGAGCAATCATAGACATAAAAGACACAATCTTACAACTCATAAATTTTTTTCCCAACATTAATGCCATATATTGCGACAATGAAAGATCCCCAAACTCTGAGACAGTGAAATCCATCTTGTGTAAATTCGATATCCAAATCGTAAATACGCCTCCCTTACACAGCGTCTCAAACGGCCAAGTCGAACGGTTTCATAGCACTTTGGCAGAAATTGCACGGTGTATGAAACTTGACAAGCACATAAGCGACACCGTTGACCTGATCCTGCTTTCAACGATTGAATACAATAACGGCAAGTGACGGCAATGAAACCAGTCGATGTTATCTGCTCAAGCAGCACAGAAACAGGAATACAGATAAGGGACAGACTTATAAAAGAAAATGTCACAGGAAAACAAAAACAGGGAAAACAAAGAATATCTAGTAGGAGATAAGGTTTGGGTAAAATCAAATAGGCGCTTGGGTAATAAATTAACCCCACTATGTGTAGAAGGCATAGTAGAAGCGGACCTAGGATCAACGGTTTTAATAAAAGGGAGGGTGGTCCACAAGGACAATCTTAGAAAATAAAAAATAAATTCTTTTTCATTCTTTCAATTTAGTCTAACATCAACACTGGTAGTACTTCTAATGATGACCCTTACGACCGCGACAGTTAAACTGACAAACTACACACTTTCGGACTACATACCGGTAGCTGACGGGGACGTAACTATTTGGGACGAGTACGGCTACCTAGGACACACAACGAACGTGACTTCGTACGAGACATACGCAGACAAAACCAGACAGACGATAGACTTATTCAAACAGGACCACATTCGAAACGTACTACTCACTGACCTCGGACACATCGACACACAAATTATGACACTCAAGGTAAATCACAGAAATCCTCGCAGCATCAATCTCTTGGGCACAGCACTTAAAGTTATAGCAGGAACCCCAGACTTCGACGACTGGGAACAGGTCAAGTTTAGACAGACGCAAATAACGGATTCACAAAACTTACAGATCGAATTAAATAATAAATTTCAAACAAGACTCAATAAATTAACAGAAATAGTTAACTCAATTAGCAAGACTGAAGAAATAGACTTAGATCATTTATACGAAACAATTTTGGCAAAAAATAGGATGATTATATCAGACTTACAAAATTTAATTCTCGCAGTAACACTTTCCAAAATAAACTTGATCAGTCCGGTAATGCTTGATAACGTCGATGTTAAGGAGATGACATTTAAACATTTCACTAACATTAGTATAAGCGATGTATTAGAGGTTGCTACCATTAAGGCTTTTCAAAATAACGACATTTTGTATTTTCTTATTAAATATCCGATACCTAAGTTAGTATGTAAAAAATTAAGGTTCTTCCCGTTCAACGTTCTGGTAAAATTCCGGACTTCGAGGAGAGTAGCATCGTAGCGGATTGCGGTACGGACATCTTCGCTGTAGGCGAGTGCAATGCGGCAATCGGCACCACATTCTGCAAAAACTTAAAAGCACCCAGCAGTGCCCAGCAATTGATAGCTGGAACACTCGCGCAATGTAGTACTCGCCCCGGCCACCTAGATGAGTTAATGGTGATAGAAGATGGTGCTATCGTAATTAACGAAGCATCCGTAAACATCTCATGATACTCAGGCTCATCGCCATTCATCTCTGGAACTTACCTGGTCAACTTCGATGACGAAATTGTAATTAACAACACACGATACGGCAACAACTATGGTGTCTTCAGAAGGAAGCCTGTGGTTTCAGCGGTCACTCAAATCAACGTGACTAAACATCGGGAACACCTGAGCTTACCTCTTCTACATGAGATGAGTACGATAAACCTGCAACGCATCCGCCAACTAAAATCTGCGTTGACCTACGGACCCATATGGAGTGGAGGAGTCACACTAACGGTTGTCTTCTGTTTCTTGGTACTAGTGCAAAGGATTCGCCAGCCAACTACAAGCGGGCACTAGGAAGACCGAGCGCGTCCTTCACTTGGCCGAGGGAGGAGTTAATGCCAGCTAAACTAAAATAGGCTGACCGGATGCGTGTGCGACAAAGTTGCCCGCTCAGCAGTCTGCAATTTAAACATGCGCAACGAAGTTACGATCCCCAGCAATGCAATATGATCCGTGTCACGAGGCGCATGGTCAGCATTCTGCCAACATCGCTGCCGGGAGTCCGTAGCTTAAGTTATGTTTATAATTGCATGCTTGAATCAGTTTTATAAGAACCCTCGAATGGTCAAAGCTGACCCGCGAACAATAAAATATAAAGAAACAATCTTCGTTATTATAATTTATATTCTTATAATGTCAATTGCATTTAAATTGTGGCTTAAATTGGTTGGCAATACAAGTTGGGCTATTTACTTGATTTATAGCTTTGTAGTAGTAGCGGGGAGGTGGCGATAGGTATATAATGAAAGATACTTGATTCATTTATAATATTCTAGAATAAACAGATCAAGTTTGGTGATTCTATCTCTTATTATTTACCCAACTTGATTAAATGATGTCGATATCGATTACTTGGAGACGGAGTAAGTTATCGATTATCGGAAACAAACTCGATTTGCGCGTGCACTAGGAGGACCTTCAGCTAAAATTTCAAGTCTCTAGCTCTAATAGGTTCTAAAATCCTTGCTTTCATACATTCGGACGGACAGACAGACTTGGCTAAATCGACTCGGCTTGTGTTGCTGATTAAGAATATATATACTTTATGGGGTCAGAGATTCCGTCTTCTGACTGTTACATACATTCGCACAAATACATTATATTCTTTTTAACCATTTTCAATGGGCAAAGGGTATAAAAAAATTGATGTTATGAAACCCACAAGATCTGATGTTTGGTCGATGTACTCTAAGTTTGTGAATTATAGTCGTAAGAAAATGAATGATGAAAGAAAAGAAAAAATAAAAGGATAAAATTTTTTGGTGTGTGGAAGAAAAGGTAAAATGGCTAACAAAAACATTGATGCTTCAAGACAACACAAGAGGACGTGTGGTTTGTCAGGAAGGCCGTGTCGTAGATGGTTTACTGTAGATGCGCGTACATATTTTGGTGGCGACATATTGTCACGATAAATTCAGGGTATAAAATTGAAAAGTTGGCATGCCTTCATAGAAGAATTTTCCCCTAAAATGAAACTATTCATTCAGCCAATAGTAGTTATAAAAACGTTATTGAAGAAACAAAAAACCATTGAACCAATTTAAACAACAATTGTTTATTTCCAAAAACAACATCACAATTCACGAAAAATATGAAGTATTCAACAAAATTAGACTTGACTTTGAAAACAGAAACGATCAAGAAATTATAATAGAAGAAATACATGTTTGACCTCATAGAAGCTTGGATGAAAATCTTAAACAAATTCTTAAACAGCAAATTCCTATTTCCAAAGCTCCTATTCCAGAAAGATAAGGTGAACAATTACATATTGATATATTTTATGCTCAAAAATTAACATTCATGACATGTTTAGACGCATACTCCAAAATTTTAGTGATAAAGGAAGTCAATAACAAATGAGATATGGTAAACAAAGTTTTGGAACTTATCCAAACTTTTCCATTTGTTTAATCTATAATCTATATTATGGACAATGAACCTACGTTTTCATCAGCACAATTCCAACCTTCAATGTCTCGATGAGGTATAACTATTTATTATGCAGACCCCAGACACAGTTTAAGCAACGGTCAGGTAGAAGGAGAATCTATATCGCCAATAATCAACTTATGTAGAAGGACAACACCGAGAATTGTCCTACGGTTGGTTAAGAAGAAGCAGCCTGCTGGAGTAGGATGGCAACCGAAGATTAGGGTCCCAATTTAAACTTCGTAATGCAAAAAGCAGAAATTGCTTCTGAACGGATTCAATACGACCCTGGCTATTGTTATACTGGGGAGACCAGATGCAAGAGCAGTATTCAAGGATAGGGCGAACAAGAGAGATATACAGAAGTTTCGTTATAAAAGGATCGTTAAACTCTTTAGACCATCGTTTAATGAATCCAAGTACACCTTTTGCCTCATTAACGATGGTATCTATGTGAAGATTGAAACAGAGTTCAGAATCAAAAAGAACGCCTAGATCCTTAACTGTTAGTATACGTTGCAAAGGGGTATTGTCGATTGTATAACTGACAAGATAAGGTGTAGTACGATAAAATGTCATAAACATCACTTTGAACAATTTAGATGCAATTGATTGGCCGAACACCAAAGTTCCATAGCGTTCAAATCGTCTTGTAGACGAGAATGATGTAGGGGATTAGTATATGATAGAATAAGTTTCACATCATCCGCATGCATAAGTACACGGGCATGTGATATAACAGAGGGGAGATCATTTATAGAAAGAGTAATGAGTAAAGGTCCAAGATGACTACCTTGAGGAACACCAGAAGTAACGTGAACCTGTTTAGAGGTAGTCAGCCTCAGCATTACTCTTTGGGTCCTACCATTTAATTAAGAATTAATCTAAAGCAAAAGAGACGGAGGGAAACCTATTCGGTCAAGTTTAAAAAGTAAAATATCGTGGTGCACATAGTCAAACGCCTTACTGAAGTCAGTGTAAATGACATCAGTTGGCCTTTTTGAAAGGTAAGCATCATTTACCAAGGAAGTAAACTCTAATAGATTGGTCGTAGTTGACCGATTCTTTACGAATCCATGTGCACAGGGGAGACAACAGACTTGCAGAAATGCTGCAAATTTGAAGTGATTATTTTTTCAAATAATTTAGGAACAGCGGACAGTTTTGCAATGCCCCTGTAATTTTGTATATCAGACTTTCCACCTTTCTTGTGGAGAGGAATGATATAAGATTCTTTCCAAAGAGATGGAGAGACAGCAGATTCAAGGGATAGATTAAAAAGCTCTAGCAATGGATAAACAAGGGAAGAACTACACTCCTTGAGTAGACAACTAGGAATATTGTCAGGCCCAGGAGAATTAGAAGATTTTAAAGAATTTATAGCTAAAAGGAGGGAGGAATGGGAAATAATAGGAGGAGGTATAGAACTAAAGGAAGTAATAGTGTAAGGGTAAGAGTTATTATTAGGACAGACTGAAGAGTAAGTTCATTGGAAAAAATTAGCAAAGAGGTTAGTAGAATCAGAGTCATTGCTAGCTTTATTCATCCCCAGAGAAAAAGAAGATTGCAAACTTGAAGATTTCCGCTTCAAGTTTACAAAATTGTAAAACTGTCTCGGATTTTGTGCAAATTGCCTTTTGCAACGAGTTAGATAATTCTCAAAGCATTGAGAATTCAGAAGGAAGAAGTTCGACTTACCTATGGAATATTTAGCCAAGGCCGTACACGATAATAAAATACTAAAATTAAAATCATCAAGTAATCGAAATCGTCATAACACTCAATCCCCAAAAACAAAAACGAACAATTGAATCTTTGAACAGAAGAAATCATTAAGAATCGGGGACGATTTTTTTTAAGAAAGGGAGGAGTTATCACACAGCCTGCAAGGCAATTCTTATTGAAATTATAAACAATAGATCGGAATAAGTTTCTATTACAATTACTTAGCTCTTATACCCTCATTAGATCCCTATCAATTATTACGTCCACTTAAAGCGCAGTTGCGGCTTTTCTAACATAAAGATCCAGACTCCCGGCTCTATCATAAACAAAACACTTAACATACAGATCCAGAATCCCGCCTCTAACATAAACATAACGTAAAAGATCCAGATTCTTATGCATAATTCATAACGTAAACTAAAGACCTAAATTCTCGTGCGCAATTCCTAAACGTGAACATAACGCCAAGCATTTAGCTTTTGAATACGAAAGCCACCCCCGCGACTTTAAGAAAATAAGTTTTAGCATAAATACAGCTGACTTGCAGCATACGATCACGGCGAGCTATTGAGCTTTAAGAAAATAAGCTTTATTATAAACATAGCTGACTTCCAACATAAGTTCATAATTGTACTTAAGTTCTAATTTTGGTTTCAAATAAATCGGAAGCTTCTAGCTTCCCACAATAATAATATTTGGTTAAGTAGCACACCTAAATGGCCAATACCGCCTTTGCAATCCCGCACAAAGATTGCAGCGCATCAAGTAATGGGACCCAATAAAAAAAGAAAAAAAAAAACACAAAAACGACAAAAATTAAAACAAAACTACTTGCTGACAAAGCAATTTGTTCTAAGTGAAACGAAATAAAATCAAACCAAAAAATAAGACGGTCAAAAATTGAGCAAGTCGTCTGCGCAGCCGTTCTGGCATGCACCCAGCCAGTGGCAATGCCAATGGAGCCTCCATTCCAGTGAGTGCTGAGAACAGCAACACACCCACAATGAGTAGCAAGGGGTCGTCTCGAACTAACGAGGTAGGCCAACCACCTCAATGCTTAACAGCCGCTTAACAACAGCTGCCAACAAATTCTTCACGCTAATTTTTGCAAGAAATACTTCAGTTTCATCTTCCTAACCTTTAACTTTAACTCCAAAGAGCCCGGCAGCAGCCCACATGATTGTGCTAGTGTGAATAGAGACCCCATTGACGCCCTAGTGCGTAAAATAGATATCGTCAAACCCAATTTACAAGCCGCAGCCGTGACTGATTAACAGGCGAAAAATAACGGTAAGCGCAAAGTCTTAGACAGCAGGATCCCACCTGGCGCGCAGCAACAACAGAATTAGACTGACCCCAGTCCAGTTCGCATACATGCTTCCAATAGATATGCCAGCCCAACGCTGTCGCCAATGCCAGCACCAGCTCCTCCGTGCCTTAAAAAAGGGCCAACAACAATGCCCCCACTGGAGGAATGATGCCGTCCCCATCGTCCTAAATGGCACCGACGACATCGACGACGTTTGACTCCTACTTTCCGAAGTAGTGGATCCTGAACATCAAATCCAACCGAGGTAGGCATATGCGACTCCTATACAATGATGTGCCCACATACAGGGCCATCATACAGAAACTGGAAGAACCAAAAATTGAGCTCTACTCATACCAGCTGCAGGAGGAGAAGCCCTACCGACTCAGTTCCGGAATCATGCGCCCACTGCTGTGGGAACCACCCTGCCAACTATAAGGGCTGCGAGTGGTTCACCGAATATCAACGCATGCTAGGTGACAGCAAATCCTTACCCTTTGAACCGCGTTCCTATCCAAATGAACACACCACTGAAGGTGCTAATCTGGAATGCCAATGCCATCAAAATAATTCTGTTGTCAGAAACTAGAACCAGCGGTCCTACTTTCTCCAGAATCTTTGGCTTCGAGGCGTACCCTGTACACTGAACTCAAAATCGCTCAACTAGTGGTGGCTGCGCTGTCCTCATCCCGAGTAACTTGGTTCACTTCCCGCAATTGAGCATTGCTAATCGTGTTTACTAATATTCGACTGTGATCGTCACCAATACTGCTGGTACGGACTGCACTCATGACTCAGGATACTCGCTTTGGCGAGCAACAAAAAATCTCAATCGGCAACCCTGTAGAACCGTTCCCCTTCTTCGCCACAATGGTAAATACTGACTTACAGACGAAAAGAAAGCTGACACCTTCGCCATCCATCTGGAGGAACGGTTTTCCCCGTTCGATTCGGCCTCCCCAGAAGAGCTCGGTGAGACTACTCGAGCATTGGAGACTACGCTTCAGATGTCACCACCTATGGGTCCCGCATGGAGGTAGAAGGCGCTCGCTCCTTTTCTTCACGTCTTCAACGCCTTATTAAGAACACAACACTTCCCTGCCGAGTGGAAGTTAGCGAGGATTCATATGATCCATAAGTCGGGCAAGCCGGAATATGACCCTGAGTCATATCGGCCGGTCAGTCTCTTGCCTTCCTCGTCGAAGGTCTGGGAAAGACTGATTGTCGTTCGAGTTACGAGACTTATGAATCACATGGCCATCCTTCCTGATCACCAATTTGCGTTCATGGGAGGGAAAATGTTCAGGAGGAAAATGTATGCTATTTTTGACCCAATACAATAAATATTTATTAAAAAAAATAGAAATGTTGTTACCATTGAATGGGCTAGTAGCCGAGGCTAGCCCAATGAGATTCGCCCCCTTTGTGGGAGTATCGTGGTGGCTGTGTGTTTGATACCAAAATGCGGGAAGAATCTTAACTCGACGTGGAGTTGCGTGCAAAAGCTATAAAGTACAGGTGTACGTTTTTGTAAACAAAGCAATAAAACAATTGCGGTAGCAAATGTAGACTTCCGTTTTTCAGCATCGATAAGGTCCATGTCCAAATCATTGTCAAAATGTTGGCGGGGCCATTGATTCTCTAGCTCTTATAGGTTCTGATATCCTTGCGTTCATACATACGGACAGACGGACGGACGGACGGACAGACGGACATGGCTAGATCGACTCAACTATCGATGCTGATCAAAAATATATATACTTTATGGGGTCGGAGATGCTTCCTTCTGCCTGTTACATACATTTGCATTTTGCACATATACAATATACACTTTTTGCCCATTTTTAATGGGTTCGGGGTATAAGAAAAATTCCCTCGGTAAGGTTCGAACTCGCAACAGACCGCGATACTTGTCACCGCCTCTAATTAACAGTTCTTAATGAGAAAATAAACAATTAAAATAGCAGCACAGAAAACAATACATTCGCAATTGCGCTGCTGTTGATAGAATTCGAAGCAGACGCGCATGAATTTGTGTGTTAACATGGATCCAGAAATTCTCGCAATTTGCGCTAGCTGCCGCAAACGCAAGGTCAGCCAAAACAGTTTTTATTTAATAACTTCTTTGTTTTTTAACCGACCTTGATGAAATTTTCTACCACTTATTGTTCTATAGAATATTCGTGTATTATCAAAAGGTCAATTGCATTTAAAATGTGGCTTACAATGGTGGGCAAAATTAATTTGGTGTTTTACTTGATTTATAGCTATGCGGTAGTAGCGGGGAGGTGGTGATAGCTATAAAATAAAAGATAATTGATATATATATACTATTCTAGCAGATACATATCAAGTTTGGTGACTCTAGCTCTTAATATTTATTATTTGAAGCAGACGCGCATGAATGTGTGTGTGTACATGTATACAGAAATTCTTGGAATTTGCGCTAGTTGCTGCTAACACGTGCACAGTCAAAACACATAACTCTTGTGTGTTTTTTAACTGATCTGCAGTATATATAAATGTAAAGTAGAATATTTATGTATTCTTAAAATGTCAATTGCATTTAAATTGTGGCTTAAATTGGTTGGCAATACAAGTTGGGTTATTCACTTGATTTATAGCTTTGTGGTAGTAGCGGGGAGGTGGCGATAGGTGTATAATGAAAGATACTTGATACATATATAATATTCTAGAATAAACAGATCAAGTTTGGTGACTTTAGCTCTTATTATTAACCCAACTTGATCAAATGATGTCGATATCGATTTTTATCGATTACTTGGAGACGGAGTAAGTTATCGATTATCGGAAACAAACTCGATTTGCGCGTGCACTAGGAGGACCTACAGCTAAAATTTCAAGTCTCTAGCTCTAATAGGTTCTAAAATCCTTGCTTTCATACATCCGGACTGACAGACAGACGGACTTGGCTAAATCGACTAGGCTTGTGAATCCGTCTTCTGACTGTTACATACATTGGCACAAATACATTATATCCTTTTAACCATTTTCAATGGGCTGAGGGTATAAAAAAATTGATGTTATGAAACCCCCAAGATCTGATGTTTGGTCGATGTACTCTAGGTTTGTAATTATAGTCGTAAGAAAATGAATGAAGAAAGAAAACAAAAAATAAAAGGATAAAATGTTTTGGTGTGTGGAAGAAAAGGTAAAATGGCTAACAAAAACATTGATGCTTAAAGACAACACAAGAGGACGTGTGGTTTGTCAGGAAGGCCGTGTCGTAGATGGTTTACTGTGTGCCACTGTAGATGCGAGTACATATTTTGGTGGCGACATATTGTCACGATAAATTCAGGGTATAAATATATAAATATGCCTTCATAGAAGAATTTTCCCCTAAAATATTTTACTAACCACGATCAACCAACGTCGTCGTTTGTGCGTTATCAAGAGTAGTGATTAATCACGTTTCCAATGAAGATAATCACGTTTCCGAAGAAGAAGAACCGTCGTCCGAAAATGAAACTATTCATTCAGCCAATAGTTGTTATAAAAACGTAATTGAAGAAACAAAAAAACAATTGAACCAATTTAAACAACATTTGCTTATTTCCAAAAACAACATAACTATTCACGAAAAATATGAAGTATTCAACAAAATTAGACTTGACTTTGAAAACAGAAACGATCAAGAAATTAATAGAAAAAATATATGAAATACATCATAGAAGCTTGGATGAAAATCTTAAACAAATTCTTAAAAAGCAAATTCCTATTTCCAAATCTCCTATTCCAGAAAGATAAGGTGAACAATTACATATCGATATATTTTATGCCCAAAAATTAACATTCATGACATGTTTAGACGCATACTCCAAAATTTTAGTGATGAATGAAGTCAATAACAAATGAGATATGGCAAACAAAGTTTTGGAACTTATCCAAACTTTCCATTTGTTTAATCTATAATTATGGACTGTGAGGCGGCAAGGAGCCGCCGTTCACATCGCCAAGGTCATGGCAAGGAGCTGTTGGCAGTATTAAGTAATAAGTCGTATAGTTTGTAAGCATCAAATGTATTGAAATCTAGAGAATAGATTTGTAAGAGGCAAGAAGCCGACATTGTAGTTAAGTTAAAAGGCAAGAAGCCGCCAAGATTATAATTACTTTAAAAGGCAAGGAGCCGTTAACCGCATACTCTGTGTGTTATTAGAATAGGTGCGTAGTTATGGGCAAGTAGCCATTCATAGTTTAAATTTAACCGCCGGCCGCTGCAGAAACCGTGCGTTGCTGATCGGCTGCCCAACACTGCCTGCGAGAGCGCAGCTTCGATTCGGCGGCGAAAGCTCCGAAGCGAAGTTGTGAAAGCTCGCGGCGAAGTTGACCGGCCGAGGCAAGCGCATGGCTCGCTAGCGAGCGAGCCGGCACTTTGGATCTAACGATCATGGTGAGTAGACGTGCTGAAAAGGAGTGTGAGCAAAAAAAAAAACGTGAAGTGCATAGCGGAGCGCTAGGGCTCCAAGACAGTGCGGCAGGGCCTTAGGCTAGGAAGTTCGTTAGGGTAGAGTATAATAACATCTGTGAATAAAGTGAATGCAGTCGCAATAATTAACTGAAATGCAGACCTTCGTAATCTCGGGTGGGTATATTTGTGCTAAACATCAGAAATAGCCGATGTTCACCCTAACCTAGGGAGGACAGTGTAGTTGGTGCGCGGCCAAGGCCCGGTAGTGTAGTTGGTACGTGGCCGAGGCCCTTTACAAGTGGCGCCCGAGCAGGGACCTAGAGGCGTTTAGGGGAGTGGCATAGTTGCAGATTAAAGCCCCGCAAGTATGCCCAAATAGGTGTTTTAAAAAAAAAAAATGTATATATTTTTTTTGCATACAGGGTATTTTCAAGTCGGGCATACCCTAGAATATATATACCCCAGTAGAGAGCAAGAAAAAAAGAAGACATAGTATACGGGTAAAATGCGAGTCTAGGGTATAAGGTAGTCGAGTATACCCTGACTAGTGCATTTAATACCCTATGTTAGGCGACGAGATGAACACCTGCAAAATTTAGGCAACCAAAAATGTGCACAGAAGTCGAGCTCAGCAACAAGAGAAAAAAAAAGGAGAGATAACGGCCGGCCGAAAAGTACAGCGCGCGCGCGCCAGACGGGCGACATCGAGACCATGCTTGCACACGTGTGCACAAACGCGCGCCGCAGTCGGCGTCGAAGGGCCGTTAAAGTGTCGCGGCTGTACAGTGGGACGAATTCAGTTCACGCGCGCTGAAAACTGAATTCGTCAGTACAGTCGGCGAAGGCGATGACGACGGGTGTGCAGTGAATAAATAAAATAAAAGAATAGTGAACGAAGACTTAACAATAAAAAAACAAAAAAAAATTTTTTTTTTATTAAGAACATCGAGTGAGTTAATTTTTTTTGCTTATTTCCAAAAACAACATAACTATGAAGTATTCAACAAAATTAGACTTGACTTTGAAAACAGAAACGATCAAGAAATTAATAGAAGAAATACATGTTTGAGCTCATAGAAGCTTGGATGAAAATCTTAAACAAATTCTTAAAAAGCAAATTCCTATTTCCAAAGCTCCTATTCCAGAAAGATAAGGTGAACAATTACATATCGATATATTTTATGCCCAAAAATTAACATTCATGACATGTTTAGACGCATACTCCAAAATTTTAGCGATGAATGAAGTCAATAACAAATGAGATATGGCAAACAAAGTTTTGGAACTTATCCAAACTTTTCCATTTGTTTAATCTATAATTATGGACTGTGAGGCGGCAAGGAGCCGCCGTTCACATCGCCAAGGTCATGGCAAGGAGCTGTTGGCAGTATTAAGTAATAAGTCGTATAGTTTGTAAGCATCAAATGTATTGAAATCTAGAGAATAGATTTGTAAGAGGCAAGAAGCCGACATTGTAGTTAAGTTAAAAGGCAAGAAGCCGCCAAGATTATAATTACTTTAAAAGGCAAGGAGCCGTTAACCGCATAATCTGTGTGTTATTAGAATAGGTGCGTAGTTATGGGCAAGTAGCCATTCATAGTTCAAATTTAACCGCCGGCCGCTGCAGAAACCGTGCGTTGCTGATCGGCTGCCCAACACTGCCTGCGAGAGCGCAGCTTCGATTCGGCGGCGAAAGCTCCGAAGCGAAGTTGTGAAAGCTCGCGGCGAAGTTGACCGGCCGAGGCAAGCGCATGGCTCGCTAGCGAGCGAGCCGGCACTTTGGATATAACGATCATGGTGAGTAGACGTGCTGAAAAGGAGTGTGAGCAAAAAAAAAACGTGAAGTGCATAGCGGAGCGCTAGGGCTCCAAGACAGTGCGGCAGGGCCTTAGGCTAGGAAGTTCGTTAGGGTAGAGTATAATAACATCTGTGAATAAAGTGAATGCAGTCGCAATAATTAACTGAAATGCAGACCTTCGTAATCTCGGGTGGGTATATTTGTGCTAAACATCAGAAATAGCCGATGTTCACCCTAACCTAGGGAGGACAGTGTAGTTGGTGCGCGGCCAAGGCCCGGTAGTGTAGTTGGTACGTGGCCGAGGCCCTTTACAAGTGGCGCCCGAGCAGGGACCTAGAGGCGTTTAGGGGCGTGGCATAGTTGCAGATTAAAGCCCCGCAAGTATGCCCAAATAGGTGTTTTCAAAAAAAAAAATGTGTAGTTGGTGCGTGGCCAAGGCCCGCTAGAGTAGTTGGTGCGTAGTCAAGACCCGGTAGTGTAGTTGGTGCGTGGCCAAGGCCCGATAGAGTAGTTGGTGCGTAGTCAAGACCCGGTAGTGTAGTTGGTGCGTGGCCGAGGCCCGGTAGTGTAGTTGGTGCGTGGCCAAGGCCCGCTAGAGTAGTTGGTGCGTAGTCAAGGCCCGATAGTGTAGTTGGTACGTGGCCAAGGCCCGATAGCGGGGGTGGTACGAGGCTCCGGCCCGCTAGACTAGGTAGCGCGAGGCTGCGGCCCGGTATGGTAGGTAGGATAGAAGGATAGAAGTAGCGCGAGCTATACTATGGTCGAAACATTGAATCCCCCCCCGGCCGGCCGAAAGGTACAGCGCGCGCGCCAGACGGGCGACATCGAGACCATGCTTGCACACGTGTGCACAAACGCGCGCCGCAGTCGGCGTCGAAGGGCCGTTAAAGTGTCGCGGCTGTACAGTGGGACGAATTCAGTTCACGCGCGCTGAAAACTGAATTCGTCAGTACAGTCGGCGAAGGCGACGACGACTGGTGTGCAGTGAATAAATAAAATAAAAGAATAGTGAACGAAGACTTAACAATAAAAAAAACAAAAAAAATTTTTTTTTATTAAGAACATCGAGTGAGTTAATTTTTTTGCTTATTTCCAAAAACAACATAACTATGAAGTATTCAACAAAATTAGACTTGACTTTGAAAACAGAAACGATCAAGAAATTAATAGAAGAAATACATGTTTGAGCTCATAGAAGCTTGGATGAAAATCTTAAACAAATTCTTAAAAGCAAATTCCTATTTCCAAAGCTCCTATTCCAGAAAGATAAGGTGAACAATTACATATCGATATATTTTATGCCCAAAAATTAACATTCATGACATGTTTAGACGCATACTCCAAAATTTTAGTGATGAATGAAGTCAATAACAAATGAGAAATGGCAAACAAAGTTTTGGAACTTATCCAAACTTTTCCATTTGTTTAATCTATAATTATGGACTGTGAGGCGGCAAGGAGCCGCCGTTCACATCGCCAAGGTCATGGCAAGGAGCTGTTGGCAGTATTAAGTAATAAGTCGTATAGTTTGTAAGCATCAAATGTATTGAAATCTAGAGAATAGATTTGAAAGAGGCAAGAAGCCGACATTGTAGTTAAGTTAAAAGGCAAGAAGCCGCCAAGATTATAATTACTTTAAAAGGCAAGGAGCCGTTAACCGCATAATCTGTGTGTTATTAGAATAGGTGCGTAGTTATGGGCAAGTAGCCATTCATAGTTCAAATTTAACCGCCGGCCGCTGCAGCAACCGTGCGTTGCTGATCGGCTGCCCAACACTGCCTGCGAGAGCGCAGCTTCGATTCGGCGGCGAAAGCTCCGAAGCGAAGTTGTGAAAGCTCGCGGCGAAGTTGACCGGCCGAGGCAAGCTAGCCCGAGATTTGTGCTCGGCTTGCCGAGCTAGAGTCTCAGACCGCCAAAACATTGGAGCCGGCTCCCTGGGGCACTCTACCCGACGTTGGTGGGCGGCCGCGTCAAAAATCGGAACCAGACCTGAGGAGTTCGCAGCGTCTGCAGGTTCCGACCCCTAGTTTAGCCGTCACGGGTGCAGGGGAAACTCGTGAGATTAGGAGCAGTGGAGCTCGCCGGACGACGGCGGTCGACGTGGAGATAGGGTGAACCCCTTACGACTCGAATAGTGGCCCTTATATTCCCCGGGCATATTCTCAGTCGGAGGCCAGGCCTCTCGCGAACGTTCCGGAACAAGTCCGAAAGTGGGGCATGAGGTACGATGACCCCCTTGGGTTCCTGGAGGACCTAGAGGAGCGTCACATTACGTACGGTATTGTCCTCGATCGACTGCCTCGGGCCATGAGCGAGGTATTCTGCGACGGTGCTGCTCGTTGGTTCCTGAGCAGTGGACTGAGGGATGTGCCATGGTCGGTATTCAGGAGGGGTTTCTTGGAGTTCTTTCTACCACCACGCTACTTCGAGAGGCTGGAGGATGAAATCCGATCCCGCCGGCAGCGGGTGGGGGAAGAGTTCAAAGAATACCTGATAGAGCTGAGGGCTTTAATGCATCATGCCAGATATGAGCCGGCGCAGGAGTTGCACCGAATATACGAGAATGCCGCCCCCGAATACAGGCTCTACGTACGACGGCAAGATTTTTCCACCTTTTCCCAGCTGACTCAACTCGCCGTGGAGTATGAAACGGTGATGCGGCAGCGAGCGGAATACTCCGGAAGCCGGGCAGGGAGTCAGGTGGTCACGAGCTCACGTAGCGCGGTGTGGGAAAGGACGGTACAGCCCCCGGGGGGACACCTTAACCCATTCCGGTCTACTCCCATTGGATCCGGAGCAAGCGTTGTGGATAGACGAGTCTCCGCTCCGCCGGCAACGGCCCCTGCGGAAGTGGTCCACCCGATGATGAAGGGTGAGAGTGACACCCGTCGCCAACGCTACTAACGTACTAAACATAGATTAGGCTCACACTAGTAGTATAATTAGGATACGCATAATGATTCGTCAGCCGCACTTGGAGGATAGGGAATTAACCGATAAGTAACGAATAAGTTAACCAATAAGTCCAATTCACAGATGGTACCCGAGATTATTACGATATCATCCGACGACGACGGCAGCAACGGGGATACCGAGCCCTTCCCTGGGCCCGGCGCTGAAGATCACCCGCGTGACCCCCGGCAAGGTCGCGAGAACTACGGGAGAGGACGGCAAGAGGAAGCCCTCGCCAATTCCGGCACACCCTTTTGTAGTGTGTATATGCCTAAAAGTAACACCAGTAACAAATATAAATTAAACAAACCCAGAGCCACTCTATGTATTGGCTCTGGCTCATATTACGCAGCGCGAGTCACTAGCCCCGCACGCTGACCATTTATGTTTACGCTGCATATCCCACGCTCCGTCTGAGCGCATTCCATGAGCAACATATATGCTCACTAACACAGGCATATGCAAGCTACTCACTCTCCCTCTCTTTGTAGCTGTTAACCAATAACAGCATAAGAACATATATGTATCCATAGGCTAAGCGCATAACATTGACTTTGAATAAATTCATTCACATACTACAACCTGACCGGCACTGACGTGCAAAAATGAACTCTTTTTTATAAATTGAAATAACAATATTACATGGCGAGCGTGACATGGTCACGAATCCCTGCCTAGAGACAGTAGAACAACTGGAAAAAGAGACGACAGGAACGCGACAACGACCAGCAGTAACAAGCTACAGCCGCAAGGAAGAAAAAATTTACAACAAAATACGTCGAGGGAACCTAGCCTGGCGGTGGAAAACGAATATACTGAATGAATATATTACATGACTAAGATCAACTACAATAACGGCGCAAATGCAGAAGACACATATATGTTTCGGAGTGAGTAAGGTGTGTGACAAAAGTGCAAGATATGTCCGTACGCACAGAGTACAGAAATTTGTAAAGTGTTATATAACAACACAAAGCCCCCGACTTGGGAAAACGCGAAACTAGAAACTAGCCGATGAGTTAGATTTCTTATAGGCGGAAGAGCGCAAATATAAAGCACAAACCACTACACCTTCTCCTCACCCAATTAAAAATGTATTAAAAAACAAAACTTCCACCGCCATAACTTCCACTGCCCACACCAACAAAAAAGTGCCCTGACGACTGCGCTGGACCAATTTACACCCCGGCCTGTGCGATGACCTGCACCGGCAACGCTGACCGCTCCAAGGCAGCCAAATAAGGAAGAAATAGCACCACACCAATAGAAGCAGCAGACGAAGCAGCATTATCTAAGATTACATTAAGCTTTTTATAAATTGTAATGACGCCCACTTTGCTGTGTGCGTCAAGGTAAAGTACAACCTAAAAAATTGTACGCTAAATTAGAGAGGAGATCACTGCGTTGATCGAAATAAGGTTTTAAAATAGACACAAAAAGAATGGCCTTATGCCTAATTATAATATTAAAAATACCAAACCCAAAAATATTATTTAAAAAAAAAAAAATAATACACAAAAGATATACTAAGTACAAACACCATAATGAAAATATAATATTCATTTGCAACAATTTTCAATTTTTAAATATAAAATATGATGTTCATTTAAAATTTGCAACAATTATATAAAAAAAATTTTAATTAAAATGGGCTCAAACGAGTCCAAGGTTGAAAAAATCAGCCGCAAATGTAATCAATACTGTTAAAGTCATCGATCATAAAGAAAATTTAGAGAATATTACAATTTTGCTAATTATAATCACCGTAGTATCTGTTGTATCGCTAGCATTGAAGGTGTATGCAATGCATACAAAGAAAATTAAGAAACGATATATCAGTAGAGCAGACGGACTAGACAAGGCTTGAACATATTTGAATATGTCAGAGGAATCATACTAAGTACGTTGCCATATGTCTCAGTAAAACTAGTAACTGAAGAACACCCAATTTTGGGACCAGCAACGATACTAATGGTGCGACTGCATCAATAAATATCTAGTATATTTAGTATGGAATGGAGTATATTGGTGAAAAATATCAATAACCTCAAAGACAAATTTGACAAGTCATATAAATGCATTAATAAAGGCATACCTATAAAGGTAGAAACACTAATATACCATGTGCAAATATTGATAAAACAATATAACGATATAGTACATGCAGTAAATTCCATTAAAAATAAACTAACACAGGAGCATGCCAGGCAGTGCCTTAAATTCATACAATCTTTAAATACCAGATTGAAAAACATTGGCATTAGACAGAACATTATAATAAATGTTCCAGAAGATCTATTTTTACCAGCAAAGTTTGATCCAAACCAGCTGAAAGATCTTAATGAGTCGAAGCCAATTACTGATATAAATATCGATATCGACATTGAGACACTGGACAATACAGAATCCAACATGCCAGACCAGGTAGCCTTAGAAAGGGAATATGTAAGACAAATCTCGTCTACAGTCCCTGAATTTGACGGTAAAAACTGTCATTAAACCGTTTTTTAACAGCCTTAAGGAGGAGGATTTGGCTGTAGAAGTCATAAAATCGAAATTAATTGGCACAATACTATTCAAATGCCAAGACGAGACTACGATCTATGGCATTATTAATAAATTAAAAAGTTGCATCAAAGGAGAATCCATTGACGTGATTAAGGCAAAGCTGTTAAACGCCCAACAAAAAGGCAAAACAGCAGCTCAATAAATAGCTGAAATCGATAACTTGCGAAAGCAACTCGAGGCAGCTTATATTGACGATGGCCTAGAATCGGATAATGCAGAGAAATTCTCTACTAAAGTGTCAATATCTGCAATGACCAAAAATTGCGAATACGAGAAACTTCGCATAATACTAGAAGCCGGCAATTTCACTACTTTCAATGATGCTATGGGTAAATATATCCAATATAGCACTGAAATGACTGGAAGCCCGAGTACAATATTGTACTATAAAGGGAAAAATGATCGTGGAAATTACAACCGAGTATTTGGTCTCTACAAAGAACACAAAAACTCCTCTAACAATAACAGAAACACCAATATCCGCTTTCGACAGAGTAATCGTTGACACAATAGGTCCATTACCTAGATCAGAGAATGGGAACGAGTATGCAGTTACACTCATTTGTGATTTAACGAAATACCTCGTCGCCATTCCGATCCCAAATAAAAGTGCAAACACAGTCGCTAAAGCTATATTCGAATCTTATATTCTGAAGTATGGTCCAATGAAGACGTTCATCCGGGTACGGAATATAAGAATTCAATTATAAACGATTTGTGCAAGTATATGAAAATAAACAACATAACATCAACTGCACATCATCACCAGACAGTTGGAACAGTAGAAAGAAGTCACAGGACTTTTAACGAATACATACGATCATATATATCAGTTGATAAAACTGATTGGGACGTATGGATCCAATACTTCGTATACTGTTTTAACACGACCCCCTCTATGGCACACAATTATTGTCCATATGAGCTAATTTTTGGTAAAACACCCAATTTACCAAAAGATTTTAATAATATAAATAGAATAGACCCACTATATAATGTAGAAGATTATGCTAAAGAAGTTAAGTTTAGATTAGAAATAGCATATAAAAGGTCTAGGATAATGCTTGAAAAACATACAGCAAAAAGTAAGGAACTCTTTGATAAAAAAGTTATAGATTTTCAAGTAAAAATAGGAGATAAAGTCTTATTAAGAAACGAAACTGGCCATAAATTGGATCCAGTATATGCAGGCCCATACACAACAGTTAACATAGAAAATAGGGATAGCATTCTAAATAAAGATAACAAAAATAGGACCCAAAAAGTTCATAAGAATAGACTTAAAATTTTTAACGAATAAAACATATAAATTTTCTTTATGAATTCGAATTCACAAAAAAAAATAAAGATACATCAGCCTGATCAACCAAAAAAAAAAACAATCCATAATAAAAACCAATTATTATAATGAACTTTACATTTTTATATTTTGAAATTTTTACATTTTTATAAATCTTAAATAATTTTTTTTAAATTCATATTATTTTAATCATTTTTACTACATAAAAAAAAAAAAAACAATTTTGTTCATTTAATAATTACAGATCACTTAATAACTACACATTTATAATGTTACGTTATTTCTTTAAAAAGGGAGGTGTAGTGTGTATATGCCTAAAAGTAACACCCAGTATTCATATATAAAGTATGTGGCACTTTGTTGCATACAATAACAAATATAAATTAAACAAACCCAGAGCCACATTATGTATTGGCTCGGTCTCATATTAAGCAGCGCGGTTCACTAGCCTCACTAGCTGACCGTTTATGCTTATGCTGCATATCCCACGCTCCGTCTGAGCGCATTCCGTGAGCAATATATATGCTCACTAATACAGGCATATGCGAGCTACTCACTCTCCGTCTCTTTGTAGCTGTTAACGAATAACAGCATAAGTACATATGTATATCCATAGGCTAAGCGAACATTATAAAAACTGAATAAATTCATCCTGAACCAATATACTAAACAGCACTGACGTGCTGTCTTTTTCATTTAAAGAGTGCTCTTTTTACATGGCGACCGTGACAAGTGTCACGAACATGTTAAAAAGTAATAGTGCAAATAAATATAAAATATAAAATTGGAAACCGGAGGTGCAGCAGCGGCAGCAGCAACAGCCTAATTCTTCACACAGACCAAGACCGTTACCCAGCTCTGGCGTGAAACCGATGTCACCCACACTCAGGCGGCCGTGGCCATGCCCACCATAAAGTAGACACACACACACACAGCAAATAATAATACCGAGCAACTTGGTTCACTTCCCGCAATTGAGCATTGCTAATCGTGTTTACTAATATTCGACTGTGATCGTCACCAATACTGCTGGTACGGACTGCACTCATGACTCAGGATACTCGCTTTGGCGAGCAACAAAAAATCTCCATCGGCAATTTACAATGGTAATTACTGACTTACAGACGAAAAGAAAGCTGACACCTTCGCCATCCATCTGGAGGAACGGTTTTCCCCGTTCGATTCGGCCTCCCCAGAAGAGCTCGGTGAGACTACTCGAGCATTGGAGACTACGCTTCAGATGTCACCACCTATCGGTCCCGCATGGAGGTAGAAGGCGCTCGCTCCTTTTTATAACGTCTTCAACGCCATATTAAAAACACAACACTTCCCTGCCCAGTGGAAGTTAGCGAGGATTCATATGATCCATAAGTCTGGCAAGCCGGAATATGACCCTGAGTCATATCGGCCGATCAGTCTTTTGCTTTCCTCGTCGAAGGTCTGGGAAAGACTCATTGTCGTTCGAGTTACGAGGCTTATGAATCACATGGCCATCCTTCCTGATCACCAATATGCGTTCCAGGGAGGCCAACCACGATATAGGAGACGCCCCAGAGTCTCCCAACTTCCCACGTAACGATGCAGCCTTATTCAAAAAAGCCGCTTTTGACGTTTGTCCACGATAAACCCAAACAGGCTTGGCGAAACATCATTTAAGCCAACCGGGTTGTAAAAAAAATTAATGCTATTTTTGATCCAATACAATAAATATTTATTAAAATAAATAAAAATGTTGTTACCACTGAATGGGTTAGTAGCCGAGGCTAGCCCAGTGAGATTCGCCCCCTTTGTGGGAGTATCGTGGTGGCTGTGTGTTTGATACCAAAATGCGGGAAGAATCTTAACCCGACGAGGAGTTGCGTGTTAGCCGGGTACTTTAAGCGTACAGCGTACCAGCAGAGGTTTTAGATGGGCCTTGTTCCTCACCAATGGGGAACGACATGATCGACAAATATGCATTCAATTTGGTACCGAAGGGATATTGCACATACAGGGTTTCCGAGGGACACTGGCCGACGCTTTGTTTCGACCCCCACATAAGTGGCATAAACGAATACCGTGGTAACCCCCACGGGGTACATGCCACGTTAAACAAATGAAGCCTTTCTGCCCCTATATACTGTGGGGGTCACCAACCCTTACATGCTTGGAGTTTAAATTGGAAGTATCCTTCTGGTGCGAGGCCTGACCAGAGATTTGACTGATTGAAGCTTAAATTAAACTTATACTAGGCACCGTGATATTACACTAAGCCTACTGACTTTCATGTCCCTATCTATCTGTTGAGGAGTTTTCGAGTGTGCGAGCAAAAGCCATAAAGTACAGGTGTACGTTTTTGTAAACAAGGCAATAAAACAATTGCGGTAGCAAATGTAGACTTCCGTCTTTCAGCATCGATAAGGTCCATGTCCAAATCATTGTCAAAATGTTGGCGGGGCCATTGAGTCTCAAAATCACGCAGAAACGAAGATCCTGTAAACCAAATTGCTGGAGCTCATTAGTTGGGCATCCACTGTTTCCAACAACTATCGACACTGGGATAAAGTGTTGTTGCACCCAGTGCAAGACAGTCTGGTAATCGCGCCAGAAGAGCGCTCTGTGCGGCTTACCGATGAATATGTTTTTGACCGTTGTGGATAACTTACTCAGAAGTTGGGCTCCGCTTCACTCTTATCGAGGAAGTGTCAGCTTCTTGACAAGAGCCACCCGTGATTTAGCAGTTAGAAACTAAACCTGGACATTGTCATACGAGTCTGTGGAACGCACATACATGCAACAACCGTAAGCACGTATTGATGCGTCACAGAAAGCTGTGTGTATGTTGCATGTCTGTGATTTCAGCCTGCAAGCAAAATCAGGGTACTGAAATCGACGACAATTCCTTGAGAGACGTTACGCAATTTCTCCATGCTTGAAGGAGTGATTGCGGAACAGATTCATCCCTAGCGAGACGATTATGATTGGTGCCAGCAATCCTAATGGATCGAACGGAGAAGACGCAGTCGAGAGAATAGTCCTCTTTGTGGCTGTTGAGTACAATTTTTTGGGCTTAAATTCAAATAGTAGCACTTCACGACCTTGATCCCAAGCTACGCCAAGTGCACTAGTGATAGCGTTTTCATCCAAATTTAAATCCTTTACCGATTCATCGTCTCTGATGGCGGGTTGATGGAAGCGCCACTTAACCAATGTGATGTGTCCTCGGCGAAATATTTCGGCGACTTCGTGTTTAATGTTCTGCAACTCGATGAGCTCGTTTTCTCCGCAAAGCAGATCATCAACATAAATCGATGATTTTACAATGGATGCGTCAATGGGAAACTCGTTCACATGCAGATATGCTAAATATTGCAAACTACGAACTGTAAAGTATGGGCCGATGTCGTTTCATATGTCACTGTATTTAGCTCAAAGGTCTGCAAATCAGCATCAGGGGATGCTCTCCAAAATATATATTTATATTTCTGATCCATTGGGCTGACTAAAACTTGTCTGTATATTTTCGTAATGTCAGCTGTGATGGCGTAACGAACCAATCGAAAACGAACGAGAAGTATATACAGATCCACTTGCAGCGATGGGCAACGAAAAGTAAATCATTCAATGAATGTTGGGATGACGTAGTGCACGAGGCGTCAAACACGACTCGTAACTTTTAATATGTAAAAGTGTGGCTCACTTAATCTCGAATTCGTCACTAGAGTCATATGGCCGAGATCCTCATTTTCTTTCATGAAGGAAAACGTTACATATTGCTACTGAACAGTAGCACTAACCAAACAGCATATAGACTGGACATGCCATAGAAGGAAAGTGGTCACAAAAAATCGGTGACATCTGGTCCGAAAAAAGAGTAAGATATACATATGATGTCTTTTATTCGCTTCCACTACAGGGAATTGCTTTATCTTACTCTCTTCTATATGATTTGTGGGATAGAACGGCATCGCTGTTTATTTTTATCTCGCTCGCACTTACTCTCAGTGCTGTCTCATGCTTAGGGATCGTTTAAATGTGTGTGACAGTAGGCTGCTGACTGACGTGAACATCTCTTGAAATGCCAAGGCAGGTTGGAACTTCCTTGGCACCTGTCAGGTGGACGCATAACAATCCAGCCATTGTCCATCTGTGTTGTCCTTGAATACATATCTTTACAGAGCCGATGTTCTGGTTTGATTGACTTTAGAGAATTTTGTATAGCATCAATGCTCCACAGTAACTGAAGATTTTTCTCAATTGACTCCTCCACGGAAAGCAAGCACGTTGATGACTACTTAGCCGACTGATGACGATACTTGCCAGACACAACCCATCCAAGCAACGGATTTGAAAAATGCCTCTGTACCGAGAAGGAGATCAATCCGACCTGACCTGTGGAAAGTTTCGTCCGCAAGTGGCATATTCGCGGGCAACCTCCAATCAGACGTGTCGATTGCCGAATCTGGCTGGTAAGCAATGTGAGACGTTATGCAGAACTGTACTGTTACTTCAAATGGTGACAAACGAGATTTAATTCCAGTAGTTCGTGTTGGTCGAGGACTCCCCTAGGCTGCGGATTTCGAACTGATGCTTATCACGGCGTAGATGCTGCCGTTGGGATTGAATTGATCCGTCATGAAATGGACTTGGGAACATGAGTCAAACAATGCTCTGCCTTGCGCCCCTGATGAATCTCGCACAAGTACCTTTGCAGTGACAAGAATGATTTGTCCGCCTGGCGATTGATTAATATGCGAGTGCGTAGCAGCAGAAGTTGTTAAGGATATTTGCGCTATGGATGATGGCGATGTAGACGATGGTGATGCACACGGTTGGGCAAAATGCAGCAACGTGTGATGGCGATGCTTGCAGTTTCGATAACGATTATTAGTAGGACACATATCCATCCAATGACCTGATTGAAGGCAATTAATCCAAAGTCCAGCATTTTTACGACTCCGTACTTCAGTTTGGGACTCATTGCTTGCAACTTAGAACATTATACAATTTTATGGTCGGAGCTGAAACAAATAATGCATGTTGGATTAGTAAAAGCAAATGATAATCCCTTGCTAGGCTTGTACACGTGTTTTTGTTTCGAAGAATCAGCCATTCAATACGATGCGATGCCTCTTGAGTGCAGAAACTGAGAATGACGTTTCAAAATAGTTGTGAAGTGAGCCCAATTTGGCAATGTAAGTAAGTCAAGAGAGTCATTCCACTTGATACGAGTTTGCTGGTCACATTTTCCGATGATTTTTCTGTCCGGCTTGTCGACTGCCTGTAGATTAAACAGCGATTCTATTGTGCCTAAAAATGTAAGTGTAGGATTGTCATAACGTTCACTTAAACGAGCAAGAGCCTTGAGATAATTTTCCTGAGTCACTTGGAATGCCTTAACCTCCTGTACGGCAGGGCCCTTCAAAACATCCAGCAGATGATTAAACTTTTCAATGTTCGAGAGAATGTACTCACGACCGATAATCTGATTGAATGATGTAATGAAGTTCCATCAAACACAGGCAGAGCCAATCAAGGAAGACTCGATGGCAGTGACTGAAAAAAACCAAATAAAATAGCAGCACAGAAAACAATACAATCGCAATTGCAATGCTGTTGATAGAATAGAATAAATAGTATAGAATAGAATGATAGAATTCGAACACATGAATTTGTGTGTTAACATGTATCCAGAAATTCCCGCAATTTGCGCTAGCTGCCGCAAACGCGAGGTCAGCCGGTAGAATATTCGTGTATTATCAAAAAGGCAATTGCATTTAAAATTTGGCTTACATTGGTGGCCAAATTAATTTGGTGTTTTACTTGATTTATAGCTATGCGTTAGTAGCGGCTAGGTGGTGATAGCTATAAAATAAAAGATAATTTATATATATTTATACTATTCTAGAAGCTACATCTCAATTTTTGTGGTAATGAAAGATACTTGATACATATATAATATTCTAGAGTAAAGATATCAAGTTTGGTGACCCTATCTCTTATTATTTACCCAACTTGCTCAAAAAACCGGATGTCGATATCGATTTTTATCGATTGCTTGGAGACGGAGTAAGTTATCGATTATCGGAAACAAACTCTATTTGCTCGTGCACTAGCAGGACCTACAGCTAAAATTTCAAGTTTCTAGCTCTAATAGGTTCTGAAATCCTTGCTTTCATACATTCGGACGGACAGACAGACGGACTTGGCTAAATCAACTCGGCTTGTGTTGCTGATTAAGAATATATATACGTTATTCGGCCAGAGATGCCTTCTTCTGACTGTTACACACATTTGCACAAATACATTATATCCTCATTATATTTTCAATGGGCTCAGGGTATACAAAAATTGATGTTATGTAACCCACAAGCTCTGATGTTTGGTCAATGTACTCTAAGTTTGTGAATTATAGTTGTAAGAAAATGAATGAAGAAAGAAAAGAAAAAAATAAAACTTGCGATGGATAGCCATCTCTACATTCCGACATATATAATATTCTAGAAGCAACATATCAAGTTTGGTGACTCTAGCTCTTAACAGTTACCCAATTTGCTCAAAAAACAGGATGTCCATATCGATTTTTATCGATTGCTTGGAAACGGAGCATCCTACCATTATCGGAAGCAAACATACGGACAGTTGGACAGACGTCCGGACGGACAGACTGACATGGCTAGATATGCTGATCGGCTATAGATGCTGATCAAGAATATATAAACTTTATGGGGTCGGAGGTCCTTCCTTCTGCCTTTCTGCATTTTCAATGGGTTGGGGGTATAAGAATGAAAAGATGGCCTGCCTTCATAGAAGAATATTCCCCTAAAATATTTTACTAACCAGGATCAACCAACGTCGTCGTTTACGCGTTATCAAGAGTAGTGATTACTCACGTTTCCGAAGAAGAACCGTCGTCCGAAAATAAAACTATTCATTCAGCCAATAGTAGTTATAAAAACGTAATTGAAGAAACAAAAAAACCATTGAACCAATTTAAACAACAATTGCTTATTTCCAAAAACAACATAGCAATTCACGAAAAGTATGAAGTATTCAACAAAATAAGACATTTTATAGAATATGACTCCGTACACAACTTACTAATCATACTTATGTAATTTCTTCGTCCAAACCTATCTACAGGAATTCATTGCAGACCTATACCTACTTCAAAATACACTAAAAAACACTTTTACCAATAAATTTCTTTTTACAAGAAAGATTGCCATTGACTTCGAAAACAGAAACGATCAAGAAATTATAATAGAAGAAATACATGTTTGAGCTCATAGAAGCTTGGATGAAAATCTTAAGCAAATTCTTAAGCAACACATACGCTATTGTGAAATTTGTAACAAAAATAAATATAACAGAAACCCAAAGCAAATTCCTATTTCCAAAGCTCCTATTCCAGAAAGATAAGGTGAACAATTACATATCGATATATTTTATGCTCAAAAATTAACATACATGACATGTTTAGACGCATACTCCAAAATTTTAGTGATAAAGGAAGTCAATAACAAATGAGATATGGCAAACAAAGTTTTGGAACTTATCCAAACTTTTCCATTTGTTTAATCTATAATTATGGACAATGAACCTACGTTTTCATCAGCACAATTCCAACCTTCAATGTCTGGATCAGGTATAACTATTTATTATGCAGACCCCAGACACAGTTTAAGCAACGGTCAGGTAGAAAGAGTTCATTCTACAATAATCGAAATTTCACGTTGTATTCAAGAAGAATACAGTATAATGGACCATTCCGAGGTCATATACCGAGCAGTTAAAGAACTGTCTTCTTAATCGTTACCCTTTAATCAGCCTAAATCCTATCAAAATATTAAAATTAAAATCATCAAGAAATCGAAATCGTCATAACATTCAATCCCCAGACACAAGGCTTGACATAGTAAGCCAATAAAAGGAACAAATTGAATCTTTGAACAGAAGAGATCATTAAGAATCGGGGACGATTTTTTTTAAGACAGGGAGGAGTTGTCAAGCAGCCTGCAAGGCAATTCTTATTGATATTATAAACAATGTATCGGAATAAGTTTCTATTACAATTACTTAGCTCTTTTACCCTCATTAGATCCCTATCAATCATTACGTCCACTTAAAGCGCAGCTGCGGCTTTTCTTACATAAAGATCCAGACTCCCGGCTCTATCATAAACAAAACACTTAACATACAGATCCAGAATCCCGCCTCTAACATAAACTTAACGTAAAAGATCCAGATTCTTATGCATAATTCATAACGTAAACTAAAGACCTAAATTCTCGTGCGCAATTCCTAAACGTAAACATAACGCAAAGCATTTAGCTTTTGAATACGAAAGCCACCCCCGCGAGGTGTTGAACTTTAAGAAAATAAGCTTTAGCATAAACACAGCTGACTTGCAGCATACGATCACGGCGAGCTATTAAGCTTTAAGAAAATAAGCTTTATTATAAACATAGCTTACTTCCAACACAAGTTCATAATTGTATTTTAGTTCTAATTTTGGTTTCAAACAAATCGGAAGCTTCTATCCTCCCACAATAATAATATTTTTTTCAATCGGTCGCAAACAATTGCTTAAGTCGCACACCTAAACGGCCAATAGCGCCTTTGCAATCCCTCACAAAGATTGCAGCGCATCAAGTAATGGGACCCAATAAAAAAGAAAAAAAAAAACACAAAAACGACAACAATTAAAACAAAGCTACTTGCTGACAAAGCAATTTGTTTTAAGTGTAACGAAATAAAATCAAACCGAAAAATAAGACGGTCAGCCAGTGGCAATGCGAATAGAGCCTCCATTCCAGTGAGTGCTGAGAACAGCAACACACCCACAATGAGTAACAAGGGGTCGTCTCGAACTAACGAGGTAGGCCAACCACCTCAATGCTGAACAGCCGCTTAACAACATCTGCCAAAAAATTCTTCACGCTAATGTTTGCAAGAAATACTGCAGTTTCATCTTCCTAACCTTTAACTTGAACTCCAAAGAGCCCGGCAGCAGCCCACATGATTGTGCTAGTGTGAATAGAGACCCCATTGACGCCCTAGTCCGTAAAATAGATATCGTCAAACCCAATTTACAAGCCGCAGCCGTGACTGATTAACAGTCGAAAAGAAACGGTAAGCGCAAAGTCTTAGACAGCAGGTTCCTACCTGCCGCGCGGCAACAACAGAATTAGACTGACACCAGTCCAGTTCGCATACATGCTTCCAATAGATATGCTCTATTGGCACCACCCGATAACGACGAAGACATGGAGACTGATGAATCTGACGACGAGCAAATAAACTCAGCCTGCCTCAGCGACTCCTCAGGTTGGGGGCGGCAGCCGGCCCAACACTGTCGCCAATGCCAGCACCAGCTCCTCCGTGCCCGAAAAAAGAACCAACAACAATGCCCCCACTGGAGGAATGATGCCGCCCCCATCGTCCTAAATGGCACCGACGACATCAACGACGTTTGACTCGTACTTCCCGAAGTAGTGGAGCCTACTGCGACTACTAGACAATGATGTGCCCATATACTGTAATATGCCAATAGTTAGAGGATTCAATACACTGGCACGTCTGTACCGTTTGACTTTAGTTTTCAGAATCATTTACTCAATATATTCTTATCGTACGCTTAGCCTATGTACATAAGTGCTTAGGCTAAAGCCGCGTAGCTGCGCTGCCGGTTACGCTAGCAGCGGAGCGGCTGCATATATGTATATATCTTAACAGTATCAGAGAGCGAGAGAGTCTTATGTGCATATATATGTATATGTCGGAGAATGGTTTTCAATTTCTGCATCCACAGAGACGACGTTGTGAGCCAAGCGCTTCCATTGGCGTGACATCGTGTTGCATGAACGAGATCTGTTTCAAGACTAGTTTCACAATGCCAACATTCCACTTCGCGTGTATACCACACACATACAGTGACACGCGCCTTCCAGGCGCAAGCACTATATTTCTCTCCCTCTAACTCATTGTCACGCCTAGGCTGCGCTGGACAGAGAACTCTGCCAGGCACACAAAAGTGGAAAGCACACATCAATGCAGAAAAGATCATTATGGAATGGAAGAAATAAAAATAGGCAAGCGACACATTCTTGAGAAATTCAAACAGTTACATTTATTTATGCTTTTACATCTTCATTCGTGTTTCTTACAATTAAACGCCACGACACGGCCCTCCTGACTATTACACGTCCTCGTGTGTTACAAAATAAAGAAGGAAAGTAACAATATGCTTCACTTAATCTGAAAGGACAATTTGATCCAAACTTATTAAAACAGAGTTATTTAAAATTGAAATAAAAAAAAAACAAACTGAAAAATATTGTTCAAAGGGCCAACTCAGTGACAGAAGTACAGGGTATTATGCTAACTTCTCAGTATATCCGGACATAAGTGATCTCCCATTAGTTAACAACACTCTTGTGAAGTTACTAGATAATCGGGACACTCTCCAATTCAGGCTCCTACCGTCAAGCTACTCACTAGGTACTGGATAAGTAATCACATTAACTCGTGCACCTAACAGCACCCGTAATATAGCATAACAGCGTGACCCTTAGGTATAAAGCCCGATATCTCACATTGAATTCCATCAATGCCTTCACTACATTGGATGTACCAATGCCTCCTTTTCAATAGAACCCACTAACGCATCATGGACGTCTCTTTCAACGCCGTTACTGCCATCACATGTGTCCAACTCAATGGGAATCCCCTCTGCCGGCATACATCTCAACGACTCGTGCGAATACTTATAAGTTCGCTTGTTAGTCAATGACTTTAAAACGTATCGATCTCCATCGAGCACTTCTGCCACTAGGAATGGGCCCTTGAATTTGGGATCTAATTTTGTCTGGTGTCTTTCTTCGTTCTTGAGCAATACATAATCGCCTATCTTAAACCTTACAAATTTTGATTTGGTTTTATCGAATCTAATTTTATCATATGCAGCGTTCTTTTCTATATTGTCTTTAGCCATTTTTTTCACGAAGCTTACATCTACTTTACTATCATCCTCACAGACATGTAACATGCCGAAGGGTCTAGCTTCTTTTCCAATTAATAATTCTAAAGGACTAGATTTTGTAGTTCGATTTGTTGTGCAATTTATGGCTAATTGTATTTCACCTAAAGCGTCTTGCCAGGAACGCTCGCTACTCTCTATAGCAGTTAACATACGTTTCAACACACTCATAACGCGCTCCACCTGACCATTTGTGCGACTTGCGCCTGTTGCAATCAAATGTAGATCAATTTTTTGCATAGAGCAAAATTTACTAAAATCTGACCCCGTAAAACACCTGCCTTGATTGGCTATGATTCTTGTTGGTACGCCGAACAAGGATATTGATGACTTTACGGCATTAATGCAGCTTTCGGAATTAATATTTACAGTATGGTATAAAAAGACGAATTTTGTAAATGCATCGATTTGGACAATAACATATTCCTTTTGATCGCTTTTGCCACTCAGCTTGCCAGTGATATCATGCTCATGCTCTAATTTCCACTCGAATACTTTATTTTTTCATGTAAGGCTATACAATGGTTTCATTATTTGTGAAAACTTTGGCATGAATTGTCGAAAGTACGACGCCAAGCCAATAAATTGCCGCACTTGGGTAACGGACTGTGGGGGCGGCAAGTCAATCAGTGATTGTTTCTTACGTGGGTTGGGACGAATTTCCCCTTCTCTAATTTCAAAACCCAGGTATTCGACACTAGATCTAAGGAAAGAGCATTTGGCGACGTTAAAAGAGAATCCGGCCTGGGATAGAATTTTCAAAACTGCCTTTAATCTTTCAAACGCTTCTTCTTTTGTTTGCGAAATGATCATAATGTCATCCATGTAGACAACGACAAAAGAGTAAGCAAGCTCACCTAATGCTTTCATCACGGCACGTTGAAACACAGATGTTTAAGACCGAAAGGCATCGTCAGAAACTCGTATTGACCTTCTGGTGTAACAAAGGCTGTGCGCTCAATCGAGTCTGGATGAATGGGGATCTGGTGAAACCCACTTGCCATATCCAGACATGAAAAATACCTTGCTCCGCGTAACCTAGAAATTTGATCGCTTATAGGTGGGAGTGGATATTTGTCAGCAACAGTATTCGAATTCAATTCGCGATAGTCTACACATAGTCGATCAGTGCCATTTTTCTTTCTTAACAAGGAGTATGGGACTGGCAAACGGGGAACACCTAGGGCGAATAATGTTTGATTCTAATAGTTCTTTGATCATATTTCTTACTATTTCCTTTTCATCTGAACTGAGTCGGTATGGTCGTCTTTGAACGGTTTTGTTTGAATCTACTAAACGTAATTCTAATTGACCTGTTGTAACTCTACTTTTGGGAATTCCATCGATAAAAGAGCTAGAATATTCGTTTAAAATATCATATAAAAGGGATTTATCTACATCGCACAACTCAGTATCGATATTCTCCAGCTTTAAGCAGCTATTAGTAACAGCTACAGCACATACAGATTTTGTTTTAAACAATGTGACCTTATCGATTGATATAGTGACACTAAAGTCATGATACAGAATTTCACGGCCGATTATAATATCATAATTTAAGCAATCATTTAAAACAACATGAAATAGAACTTCAAGGGAGTATTCGCTTATTTTACCATTTGATAGAATTTGCAATGTGCTGGTTACAGTATTATTTCCGATACCCTTAAGAATTACTACGTTGTTGATTCGTTTGCCCGGAAGTTTGTGTGACACAGCTTCTTTAACAAGCGAACACTCTGCTCCAGAATCGAAGCAAAATGGATACGACTCACCAGATTGAATCAAGGTACCAATTGGCCCTTTTATGTGGCACAGGTTCACTCGCTTTTCATCCACTTTATTTTGAAACGATGATGATGATCCTCCAGGGCAAGCAGACTTAATATGTCCATCTTTTCCACATTTGAAGCAAATGATTGTGCCACTCTTCACTTCGGACGAACGGGCAGCATGCTGTTTAGATTCTTGTGTTTTACCTTTCGCACGGCAGTCAGCAACTTTGTGTCCCTGTTTTCCGCAAAAGTGACATTTTATAATGGGTTGTAATCGCGCTTTCTTGCTCGCAGAATTGTCCTGAACAGAATGGTCCTTCTTCTTGCCAAAAGCAAATGCCTTTTATTATTTTTGCATCTCGTTGCGCGTCTTGATGTCGGTTGTAAATATTGTCCGCTGCAGCTTGGGTTCAATCTGAGCCGCGTGCGCCAACACAACGTTTACAGCGACTTGCTCGATACTCATTTCCTTCCATTTAGACACCAGCGATGTAACTAGTCGGCTTCCATATAGTGATAGACACTCTCCGTCTTTTGGACGACCATTAAGAACGTTGAAAACTGTGGCGGCTGGAGTTTCGTTGCCCTCAAACTGCTGTAGAAACAATTCTTTAAACTGGCTCCATGTCATACCGGCAAAAGATATTTGGGACAACCAATTAGATGCACTGCCCTCTAACGATTTGCTTAGTGCCACGAGAAGAGCACTGCCCTCCAAAGAGTTTTCTGCTAGAATTAGATCCACTGTACAACACCATGCGGCAGCACTGGAGCCCGAATTGTCGGGGTTGAACTTTGGAAAAACTGTCTTGAAAGCACCTTGCGACAGATGTCCGTTTCTTACTGCCTTTATCACTTCAATTAAATTGCGGTGTTGTGATTCCAGAATAAAGCATAAGCGATCCTCTTGGTTAACTTGGTGTGGAGGCGATCCCACTTCTGATGTCGGAGAATGGTTTTCATTTTCTGTATCCACAGAGACTACGTTATGAGCCAATCGCTTCCTTTGGCGTGACATCGTGTTGCATGAACGAGATCTGTTTCAAGACTAGTTTCACAATGCCAACATTCCACTTCGCGTGTATACCACACACATACAGTGACACGCGCCTTCCAGGCGCAAGCACTATATTTCTCTCCCTCTAACTCATTGTCACGCCTAGGCTGCGCTGGACAGAGAACTCTGCCAGGCACACAAAAGTGGAAAGCACACAGCAATGCAGAAAAGATCATTATGGAATGGAAGAAATAAAAATAGGCAAGCGACACATTCTTGAGAAATTCAAACAGTTACATTTATTTATGCTTTTACATCTTCATTCGTGTTTCTTACAATTAAACGCCACGACATATATGTTATTGGCGGTCAGCGTGGGAATGCTGACTTAGCGTAGTTCATAAGTGGGTGATCATATTTCACGCTCACTTGAATTGGTTTTGTTTATTTAATGCAACAAAGTGTTGCTGTTATATTTATGCTGAGTTCTTGGTACAGTGTACCCTCGATATATGCACATACTACATCTCCCTCATTTTGAAACAAAACGTAATTAAGTGTAGTTATTTTACTTAAATTTATTGTATATACATTTTTTGATTTATTATAATTGTAATGCATTTATAATGTATTTAATGTATTTTTAAATATTTTTTTTTTTTTTTTTTTATATATATAATAACGTAGTTACAAGTTTGGAAATAAAAAAACTTTATTTCACGAGAGTGAATCTGAATCGGTTTATTATGTTGAATATCTGGATTAAGACTGAAGTACAAAAATTGGCTTACGCTATATTTAAAGCTAAATAATAATTGGAGTACGTGACTTTTGCAAAGGGACAGCGGCTGCAGCTTGTTTATGCTAGCGCCTTTCTGTTGATCAGTTTTTGTTTATAAATGATTGTTGACAATATGTGAGCTCGGCTGCAGAAGGCATTCTGCTCTTAGGATTTTTGCTGCTGTTAGCGTTATTTGAATTCGATGCAGAAGGCATGTTATTGTTATGATTATTCAATTTGTAAACACACTGTGGGTTATGCCATGCAATGTAGCTTATGAATAACAGTGGTTCAAAATGCTGTAGTTGTGAATATGTCACTATATATATATTTTTGCATACCTTGGGTAATTCATTTTTTTTTTTTGTGTCTGTTATGAATTAAAAATTTTTAGCCTATCTTTATGAACTGTTTGTTTTTTACTCTTATTTCCGGAAATAATTATATTATCATTATCTTCTATTTTTTCAACTCTATAAGGCCCTGTATATTTAAAATCTAGCTTATGGCCTACTTCATTTTATAGTAAAACTTTATCTCCTATTGATAGAGTAATGTTCCTAGTTTTTAAATCATATAATTCCTTATTTTTCTGTTTATTTAATTCGAGCATATTTCTTGCTCTTTTGTATGCTACTTCTAATCTATACCTACTTTCTTTAGCGTAGTCATCTATGTTATATATAGGTTCTATATTAGTTATGCTGTTAAAATACTTTGGTAGATTATTAGTCTTAGCAAATACTTACTCATATGGACAATAATTATGTGCCATAGAGGGGGTTGTATTGAAGCAATAAACGAAATATTGAAGCCATACGTCCCAATCTGTTTTATTTACTGATATATAGGATCGTATATATTCGTTAAATGTTCTGTGGCTTCTTTCTATTGTTCCAACAGTTTGATGATGATGTGCAGTTGATGTTATATTCTTTATTTTTAAATATTTGCACAAATCATTTATAATTGAATTCTTATATTCCGTTCCCAAGTCCGAAGTGAACGTCTTCATTGGACCGTACTTGAGAATAAAAGATTCAAATATTGCTATTGCTACTGTTGCTGCGCTTTTATTAGCGACAGGTATAGCAAGTAAATATTTAGTCAAGTCACATATGAGCGTGACTGCATATTCATTGCCTTTTTCTGACTTTGGTAGTGGACCAATTGTATCCACTATCACTCTGTCAAAAGCCTTCATCGGGGATTCAGTAATTGTTAAAGGGGTCTTAATATTTGTTGTTGTTTTTGCTCTTTGACATTTCTGACATTTCTGGATGTACTCTGTTATATCACGAGTCATACCTTTCCAGTAATAATGTCTTTTGACCTTGGCCAAGGTTTTTGCAATGCCTGTATGACCTCCTTGTACTGGATCATCATGTAGTGTAGACAATATAGCTTCTTTCTCTTTAACATTTGTTAATGTGGTCACCGGGTTGAGTAGCACTACTCTCAATGTGTTCAATATTTTATTGCCCATAATTTTGAATTTATCTATTGAAACTTTTTCAAAGATATTTTCCCACGGTGCCATTTTCAATTGGCTGATTTTTTTTGATATATAAATCTCCAATATAAATTCTTGCTAAAATATTTGCGGCTATGCAATGCATCGGCTACAAAATTATCTTTGCCTCTTAGGTACTCTACTGTAAAATTATACTCCTCTAACTCAAGTCTCATACGCGTTAATTTAGAACTGGGGTTTGCCATTGAAAACAAAAATGTTAGTGGTCTATGGTCTGTTTTTACTATGAAATGAGTTCCGTAGATATAGGGTCTAAATTTCGTGATTGCCCAATAAATAGCTGTTAATTCTTGTTCCATCGTACTCTTGTTACTTTCTCCTTTGGTAAATGCTCTCGATGCGTAAGCTACTGGAAGTTGAGTTCCATTGTGGGCTTGTGTTAGCACTGCACCACAGGCTTGCTTACTAGCATCTGTGATTATACAAAATTCTTTTGTAAAGTCTGGATATTATAACAGAGTAGGCTTTATTAATTGAGCTTTAAGATATTCAAAAGCATTTTGACATTCATCAGTCCATTCAAATGGAACATTCTTTTTATTTAATCTTGTTATATGCCTAGAATAATCGTCGAAATTTTTGATGAATCGTCTGTAGTAATTACAAAATGCTATAAATCGTCTAGCGCTATCCGAGTCATGTGGAACTGGATAATTTAATATGACATCAAACTTTTTGTCATCTGGCAAGATTCCCTTATCTGTGCATTTGTGTCCCAAGAATGTGACTTCATGCATGAAAAATGAACATTTTTCAGGATGTAGCTTCAAGTTGTGTTTCCTACACATGTCAAAAACACTAATTAAATTGTTAAGCATGTGTTTTTCGGAACAACCGATTACTATTAAGTCATCCATATAAAGGAATGCTTGTGATGGTTCAAGTCCAGAGAATGCAATAGTCATCATTCTTTGGAATGAATTTGGCGCTATTTTCAAACCAAATGGCAATCGCGTGAAGCGATAAGAGCCATTGCTCGTTGAAAAGGATGTTATATCTCTAGAGTTTTCGTCTAGCTCAATTTGATGGAATCCTGACATTAAGTCAAGGCAAGAGAAATATGTTGCTCTTCCTAGTTGATCTAAGATATCATCGATCCTAGGGAAGTGGAAATTTATCGGATAGTAATTTTTTATTAATTTGGCGATAGTCAATTACTAATCGCCATTTTTTCTTTCATTATCTATGGATTTTTTTGGTACTAGTAACAGTGGACTGTTGTATTCTGAGGCTGATGGTTCAACTATTCCATCTTTAATTAGTTTATCGACTTGAGCTTGAATTTCGTCTTTTTGACTATGAGGATTTCTATAATTCTTTATATATACAGGTTCATCATCTTTTAATCTTAGTTTCTGCTTATAAAAATTATTTGTTGTAATTGGTTCGGTTTCAAGTCCGAATATGTCTGTATATTGACAACAAAGTTATTTTAATTGTTTATTAAATAGTTTTGGAAAATTTTTAGTTAACTTTGACATAACATTGTTCGTTCTGGTTTCATTATTTATTTCGGATATATCATAATTTGCTAATGGTTCATAATTTAACTTATTTATATTAACCATTTGATCGGTACTAGTTGTATTTAGTAAACGGACAATGCATTTGCAGTCGTTACGACTGTGTTTGCTGCATATATACCAGGTTGAATTTCCTGGTTCGGAATTAGAATGCTATCTTCATTTGAAGTTAGCTCGATTTTCCGGACAACTTCGGATCTGGCCGGTAGCACTATTGTATTATTACCGGAGCTGTAAGTTATGGGAACATAGATGGGATAATTTAGATTATCTGGTCTTATTATGAGCAGATCTTTTGAAGGTGTAAAATCTAATTGATAATTATATTTTTTAATAAAATCTATGCCTAAAATTCCATCACACGGTACAGAAAAAGTTGAATCGACAATATGAAAGTTGTGTGGAATTATATATTTAGTTGATTGTATTTCTAAAGATGTTAGTCCTTTGGATTGAATCAATGCTTGATTGATTCCCTGAATATTAACTTTATTGTGAATGTTTATATCATTGAAAGTGTCGGAATTTTCTTTAGTCAAAGATATATCTGCACCAGTGTATCAATAATATTAGTTCCTTGCCTGTAGCTTCATTTGTGAATGTTACGAATATATTTACACTAAGATTAATCGAATGAACCTTTTTACTATCTATTGCTTTGTACCTAAGGGCTGTTGGGAGTTTCCCGAAGTATTTTGGGCTACTCTTACATTATTGTTATTGTTATTGTTGTGGCCTCCGTTTGAGTTACCACGGCCTCTAGAGTTTCCTCTATATTGGCCTCTCTGTCTATTCTTGCCATTATTATTATTATTATAATATCTATTGCCATTATTTTGGTAATTTCCGCGGTTGTTTCCGCGGTTATTGCCTCGGTTGGATCTATTTTCTGATGCTGCGCAGCATATAGGACTGTGTTTGGATGTCCTATCGAGTCTGTGCAGCTATCGACAAAGACAGTTGTAACATCACTTATGTTATTGAAATTTCGTGATTTCATTACAGACCTGACTTCGTCAATTGTGCTGTTTGTTATAATAGATTTTACAGCCACTTGTAGGCTTCATTCTTCGGCATATTCTTGTGATACACCGTTTACCATATGTGCTGCTTGCAAAGCCTTTGTCAACTGTTCAACTTCTTGAATATATTGACTTGCTGTCTTTGCTTTTGCTGCAGGTTAAACAATTTAGCGGATAATGCTTTTTGCTGATTCGCATTTTATGCCGCTTTTAAGTTTGTCTATTATAGCCATAATTGTTTGTTCTGTATTGATTAGGTTTCGAACATGGCCCTTGAGTCTAGTTTTTATTAGGCTTACTGCTGTAGTTTCATGTGTTCCTTTTAGTGAATCCACTAAATTAAGAGCATCAATGAAACTTTGTAAATTCTCAGACTTTCCACTAAACTCAGGTATGAGTGAAAAGGCTAGTTTAAGGAATTCTACTTGTGTCATGGCCATGTTTGCAGTTTTCTCTTCAATTATAAACTCTTGTTCGGACTCAGATAGCTCGGGTTATGTGATTACCGCTGGTATCGTAAGATCGTGTAGATCTTCTTCTTTTATATATTGGTCTGAACCGCTTGCGATTTCAGAATCGATTAATGTCTCTATGTCTGTGTTTGTATCTTCTTCTACTAAAACTGGGGTATTTAAAATCGAAGGTATTGTTATGTCTAATGCATATTTTGTTTTAATGCTTTTTAGGTTTGTTTTCAACCTATTTAAAAATCTTGATACATACGACCAATGTTGGGTATTTGTATTTAATTTTCCTTTATTGTCGTGTATCAGTGATCGTGCTTGGTTAAAACATGCAACTAGTGTTGTTGCATGTCTTCTTATAGTTTCATTAGAAATATTCCTATTTTGTGCTAAACACTTGTATGATTTGTCGAATTTTTCTTTAATATTAATTAATTCGGCATTAATATTTTGCCATTCCATTTCATTTAAAAAAAAAAATTCTTGGTTGGTCTATATCATTTTTGAATGTTTACAGGAAATAAGAATAAAATCTTACTTTGCAGACAGATTTATAAAATAACCAATAAAATTTGCAAAAACATATATAAATTTAATAAGCCATATATTTTAGTTAGTTTGTTTTCTCAGTAATGTTTTTAAGCAATTACTGTTACTAATTACGAGTAATTTTATTTTAAATTTTATCCAGGTCGTTTGCCTGGCTCTGGTATCGCTTCTTAATGCATCTGTTGTGGTACTTATATAATTTGTATAATAGATGCGCTAGTATTATAATAAAAATTATAACAATAAGTATTGTTATTAGTTTAAGGTCGGTGTTTTCGACTTCGACTTTTGTTTATTACATTAGCTGTCGAGTCTACCGTTTTTACGTCAACAATGCCCATTTTGGCTGAATTTTCAAAATTTTCTACTAATTTACTTATTTCATTAGTTTCAATTGACATATATAAAATTGTTTGTTTGTTTATATTGTTTGGAATTGTAAAAAGTTAGTTTACATGTTTTCCTGCCTAGTATTTGCGTGGCTTTACAGGCCGCACTCTAATTGTACAGATGTTATTCCGCTCAATTTTACATTTAAATTTTAAAATTAAATTTTATGCATCGCAGTGCATTACAAAAAAATGTTATTGGTGGGCGTTCTTGGAAACGCTGTCGGTTCACTGATCCGGACTAGCTTGTTGCGCTAGTCGAGGCCGGTGCTGGCTGCACAGGCTGCTACTGCTTCTGTGTTGGGGCACCGGTGCAGGCTGCACAGGTATAGTCGCAATACGGTGAGTATAGCGGTCCCTCGCAGTCACTCGGCCATGTCCTCCTTAGCATTGGTATTTCCTTTGCTTGGGGTGGTTTACTTTTGATTAGTATTTAACTAATATTTGGGATTGCAGGGTAGGTGGTTGTGTGCATAGGCTCTTGTGGCAGGCTCTTTTTCTTTTCTATTAGCAACGATTTTATGTGTTCAAGCTCTGCGTGTAATTTCACAGTTGTGCTCCACGGTAAGGTATCGTTGCTATTTAGAAGTTTGAGCAGTTTTGCCTTTCGGATTCTCAGGCGTTTTACTACGCCGCCTCTTCTGCTACACATACCACTGTTGCAGAATTTTAAAATTTCTTCTTCTTGGTGTTGTCCAGCGTAGCAACTGTTGCAGACTCAGACCGAGTCACGGTCGCCATGTAATATGCCAATAGTTAGAGGATTCAATACACTGGCACGTCTGTGCCGTTTGACTTTAGTTTTCAGAATCATTTATTCAATATATTCTTATCGTACGCTTAGCCTATGTACATAAGTGCTTAGGCTAAAGCCGCGTAGCTGCGCTGCCGGTTACGCTAGCAGCGGAGCGGCTGCATATATGTATATATCGTCACAGTATCAGAGAGCGAGAGAGTCTTATGTGCATATATATGTATATGTTATTGGCGGTCAGCGTGGGAATGCTGACTTAGCGTAGTTCATAAGTGGGTGATCATATTTCACGCTCACTTGAATTGGTTTTGTTTATTTAATGCAACAAAGTGTTGCTGTTATATTTATGCTGAGTTCTTGGTACAGTGTACCCTCGATATATGCACATACTACAATACAGGGCCATCGTACAGAAACTGGAAGAGCCAAAAATTGAGCTCTACTCATACCAGCTGCAGGAGGAGAAGCCCTACTGACTCAGTTCCGGAAACATGCGCCCACTGCGGTGGGAACCACCCTGCCAACTATAAGGGCTGCGAGTGGTTCACCGAATATAAAAGCGTGCTAGGCGACAGCAAATCCTTACCCTTTTAACCGCGTTCTTATCCAAACGAACACACCACTGAAGGTGCTAATCTGGAATGCCAATGGCATTTCAGGTAAAGTACTAGAGCTGGAGTCCCTAGTACAAAAACACGCCATCGGAATAATTCTGTTGTCAGAAACTAGAACCAGCGGTCCTACCTTCCCCAGAATCTTTGGCTTCGAGGCGTACCCTGTACACTGAACTCAAAATCGCTCATCTAGTGGGGGCTGCGCTGTCCTCACCCCGAGTAACTTGGTTCACTTCCCGCAATTGAGCATTGCTAATCGTGTTTACTAATATTCGACTGTGAACGTCGCCAATAATGCTGGTACGGATTGCACTCATGACTCAGGATACTCGCTTTGGCGACCAACAAAAAATCTGAATCGGCAACCCTGTAGAACCGTTCCCCTTCTTCGCCACAATGGTCAATACTGACTTACACACGAAAAGAAAGCTGACACCTTCGCCATCCATCTGGAGGAACGGTTTTCCCCGTTCGATTCGGTCTCCCTAGAAGAGCTCGGTGAGACTACTCGAGCATTGGAGACTACGCTTCAGATGTCACCACCTATCGGTCCCATCCGCATGGAGGTAGAAGGCGCTCGCTCCTTTTTAGAACGTCTTCAACGCCATATTAAGGACACAACACTTCCCTGCCCAGCGGAAGTTAGCGAGGATTCATACGATCCAAAAGTCGGGCAAGCCGGAATATGACCCTGAGTCATATCGGCCGATCAGTCTTTTGCTTTCCTCGTCGAAGGTCTGGGAAAGACTGATTGTCGTCCGACTTACGAGGCTTATGGATCACATGGCCATCCTTCCTGATCACCAATTTGCGTTCAGGGGAGGGAAACCACGATATAGGAGACGCCCCAGAGTCTCCCAACTTCCCACGTAACGATGCAGCCTTATTCAAAAAAGCCGCTTTTGACGTTTGTCCACGATAAAGCCTGAGGACCCAAACAGGCTTGGCGAAACATCACTTAAACCAACCGTGTTGTAAAAAAAATGTATGCTATTTTGGATCCAATACAATAAATATTTATTAAAATAAATAAAAATGTTGTTGCCACTGAATGGGCTAGTAGCCGAGGCTAGCCCAGTGAGATTCGCCCCCTTTGTGGGAGTATCGTGGTGGCTGTGTGTTTGATACCAAAATGCGGGAAGAATCTTAACCCGACGTGGAGTTGCGTGTTAGCCGGGTACTGTAAGCGTACAGCGTACCAGCAGAGGTTTTAGATGGGCCTTGTTCCTCGCCAATAGGGAACGACATGATCGACAAATATGCATTCAATTTGGTACCGAAGGGATGTTGCACATACAGGGTTCCCGAGGGACACTGGCCGACGCTTTGTTTCGACCCCCACATAAGTGGCATAAACGAATACCGTGGTAACCCCCACGGGGTACATGCCACGTTAAACAAATGAAGCCTTTCTGCCCCTATATACTGTGGGGGTCACCAACCCTTACATGCTTGGAGTTTAAATTGGAAGTATCCTTCTGGTGCGAGGCCTGACCAGAGACTTGACTGATTGAAGCTTAAATTAAACTTATACTAGGCACCGTGAGATTAAGCCATCGTGGCAGGTGCTTACACTAAGCCTACTGACTTTTCATGTCCCTATCTATCTGTTGAGGAGTTTTCGAGTGTGCGAGCAAAAGCCATAAAGTACAGGTGTACGTTTTTGTAAACAAGGCAATAAAACAATTGCGGTAGCAAATGTAGACTTCCGTCTTTCAGCATCGATAAGGTCCATGTCCAAATCATTGTCAAAATGTTGGCGGGCCATTGAGTCTCAAAATCACACAGAAACGAAGATCCTGTAAACCAAATTGCTGGAGCTCATTAGTTGGGCATCCACTGTTTCCAACAACTATCGACACTGTGATAAAGTGTTGTTGCACCCAGTGCAAGACAGTCTGTGAATCGCGCCAGAAATGCGCTCTGTGCGGCTTACCGATGAATATGTTTTTGACCGTTGTGGATAACTTACTCAGAAGTTGGGCTCCGCTTCACTCTTATCGAGGAAGTGTCAGCTTCTTGACAAGAGCCACCCGTGATTTACCTGTCAGAAACTGAACCTGGACATTTTCATACGAGTCTGTGGAACGCACATACATGCAACAACCGTAAGCACGTATTGATGCGTCACAGAAAGCTGTGTGTATGTTGCATGTCTGTGATCTCAGCCTGCAAGCAAAATCAGGGTACTGAAATCGACGACAATTCCTTGAGAGTACCATTTTTTGGGCCTAAATTCAAATAGTAGCACTTCACGACCTTGATCCCAAGCTACGCCAAGTGCACTAGTGACAGCGTTTTCATCCAAATTTAAATCCGCTACCGATTCATCGTCTCTGATGGCGGGATGATGGGAGCGCCACTTAACCAATGTGATGTGTCCTCGGCGGAATATTTCGGCAACCTCGTGTTTAATGTTCTGCAACTCGATGAGCTCGTTTTCTCCGCAAAGCAGATCATCAACATAAATCGATGATTTTACAATGGATGCGTCAATGGAAAACTCGTTCACATGCAGATATGCTAGTTATTGCAAACTACGAACTGTAAAGTATGGGCCGATGTCGTTTCATATGTCACTGTATTTAGCTCAAAGGTCTGCAAATCAGCATCAGGGGATGCTCTCCAAAATATACATTTATATTTCTGATCTATTGGGCTGACTAAAACTTGTCTGTATATTTTCGTAATGTCAGCTGTGATGGCGTAACTAACCAATCGAAAACGAACGAGAAGTATATACAGATCCTCTTGCAGCGCTGGGCAACGAGAAGTAAATCATTCAATGAATGTTGGGATGACGTAGTGCACGAGGCGTCAAACACCACTCGTAACTTGGTTAATGCACTGCTGGGTTTAAAAACACAATGGTGAGGTATGTAAAAGTGTGGCTCACTTAATCTCGAATTTTCTTTCATGAAAGTTACATATTGCTACTGAACAGTAGCACTAACCATACAGCATATAGACTGGACATGCCATAGAAGGAAAGTGGTCACAAAAAATCGGTGACATCTGGTCCGAAAAAAGAGTAAGATATACATATGATGTCTTTTATTCGCTTACACTACAGGGAATTGCTTTATCTTACTCTCTTCTATATGATTTGTGGGATATAACGGCATCGCTGTTTATTTTTATCTCGCTCGCACTTACTCTCAGTGCTCTCTCATGTTTAGGGATCTTTTATCTGTGTGTGTGTGTGTGTATTTTTCTCAAATGTCGGAGGCATTTCTACCCTTTTGAAGGGACGAGTAATATGAAATAATGAAAGAGTTTGCCACGTCGATTCAAAATTCTTGCATCTTAGCTCGTTATCGTTGGTAAGGGTACCTAAGCGTTGGCATGTGTGCAGTTACCATTTTTTGGACTTGCTACTCACGCATACTTTCAAATTTTGTATATGAATAGAAAAGCATTTATGCGCTTGTGGGCCTGCTGCTTGCCTGCCTGCCTGTACCCGATGCAAATTTGGCGAGATTTTAGGATTTCTGATATACGACCTCTGTAGTATGTGCATATATCGAGGGTACACTGTACCAAGAACTTAGCATAAGTATAACAGCAACACTTTGTTGCATTAAATAAACAAAACCAATTCAAGTGAGCGTGAAATATGATCACCCACTTATGAACTACGCTAAGTCAGCATTCCCACGCTGACCGCCAATAACATATATATATATGCACATAAGACTCTCTCGCTCTCTAAGACATATACATATATGCAGCCGCTCCGCTGCTAGCGTAACCGGCAGCGCAGCTACGCGGCCTTAGCCTAAGCACTTATGTACATAGGCTAAGCGTACTCAAGAAGTTATGGAATAAATGATTATTAAAACTGAACTCAAACGGCACAGACGTGCCAGTGCATTGTATGATTAACTATTGGGATATTACATGGCAGAGCCGTGCCAGTGTACTGTATGCTGAACTATTGACATATTACATGGCGACCGTGACTCGTTCCGAGTCTTGCACGGATGGAAGCTGCTGAACAACACCAAGAAGAAGAAAATAAGGCAAACAAACAGAAGAATCAACAGCGGATCCATCGACTTTACACGACTTTAAACGAAAATTGAACGCAGTAAGTAGAGTGGTATGTGTGGCAGAAGAGGCGGCGTAGTAAAACGCCTTAGAAACCGAAAGGCAAAATTGCTCAAACTTCTAAATAGCAACGAGACCTTACCGTGGAGCACAACTGTGAAATTACACACAGAGCTTGAACACGTTAAAACGTTGCTAATAGAAAAGAAAAAGAGCCTGCCACAAGAGCCTATGCACACAACCACCTACACTGCAATTCCGAATATTAGTAAAATACTAATCAAGAATAAACCACCCCCAGCAAAGGAAATACCAACGCTAAGGAGGACATGCCCGAGTGACTGCGAGGGACCGCTATACTCACCGTGTTGCACCGGTGCCCCAACACATAAGCAGTATGCTTTGTAAGGAGTTATGGAATAAATGATTATTAAAACTGAACTCAAACGGCACAGACGTGCCAGTGCATTGTATGATTAACTATTGGGATATTACATGGCAGAGCCGTGCCAGTGTACTGTATGCTGAACTATTGACATATTACACCTCTACACATGGCATCATGGGCGCAAAAGAAAATTTCAATAATGGCACGCGTTTGACGCGCGCTCTTCTTTTTACGATTTCGGGTTTGAATTGATGAATGAATGTTGACCCCTTATTACCTGCAGCAGCCCGTAAGGCCGAAAGGGTCAACTTTTGGTCAAGTGACTGATCCCTTAAATGATTTTATGACCATCGGAAATTTGTGTAAAAAAAACCAAATTTGTAAATATATCAAATACAACAAGTAAGAGGTTCTAGTCGGGAGCTCCCGACTAGGGAATACCCTGAACCCTCTTTGTGGTGGTTGCGGGGAGGTGGCGATAGGTATAAAATGAAAGATACTTGACATATATATAATATTCTAGAAGCAACATATCATGTTTGGTGACTCTAGCTCTTATTATTTACCCAATTTGCTAAAAAAACAGGATGTCGATATCGATATATTTTTATCGATTGCTTGGAAACGGAGTAAGTTATCGATTATCGGAAACAAACTCGATCTGCGCAGGCACTAGGAGCACCTGAGATCCTTGCGTTCATACATACGGACAGACGGACAGACGGACGGACGGACGGATGGACAGACAGACAGACGGACATGGCTAGATCGACTCGGCTATTGATGCTGATCAAGAATATATATACTTTATGGGGTCGGAGATGCTTCCTTCTGCCTGTTACATACATTTGCATTTTGCACAAATACAATATACCCTTTTTACCCATTTTCAATGGGTTCAGGGTATAAAAAAGGTTCGATTATATATTTATAGTATTCATAATTTTATTGACTGATCATATTAAGCCTTTTCATTCAATTTATTTAATCCAGACGTGTGAATGAATAATGAAATTTTCCTTTGCGCCCATGATCTGCCGATTTCTCCACATTTGTGTGTGTTTTTCTATGTATAGAGCTCGAAATTCAGAAATCACAAAAACTTCAAATCTTCTCAAATTTGCAAGGTACACCAAGCAGGCAACCACCAGGCACACAAACGTATAAATGCTTCTATTCATATACAAAATATGCAAGTATGCGTGAATATCAAGTGCAAAAAATGGTAACTGCACACATGCCAACGCTTAGGCACCCTTACCAACGATAACGAGCTAAAATGCAGGAATTTCCCATCGACGTGGCAAACCCTTTCATTATTTCATATGACTCGACCTTTCAAAATGGTAGAAATGCCTCCGAAATTTGAGAAAAATTTAATTTGTGGGCTTTTTTCCTTGTCGTACACATACACACACACACACATATAAAAGATCCCTAAACATGTGAGAGCACTGAGAGTAAGTGCGAGCGAGATAAAAATAAACAGCGATGCCGTTCTATCGCACAAATCATATGCATGAGAGTAAGCCAAAGCTATTCCCTGTAGTGTAAGCGAATAAAAGATATCATATGCATATCTTACTCTTTTTTTGGACCAGATGTCACCGATTTTTTTGTGACCACTTTCCTTCTATGGCATGTCCAGTCTATATGATGTTTGGTTAGTGACAGTAGGCTGCTGACTGAGGCGCCTCTCGAGCGATAAAAAAGGACGACGTGAACATCTCTTGAATTGCCAAGGCAGGTTGGAACTTCCTTGAAAGCTCGGCGCATAACAGTCCAGCCATTGTCCATCTGTGTTGTCATTGAATACATATCTTGACAGTGCCGATGTTCTGGATTGATTGACTTTGGAGAATTTTGTATAGCATCAATGCTCCACAGTAACTGAAGATTTTTCTCAATTGACTCAAACAGACGTGTCGATTTCCGAATCTGGCTGGTAAGCAATGTGAGACGTTATACAGAACTGTAGTGTTACTTCAAATGGTGACAAACGAGATTTAATTCCAGTAGTTCGTGTTGGTCGAGGACTCCCCTATGCTGCGGATTTCGAACTGATGCTTATCACGGCGTAGATGCTGCCGTTGGGCGAATTGATCCGTCATGAAATGGACTCAGGAACATGAGTCAAGCAATGCTCTGCCTTGCGCCCCTGATGAATCTCGCACACTGACAAGTGACAAGTTGCAGTGACAAGAATGATTTGTCCGCCTGGCGATTGATTTATATGCGAGTGCGTAGCAGCAGAAGTTGTTGAGGATATTTGCGCTATAGATGATGGCGATGCTCACGGTTGGGCAAAATGCAGCAACGTGTGATGGCGATGCTTGCAGTTTCGACAACGATTATTAGTAGGACACATATCCATCCAATGACCTGATTGAAGGCAGTTAATGCAAAGTCCAGCATTTTTTACGACTCCGTACTTCAGGTTGGGACTCATGTCTTGAAACTTAGAACATTGTACAATTTTGTGGTCGGAGCTGAAACGAAAAATGCATGTTGGATAAGTAAAAATGATAATCCCTTGCTAGACTTGTACACGTGTTTTTGTTTCGAAGAATCAGCCATTCGATACGATGCGATGCCTCTTGAGTTGTGAAGTCAGCCCAATTTGGCAATGTAAGTAAGTCAAGAGACTCATTCCACTTGATACGAGTTTGCTGGTCACATTTTCCGATGACGATGAATATGAACGCATAGGCTATATCTGATCCGGTGCCCAATAACGATAACGATGAGTATAGGGCCGACGCATTGTCCAGCAGACTGCGCAGCTAATTTCTGTCCGGCTTGTCGACTGGCTGTAGATTGAACAGCGATTCTATTGTGTCTAAAAATTTAAGTGTAGGATTGTCATAACGTTCACTTAACCAAGCAAGAGGCTTGAGATGAATTTCTTGAGTCACTTGGAATGCCTTAACCTCCTGTACGGCAGGGCCCTTCAAAACATCCAGCAGATGATTAAACTTTTCAATGTTCGAGAGAATGTACTCACGACCGATAATCTGATTGAATGATGTAATGAAGTTCCATCAAACACAGGCAGAGCCAATCAAGGAAGACTCGATGGCAGTGACTGAAAAAAACCAATTAAAATAGCAGCACAGAAAACAATACAATCGCAATTGCAATGCCGTTGATAGAATAGAATAAATAGAATAGAATAGAATGATAGAATTCGAACACATGAATTTGTGTGTTAACATGTATCCAGAAATTCCCGCAATTTGCGCTAGCTGCCGCAAACGCGAGGTCAGCCGGTAGAATATTCGTGTATTATCAAAAAGTCAATTGCATTTAAAATTCGGCTTATATTGGTGGGCAACATTAATTTGGTGTTTTACTTGATTTATAGCTATGCGGTAGTGGCGGGGAGGTGGTTATAGCTATAAAATAAAAGATAATTTATACATATATATACTATTCTAGAAGCTACATCTCAAGTTTTGTGGTAATGAAAGATACTTGATACATATATAATATTCTAGAATAAACATGTCAAGTTTGGTGACTCTAGCTCTTAATATTTACCCAATTTGCTCAAAAAACAGGATGTCCATATCGATTTTTGTCAATTGCTTGGAAACGGAGCATCCTACCATTATCGGAAGCAAACTCGATCTGCGTACGCACTAGGAGGACCTACAGCTAAAATTTCAGTCTCTAGTTTTTATAGATTCTGATATACTTGCGTTCATACATACGGACAGTTGGACAGACGTCCGGACGGACAGACTGACATGGCTAGATCGACTCGGCTATAGATGCTGATCAAGAATATATAAACTTTATGGGGTTGGGGATGCTTCCTTCTGCCTGTTACATACATTTGCACAAAGAAATTATACCATTTTTACCCATTTTCAATGGGTCAACTGTATAAAAATGAAGAGATGGCCTGCCTTCATAGAAGAATTTTCCCCAAAGTATTTTACTTACCAGGATCAACCAACGTCGTCGCTTACGCGGTATCAAGAGTAGTGATTAATCATGTTTCCAATGAAGATAGTCACGTTTCCGAAGAAGAACCGTCGTCCGAAAATGAAACTATTCATTCAGCCAATAGTAGTTATAAAAACGTAATTAAAGATACAAAAAAACCATTGCATCAATTTAAACAACAATTGCTTATTTCCAAAAACAACATAGCAATTCACGAAAAATATGAAGTATTCAACAAAATAAAACATTTTATAGAATATGACTCCGTACACAACTTACTAATCATACTTATGTAATTTCTTCGACCAAACCTAACTACAGGAATTCATTGGAGACCTATACCTAATTCAAAATACACTAAAAAATACTTTTACCAATAAATTTCTTTTTACGAGAAAGTTTGCCATTGACTTCGAAAACAGAAACGATCAAGAAATTATAATAGAAGAAATACATGTTTGAGCTCGTAGAAGCTTGGATGAAAATCTTAAGCAAATTCTTAAAAACTATTATTGGCCAACATTATACAAAAACCTTAAGCAAAACATACGCTATTGTGAAATTTGTAACAAAAATAAAAATAACAGAAACCCAAAGCAAATTCCTATTTCCAAAGCTCCTATTCCAGAAAGATAAGGTGACCAATTACATATTGATATATTTTATGCTCAAAAATTAACATTCATGACATGTTTAGACGCATTCTCCAAAATTTTAGTGATAAAGGAAGTCAATAACAAATGAGATATGGCAAACAAAATTTTGGAACTTATCCAAACTTTTCCATTTGTTTAATCTATAATTATGGACAATGAACCTACGTTTTCATCAGCACAATTCCAACCTTCAATGTCTGGATCAGGTATAACTATTTATTATGCAGACCCCAGACACAGTTTAAGCAACGGTCAGGTAGAAAGAGTTCATTCTACAATAATCGAAATTTCACGTTGTATTCAAGAAGAATACAGTATAATGGACCATTCCGAGGTCATATACCGAGCAGTTAAAGAACTGTCTTCTTAATCGTTACCCTTTAATCAGCCTAAATCCTATCAAAATATTAAAGTAATCGAAATCGTCATAACATTCAATCCCCAGAAACAAGGCTTGCCATATTAAGCCAATAAAAGGAACAAATTGAATCTTTGAACAGAAGAGATCATTAAGAATCGGGGACGATTTTTTTTAAGACAGGGAGGAGTTGTCACGCAGCCTGCAAGGCAATTCTTATTGAAATTATAAACAATATATCGGAATAAGTTTCTATTACAATTACTTAGCTCTTTTACCCTCATTAGATCCCTATCAATCATTACGTCCACTTAAAGCGCAGCTGCGGCTTTTCTTACATAAAGATCCAGACTCCCGGCTCTATCATAAACAAAACACTTAACATACAGATCCAGAATCCCGCCTCTAACATAAACTTAACGTAAAAGATCCAGATTCTTATGCATAATTCATAACGTAAACTAAAGACCTAAATTCTCGTGCGCAATTCCTAAACGTAAACATAACGCAAAGCATTTAGCTTTTTGAATACGAAAGCCACCCCCGCGAGGTGTTGAACTTTAAGAAAATAAGCTTTAGCATAAACACAGCTGACTTGCAGCATACGATCACGGCGAGCTATTAAGCTTTAAGAAAATAAGCTTTATTATAAACATAGCTGACTTCCAACATAAGTTCATAATTGTACTTTAGTTCTAATTTTGGTTTCAAATAAATCGGAAGCTTCTAGCTTCCCACAATAATAATATTTGGTTAAGTAGCACACCTAAATGGCAAATAGCGCCTTTGCAATCCCGCACAAAGATTGCAGCGCAGAAAAAAAAAACACAAAATCGACAAAATGTTTTAAGTGTAACGAAATAAAATCAAACCGGAAACGTCTGCGCAGCCGTTCTGGCATGCAAGCAGCCAGTGGCAATGCCAATAGAGCCTCCATTCCAGTGAGTGCTGAGAACAGCAACACACCCACAATGAGTAACAAGGGGTCGTCTCGAACTAACGAGATAGGCCAACCACTCCATGCTGAACAGCCGCTTAACAACAGCTGCCAAAAAATTCTTCACGCTTATGTTTGCAAGAATTACTTCAGTTTCATCTTCCTAACCTTTAATGGACTCCGAAGAGCCCGGCAGCAGCCCACATGCTGGTGCTAGTGTGAATAGAGACCCCATTGACGCCCTAGTGCGTAAAATAGATATCGTCAAACCCAATTTACAAGCCGCAGCCGTGACTGATTCACAGGCGGAAAAAAACGGTAAGCGCAAAGTCTTAGACAGCGGGTTCCCACCTGCCGCGCGGCAACAACAGAATTAGACTGACACCAGTCCAGTTCGCATACATGCTTCCAATAGATATGCTCTATTGGCACCACCCGATAACGACGAAGACATGGAGACTTATGAATCTGACGCCGAGCAAATAAATTGCTGCCTCAGGGCGGCAGCCAGCCCAACGCTGTCGCCAATGTCAGCACCAGCTCCTCCGTGCCCGAAAAAAAGGCCAACAACAATGCCCCCACTGGAGGAATGATGCCGCCCCCATCGTCCTAAATGGCACTCACGACATCAACAACGTTTGACTCGTACTTTCCGAAGTAGTCGAACCTGACCATCAAATCCAACCGAGGTTGGAATATGCGACTCCTACACAATGATGTGCCCACACACAGGGCCATCGTACAGAAACTGGAAGGACCAGAAATTGAGCTCTACTCATACCAGCTGCAGGAGGAGAAGCCCTACCGACTCAGTTCCGGAAACATGCGCCCACTGCGGTGGGAACCACCCTGCCCGAGTGGTTCACCGAATATAAAAGCGTGCTAGGCGACAGCAAATCCTTACCCTTTGAACCGCGTTCCTATCCAAATGAACACACCACTGAAGGTGCTAATCTGGAATGCCAATGGCATTTCAGGTAAAGTACTAGAGCTGGAGTCCCTAGTACAAAAACACGCCATCGGAATAATTCTGTTGTCAGAAACTAGAACCAGCGGTCCTACTTTCCCCAGAATCTTTGGCTTCGAGGCGTGCCCTGTACACTGAACTCAAAATCGCTCAACTAGTGGGGGCTGCGCTGTCCTCATCCCGAGTAACTTGGTTCTCTTCCCGCAATTGAGCATTGCTAATCGTGTTTACTAATATTCGACTGTGAACGTCGCCAATAACGCTGGTACTGACTGCACTGATGACTCAGGATACTCGCTTTGGCGACCAAAAAATCTGAATCGGCAACTCTGTAGAACCGTTCCCCTTCTTCGCCACAATGGTAAATACTGACATACAGACGAAAAGAAAGCTGACACCTTCGCCATCCATCTGGAGGAACGGGTTTCCCCGTTCGATTCGGCCTCCCCAGAAGAGCTCGGTGAGACTACTCGAGCATTGGAGACTACGCTTCAGATCTCCCACCTATGGGTCCCATCCGCATGGAGGTAGAAGGCGCTCGCTCCTTTTTATAACGTCTTCAACGCCATATTAAGGACACAACACTTCCCTGCCCAGTGGAAGTTAGCGAGGATTCATATGATCCATAAGTCGGGCAAGCCGGAATATGACCCTGAGTCATATCGGCCGATCAGTCTTTTGCCTTCCTCGTCGAAGTTCTGGGAAAGACTGATTGTCGTTCGAGTTGCGAGGCTTATGAATCACATGGCCATCTTTCCAGAGTCTCCCAACTTCATACGTAACGATACAGCCTTATTCAAAAAACGACGTTTGACGTTTGTCCACGATAAAGCCTGAGGACCCAAACAGGCTTGGCGAAACATCATTTAAGCCAACCGTGTTGTAAAAAAAATGTATGCTATTTTTAATACAATAAATATTTATTAAAAAAATAAAAATGTTGTAACTACTGAATGGGTTAGTAGCCGAGGCTAGCCCAGTGAGATTCGCCCCCTTTGTGGGAGTATCGTGGTGGCTGTGTGTTTGATACCAAAATGCGGGAAGAATCTTAACTCGACGTGGAGTTGCGTGTTAGCCGGGTACTGTAAGCGTACAGCGTACGAGCAGAGGTTTTAGATGGGCCTTGTTCCGACAAATATGCATTCAATTTGGTACCGAAGGGATATTGCACATACAGGGTTCCCGAGGGACACAGGCCGACGCTATGTTTTGATCCGCTGTATTTTATGCCACATAAGTGGCATAAACGAATACCGTGATAACCCCCACGGCGTACACGCCACGTTCAAAAAATGAAGCCTTTCTGCCCCTATATACTGTGGGGGTTACCAACCCTTACATGTTTGAAGCTTAAATTGGAAGTACCCTTCTGGTGCGAGGCCTGACCAGAGACTTTTAACCTGGTACCACGGGTAATCAGGAGTCCCAGGACTTTCGTCCTGGTTTTTTGGTTCCGGCCCTACGGGGAAAATCGTGGTGGTTGTAGTTTAACACCCAAATGCGGGTAGAGCATCGCTCGACGTGGAGGTGCGATATGCAACCAGGTTCCGTGATCCAAAGATCGGGAGAGTTTTGAGATAGACATTTTTCAAGGGGCGCTGATTGAAGCTTAAATTAAACGTATACTAGGCACCGTGAGATTAAGCCATCGTGGCAGGTGCTTACACTAAGCCCACTGACTTTCATGTCCCTATCTATCTGTTGAGGAGTTTTCGAGTGTGCGAGCAAAAGCCATAAAGTACAGGTGTACGTTTTTGTAAACAAGGCAATAAAACAATTGCGGTAACAAATGTAGACTTCCGTTTTTCAGCATCGATAAGGTCCATGTCCAAATCATTGTCAAAATGTTGGCGGGGCCATTGAGTCTCAAAATCAAACAGAAACGAAGATCCTGTAAAACAAATTGCTGGAGCTTATTAGATGGGCATCCACTGTTTCCAACAACCCAGTGCAAGACAGTCTGTGAATCGCGCCAGAAATGCGCTCTGTGCGGCTTACCGATGAATATGTTTTTGACCGTTGTGGATAACTTACTCAGAAGTTGGGCTCCGCTTCACTCTTATCGAGGAAGTGTCAGCTTCTTGACAAGAGCCACCCGTGATTTACCTGTCAGAAACTGAACCTGGACATTGTCATACGAGTCTGTGGAACGCACATACATGCAACAACCGTAAGCACGTATTGATGCGTCACAGAAAGCTGTGTGTATGTTGCATGTCTGTGAAATCGACGACAATTCCTTGAGAGTACCATTTTTTGGGCCTAAATTCAAATAGTAGCACTTCACGACCTTGATCCCAAGCTACGCCAAGTGCACTAGTGACAGCGTTTTCATCCAAATTTAAATCCGCTACCGATTCATCGTCTCTGATGGCGGGATGATGGGAGCGCCACTTAACCAATGTGATGTGTCCTCGGCGGAATATTTCGGCAACCTCGTGTTTAATGTTCTGCAACTCGATGAGCTCGTTTTCTCCGCAAAGCAGATCATCAACATAAATCGATGATTTTACAATGGATGCGTCAATGGGCAACTCGTTCACATGCAGATCTGCTAGATATTGCAACCTCGGACTGTTAAGTATGGGCCCTTGTCGTTTCATATTTCACTGTATTTAGCTCAAAGGTCTGTAAATCAGCTTCAGGGGTTGCTCTCCAAAATATATATTTATATTTCTGATCCATTGGGCTGGCTAAAAATTGTATGTATATTTTCGTAATGTCAGCTGTGATGGCGGAACGAACCAATCGAAAACGAACGAGAAGTATATACAGATCCTCTTGCAGCGCTGGGCAACGAGAAGTAAATCATTCAATGAATGTTGGGATGACGTAGTGCACGAGGCGTCAAACACCACTCGTAACTTGGTTAATGCACTGCTGGGTTTAAAAACACAATGGTGAGGTATGTAAAAGTGTGGTTCACTTAATCTCGAATTTTCTTTCATGAAAGTTACATATTGCTACTGAACAGTAGCACTAACCATACAGCATATAGACTGGACATGCCATAGAAGGAAAGTGGTCACAAAAAATCGGTGACATCTGGTCCGAAAAAAGAGTAAGATATACATATGATGTCATACATAATACATAATATGCAAGTATGCGTGAATATCAAGTGCAAAAAATGGTAACTGCACACATGCCAACGCTTAGGTACCCTTACCAACGATAACGAGCTAAGATGCAGGAATTTCCCATCGACGTGGCAAACCCTTTCATTATTTCATATGACTCGTCCTTTCAAAATGGTAGAAATGCCTCAGAAATTTGAGAAAAATTTAATTTGTGGGCTTTTTTCCTTGTCGTACACATACACACACACACACATATAAAAGATCCCTAAACATGTGAGAGCACTGAGAGTAAGTGCGAGCGAGATAAAAATAAACAGCGATGCCGTTCTATCGCACAAATCATATGCATGAGAGTAAGCCAAAGCTATTCCCTGTAGTGTAAGCGAATAAAAGATATCATATGCATATCTTACTCTTTTTTTGGACCAGATGTCACCGATTTTTTTGTGACCACTTTCCTTCTATGGCATGTCCAGTCTATATGATGTTTGGTTAGTGACAGTAGGCTGCTGACTGAGGCGCCTCTCGAGCGATAAAAAAGGACGACGTGAACATCTCTTGAATTGCCAAGGCAGGTTGGAACTTACTTGAAAGCTGGACGCATAACAGTCCAGCCATTGTCCATCTGTGTTGTCCTTGAATACATATCTTGACAGAGCCGATGTTCTGGATTGATTGACTTTGGAGAATTTTGTATAGCATCAATGCTCCACAGTAACTGAAGATTTTTCTCAATTGACTCCTCCACGGAAAGCAAGCACGTTGATGACTACTTAGCTGACTGATGACGATACTTGCCAGACACAACCCATCCAAGCAACGGATTTTAAAAATGCCTCTGTAACGAGAAGGAGATCAATCCGACCTGACCTGTGGAAAGATTCGTACAGAACTGTAGTGTTACTTCAAATGGTGACAAACGAGATTTAATTCCAGTAGTTCGTGTTTGTCAAGGACTCCCCTATGCTGCGGATTTCGAACTGATGCTTATCACGGCGTAGATGCTGCCGTTGAGCGAATTGATCCGTCATGAAATGGACTCAGGAACATGAGTCAAGCAATGCTCTGCCTTGCTCCACTGATGAATCTCGCACAAGTACCTTTGCAGTGACAAGAATGATTTGTCCGCCTGGCGATTGATTTATATGCGAGTGCGTAGCAGCAGAAGTTGTTGAGGATATTTGCGCTATGGATGATGGCGATGTAGACGATGGTGATGCACACGGTTGGGCAAAATGCAGCAACGTGTGATGGCGATGCTTGCAGTTTCGATAACGATTATTAGTAGGACACATATCCATCCAATGACCTGATTGAAGGCAATTAATGCAAAGTATAGCATTTTTTACGACTCCGTACTTCAGTTCGGGACTCATTTCTTGAAACTTAGAATATTATACAATTTTATGGTCGGAGCTGAAACAAATAATGCATGTTGGATTAGTAAAAGCAAATGATAATCCCTTGCTAGGCTTGTACACGTGTTTTTGTTTCGAAGAATCAGCCATTCGATACGATGCGATGTCTCTTGAGTGCAGAAACTGAGAATGACGTTTCAAAATAGTTGTGAAGTGAGCCCAATTTGGCAATGTAAGTAAGTCAAGAGACTCATTCCACTTGATACAAGTTTGTTGGTCACCTTTTCCGATGACGATGAATATGAACGCATAGGCTATATCTGATCCGGTGCCCAATAACGATAACGATGAGTATAGGGCCAACCCATTGTACAGCAGACTGCGCAGCTGATTTCTGTCCGGCTTGTCGACTGGCTGTAGATTTTTTTTTTTTTTTTTTTTCTTTATTAGCTAATTTATTGATACTATACATGAGCATCTTAACCTAGCTTGACTATAATGGGATAAACATACTTAATATTGCCTATAAGGTTTTATAATTATTCAATTTATCTTATATTTTTAGTATGATTATTATTTTTATTTATTTATTTTATTTTTATTTTTTTCAAATGATTACCCGGTTTGGGAGGTCGATGGGGTGGATTCTGCGAAGTCTCCGTCGCTTTCTTCTGAAAAGTCTTCTAGCCAATATATTGGGGTGGGCAGAAAGACGGGCCATGTAGCTGGTGGACTGCTGACGTAGAAGGTCGCCCACCAAGGGGACCTTTAGGTCTCTTGCTAGGGCCCAGTTGCGGATGTACCAGGGAGCCCCAGCACTCAGTCTGAGTACCTTCGCTTGGAAGACACTTATTTTCCTCAAGTGAGATTTTGCTGCCGTGCCGAAAATTTGGCTTGCATAGCGCCAGACAGGGGCCAGGAGGATTTTATAAAGCAGCACCTTATTGCTCAGAGAAAGCTTGCTGCTTGCCTTAAGGAGCCAAGCCATACTTTTTAGTTTTTGACGTACGCTGTGGCATGTTGTTGCGATGTGTTTGCTCCAAGTGAGCCTGCGATCAAGGTAGACTCCCAGGTAGCGATGGCCGTCTTTATGATCAAGAAGTTCGCCTTGGAGGAATACTCCCGGCGAGGTATCTCTCCGGATCGCGAATGTGCAGCATATCGATTTTTGCCTGTTGATGGCAATTCGCCACTTTGATGCCCACGTCTCAAACTCGTGCAGGTATTCTTGTAGTTGGTCAGTGGCTTGGTAAACACAGCTGGCTTTTGAGAGGATTGCTGTATCGTCGGCGAACGTGGCGAGGTTGAAGCTATCGGGATGCTCCAGTGTCGTCGGGTCCACCGTCGGCATGTCGGCTGTATAAACAGTGTAGAGCCACGGAGCAAGGACACTGCCCTGGGGGACTCCAGATTGGATTTCCTTGACTGCAGAGGACTTGCCGTCGACTACCACTACAAACTTTCTGTTTTTGAGGGAGCCGTGGATTATATGAAAAAGAGAGGGGGGAAGCAAAGTTTTTATTTTGAACAGGAGTCCTTTGTGCCACACTTGGTCAAACGCTTGTTTGATGTCAACAAATGCCGCGACGCAATACTCGAGGCTCTCGAAGCTGTCGAGGATGAAATCCACCACTCGGTGGAGCTGCTCCGGTGTACCATGCCGTCTTCGAATTCCGAACTGATGCCTTTGTATGATGCGCTTAACACAATCCAGCTCCGACATTCTGCCCATTAATATTCTTTCGAATATTTTGGAGAGGGTCGGAAGCAGGCTGATTGGTCGATAAGATTCGACTTGCGTGAGCGATTTTTTGGGTTTTGGAATCATGGCAATCAGAGCGCTTTTCCATTGCCTTGGGAAGTGTCCGATTCGAAGCATTGTATTATATAAGAGCACAATGAAGAGTATGCCTTTGGTGGGGAGCAGCTTTATTGTTCTGCTGTCCAGTTCATCAGATCCAGGGGCTTTACGAATCTTAAGCGCTTGGATTTGTGTTTCGACCTCTTTGAGGGTCACCTGGAGAGTGGACACATCAGGTTGTTGTGGTGCTTCAAGGGTCCTGTCTATGTATTCTTCATGGAGCGAGTGGGGGGAATCGAACGGTTTAAATCGCTCCTCTAGGTGCGGGGCGAAAGTTTCAGCGCGTTCTAAGCTCGATCTGGCCCAGGAACCGTCCTCTCTCTTTTTATGGGACTCTTGCGGACGGGCTGTCTTTTAAAGCTTTTTGTCAGCTGCCAGAGGCTGTATCCCGTGCTAGCATCTGGCAAGCCCAGAGTCCATAAGTTTTCTGCTGAACTGCTGGTTGCTTATGGCCGCGAGGACTTTCTGGAGCCTGTTGGATATCCTTCTATATATCCTGCTTACTCTTAGGTCACCAGTGCGCACGTGCTCCTTGCGTAGCCGCCTTTTTAATGCAAGAAGTGGAGCTGCCGCCGGATGGATTGAGCCTCGAGGGGCGATATCCGGATCGGGTCTATAGCATGTGAAGCAAGTTGGGCTGCTGCTCGAATCTTCGCCATGAAATAATCGATAGCATCCTCAATGTCTTCAGGGGAGGTCAGGATCATATTGAGATTGATTGTGTTGTTGAGTTCAGCCTGGAATCTTTCAACGTCCCCATTTGGCGGCAGTAGACTCTTTCTTTTTGGCTGCTGTAAAGGGCTGGTGTGGACAGTAGCCAAAAGAGGAAGATGGTCCGAAGAGAAGTCATATTTGGTCTCGATGGATAGTGAGCTCTGCCTAAGGCCACCATATATGAAGAAGTCTAGGGCACTAGGAGTGCGTTGCGAGTTGTACGCGTAGTATGTTGCATCTCCGGTTGCCAAGACATCGCATCTGCAGTCGATGATGGCTTCGTGCAAATTCTGCCCTCTCGTACAGGCTCTGTTGTTTCCCCATAGTCTGTGTTTCGCATTCCAGTCCCCTCCGGCAATGAATTTTTGTCCTAGATTCATTATTAGGATCTCAAAATTTGCACATGTGCATGTGCGTTTCCGTTAGGAGCATTATGTCAATGACGTGGGTGGCGAGAAAAGTCCTTAGTTCCTGGATTTTTCTGTTAAGGCCATCTGCGTTCCATAATCCGATCCTTAATTGGCTCATTTTGATGGAATATGGCGAGAAATAAGCGATATCAGGATGTGCTGAGTTTCGGAGTTTTTATGAAGCGTATTAAGGATCTGGTCCATTCTTGAGGTAATGCTTAGCATGGCCTCTTCAAGAGCCGAAATTCTCGAGTTCGTATCCTCGCTCGGCTTGTTTCCGGGGATGTTGTTGAGCTGCCTTTCGTTCGCTTTACCATCTGGTATGCATTGGGTGACGCCTCTTCGCTGGCTGTTGGTAGGGTTGCCCGATCTGAGCATGTCCGCAAATGAAACAGATTTGCCAGCTACCATGGGAGGGGGGATAAATTGATTTGCATTGTTGTTTTGCCGAGCATGGTTAATATGCGCCTTGTGGAGAGTAGCCGAGATATTGGGGGCCGGCTTGCATACCTTGATTCGGTCTATGTACCATTTACAGCCTTTGTAGTTGGCAGAGTGGTTCCCGCCACAGTTGGTGCAAAAGAAGTCGCCTTCCTGGACTGCTTTGCAAAGGGGCGATCCTGCTGGGTGCTCTTCAGCACATCTACCACAAACGAATTGCTTCATGCAGTAGTTTTTAGAATGGCCATAATCTTGGCAGCGGTGGCATTGGACAACGTCAGCAGATCGGCGGGGGCGCTCCACTAAGACTCCTTGACGGCACAAAAAGGTTTATTTTTAGTGCTTCCTTATTGTTGGGAGCCGGTTTGAGGTCTAAGAAAAACATATTTAGCCTGCTTTGCTCAGTGCCATTTGGGGTCTTGCCTTTAGGATTGAAGATGTTGACTACCTTGTGTCCTTGTGCTGTAGAGGACGCCATCTGTTTAATGACAATGCGAAAAGGTTTATCTTCTTGGAGTTGGTAGTGGTAGTTTTGGCATTTAGACTTTTCCATGAAAGCAATTACTTTACGGAATGTTGGAACGTCCTTGGTGTATAGCCTAGTTAGGCCTGAGCCAGACGTACGAGTTGAGTAGCTGCTAGGTGGAATGACTTGGTCCAAGGCATCCTGGAATTTGTGAATATCTGTTATACCCGGAACCATGATGGGACCAGGTTTTCTAGACTTAGGAGGCGGTGGAGTTGTCGCAGGCAGTGGTAGGTCCTCCAGCATGCTGGCTTCTGTCTGCATATCATCTAATTCCGTATCTTTCTGATTTTCGTCAGCCTCGTTGTCGACAGTGTCAAGGGCTGCAAATCGATTCATCCTTAGACTAGCATCTTTTGACGTAGATGGGATGTCGTCGCTTGACCGGCTAGTTTGGACTACCCTTGATGCTTGCTGGTTGGATAGAATTTTGGTCTTACCCTTTTTGTTGGTTTGGTCAGGCGAGAGGGGAGCGCTAGGGCGCTTGCGTTTGGCAGTGCCACCTTTTTGCCATTCCGAACTCGGGGGATCGATATAAGGCACAGTACCGACTTGTGTGCTGGTGTTAATTGACGGTGCAACAGGAGTGTTGATGGGCATATTAGCGGCGCATGGGGTGGTTGTAGGGTGGCATTATGGCTTTCTGCTGCTGCCTTGTGCATTGTTGGGGCCTGCTGTGTTGCGAGCCGTCGCAGAAGTAGCTGAAGCCACTGCGTATGTGACTGCGGTAATAGAGGGAAGCGTTGGCTATGGTCGTGATGTGGACCGTACTCGACGAGGTAGCGGGAATCTGGCTCTCGCAAAGCACAGTTTTATACCGCTCGTCTAGTCGCCTCGCTTAGGCGTCTATAGCTCTCATTTTGGCAATATACGATGGTGACAAGTTGTATATTTCTGAGTCATTTGAGTCGCTATGCGTGTCCATACTGAGAAGTATTATTACTTGCAGAATTTACCGCAACTGTCCACAGAAGTCTCAAAATTTTACGGAAAGGTAACACCTGCACTGCAAAAACGTAAACAAATGCACGCACAATCACACGCACACGCACAAGGGTGCGCGCGCAATAGATAAGAAACGTTTTTTTTTTGCTTCTTTGCAGCTGCAGCCGCCTGCGCTGCGTTTTATTGCCCTTGGGCAAGTTAATTTCTTTTTGTTTATTATAATTGTTTTAGTTTTTTTGTAAATTATCGTTGCCGGCAATGCCGTAGCAGCATTGCCCAAAACTTAAACAGTGGAGCTTAGCGTCAGAAAGTTTATTGCACGCCGATATTGTTCGTAAATCACTTTGATTTGGTTGTTACGCACTTCCGTCTCGTTTAACAGTCGGAGAGAAACTGCGTGGCTGTAGATTGAACAGCGATTCTATTGTGTCTAAAAATGTAAGTGTAGGATTGTCATAACGTCCACTTAAACGAGCAAGAGCCTTGGGATAATTTTCCTGAGTCACTTGGAATGCGTTAACCTCCTGTACGGCAGGGCCCTACAAAACATTCAGCAGATGATTAAACTTTTCAATGTTCGAGAGAATGTACTCACGACCGATAATCTGATTGAATAATGTAATGAAGTTCCTTCAAACACAGGCAGAGCCAATCGACGATGACTCGATGGCGGTGAAGAGCGAATTGGAACTGAGTTAGCAATTGAGGTGCTATGCAATACATCAGCCAGTTTGAATTCTTCCACCTCTGCACGTCCATTGTCCTGAGGGTCTTCTAATTCGATTTCGGATTGTACTCCCAAAACCTCCTTAATATATATCTCCAACATATTCAAGCGTAATTGTAGTTCGCCGTGTGACAATTCACTGCCATCAACCTCAGTAGATACTCTTACAACATCCTCTAAGTGTGCGATATTGCGTTTAATATAAGCTCGGTTACATAAGTTTGCTTCAAAAGGTGACATTATGTATCGAGGATGTTTTGTTCACCGATGTGACCGAGGGACACTTCTGATACTCCAAAATGTTAACAGCCTGGCTTTATTCTGATAATGTCACTCTCACCGATGTGTGCGAGCGACAGTTCAAATACTCCCAACTGTCAACAGAACAACTAAGAAAACTAAACATTGCGCTCACCGCATCGCTTGCAGCGACGAAGCAAATGCAGTGAACAAGCAAAGGCAGTGGGCTTCCAGCGACGAAGCAACGGAAATAAGAATGCAGCAGCGAAGCAACGGCAACGAGAATGAAGCTGTGAAGCAAACGCAGTGGGAAATCAAAATCAGAGCGTATCCAGCGCGAAGTAACGGCAACGAGAATCCACCACTCGGTGGAGCTGCTCCGGTGTACCATGCCGTCTTCGAATTCCGAACTGATGCCTTTGTATGATGCGCTTAACACAATCCAGCTCCGACATTCTGCCCATTAATATTCTTTCGAATATTTTGGAGAGGGTCGGAAGCAGGCTGATTGGTCGATAAGATTCGACTTGCGTGAGCGATTTTTTGGGTTTTGGAATCATGGCAATCAGAGCGCTTTTCCATTGCCTTGGGAAGTGTCCGATTCGAAGCATTGTATTATATAAGAGCACAATGAAGAGTATGCCTTTGGTGGGGAGCAGCTTTATTGTTCTGCTGTCCAGTTCATCAGATCCAGGGGCTTTACGAATCTTAAGCGCTTGGATTTGTGTTTCGACCTCTTTGAGGGTCACCTGGAGAGTGGACACATCAGGTTGTTGTGGTGCTTCAAGGGTCCTGTCTATGTATTCTTCATGGAGCGAGTGGGGGGAATCGAACGGTTTAAATCGCTCCTCTAGGTGCGGGGCGAAAGTTTCAGCGCGTTCTAAGCTCGATCTGGCCCAGGAACCGTCCTCTCTTTTTATGGGACTCTTGCGGACGGGCTGTCTTTTAAAGCTTTTTGTCAGCTGCCAGAGGCTGTATCCCGTGCTAGCATCTGGCAAGCCCAGAGTCCATAAGTTTTCTGCTGAACTGCTGGTTGCTTATGGCCGCGAGGACTTTCTGGAGCCTGTTGGATATCCTTCTATATATCCTGCTTACTCTTAGGTCACCAGTGCGCACGTGCTCCTTGCGTAGCCGCCTTTTTAATGCAAGAAGTGGAGCTGCCGCCGGATGGATTGAGCCTCGAGGGGGCGATATCCGGATCGGGTCTATAGCATGTGAAGCAAGTTGGGCTGCTGCTCGAATCTTCGCCATGAAATAATCGATAGCATCCTCAATGTCTTCAGGGGAGGTCAGGATCATATTGAGATTGATTGTGTTGTTGAGTTCAGCCTGGAATCTTTCAACGTCCCCATTTGGCGGCAGTAGACTCTTTCTTTTTGGCTGCTGTAAAGGGCTGGTGTGGACAGTAGCCAAAAAGAGGAAGATGGTCCGAAGAGAAGTCATATTTGGTCTCGATGGATAGTGAGCTCTGCCTAAGGCCACCATATATGAAGAAGTCTAGGGCACTAGGAGTGCGTTGCGAGTTGTACGCGTAGTATGTTGCATCTCCGGTTGCCAAGACATCGCATCTGCAGTCGATGATGGCTTCGTGCAAATTCTGCCCTCTCGTACAGGCTCTGTTGTTTCCCCATAGTCTGTGTTTCGCATTCCAGTCCCCTCCGGCAATGAATTTTTGTCCTAGATTCATTATTAGGATCTCAAAATTTGCACATGTGCATGTGCGTTTCCGTTAGGAGCATTATGTCAATGACGTGGGTGGCGAGAAAAGTCCTTAGTTCCTGGATTTTTCTGTTAAGGCCATCTGCGTTCCATAATCCGATCCTTAATTGGCTCATTTTGATGGAATATGGCGAGAAATAAGCGATATCAGGATGTGCTGAGTTTCGGAGTTTTTATGAAGCGTATTAAGGATCTGGTCCATTCTTGAGGTAATGCTTAGCATGGCCTCTTCAAGAGCCGAAATTCTCGAGTTCGTATCCTCGCTCGGCTTGTTTCCGGGGATGTTGTTGAGCTGCCTTTCGTTCGCTTTACCATCTGGTATGCATTGGGTGACGCCTCTTCGCTGGCTGTTGGTAGGGTTGCCCGATCTGAGCATGTCCGCAAATGAAACAGATTTGCCAGCTACCATGGGAGGGGGATAAATTGATTTGCATTGTTGTTTTGCCGAGCATGGTTAATATGCGCCTTGTGGAGAGTAGCCGAGATATTGGGGGCCGGCTTGCATACCTTGATTCGGTCTATGTACCATTTACAGCCTTTGTAGTTGGCAGAGTGGTTCCCGCCACAGTTGGTGCAAAAGAAGTCGCCTTCCTGGACTGCTTTGCAAAGGGGCGATCCTGCTGGGTGCTCTTCAGCACATCTACCACAAACGAATTGCTTCATGCAGTAGTTTTTAGAATGGCCATAATCTTGGCAGCGGTGGCATTGGACAACGTCAGCAGATCGGCGGGGGCGCTCCACTAAGACTCCTTGACGGCACAAAAGGTTTATTTTTAGTGCTTCCTTATTGTTGGGAGCCGGTTTGAGGTCTAAGAAAAACATATTTAGCCTGCTTTGCTCAGTGCCATTTGGGGTCTTGCCTTTAGGATTGAAGATGTTGACTACCTTGTGTCCTTGTGCTGTAGAGGACGCCATCTGTTTAATGACAATGCGAAAAGGTTTATCTTCTTGGAGTTGGTAGTGGTAGTTTTGGCATTTAGACTTTTCCATGAAAGCAATTACTTTACGGAATGTTGGAACGTCCTTGGTGTATAGCCTAGTTAGGCCTGAGCCAGACGTACGAGTTGAGTAGCTGCTAGGTGGAATGACTTGGTCCAAGGCATCCTGGAATTTGTGAATATCTGTTATACCCGGAACCATGATGGGACCAGGTTTTCTAGACTTAGGAGGCGGTGGAGTTGTCGCAGGCAGTGGTAGGTCCTCCAGCATGCTGGCTTCTGTCTGCATATCATCTAATTCCGTATCTTTCTGATTTTCGTCAGCCTCGTTGTCGACAGTGTCAAGGGCTGCAAATCGATTCATCCTTAGACTAGCATCTTTTGACGTAGATGGGATGTCGTCGCTTGACCGGCTAGTTTGGACTACCCTTGATGCTTGCTGGTTGGATAGAATTTTGGTCTTACCCTTTTTGTTGGTTTGGTCAGGCGAGAGGGGAGCGCTAGGGCGCTTGCGTTTGGCAGTGCCACCTTTTTGCCATTCCGAACTCGGGGGATCGATATAAGGCACAGTACCGACTTGTGTGCTGGTGTTAATTGCCGGTGCAACAGGAGTGTTGATGGGCATATTAGCGGCGCATGGGGTGGTTGTAGGGTGGCATTATGGCTTTCTGCTGCTGCCTTGTGCATTGTTGGGGCCTGCTGTGTTGCGAGCCGTCGCAGAAGTAGCTGAAGCCACTGCGTATGTGACTGCGGTAATAGAGGAAGCGTTGGCTATGGTCGTGATGTGGACCGTACTCGACGAGGTAGCGGGAATCTGGCTCTCGCAAAGCACAGTTTTATACCGCTCGTCTAGTCGCCTCGCTTAGGCGTCTATAGCTCTCATTTTGGCAATATACGATGGTGACAAGTTGTATATTTCTGAGTCATTTGAGTCGCTATGCGTGTCCATACTGAGAAGTATTATTACTTGCAGAATTTACCGCAACTGTCCACAGAAGTCTCAAAAATTTTACGGAAAGGTAACACCTGCACTGCAAAAACGTAAACAAATGCACGCACAATCACACGCACACGCACAAGGGTGCGCGCGCGCAATAGATAAGAAACTTTTTTTTTTTTTGCTTCTTTGCAGCTGCAGCCGCCTGCGCTGCGTTTTATTGCATTTGGGCAAGTTAATTTCTTTTTGTTTATTATAATTGTTTTAGTTTTTTGTAAATTATCGTTGCCGGCAATGCCGTAGCAGCATTGCCCAAAACTTAAACAGTGGAGCTTAGCGTCAGAAAGTTTATTGCACGCCGATATTGTTCGTAAATCACTTTGATTTGGTTGTTACGCACTTCCGTCTCGTTTAACAGTCGGAGAGAAACTGCGTGGCTGTAGATTGAACAGCGATTCTATTGTGTCTAAAAATGTAAGTGTAGGATTGTCATAACGTCCACTTAAACGAGCAAGAGCCTTGGGATAATTTTCCTGAGTCACTTGGAATGCGTTAACCTCCTGTACGGCAGGGCCCTACAAAACATTCAGCAGATGATTAAACTTTTCAATGTTCGAGAGAATGTACTCACGACCGATAATCTGATTGAATAATGTAATGAAGTTCCTTCAAATACAGGCAGAGCCAATCGACGATGACTCGATGGCGGTGAAGAGCGAATTGGAACTGAGTTAGCAATTGAGGTGCTATGCAATACATCAGCCAGTTTGAATTCTTCCACCTCTGCACGTCCATTGTCCTGAGGGTCTTCTAATTCGATTTCGGATTGTACTCCCAAAACCTCCTTAATATATATCTCCAACATATTCAAGCGTAATTGTAGTTCGCCGTGTGACAATTCACTGCCATCAACCTCAGTAGATACTCTTACAACATCCTCTAAGTGTGCGATATTGCGTTTAATATAAGCTCGGTTACGTAAGTTTGCTTCAAAAGGTGACATTATGTATCGAGGATGTTTTGTTCACCGATGTGACCGAGGGACAGTTCTGATACTCCAAAATGTTAACAGCCTGGCTTTATTCTGATAATGTCACTCTCACCGATGTGTGCGAGCGACAGTTCAAATACTCCCAACTGTCAACAGAACAACTAAGAAAACTAAACATTGCGCTCACCGCATCGCTTGCAGCGACGAAGCAAATGCAGTGAACAAGCAAAGGCAGTGGGCTTCCAGCGACGAAGCAACGGAAATAAGAATGCAGCAGCGAAGCAACGGCAACGAGAATGAAGCTGTGAAGCAAACGCAGTGGGAAATCAAAATCAGAGCGTATCCAGCGCGAAGTAACGGCAACGAGAATTCAGCAGCAAAGCGAAGGCAGCGAGTTTCCAGGGACGAAGCAATGGCAACGAGATGCACCTGTGAAGCAAAAACAGTGAGATTAAAGGAATGGCAGTTGTAACGGCTTTAGAATGCCGAAAAACAATGCAGCTGGCCAAATGTTGCTGTCGATGCTGTATTTTGCGAAGAGTTCGACGAAACCTTTCCGCAACGAAATGATGTGCGGCAATGTTGGATCAAAAGTGTTTTTTGATCTTTTGAGAATCCAATCTCAAGTGGGCGTGTGTGGATGGTATGAAGCTTTAAAAAAGTTCTAACGAATTGCTGAGCAACACGACTGACTTCTATGATGATGCTTACAGAACTGATTTCTTAACATAACTTAAGATTAAAGGGCCGAGCACTTTCAGATTTCGAAAGAGAGCGAGATTACTGAGCTCTCCGCAACTGCCGAGATGACCCGCGCTTTGACCTAGCTGCCCGTACTGATGTCCCCGTCAAAGAAGTGCCAATCACCGCCCCACGGATCAACAAGCCAGCTCAGACGTCCGGAAAAGCAAAGAGAAATATGGAGCAAGTCACACCGAATGCATTACTGGCCCTGCAACCGAAGCTAGCTGCGAAACGTCACGAAGCCGATAAGGCCTGCATAGGAAGGGTTATATGCCGCATACTCTGAATGCTCGAGCCAAAAAAAGGGTATAGATGCATGGGGTTTTGACATACATATACCATGCGCAAAATCCAGCATCCGGTTAATTAAGAAACGTGCTTCAAGTGCGAGAGTCACGGGCACAAGTCTGGACAGTGCACGCATGAGCTTGTGCATCTTCTGCAAAAGAATGGGCGTAGAGGCTAGCCGCGCATTAAAACTGCCCAGAGTACAATAAGCCTTACAAAGCGCTCAGGGATGGTTAAGTTCCTGCAACTTAACCACAATCACAGCAAAGCAGCTCAAACATGTCGGGTGTGGAATAGAAGCGTGGCACTCATCTTAGAAGATATCGCTCAAGACGCGCACGGCAAATCTACGGTACTAATCTATATTGACTTCAATGCGTGGGCTACCAAAGGGGGCAGTAGCAAAACGTCACCAAGCGGAGCCATCCTGCTGGGCACGCTTGCTCCGTTGAAAGTCTGTCTGCTGAACACTGGCGCAAGAACCATCTTCAGTAACGCGAGACGGGAGTCAATCATATAACTGACGTTTTTCAGCCCAGACATTGCCAACTAGCATTTGTCAGATGCTAATACCAACAGCGACTTCAGTGCGGCCATAATGGACACCTCTTAATCTGGAAGCAGATGTTCCAGTGGAATGCTCCAGCACAGGACACAAGCTGAAGACCATGGACTTGGAAAGACTCCTCCCTAGGTTAAACGCGATAACTAAGCCTTTAATCATACGCTGACCAAAGTCCGTAAGGGCGGAAACCCATACCGGGGGCCTGGTGGAAAGAGGAGATTACCAAGCCATGCAACAAGGAGGAATAGCCATCGGTCAAGATCGTCACCTTATTTTGAGCATAATCGTCACTGCTTCAGGGCTAAACGGAAAATCTTAATGGAAGCTATCAATCGGATAAAAAATCTGTACTTCCCAGAGCTTTGCAACGCTGCAGAGGAAAAACCTCAACCCAACCGCTGGAGGCAGAAGCACTGGCTGAAAATGGCCATGAGGTGAAAAAGAAATGGACAGAGATGAAAGGCTTAATGGACCGGATGTGATCCTGGTCAAGTGCACGTACAGTATGGTATTCGCGGATGTGCTCAAAATTAGCCAGACGCTGAAATGCAATGTGCATCCGCAAATCAGATACAGGAGAACGGATCCTTGGGGTCTAGAAGTCATCATCAAGCTGATACCTTCGCCAGCCACCTGGAGGAACGGTTCACACCTTTCGATTTGGCCTCCCCAGAAGAACTCGATGAGACTACCCGAGCGTTGGAGACTCCGCTTCAAATGTCACCACCTATCGGCCCCATCCGCGTGGAGGAGAAGATCAACGTCGTCAGAGCCCTCGCCAGGGCTAAAGCACCGGGCCATGATGGAATATGCCACACCACTCTGAAGGCCCTGCCAATGCGCGCGCTCCTTTTTATAACGTTGATCTCAACGCCTTATTAAGGACGCAACTCTTCCCTGCCCAGTGGAAGTTAGCGAGGATCCATATGATCCATAAGTCGGGAAAGCCGGCATATGACCCTGAGTCATATCGGCCGATCAGTCTCCTGCCTTCCTTGTTGAAGGTTTGGGAAAGACTGATTGTCGCCCGACTTGCTAGGCTTATGGATCAAATGGCCATTCTTCCTGATCACCAATTTGGATTCAGGGGAGGGCATGGCGCTGTTGAACAGGTTCACAGAGTGATTAACCATATTCTTAAGGCTTACGACGACAAAGACTATTGCAATGGAGTCTTTGTAGACGTCAAGCAGGCCTTCTGCCGAGTCTGGATAGATCAAGATGACAATTTTTTAGACTTGCTGTACACGCATACTTGCATATTTTGTATATGCATAGAAGCAGTTATGCTTTTGTGTGCCTGTTGGTTGCCTGCCTGCCTGTCCCTCGTAAATTTGACAAGATTTGAAGTTTTTGTGATTTCTGAATTTCGAGTTCTATACACGGCGTGTCTCGAACCCGAACAAAAACGAAGGACTTTGGACCAGCTGCGTTTAAAATGCGTGGCCCCATCATTTTACACTGCATGTCCAATCTATAGTGCCGCGTGCACCTTTGCCATTCAAATCAATCAAGTACAGCCAAAACATTGCAATGCGTTTTGCTCATGCCCGCGCTGCTACACTATTTGTATGCACTTAAAGACCAAGCCAGTCTGTTTAACTATACTACTCGCTACCAAAACAGGCTGGATCTCACAGTAAAGCTGTTACATGCTAGGCCGATTAGGAGGCGTTGTCTAAAAAGATTTAATCCTACGAATAGCTTAATAGTCAGGTGCTTTCCTACGGATTTTGAGTTTGGCTCATGCTGTCATGCTTAAATTCTTTCCCGTCTGTATTTAGCTGGTAATTTAATTGTTCTCATTTTCCTGGCCTTTTTCTTTCATTTTATTTGAAACATTTGGGCTTTTGGATATTCTTACTTGAACCGGAGTGTTCAATGCTTGAGTACTTGTAAGATACTGATTTTATTCTTACGAATCCTAGGACTTATATACTAACAGAGTGTCTTATTTTAGGTCTGCTGTCAATGGATTATCGGCAGCAGCGGTCATAAACTATTATGTTTAATTAGGGTCTTTTCCTCACCCTTGCTACTTATTATTCTAACATGATATTTCTTAGCGTTGGTCACTTGTGGAATCTTAAGCGACCACATCTATCTATTTTTATGCTGCTTGCTGCTGTTGTTAAATATGGTGTGAGATATATTTTTACCGAGGGTCAAAGTGAGACTCGGTGTCAAGTGCCGACAATTTCGGAGGGCCGACAAAGGTAATGGCTTGCAGTGTATTTTGTTACAGTTATTTTTCTTATAATATGAATAATAATTACGATAAAATTAATACAATCAATAACAAGGCATATCCAGACACGTGGTGGAAATTTAAATCTTTTATTACAACGTGGTGGTCTTTTTAATTTTGAACCTTACTTAGTAGCTTACTTAATTCCTCAAAACTACAAATCTAGGATGCTGTTAATGGATCCCACATAACTTTGTGGATTTCTTTTACTTTTCCTATGTAAGAGGGCACAATGGTTTCTTATCTTTTGTTTATCTTTTTCTGAGCCCTCACAATTGACCATAAATTTGAATACGTCTTTCAAAGTTTTCTTCTGATTTATTTGCTGTAGGGCATACAATTGATCTTTCCATTTTGACCAAAACTCTTTCTACATTCTTTGAATCAGTTTCAAACTATCTAAGTTGCCTATTACTCGTTTTAGATGATATATTACTGACTTGACTCCGGCCTCCCAAAAACCTCCGAAGTAAGGTCCTGCCGGCGGGATAAAATTCCACCGAACTTTTTCGATTTCTTCAATAGCTATTACTTTATTTTCAGTATTTTCTGAATGTTCTTTTTTGTCACGTGGCATCTGTGTCATCTGTATGCCAATAACCGGGTACACTTGGTAAATGGTCTTGTGGAAATTCCACCCTGTAATTCAATCTTTACTACCCTGACTTTGATGTCCTTTCCTCTATCATATACCACTCTTGTGTATACTTCCTTTGCTTACTCCATATTTCCTAGATTCCTATACTCTCTTAAGAAATTTCTATAACTTTTCTTAAGCTCTGTATTTCTTCTGCACTTATATTCTGAGTTTAGAAGCCGTGCCACATCTTTTGGTCTTGATCCTCCTAACTCATTTTCTTCTTTAAACGGAATGGTAACTGATCTTCCATCTAATTCTTTTGCTGTTTTAATAAAATTTATCTCGCAGTTGTAGTTTGCGACCCACTTTCACTTAGTGCCCGCAATTTTTCGTGTTCCCCAGTAGCTGACTTTACCATGACAATCGCTGTCGCTAAAAACTCTTGCCTTTCAGTCAAGCATGCGTTCACACTTTTACTTTTTTCCAAGTGAAGCATTGTGTGATGGCATTTGTTGCATTCTGCACATAAAATTTCATTCGTGCACCTCTTGGCACTTGAATGTTTTAAGCGCTTTAAACACTATTGTGCCTTTCTTGCGGCATCTGCCCTTTCTACTGGGCTCATGCCTCTAAATTTTAAGCATTGTAATGCATAATGCCCTGCTACCTTGCAAACAAGGCCATTTTCCGAAAAGTCCTTATTAACTTTCGGTTTTTTCTCCTCGTCTTTCAATGAGCATAGAGCACTCAACCTTTGCTCTAAATACTTCTTTTGTTCGGAAAATATTTTCTTTTTCAAAACGCTTGGTTAACAATTCCCAAGTCGCGTTGAAATTTTTCCCGTAGCCTATTAGCAAATGCAACACCATGCATCTTGCTTCTCCTTTTAATGCCGCTCTAAAATAGTTTAATTTAAGAGCTGGACTCAAATCCTCTCTTGATTGAACCAACTTTGTAAATATCTCGGCAAAGAGATCCCACTCTTTGGAATCCCCATAGAAGGTGGGTACCAGCATTTTCGTGAGCATTCGTAGCTCCTCTGTTTTGACATGGCAACTCCCTATTTTTGGTTGACTAATGTCCTGAATCTGTTCTGCTAGTTCTTCTATCGTGTTCTCTACATCGAACTCTAGCGTTTTAACCGTCCTATTGAAGTTAATATCGCTTTCAAACTCTTTCTTTAATAACAATATTTCTTTCTCTATTTCACTCCAAAGATATTCTATCTTTCTTTTTCTCAGCCTAAAGATTTTATTATTGTTTTCCCTAATATCTACCTCAGTTTCCTTTAAAAATCTGTTCAACATATCTACATGACTGTCCAAATCATCTGCCCTCTTCTCTCTTATCCCTGATCTAAACGTTGTTAGTTTTTGGATCATTTTTAAATACATACAAATTTATTTTATATTACTTGCATAATTATTTTATTTTAATATTTCTCAATTTTTTTTTATGTTGTTTGATGCTCGATTTCGCCTCAGGTTTGTGGCTTCTTTCCACGCCTATCTAGGATTTCGGTTGACTTGCTCTACCAGGGCGTTTCCAGGCTTAGGTCCTGATTGCGGTAGCGCTTTTGCTAAGCGCTACTTATTTCGGGGGGGGAGCCTTGGCACAAGAATTTTCCCAATGGTCGCCAAGATGTTGGGCTGCTCGTCGGGCTGCTCGTCTTTTCCTGTTTCGGCGTGCTGTTGCACTGCTCGAAATTTTTCGGCGTGCCGTTAGTACTGCACTGCTCGAAAAAAATTTCGTTCGGTGTGCCAAAAGACGGCACTGCTCGATACAAAAAAAAAATTGTATTGTGTTTCGGCGTGCCAAAGACAACACTGCTCGAGACAACAAAATTTTTTGGGGTTTGGCGTGCCAATCAGACGGCACTGCTCGAAGGACCAAATGAACGAGCGTGCTGTTCTTGGCTGCACCGCTCTAAGGCCCAAATGCACGAGCGTGCCGAAAGACGGCACCAACGTTTGAGTACTGGTAAGATACTGATTTTATTCTTACGAATCCTAGGACTTATTTTAGGTCTGCTGTCAATGCATTATCGGCGGCAGCGGTCATAAACTATTATGTTTAATTAGGGTCTTTTCCTCACCCTTGCTACTTATTATTCTAACATGATATTTCTTAGCGTAGGTCACTTGTGGAATCTTAAGCCACCACATCGGCGCTATCTATTTTTATGCTGCTTGCTGCTGTTGTTAAATATGATGTGAGATATATTTTTACCGAGGGTCAAAGTGAGACTCGGTGTCAAGTGTTCCTGTGTGAACACTTATTAATATCAAAACATATTAAACACTGTATTTAAAAAAAAAAAGTACAGAATAGAAACAGTGCATTTTGAGTGGTGATAAATCATTTACATTTTGTTATCAAAATAAATTGATCGTAGCAATGTAAAGTAGCTCATTGATGTGCTCAGTATCTGTAAAAATATAATTTATTAGTGTGTATTTTTTATTATTTTATGTGTTTTAATATTTATACCGCAGAAAAACTTTGAAGAGATAATGTTGAAAACTTAAAAGCCGTTATTCTCACAGGTCGCTGGCTACAAAGTATCATATACTCCAGACTTGTTCGGAACTTTTTGTTGTACGGTATTTTTGAGTCTTCCCAACCGCAGTTATATAAGTGCCAAGCTGTTTTTGTACTCTAAAAGAAGAATGGTAAAACAACATTATGTTTGTAATTTAACTTCTTCAATTTCTAAAGTTTCTAAAGTCTAAAGCTCTAATGTCGCTCATTTGGTATATCCAACCAAGAATTCAAAAGAAAATTGATAGTGTACAATATGTTACAAAATAAGTTGGGTATTATTGATGCAGTTCATACAGATGCATTGAAAAAGACTCTAGCGGATAATTTAAAGTGCGATTTTACTGAAATATAACTACTTTAATGGATGCATGGCAAAGTGGAGAGGTTCTGCTTCAGTGGTTACATCATCAAAGTAAAAAGGTGGATTGCCTGAGTCTCAAGTGCTTATGGGAAAGCTTAAGAGTTTTCAAAGAGAAAGAGAAAGAATTCGAATGAGAAATTCAGTTTATTACGATGCCACAATATGCTCTTTTGATACTTTTTTGGCAATATTATATAAAGTCGTCTTGTAACTTCATACGCCAAATCTCAAGTGTCGATCACTTACTTATCGGTGTCTTATGTTATCGGAAAATACAACTGTGGCAAAACATTGGAACTTCTACTAGATATCGTAAGCAATAACTATTGAACTAGTAGATTCACTTAAATAATTTCATAAACATACAACAATACTTAATACTACCATACATGTTTCAAGTTCAACGATGAATCTGAACTGCATGATTTAAGGTTACGGTGCTGCTGAAAACAGCTCTAAATGTGCCTAGGTCTACGAAACGATTGGTGTCCTTGGACTTCTGAAAAATTATAACTTAGAAGACATTTTGAACACGTACAAGGGTAAAAAGGGTATAATATTTTGTGTGCCAATGTATTTAACAGGCAGATGGGTGAACCTCCGACGCACTTGTGTGCATCTATTTCTCCCTGCATAGCTTCTCACAAATCCCCGAGATCTACACACATACATATGTTTGTGTTGTGTGGCTGTGCGCACATGTAGATCACGTCGTTTGTCGCGAGCCAGAGGTTTTTTCTTAATGTGTGCTCTTTGTGCCTGTGGTAGCAAAAGGCACACACATTAAAATTCTCTATCATGTATTTCTTCGTCCAGTTAGGCAAAATTAGAAGAATTTGATATATTTTTTTTTAATAAACAATTAAGTCGTATTCAGCTAGGGTAATTCATCGTCGGCTTGTCAAAGAATTCTAAGAGAAGACTAAAAATTGACAATGTTCAATTTTTGCGACTTGCTGTTTGTGCACACGCACACTCTTTTGAGTAAGCAGTTGTTTGAAATTATTAGAGGGCTCGGCCTATTCATGTGCAAAATTGCTATTTTTCACGCTTGTTGTATGGGTACCTGACCGTTGGCATGTGTGCATGATAACTTTATGGGCCTGCCAAGCACACTTACACACTTTGCTATATATGGATGGAAACATTTATTTGTTTGTGTGCGTGTTGGTTGCCTGTCTGCCTGCCCGATGCAAATTTGACCAGATTAGAAGTTTTTGGCATTTCTGAATTTCGAGTTCTACACAAACGCACACACACACACACACATAAATGTGTGCGAATGAGCCAGCCGATCAAGGGTTTGCCGTGAGACCGAGATATTTTCATCAATGGGTGCGTAAAGTTGGGCAACGGGCACGGTCTTTCTTGTTTTTGGCATGCCTGCGGTGGGCTTGCGGCCGCAAAAGGCACAAATGTGTGAACAGTCAATGAAAACAGGTGGATCGCACGTTTCGCTCAGGCACCCTTGGGTTTCCCTCGATGCGATTTATCGTGTTTCGATAAAAACGATTTTTGGTGTGTCTATGCATTATATGGTTAGTGGTTGTGGTCATCACCATAAGGTGATGATCCAGAGGTGATCCAGTGACCCAATCCTCGGCTGGTTTCCGAAATCATGCCCCGAACCTGAACTTAATTCTAATCGACCTTCACCTAATGTTAATCACAGCTTAGAACTCTTAATTATTAGACGGCTGCGTCTGCAAAAAAAAATAGGCAACGGACACAGCAGTATCCTTTCAACCTAACCCAATACCATAGATGAACAGACAATGTACAGACACTAGAGCTAGGTATCGAAAGGAAATATAACACAGACATTCCCTATAGAGAGAGCGATTTGGTAATCGACACTCGTTGTGTTTCCTTCTACACCGACGCTCAAAGAAGGCCTGTCGAATGGCGACCGGGTTTCACTAGGAGAATTTGAAAATGGTATCGTTTTTTTATCTGCCAGAATCTGCGAACATATTTCTGGCTGAGTTCTAGGATATATTATTTAATATAATAAAACACAAATAAAGCCAGCCAGCATCTCATTGAACATGAACTCAGAAACATCAAAGTGTCGATGTACTCAGAAATCCCCTCCTGAGAAGAACAGAATTAACTCCAAGCTTGTGTCTGACTACAAGAAAGCAATATAATTGAATCGGGGTGGTGTTTATTTCACAGAGATTTTTCTCAGGATTTCATTCCTGGAAAAGGGGGGGTGTAGTCGAATTTATATTTAGTTAAATTAAATAAGCGAGTATAATGTTAACAATTTACTTATATGATAATGTTTAATTACTCATCACATGCAACCCTGTTATGGAGAATTGATCCACGATATATAGATAAAAACAAAAGAAGAATCACGTTTAAGGTAGAGAGTGAATGTGAAGCTGTATTCGCTTTTGCTCGAACCTGATAACCCTTTTCTGCCAACACGAAATGCAGCTCTCGCTATGAGCTCACCAGCAATTGAGTCTTGGTGGAAAAAAAACCGATTAAAACGGCAGTAACAATCGCAATCGCTCGTGAATGTGTGGGTGTACATGCATACGGAAGTCCTTGCACATTGCTCTAGCTGTCGCAAAGACCTTGGCAGCCAAAATACGCTTTCTTTAATAACTTTTGTGTTTCTTAACCAATCTTTATGAAATGGAGATCTTATTGTGCTATAGAATATTTGTGTGATCTCATTAAAATGGTGGCTTAAATTGGTGGGCAATAAAAATTGGTCTACTCCATTTATAGCTATGAGGTGGAAGCGAGGAGGCGGTGATAGCTAAAAAATGAGAGATGCTTAATATTTATACACTAATCAGAAACCTACGTGGTGACTCTTGCCCTTTAAACTTAAGAGATTTGCTCAACAATAAGAATTTCGATATCGATTCTTGCCGATTGCTTAGAAACGAGGCAGGTTATCGATTATCGAAACGAAGCTCGTACTGTGCAGGTGTTAGGAGCACCTACGTTTAAAATTTGAAGTCTCTTGCACTTATAGGCTCTCAGAACCTAGCGTTCATCCATACAGACGGACTGACAGACGGACATGGCTTAATCGACTCGGCTATTGATGCTGGTCAAGAATATATATACTATATGGGGTCGAAGACGCTTCCTTCGGCCTGTTACATACATTTTCACAAATGCATAATATCCTTTATAAAAAAGTTATCTTTACAACAACTTTATTTTCGAGCGATCGTTCCTATGGCAACTATATGAAATAGTGGTCCGATGTTGTTAGGATTTTGCATATATATGAGAATCATAGTTAAACTAAAAACTGTCGAGTTTGGTCAAGATATCTTGATAAACAAAATAGTCTCTCATATTAGAGTTAAGTTTTCGACCGATCGTTCATATACCAGCTATATGATATAGTGGTCCGATGTATAAAGGATTTTACTTATATGTAGGGAGCATATTGAGATTTTTAAAATCCGAATTTGGTCAAGATATCTAAAAAAATTGAGTAGAGATTTTTAGTTCAATTTGCTGAATAAGTTCACTCATTCATTTTCTTGTCGTGAACTAAATTGGTCATTTACTTTCGATGAACTGTTCGGCAGGTTGCTGGAAAAATTCACCCGGCAGCTTTAAAGTTGTGCCGTAAACCATTTCAGATGGAGTGGCGTTGAGATCTTCTTTAAATGTTGCTCGTAAGCCAAGTAGTACGATGGGAAGGCTGTCGGTCCAGTTGGAATCAGTGTGAAAATTAATGGCGGTCTTCAGCGTCCAGTGCCCTCAGCGGCGTTGTATGCTTGGTGCTGCCTTAACAGGACCATCGAGTCCAATGAAGGCCGCCAGAAATGACTTGACACTACGACTCGTAAACTGTAGCCCGATGTCGCACATGAATTTCCTGGATACTCCGAGCCTACTCGCCTCTACCTTCTCTGGATCGGTACGTATTCCTTCCCCGCAAAGGACATGTCATGTCCCTACATGCTGCTCTTTCGTTGCTCCTATTACCACGATATCGTCTAGGTAGGTGAACGCATGACTCCGTCTCCGGCCCTATTACCGTGTCCAAGGCTCGCTGAAAGGTCGCACACGCCGTAAGTCAATTGGCATCACCCGCCATTGGAAAAGACCTCTTCCAAGAACTGTGAATGCCGTACATTCCTGACTATCGGCTGCCATCGGTATCTGCCAGTACCCGTACTTCAAATCCAGAAATAAATAAATATTTACATAGTGTGTGTTTATGTACATGTTATTTTGCTTCATTAAAGGCGGCGTTTGGCCAGGTCTATTGGATATGACTTTTTAAGCCTCCTTCTTCTTCGCCTCCTTAGCAGGTTCCTTGCCAGGACGTTAGGGTGGTTGCGGAGCTTAAATAGGTAGCTTGTTGCATGATTGTTCATAACGTCTCCTACCATAGGAACCTTAAGGTCCTTTGCGATGTCTCGTGTGCGAATATACCATTCGGCTCCAGAGATTGTTCGCAAGGTCTTAGCCTGGATGATACGAAATTTGTCTAGGTGCGTCTTCGCGGCAATTCCGTAAACCTGGAGCCCATATCGCCAAGCAGGGGCAAGGATTACTTTACAGATAAGTACTTTGTTTCGGAGCGAGAGTTTGTTATTTGGGTTTAGCAGCCAGCTCAGACGCCTGATTTTGCTTTTCAAGCTGTTGGTAACCTCGGTGACGTGTTTTTTGAACGTAAGTCGGGTGTCGAGTGTGATCCCTAGGTATTTATGGTCACGCACCTGCTCTCAGAGCTCGCCATGGAGAAAAAGTCCGGGGAGTCCTTGCGCAGGGTGTGAGTGACCGTGGCACATTTTTAAGGGTTCACTGAGATATTCCACCTACAAGCCCAGTTTTCGAAGCGCAATTATTCTTGGCAAGGATTGCCGTGTCATCAGCAAACGTAGCCACCAGGAGATCCTGCCGACTGACAAGGGCCATTTCATTTGCCGTGTGCATATCGTGCGTGAAGAGGTTGTATAGTGTGGGACCCAAAACGCTACCTTGTGGAACGCCCGCTCTTATGCGTTTGGTATGAGAGGCTATGCCATCCTGTACCACTCGAAATGTCCTCTCGTTCAGGAAGCTTGCAATGATGTTAAAGAGCTGCGGATTTAATTTGCCCTTTATCTTGGAGAGGAGTCCTGCGTGCCACACCCGGTCGAAGGCTTGTTGGATGTCGAGGTATGCTGCCACCACATACTCTTTCCTGTGAAAGCCGTCCAAAATAAAGTTTGTGACCCGATGGAGTTGCTCAGGGTGTTTGAGTCGAAACCCAAACTGGAACTTCGGGATTAGGCGTTTTATTTCCGGGGTATCCAGGATCCTTCTTAGAATGCACCTTTCCAGAATCTTGCCAAAGGCAGGCAGGAGGCTGATGGGGCGATAGGATTCCAGTTGATTAGGTGGCTTTCCGCTCTTGTGCAACATGATGATATGTGCCATTGGAAAGTAACCTAGCCGAAGAGCTGCATTAAAAATGGCGACGAGAAAAAGTACCGCCTTGTACGGCAGTAGCTTAATTGTCTGGTTGTCCAACCTATCTTCCCCAGGGGCTTTGTTGCTTTTTAAGCTCTTTATCTCCTGCTTCACTTCTTGGAAGGTGATTGGTGATACAGGGAGTGACATTTGGAGTGGCGCTTCCAGTATTTGCGCGACTCGCTGTATCCTTCCATGCGATGCGGTCTCAAACGGATTGAAGCGCTCCTCTAGGTTGCAGGCGAAGGCTTCGGCTCTGTCCATTGGCGATCTGGCCCAGGTGCCATCGGGATGTCGAACGGGAAACTTTGGCGCAGCTTGCCGCTTGTATCGACTGGTAAGTTTCCACAGCGCGAATTTGGAGCTCTCGTCTGCCGTTGCTTCCTCTAGCATAGTGTCTGTGGCTTTTCTTCTCAGTAAAGTTAACTCCTTCCTGACCCTGTTGGCGATACGGCGATAAATCCTGTCGATTCTGGTGTCCTGGGTACGGACGTACTCCCTCCTCAGTTGCTTTTTCAGGGAAAGAAGGCCTTCAACGATGGGGGAAGCGTCCTTATAAATTGGCTTGTAGGCGTAGAGTACATTTGTGCTGGCGCAGCGTTGGCAGCCGCAGTATGTACTTGATCCAGCAGGGTTTGAACTGCAGCGTCGGCATCCTCGGCTGTCAAGATCGGCATGTTTAGATCTATCATGCCATTCAGTTCAGTTTTGAAGCGTTGTATGTCCGATTGAAGGGTGACAAGCCTTCGCTTTTTTGGGGTCCTCTGAACAGACGTAGAGACCGTTGCAATGAGTGGTAGATGGTCGGATGACAGCTCATACTCTTCACAAACTGATGTTACGCTGTTGGGGATGCCCTTGTAAATAAAGAAGTCAATGCACGAAGGGGTACTTTGCCTGTTGTACGAGAAGTGGGTAGGTCTCCCAGTGGCCAAGACCTGGGCTGAGCAGCTGGTGAGCGCTTCATGCAGCGCAATGCCTCTGTTGTCAGCTCTGTAGCTTCCCCACAGCCTGTGTTTGGCATTGAAGTCGCCTCCAACGATGAATTTATGACCAAGCTGATCAAGGAGAGAATCGAATCCAGCTCGGCTCCAGGATAGATTTGGTGGTAGATACATTGCAGCTACGGGTATTTCACCCAAAGGAGTCCCCACCATAATAGCAGCCATTTGTGTGGTGCTGGAGGTCATCTGTTATAGTTGGTAGTGCACCAAGTCCTGCTTGACAAGCACAGCAGCCCCTCCTCTGGCTCGACCTGCTGGGTGATCCGCACGGTAGCAAGCATATCCCTCCATGGCGAAGTACAGGCCAGCGTGTAGGTGCGTTTCTGAGACAAGCATGATGTCTATTTCATGTTTTCTCAGAAAAAGTTTAAGGTCGTTTGCATTTTGTATGATGCTGCGAGCGTTCCACGATCCGAGGCGCATCTGGGCAGCCATTATTTGCGGTGAGTGGTAAGACCGAGCTGTGGAGGACCTTGCGCGTCCTTCAGCTCCTTGATGCTGACTAGGATAGTTGCGACCGCGGCATTAAGTGCTGCGATCGACTGCTGGAGTCCTTGGAGGATGCTTCCGAGGAACGTGTCTTGCCCCTGAGATCCATGCTGTAGGTATTGTGGCTGCATTGTTGTAGCGGTGGGCTGGTTGGTGCACATGGGTTGCTGGTAAGTTTTGCGTCCTGGCTGCAACGCATCAGCATACGACAGGCCTTGTTGCACAATTCTGGAGGGTACAAACTGCGAGTTGATGCGCCGTGCAGGTTGCTGTTGGTTGTGTCGTGACGGGGGGGCAACATTGATGGCCGGTTGTCTGGCATTCAAGCGCTGCTGGTATGCTTTGCATCCTTTATAATAAGCAGCATGGTTCCCCTCACAGTTTGAACATCGTAGGTCTGCCACCGTTTTTGGCCTGGCACTGCTCCGAGTTCGTCCAATGGGGCTGGCCGCACCTACCGCATTTGGGCTGTTTGAGGCAATAGTTTTTAGTGTGGTCGAACTCATAACAGCGATAACATTGCCTGATGCTTTCTAGGGAGCTCGATTTGGACCCGTTGACGGCCAATCTTGATAATGCGAAGCGCGTCCCTATTGTTAGGAGCCTTAGGTCTACATACCAGTAGTTGCGACTTGGCGAATCGTTTGTGGGGTTCGTATCGGCGTCATTTGTGGGTAGCCTGGTCCCCGGGTTATATAGGTTTGTCACAACGTGGCCGTGTGTTGCAAAGGCACTTTCGATTTGGCTCCTGGGAGTAGAAGCGGCTATGTTTTTGACAACTACGCGATACGGTCTGTCCTCCTTGAGACAGAAGTGCGTAAACTGGACCCTGACTTCAGTGAGCTTGCGAATAATGGCTCTGTGAGTGTCAGAATCTTTCGCGTAGATTCTCAGGGCGCCAGAGGGAGAGACCTTAAATTCGAAGACATCTGGGCCAGCTGCCTGCTCGAGGGTCTGTTCCATTGCGACGATGTCGTTAACTCCGGGAACTGTTATGGGCCTGGGCTTGGGGACCTTTTTGCAGCTTGAGGTTCGGCTTGAGCTGGAGCTTCGTCGGCAATTTCCATCTCGTCGTCTTCGATGTCAGAGGCTTCTTCCTGGGGCGCAAGTGGAGCATATCTGTTCCCATTTGACGGGGAGGCACTGGGAGCAGTGCAATTTTCACCTGCATTGCTGGACTTCCCGTTTTTTGTGGGTACCCTCCCTTTTTTGACGGCTCCGGCCTTTAGCGTTGTTCCTCGCCGTTTTTTTGTTTCAGCCGTTTGCCATTCGACCAGCGGTTCCTGGAAGGCTGGCATAATGCCTTTGCTCCTTAGAGCGTGCAGAGCAGAGTTTTGGTTGAATTGAGCGCTGCAAGACGCAGCTGCCGGGGAAGAGCTCTGCGCGCCATGTGTAGTGACCGGCATGGGCTGGAAAGCATCATTGGCAGTTTTGGGGCGTGTTCCAATGGGCTCCAGTGCGGCACGGCTTGTACCAGTGGAGGCAGAGGTTCTGCAGCCGCTACTTGAGGACGCGGTGGTTGAAGTTGTTGTGGTTGCTGTTGAGCTTACAATGCCTTGTTGCTGGAGTAGAAGCTGGTTCGTCTGACTCCATCCCTCAGGGATGTACAGGCGCGCCTCGTTTATGTCAACAGGTTGAGATCTAGTTGCTTCAGTGAGCGGGCCTGGAATCCCCTGCACTTGATTGCTGTTGGCTTCGGGATTAGCTGGTGGTAAGATGTTGCTTATTACTGCATGACTGGTGCAGGTGTTGCTGCGTGTGTTGTATGCATGGGCAGCAGGGACGTCTTCGTTTTTAAGTTTTTATTTGCCATGGCAGCCTGACAGTTGTTTAAGCTGGCTGCCATTGTTGTGGCCAACTCGGCATTGTTATTGGCAGCACTGGCTTTGACAGCTCCCAGTTTTTGCGTTTGTGCAAATTACACATTAGCAGTTTTGATTTTTGGTTCTTTCTTTATTTTAGGCACTTTTACGAATTTTTTGAATAGTTTGGGGTTGAATTCACTTTTAAATGTATTATTATGCCACTGTTGGGTGGGCTTGTCCGTTTTTTTCACTGTTTTTCAAGGTTTTTGCGGAGCACAATACACACTGAACTTATTAGGTGAAAAGCAAGGCATGCTATCAAGGTTGTGATAAATCCGAGGAATCGTTTAAGCATCTGGGACGGAATGCGCGCTGAGTTGTCGATAGTCGATGCACATGCGCCACTCGCCAGTCTTCTGCTTGACTAAGACGATTGGGGCGCTGTGCGGAATACGCGACGGCTCGATGGCACCTGCCTGGATCAGCTCGTCCACCTGCTCGTCAATCACCCTCTGCATGGCCGGATTCTTCGGGTAATATCTCTGCTTCAATGGCTTGCCATCTTTTAGCCGGATCCTGTGCTCCGCGATATGCGAGACTCCCTGCAGCCCCTCGAAGAGTGCCAGTTCCGACTCCAGGAACTCCCTAAGTTCCGGATCCAGATACGCTGGCCACTCTGCCTTTTCGGTGCTGGGCTCGCCCTGTTTCTCGCCTCCTCCGAGCACCACTCCGAATCCAGATAGAGCTCTGCGATCGCTCACTCTAGCAGTCTCTCCTGATCCCCTGTTTCCGTGTGGATTCTAGCCATTGCTCCTAATCCCTCCTTTCCCCGGCACATTTTTGCCGTGCCGCCTCCATGACCAGCACAGATCTGCCTTTGCAGCTCCACGAGCCGCATCTTGGGATCTTCAAGGTCTCGATCCAATCCCGTCATCGCTTCCTTCTCCTCGTCCTTTCCCGTTAGTTGCCGAGCAGGTGGTCCCCTTTCATGACCTGTGAGGCCTTTCTTCGGCTCCTTCTTCGTCTCTTCTTTAATTGGTTGCCGAGCAAGCACTCCCGCTTCTTGACGCGTGAGGCCTTCTTTCGGCTCTTCCCTTGTTACAAGCCCAGCGGCCGGTGACGTCACCGCCTCTAGGATCAGCTCCGCCTTGCCGCAGCGTATTGTAGTGTCCATTGTCTAGCATCGAGGGCATGATGAGCATCAATATACTGACCGCCTTACCCGCTAGGCCAACGTCTACCTTCAACGCCTACCATACTTCGAGCGTGGACCCATCTGCCAGACGAATACGCGCCTGCACGGCTTCTGCTCTTCCCTGAATCGCCCACTTGCGTACACACTCTTCGCTCATGAAGCTGCGAGTGGCCCCGGTATCGATGGTAGCAGACATCGTTCTCCCGCCAATCTCCACCGCAGCGACGATCCGGCCACCGTCCACCTTTAGTGGGTGTCCTCTTACTGGGTCCCGTGTGTATCGGCGCCGACCCGATCCCGGTCCGGGCGACGCCGTTGCCCGTTTCCCGCCTTCGTGCGGCGACAACAATCCTAGCTACTTCTGCCCCGGTTCCCACATACCCAACAGAACAAGACGGGTGCGTTGGGACATTCCCTGGCAAAGTGTCCCTCCTGTGAGCACCTGCGACATGCCCGTCGCGGATCATACGCGGTTATGGCATCTTGGTTCATCATTTGGTGGACAACTTCCACAGGGGCCGTTGCCGGCGAGGCGGGGATCCTCCTGTAAACAACAAGTGAGTGTTCCGACCAAACCATACCTCGCGCTATATCCGCAACACCCACTCTACCGGGCCGTAGCCTCGAACCGCCTACACTATCGGGCCGTGGCGCCAATTACACTACCGGTCCGTGGCCTCGTACCAACTACACTATTGGGCCGTAGCCTCGCACCAACTGCACTACCGGGCTGTAGCCTCGCACCACATGCTCTCACTCAAGGATAAGGTGAACATCGGCTAGTCCCGATATTAGAACAAATATGGCCACCCGAGACTAACAGAATTAGCAATTTCCTTCGTTGATCTCATTGTATTCACTTTTATTCACTTGTTTATTAACCACTACCCTACTGTGTTTCCTAAACTGAGGCTCTGCTGCACTGCCTTGGAACCCTAGCGCTCCGCTGTACACTTTCCGTTTTCTTGCTACCTCTACTTTTCACGTCACACGTCTACTCACCCTGATGTTCGCTTCAAAAGTGCCGGCATGCTCGCTAGCGAGCCATGCGCTTGCCTCGGCCGCTCAACTTCGCCGCGAGTTTTTGCAACTTCGCCTCGGAGCTTTCGCTCTTCGCCGCCGAATTGAAGTTGCGCTCTCGAAGACGGTGTTGAGCAACCGATCAAGAACGCACGGCTCCTTGCCGTTAACTGCGCTTCTTCTATACTATATACGATATGAATTATACGCTTAATGGCTCCTTGCCCTATACTCAATAGTCATATTAACTAAATTAATTATAATATCAACGGCTCCTTGCCTTTTACTCAGCTATGATCTTATCCTAATACAATTAATGCTTATAGACTAAGAAAACTATTAAATCATCCCGCCAACGGCTCCTTGCCGTGATCTTGGCCATAAAGATGACGGCTCCTTGCTATGGATTCAAAACTGTGGGGTGGCTGATCTTGGTACCAGCAGCCCGTATTGGTGTAGGAAATCAGCTCCAATGCTTGGTGACGTCAGCGATGACAAATCGCCAGTCCATTTTTCTGCGTGGGCCGAACTTGACTGTGGATATTTTTGTGTCAAAAGTTTTTATTGGAGTACCGTTTGCTGCATAAAGATAGCTTGCGGGCTGAGCCCTGCGATTTGTGGGAGGTAAAATAGAGAAATCAGCGCCTGTATCGATAGCGCGAACATTGTCTGGAAGACCTTCCAACCAAAGTGCTTTTATGGGTTCGTGACGGTTTGTGATCGCCCAATTGCACTTCGTATATAAGCTTGTTCAATTTTCGTTGATCGGAATCTGTGTATTCCTTGATGAGAGCTGTTTTGATTGCGTCATACTTATTGGGCTGTGGTGGATTTCGTATGATGTCCGCAATGTACACCAAGTACTATAGTTCCAGCGATCACTTGGTGATAATTTGTGCTGTCAGTAGATACACCTGATACAGCGAACTGTGACTCCATCTGTATGAAGTATAAGTCTGGCTGTTCCTTGCAAAATGGTGGCGGTTTCACGCCTACCCGAAAAATTTCCTGATTAGCCTGGGTCAGGGATGTGCCTTCCGTGTTCTGCCCGTGAGTGTTGGCGTTGATGCCGGCGGCTGTGCTCCCTTGGATGGCCTGCTGCTCCGCGTCTCTCCATGTCTCATGTATGTCTGCAGTAATAAATCCAATTTCACAATTCTTGGCAGCTTGTACATTTGTGTGTGCAACAAGCGTGCACGATTGCGTCAACCAATTTTAGTAATTGCTTAGTAGTAGACTGAATGTTTTACTGAAACTTTTGCGTTTATTCAAACGTTGGGGTCACCAATGTGCGACTTTACTCGCATATTTTATTTATTAGCAAAAGGTGCTCAATTTATTTTATAGGATTAAGCAATTCTCATGACTGTTTCCAGAGAGTCATTTTCGAAAAACATGAGCTGATCAGGTTCCGTACCCGTTCACGACTAAGCTATGATTTATCGATTATAAATATTTTATTAAGGTGATGAGACTGCCACAAAATGTAAGGTGCTATTGGGAAATCAGATTGGTTTCCGCACATGAAAGGCAAAATTGTTAGTCTGTAGTGTGTATATGCCTTAAAAGAACACCCTATATTCAAATATAAAGTATGTGGCACTTTGTTGCATACAATAACAATTATACATTAAACAAGCCCAGAGGCACTTTATGTATTGGTTCCGGCTCGTATTACGCAGCGCGGTTCACTAGCCCTCTAGCTGACCGTTTATGTTTACGCTGCATATCCCACGCTCCGTCTGAGCGCTTTCATGAGCAACATATATATGCTCTCTAACACAGGCATATGCAAGCTACACACACACACTCTCTCTCTCTCTCTTTGTAGCTGTTAACCAATAACAGCATAAATATACATGTACCCATAGGCTAAGCATGATTCTTAAATTTGTAATAAATTCATTCAGAACAACCAAGCAAATCAGCACTGACGTGCTACGATGTACGATAAATTTATAAGAATGATAACGGACATTACATGGCGATCGTGACATGGTCACGCAACAAGGGAACATATCATGAAAAACAACAAAAACAATAACCACTACAACAACAGGCAGTCACCAGCAGAACAACAACGGCGCAGATGCAGTAGATAAAATACAGCGGCGGAACAAATATAAGTTTCTGACTGAATAAGGTGTGTGACTTAAGTGCATGTTAGGTATGTACGCATCACTCTTGATGAGGACAGGGCGCGCCAACTTCTAGCCAGAGAAATAAAGAAGTTAAAGATACATTAAAGAAGAAACCCAAGAATCGTGGTGGCATGCAGCTGCGTATAAAGAAGCGCAAAGCCGAAATTTGTAAAGTGTTATATAATAACCCAAAGCCCCCGACTTAGGAAAACGCCAAGAAACTAGCCCATGAATTAGATTTCTTAGAGGCGGAAGAGCACAAATATAAAGCAAAAGCCACTACACCTTCTCCTCACCCAATAAAAAACGAACTAAAAAACCATCCACCAACAGAGACTAAGCAGCTAGCGCCTGACTAGACTATTAAGCTATACTATACTAAAATTTTATATTTTGTAATGGCTCCCACTGTGTTGTTACAAAATTTCTTCCCATTTACACTTACAAAGAAATTTTAAATCAAAATATAAAATTTAAAACTTATAAAAAATCATGAACCCTAGGACAAATAAGTAGTATATCAAAAATACAGAATACATATTATACACCATTGTCCACTATGGTCCTTATACACACAAAGACAGTGCATTCCACCGCAAATGTAATAAAAAAAGTAGAATCAAATAAAGTAGATTTAGGGCTAACCAGCACACTTTTAATAATCGTTGTAATTATGTACTCTTATTTGATTTTTAAAAATTATTAATTGCACAATAAATGCCTTAAAAGATAATATTAAAATAAGGCTACTGTTCTAGATAAAGTCTAGAAATAAAAAAAAAAAAAACAACATATATAATTAAAAGTGCTTAGATAAATAATTAACCAGAAAGAAAGGCTATCTTCGGCACGCCGAAGATCTAATACCCTTGCAGACCCAACTTTTTCATAGTGCTCATAGTAGTGCTTTGCCCGTATCTAAGCAGCACAGGGAAAATCGTTAATGCCGAGCTTGGTCGAGGTATCTTGATAAACAAAAAAGGTTTTTAATCAAAAACCTAGTTTCGACCGATCGTTCCTATGGCAGATGTATGACATAGTAGGCTGATGTAAATAAAATTTGGAAAAATGAAGGGAGCATAGTTTTTTTTCTCTATTTTTATTTACAATCTATCTTATCGATAATAAGTAAATTATGTGATGTTGAAATTCACATGAGGTTTTTGTGTGTATTGGTACTGGTATATTATAGAGTCTCACCACTCTTTAGGCGGCCTAAAAGGCAGGTCGAGTGGGTGGTTTCTTTTAAGGCGTCGGGGGTGCAGGTTATTGTCAAGGAGGTTTATTGCAAGGTGGTTGACGTGGTTGCCCAGTCGGTCTGCATGCTTCAGGCTAATTCGTTTCACTTCTTCGGTGACGGATGGGATTTTGAGGTCGTTGTGTATTACACTATTTTTTACATAGTAGGGTGCCTTAACCAGCCTGCGCAGAGTTTTATTTTGGAATCTTTGCAGGATTTCGATGTTTGAATTAGAGGCCGTGCCCCACAGCTGAATCCCATATGTCCTGATTGGCTTCAAAATTACCTTATATAAGAGTACTTTATTTCTTAAGTTAAGCTGCGACCTGGTTATTCACATTAGGAATAATCGCAGAGGTCAACTCCACCGAATGTGCAATGGCCAAGCCTCACTCCGGAGGAACCGCCTTCGTGATCACGGTTTACCTCTACGCCAGGTAAGTAAGGGAGCATAGTGAAATCTTTAAATGCCGTGCTTAATCAAAATATTTAAATGACAAAAAGTTTTCCATACAACAACTTAATTTTAGACCGATCGTTCCTTTGGCAGCTGTATGATATAGTGGTCCGATCCAGCTGGTTTTCACATATGTGCTGCGTGCAACAGAAAGAGGAACTTCTGCAAAGTTTCATGAAGATAGCTTTAAAACTGAGAGACTAGTTCGCATAGAAACAGACAGACGGACATGGATATATCGACTCGGCTGTTGATACTGATCAAGTTACAGATACTTTGTGGGGTCGGAGATGTCTCTTTCTATGCGTTTCACATACAAAATCACGACAAAATTATAATACCCTCTGCAAGGGTATAAAAATGAGTAAATGAAGAAAATGTTCAAAGAAATTTATACATACTAAAGAGCCCCAATTATTTCTATAAATATAAAACCCATTCTTAGTAACATAAAATGTATTTTGACAGAGTAGGCTGTACTAAACAGATGAGATATAGATATTAAATAAAAGTTGAGAAGTGCCACATGGAATGGCACCAAATAGTAGAGAAAATAAAGCTGCACGAATCAGTTTTGCAACCAACCATAATGAAACACACTGAGATTCTTGTATATGAATACAATGAAATAAGGAGTTTAATTAAGGAGTGGCAGCATAAATTCACGAGCTTACACAGATTCCAAACTTCAGACGTTTCACAGCGTCTACGGGATAATCTGATAAACTTAAACGAAAAGTATAATCTCCAGCTTTATTTACCATCGGCATTAAACACGCCAGTAACGTTTGATAAGTCACTCTTGACAAACTCAACGGAAAACGACCAACTAGAAGACATAAAATTAGTAAACATGTCGCAGACAGTTGAAGATTTTTTCAAATTAGCCTCGTCACTCTTGCCAGACTTCGATGGAAAGCCTGAAAACCTACAAAGTTTCTTGGATGCATTGAATCTAATAGAAACATCAAAAAGCACTCATGAACTAACTGCTGAAAGAATTATAAAGACTAAACTTAAAGGCCACGCCAGAAATTTGATAAGTAATGAGCAGACAAATCTTGCCATTATTAATCAATTATCCAAAGCTGTAAAATGAGAATCTGTAGAAGTTATATCTGCAAAACTCCTTAATCTGCATCAAAAGAGCAAAACGGCAAATCAGTATACCCAAGAGGTAGAAAAATTGACCCAGTCTCTTGAAGGAGCTTATGTCAGTGATGGTCTAGGCCCGGAACTAGCTAACAAATACAGCTTGACATTAGCTGCAAAGGCCATGAAGGGCAACCGGCTCATATGGCAACAACTCATACGGGCCTGGCTACTACCGCGGTGGTAATAACAACCACGGTCGTAATAATGATAATAACAGAGGCCGTGGAGGATCTAGAGAACATAATCGTAATAACAATAACAACAGAAACAATGTTAGGGTAGCCCAAAATAATTCGGGAATTAATAAAAGTTCATTCGATAAACTTCAATCTCAATATCTTTGTCTCTTTTTATAATGTAGAACCAGCAAAGAAACTGGTATTTTTAATAGATACAGGTGCAGACATCTGAATTTTAAAATAAGATTCCGATGTCGTCAATGACATCCAGTTGAATAACACTATAGACATTCAAGGTATAGGTCAGGGGTCATAAAATCCAAAGGCCTCGCCCCAATAGAACTACAAGCAGGCAAATATATAATTCCTCACAATTTTCATGCAGTTGATGCAAATTTCGCTATACTGTGTGACGGAATAATAGGCATAGATTTCATTAAAGGTCTTAATTGAAAAATAGACCTAAAACCGTCCGGAGATTGGTTCATAATAAGACCAAACAGTTCTGGTAACAATTCAATACTTCTACCAGCAAGATCAAAAGTTGTCCGAAAAGTTGAACTAACTTCAAGTGAAGATAGTATACTAACCCCAAAATCAGGAAATTCAGCCTGGTATTCACGTTGCAAACACAGTTGCAACACAAAAGAATACATTTATCCGATATCTTAATACGGCCAATAAGGACCAATTAATTAATATAAATCATCTAAACTATGAACCACTTTCGAACTACGACGTAGTTCGAACTACTCCAGAAAACAGAAAAAACACAGTAATAGCTAATTTAAGTAAAAACATTCTAAAACATTTTAAACTAAAATTAATAAAATTATGCACCAAGTAAAGTGATGTATTCGGATTTGAAACCGAATCAATAACAGCAAATAATTTTTACAAACAAAAATTGAGATTAAAGGATACTGAACCAATATATATTAAAAACTATCGAAGCCCGCATACCCAGGTCGAAGAAATTCAAAAACAAGTAGGCAAATTAATCTCCGACAAAATTGTCGAACCATCAGTGTCAGAATACAATAGCCCACTTTTACTAGTTCCAGGCTCAGAAGATAAGAAATGGCGATTAGTAATTGACTATCGTCAGATTAATACAAAACTGTTGTCTGATAAATTTCCACTACCTAGAATTTATGATATTTTAGATCAACTAGGTAAGGCAAAATATTTTGTCATGCCTTGACTTAATGTCAGGTTTTCACCAAATTGAACATAAAGAAAGTTCAAGGAATATAACGTCAACGAGCAATGGCTCATATCGCTTTACGCGATTACCTTTTGGTTTAAAAATAGCGCCAAATTCATTTCAGAGAATGATGACTATAGCATTCTCTGAACTTAAACTTCTGGGACACAAACGCACCGATAAAGGAATCTTGCCAGACGACAAAAAATACGACGTCATTAAAAACTATCCAGTCCCACACAATCGGATAGCGCTAGAAGATTGGTTGCATTCTGCAATTATTATAGACGTTTTGTAAAAAATGTTGCCGACTATTCTCGTCACATAACAAGATAATGTAAACAAGACGTTAAGGTCGAAGGGACAGCCGACAGCCTTCGAACATTTCAAATAGGCACTAATAAACCCAATATTATTACAATACCCAGATTTCAGCAACGAATTTGGCATAATAACTGATGCAAGTAAGCAAGCTTGTGGAGCGGTTTTAATTCAAAACCATAATGGACTCCAACTTCCAATTGCTTATGCATTACAAGAATTAGCAGCAATCCACTGGGCAATTACACATTTTCGACCATATATTTATGGCAAACATTTTACAGCCCGAACAGATCAATGCTAGTTCGAAATTAACACGCATGCGGCTCGAATTAGAACAATACGATTTCACAGTCGAGTATCTAAATGGAAAAGACAATTATGTAGCTGATGCATTATCAAGAATAACCATCAAAGAAATAAAATACATCGCAAGAAACATAATGAAAGTCATTACCAGATATCAAAGTAGATAAAAACCCTACGCAGGAGATAAAGAAATAGAATTGACTAGGCAATCTATAGAAAAACCTTCAAAGCCCACAGTATATGAAGTCATGAGCAATGACGAAGTACGTAAGGTAGTGCAAGTAAAAAATATGATATGGTTCCTTAAATATGGGAAAAAAATTACTGCAAGATATGATGTTAGCGATTTGTATACTAATGGAATTCTTGACTTAGGTCAGTTCTTCCAAAGGCTTGAAATGCACGCCAGTATTTATCAAATCAGCCAGCTCAAAGCGCTGCTCAACCCGGTGACCCTAATAATAAATAAACAAGAAAATGAAGCTATTTTGTCTACATATTATGACGAGGTCATACAGGTATTACAAAAACCTTGGCCAAGGTCAAAAGACATTATTTTTGGAAGGTTATGACTCGAGATTTAGCTGAGTACATACAAAAATGTCAAAAATGCCAAAAGCAAAAACAACTAAGCACAGTAAGACCCCATTACCAATAACTGATACACCCATAAATGCTTCCGATAGACTGATAGTGAACACCATGGGTCCACTACCAAAATCAGAAAATGGCAATGAATATGCAGTCACGCTAATATGTGACTTAACTAAATATCTAGTTGCCATACCAGTTGAACAGCAGTTTTCGGTGTCCGTTTTGTAGTTTAGTCGTCTGTTGCTTGGTGTGTTTATTATGTGTAACATTTCTAGTGTATGTCTTTTGTTATAGTGTTGTTCTTGTTGTAAAATTGTCGTCGCATCGAAATTTGGTGTTTGGTTGCTTTTCATACAGTGGGTAATAAGTGCTGTTTTTATACCCTGAACCCATTAAAAATGGGAAAAAGGGTATATTGTATTTGTGCAAAATGCAAATGTATGTAACAGGCAGAAGGAAGCATCTCCGACCCCATAAAGTATATATAATTTTGATCAGCATCAATAGCCGAGTCGATCTAGCCATGTCCGTCTGTCTGACCGTCCGCCCGTCTGTCCGTATGTATGAACGCAAGGATCTCAGAACCTATTAGAGCTAGAGAGCTGCAATTTTAGATGTAGTTGCTCCTAGTGCCTGCGCAGATCGAGTTTGTTTCCAATAATCGATAACTTACTCCGTTTCCAAGCAATCGATATCGACATCCTGTTTTTTGAGCAAATTGGGTAAATAATAAGAGCTGGAGTCACCAAAAATGATATGTTGCTTATAGAATATTATATATATGTCAAGTATCTTTCATTTTATACCTATCGTCACCTCCCCGCTACCACCTCAAAGAGGGTTCAGGGTATTCCCTAGTCGGGAGCTCCCGACTAGAGCCTCTTACTTGTTTAATTTCGTGTTCAATTTCTTTATGATATATTGTGTCCGATATGTTTGTCATCCTTCTCATACAGCTTAGTGCTGTATTTATAATCATACTTTTTGGGTTGTTAAAGTTAAAGTTAAGTATTCGTCCAGAGGCTGTGGGTTTCATATACCACTTCATTTTGAGTGAGTTGTCCACTCTGCTTACCAAAGTGTTTAAGTATGGTAGCTTCCCGTCTTGTTCTAGTTCCACTGTGAATTTTATATGTTTATGAAACCAAAGACAATCTAAACACTAAGATGAGTAACGCCCATACATTTGCATGCGACGCCAAATTTCTAGCCTGGCTTCCTAAACTGGCTTTTATGATCCCGCATAACGTGGCAGCCGACTGCTGTTAATTTAGACGAACGAATGCCGAAGTCGCGGCTTGCTGATTCTGACACGAGCAGCGAAATTAGTCGCCAGCCTGCCTTCAGCAAAGCTGGTCGATGGTGTTTTGCGTCGCTTCGTTTCGAAGTACATTGAGCTATAAAGTTTTGAACTTACGATCGACGCAAAGCACTTTTGCTTGATCCATGATATGCATGCTTTATTAAAATGATATACTACTCTAGATGCTAACGATAACTTTTACAGGAAATTTTAAGAATTAAATAATTTTTACACAAGGCGCATCTTGCAATAACTATGTTAAGGAAATAGCACACATAGATTGATTTCACTTTTGTTTTTGAACAGTGTATGCTCAAGAAAAGTTCTTGTCTCATCCAATGGCGTGCAAGCACCTTTGGTTGTATGCGTGATTTATGCATGCATAAGAACTTTAAAGTATGTATTTATGTGTTGTTATTCACTGCTCTGGCTTTAGCTGGCAAGAAATTATATTCAGTTATGACCCCATTATAATTGTAATGGCCTCCTCGCGGTGTTCCCTGGGTACCGATTTTGCATCGGTAGCTAATTCGAGCGGCGACTTTGTACTTTAAATTTCGAATAAAAAAAATAAAATAAAAAAAAAAAAAAGTTAATAAAATGTATTTTTAAAAACAATAAATTCTTTTATTCTTTTATTTCCTTCATTTATTATGTATTACTAAAAAATAATAACAATTTACTTAATGATTTCAACATTAAAAAATTACATTAATATTTGCGACTTAAAAATTCATATTTTGTACGGAGCCAACCTCAGTACACAAAATGCATTCATATGTTAATACAATATTGTGGTAAGTCGTGATCAGCGCTAGAAAACTAAGAAAATTTATTTATTTGCCAGCCAGAGACTTTGCCAGAGCAGTGGATAACAACACATTCAAATATGCTGTTATGTAGGTATATTCACACGCATACAAACATAATTTTGCACGGCCCTCATAGAGCCGAAGATGAGAGTACATTCTATTTTTAGCTTTTTCGCTCTCTCGGCTGTGAGAGCGCAGATTTCGTTTGCGTTGTCAATTTTCAAAAAATCAATCTGCATAGAAACATTTTGTTGTATGGCGTTACTAATCTTTGTGTTTTGTGTCTTGTCTTTGGTGAAACGAATTTAATTCTTTGAGAATGTTTTGTACTTCTGTTTTGTCCGTTACAGCAAAAAGGTCATCAACAAGTTTTGTTAGAAGTTTTGGTTTTGTTGTCAATTTATCAGTAATATTGTCTAAAAGTTCTTCCATTATTATGTCAGCTATTACTGGAGAGGCCGGTGATCCCATTGGCATTCCTTTTAATTGTACGTACATATACAAAATACCATGTGGCGGGGATAATAACAATAATTGCAACAGCGTGTACTTCGGCACAACAAAATCCAAACTAAAAACAAGAATAACCCAACACAAATCTGACTTCAAATTAAAACATCAAAATAATATACAAACAAGTAAGAGGTTCTAGTCGGGAGCTCCCGACTAGGGAATACCCTGAACCCTCTTATTCAAACACCTAATGTAGTTCGCGCAACGCGCTAAAATAGCATTACAGAAAAAAAGTCGCAAGTACAATGCTGTTAGAATGCGCAGCAGACGCGCATGAATGTGTGTGCGTACACATGGTTTCGCTAGCTGTGCCATACAATTGCGCAGTTACATATAACTTTGGTTTTCTCTTAACCGATCTTAATGAAATTTTCTACAGTATATCTTATTGCACCATAGAATATTTGTGTATTCTCAAAAAGTCAATTGCATTTAAATTGTGGCTTAGATTGGTTGGCAATATAAGTTGGGTTATTAACTTGATTTATAGCTCTTTGGTGGTAGCGGGGAGGTGGCGATAGATATAAAATGAAATATACTTGATACATATATATACAATATTCTAGAAGCAACATATCAAGCTTGGTGACTCTAGCGTTTTTTTTTTTACCCAATTTGCTAAAAAAAACAGGATGTCGCAATCGATTTTTATCGATTGCTTGGAAACGGAGTAAGTGATCGATTATCGGAAACAAACTCGATCTGCGCAGGCACTAGGAGCACCTACATCTTGAGCTCTCTAGCTCTTATAGGTTCTGAGATCCTTGCGTTCATACATACGGGCAGACGGACAGACGGACGGACGGACAGACAGACAGACATGGCTAGATCGACTCGGCTATTGATGCTGATCAAGAATATATATACTTTATGGGGTCGGAGATGCTTCCTTCTGCCTGTTACATACATTTGCATTTTGCACAAATACAATATACCTTTTTACCCATTTTCAATGGGTTCAGGGTATAATAACAACTTCGAGTCAAAATTATTTAAGATGGGTCTTATTTCAAAGGACGAAAGCAATAAGATGACTACGACAACAGCGGTACCTCCGAGAATATATGGACTTCCGAAGATACACAAAGAAGGAACACCACTGAGACCAATATGTTCTTCCATCGGATCTCCTTCTTTCGAGCTGTGCAAATATATTATTAAAATATTAATAAATCTGACAATAGACTCAAAGTACAACATAAAGAACGCGATAGATTTTAAAGACAGAGTTAACAATTCCCACATTAGGAAAGACGAAATATTGGTATCTTTTGACGTAGTATCTTTTTTTCCCAGCATACCAATGGAACTAGCACCTGACACAATAAGACAGAAATGGACCAAGTTAGAAGAACACACCAGTTTATCCAAACAACTATTTATGGACTTAGTAAGATTTTGTATACACGAAAACAAATATTTTAAATACGAGGAAAGATATACACGCAACTCGCAGACATAGTAATGGAAGCACTTAAAATTCTGAAAGAATTGAATTAAATATCGTTCCACAGACATATTAAATTCACAATTGAATTAGAAAAAGACAGGAAATTACCATTTTCAGACCGTTTAGTAAGTAGATTAGACAACACACTCAAAAGAAAGTGTTATAAGAAACCCATAGGCTCCGGATGAATACTCAACTTTAATTCAAACCACCCTAAGAGTATGATAATCAATACAGCAATAGGCTGTATGAAAAGAACGCTTAACATATCGAACACAATATACCACACATGAACATCTACATGAAATCAGAAAACTCTTGACGAAAAATGACTTACCACAACATTAAAACATTATGAAAAAGACGACATCCCGGAACAGAAAAGCCTACAGGACCTAACAAAATATACAAATCCGTAATACATATATGTCCCACGACTATCAGAACACCTCACGAACTCGGTCTGCTACAACAACCAAGAAGTAAAAGTAGCACACAAACCTACGAATACGTCACGAAAATTCTTTATTAAGATTAAATCAAAAATTCCTATGACCGACAAAAGTAACGTAATTTACCAAATACCATGTGCTGGGGTGTACATACGCACAACAAAATCTAAATTAAAAACAAGGATTACTCAACATAAATCAGACTTCAAATTAAGACATCAAAATAATATTCAGAAAACAGCACCTAATACCCACTGTATGCGAAGCAACCACACACCAAATTTCGATGCGACGACAATCTTACAACAAGAACACCACTACAACAAACGACACACATTGGAAATGCTACACATAATTAACACACCCACGAACAAGCTACTAAACTACAGAACAGACACAGAAAATTGCGCTCAGTTGTACAGACACCTATTGAACAGCCAAACAGACTCAGTTTGAATCTCAACGTCAAAAAGCGCAAACGTGTAAAATAATGTATGCTAAATGTGTCAATATATTGTTTAATTTAATATATTTTAATTTTAATTGTTTTTTGAACCTTGTGTTAGTGCCCTGAAGACGGTTTGCCGATGTGCAACCGAAATGTATTGGAAGCAAACTATATATAACATTGTTTTCATTGTTTCATTTAAAAAAACCCGGACCTCGAGCCAGCCAAATATATATTTATATCTTGGAATGGTCGCCAAAACCATCATTATAATTTATCTTTATTAATTCAAACGAGCTGCATTTGGTTAAAGTTGAAAAAATTTGCCATTTAATATTGTCTTGACAAAAAAGAAAGCCCCGAGCCAGCCAAGCAAACAATTTTAAAACCTTTTCTGTAATGGCCTTTGTTTTTAGGTTTCTATTTTCTCGAGGCTCCTGTCGTGCTATGAAAGTTTTTCAGTCGAAAAAAATTTTGTAAACCCATTGACTACTGCAAATACATATTTCTTAGCTCTACCGTAATCTGCTGGGCCGTAATGATCAATGTGGATCAAGCCAAATGGTCTGTTACCCTTAGGAATACTGTGTATTATCCCACCTTCATTTCCTTTCTTGGGTGAATGCTTTACATTTTTAACAGTTTTTAATATGACTTGTTATGTCCGTTATCATTTTAATAAATTTATCGACATCGTAGCACGTCAGTGCTGATTTGGTTGTTCTGAATGAATTTATTTCAAATTTAAGAATCATGCTTAGCCTATGGGTACATGTATATTTATGCTGTTATTGGTTAACAGCTACAAAGAGAGAGAGAGAGAGTGTGTGTGTGTAGCTTGCATATGCCTGTGTTAGAGAGCATATATATGCTGCTCATGAAAGCGCTCAGACGGAGCGTGGGATATGCAGCGTAAACATAAACGGTCAGCTATAGGGCTAGTGAACCGCGCTGCGTAATACGAGCCGGAGCCAATACATAAAGTGCCTCTGGGCTTGTTTAATGTATAATTGTTATTGTATGCAACAAAGTGCCACATACTTTATATTTGAATATAGGGTGTTCTTTTAAGGCATATACATACTAAATCTCCCCTTTTAGAGGAATAACGTAACATTTAAAATATGAACATAGTTATTTAAAGAACTTAATTATAATAAAATTTTGTTTGGTTTTCTCTTTTTTTTGGTTTTTGTTTTATATAAAAATCATAAAATGTTATAAAATTGTTTAATAGTGTACGAATTTAATAAATGATCAAAAGTATACAAAGTATACATAAAAATTTTAAATGTTTTTATTTTTTTTATATTTTTTTTGTGGCTATTTAGGCCGTTGTATATATTTTTATACCCTGAACCCATTGAAAATGAGTAAAAAGGGCATATTGTATTTGTGCAAAATGCAAATGTATGTAACAGGCAGAAGGAAGCATCTTCGACCTCATAAAGTATATATATTCTTGATCAGCATCAATAGCCGAGTCGATCTAGCCATGTCCGTCTGTCTGTCTGTCCGTCCGTCCGTCTGTCCGTCTGTCCGTATGTATGAACGCAAGGATCTCAGAACCTATAAGAGCTAAAGATGTAGGTGCTCCTAGTGCCTGCGCAGGTCGAGTTTGTTTCCGATAATCGATAATTTACTCCGTTTCCAAGCAATCGATAAAAATCGATTGCGACATCCTGTTTTTTGAGCAAATTGGGTAAATAATAAAGCTAGAGTCACCAAACTTGATATGTTGTTTCTAAAATTTTATATATGTATGTCAAGTATTTTTCATTTTATATCTATCGCCACCTCCCCGCTACCACCCCAGAGCTATAAATCAAGTTAGTAACCCTACTTGTATTGCCAACTAATTTAAGCCATTAATTTAAATGCAATTGACTTTTTGAGAATACACAAATATTCTATGGTGCAATAAGATATACTGTAGAAAATTTCATTAAGATCGGTTTTTGTTTTCTTTTTCGGTATTTTGACTGCGCACGTGTTGCGACGCAATTTGCAAGAATTTATATATACATACATGTACAGTGTACAGTGTACACTGTACACACACACATTCATGCGCGTCTACTTCGAATTCTGTCTTCACTGCGATTGTTTTCTGTGTGGTTATTTTTATTGGTTTTTTTTTTCTCAATAATACTAATAATAAATAGAGGCAGTGGCAAGTGGTGCAGTCTGTCGCGAGTTCGAGTCCTACCGGGGAAAGTAAATATGCGGTCAGTTGCGAGTTCAAACCCTGCCAATGGAACTCTTTTTTCTTTAATTTATCTATAAATTAATAAAATTCAGACGAGCTCCATTTGGTGTTCGAATAAGAGGGTTCAGGGTATCCCTAGTCGGGAGCTAACGACTAGAACCTCTTACTTGTTTTTTATCTGTAGTCTTGATGTCGGATCCTGTCTTAGTGTTCTATACGCGCATAAGTCGTCTAAAATATTTGTCATTTTATTTTTGTAATCGTCTACATTCATTGCTACAGTTTTGTTACACTTTGTAACGAACACGACGGCTACGCTGGGCGCGTCTCGCCTAACACTCGTGTTGTGCATTGGGAGCGTACTCCGTCTACGGGTTCCGACCGTGCTCAGGGAAGGGGCGTGGGTTCTTTTGCTCCCTAACACACTCGACGCGTCAAGTATAATAAAGAAAAAAAGGTAGACAGAGTTAAGGTATGACGGAATACCACGATATATAAAGAGCGACTACGATCTGCAAGCAGAATATATCATATAGAGCCGAGGAGCTAAGATGTTGGCTACCCTCGGTCTTCACCCACCCTACCTGTAGTGCGTCTGCGGTTGTCATTGCAACTACCCTTTTATATGCGATATTATTTACCTAAGGAGCCCAAAAAAGAATTAAGATTTGATTTTATCATATAATTGTATTCAAAGAGAATTTAAATTCATGATCGTACTTCATTATACATTACGTGAAAAGAACAACGTTTTTTCTCTTTATAAAACTAAACTCAATCTGGGCAAAAACATACATGAATGAGATTACACTTCGAAACTAATACTAAGTTAAATCACTGCTGATCTGAATGATCCACAAAAATTACTTGTAATTACGAAGGCTGATTAGAGTACACCCGCTGACTATAACCGCGATTTAAACAATATGTACAATTCGATAAGTTGACTTATTACCTTTTGATCTTTCACACAGTACTCACTACTTTAGTATAATCCAACGATGTCAGCAGGCCGGTTGACGACGATGATGTGCAGTGGAATCTTAATTGAACTGTGTAACGTAGAAATATAGTCAGCGACATATACATGCTAAATCAGGATCGAAAGACAATGTCAGCGATATAAAACGGAAAGAATTGCAATTTAAATTTCATGTGTACTTATGCCCTTCGCTTATACCTACGGCCAGTATGCCGTTTAACAATTATATCCGATGTTGTAAATCCGAGTGAGGGTGCGCACTGGTTAGCTATCCACCAGATCTGCGCTCAAGAATGTCCGGGAATCGATGGGTCGAACACGTGGTCACGTTGGTCGGCCTGTGCGTGCAGCAAGAACTATTGGTTAACGAGGTTCAAAGCTTATCTGCCGAAACTGAGACGATGCTGAAATTTTGGTTCGGCCTTAGGAAATTCGCTGCCTGCTACCAGTGTAGATTGTCGCTATTTGGTGCTTTGGGCTTTGGCTTTGGCTTTGGCAAGGAGTACGCGTTATGCGTAATTTTGTTTTTGGCACGCAATAACGCGGCGCCGCAATTTAGCCTGCACCTTCCTACGACTTCCACACACAGGAATGGCACCCCTCGACTCCAGTAACGATCCCTTAGTGAAGATTTGTCAAAACGTCCGAATTCTGGAATTTTTCTTTATTCCGGTGAAAGGTTATAGCCAAGCGCTCGGGAGCGCATGATGTCTATATTTACCTTTTTTTTTTCTTTCACAGGGACTTGGGATTTTTTTTTTTCGAGCTTGAGTGCCGATACACGTGGGTTTATCACGCCCACGTGAAAAATTGAACTTTATAATTTTTACAGCAATCTAAAACGACTGTACTCGTTGGCGATTGAAATAGAAAAAGAATGACGCCACGCCAAAACTAAAAGAGCCAATTACGCATTAACCCAAGACACGATATTTTCATTCGCAACGGCGTCATTAACATAGGTCATGGTCACTCTAGTTATGTTATTAACATACGCTGATCTTATGTAATTGCATAAATGTTATGGTGCAATGCTGCCCATTGAAGTTGATTGCGATCAGCTGATCATGCCAATGGCAATATATATTTACATTTACAAAAATAAAACTTATCGCCCCATCACAACGCAGGTTTAATCGAAACGATTAACTAATACTGAGATAAAAGCTGAAAAAGGGGCGATTACTTACATTCCCAAATGTCTTTAGCATGGTAATGACCAAGTTCTTTTCCCTTGAGGTCTTCTAACAAATATATACAATTACCAATTTTTCGTTTGATACGTGCTTTAGTTCCAACTGGTGCAAGTTTTGCGTTGAAATGCTTAGCCAAATTGCTTAAAACGAAGTTGAGTTTTATTACTATTTGACCAACTTCAAAAGAACGAGGGCGTGTGCGTAAGTTATATGTTCGCAAATTCTTTTCATATGCCATATCCATGTGTTTTTGAATATTAGAACGTATTAAGGGAAATTCGTCTGCTCGATCGAATTTTAATTGCCCTTCATTCAGCATGTTCAGGCTTTTGAGCAACTTGTAATCATTGCCGTGCTTAATCATATTTTGCCCAAACACAACGAAGTATGGAGAAATTCCAATAGACTGGTGTATGGTGTTTCGTAACGAACTATTTATACTACTAATGTATACATCCCATAGGCTTTGGTCGGACCGAATATATGTGCGCAAAGCAGCATTAATCGAACGATTAACTCTTTCCACCGCGTTTGCCTGTGGCGAGTATACACCGGTACACATATGCTGTATGCCGTACTTCGACAAGAGAGAGGAGAATTCCAGGCTTTTAAATTGAGTGCCATTGTCACTCACAATTATCTCGGGTACTCCAAAACAGTCAAATATATCTTCTTGCAGTATATCTACCACTACTTTGGCATTGAGCCTTTTTATGGGCTTGAGAAATGTGAACTTTGAGTAGTGATCCAGAATGACGAATATACCAATGTTTCGTTTTTTTGATGGTGGGTACGGACCAACAAAGTCGACATATAACCTTTGGAAAGGCCTTTCGCTGACCACTTGGTTTCCCATGGTCGGCTTGAGGCATCGATTAGGAACTTTCGACGTTTGACAGAACTCGCAGTGGCGTATGTACTCGCGTACGTCAACCACCATGTTCGGCCAGTACAAATGTCTGCGAATACATTCCAAACATTTGGCCATCCCACAATGCGCGGATGTTGGTTGATCATGTGCTGCTTTCATAACATTTAAGCGTAATTCAGACGGCACAAATAATTTCCAGCCCTTCATGTTCTCGTCTAAACTACTAGCTGAGCATTCATTTCGGAAATATATATAATCATCTACAACTCGAAAATCTGGCAAAAATCTTCTTCGCACAACAATTTTTCCCTTGCTGGTGATAACGGATAAAACCTCTGTTTTATGGGCTTGGCATCCCCAGTATCGATGATATGTTCTACAAGAGTAGTCTTTCCTAGACCATCACTTTCAAATGAAGGAAAAGAGGTGATTACTGATTGTAAGCGTGTCTTTTGGGCTAGTGATAACGACAACTGTTTCGTTGACTACTCGTTGTGGTTCAATTGGTCGAGAAATTGGCTTGGAAAGGTAATTCGAATAGAACGCTTCATGCTTATGACATTCTTTGCATAATGTCGCAAGACTCGGAGTGTTTACATGAAGTAGTTCATGTCTTAATTCTGGTTTTAGGTTTCGCTTGACATTGGTCACTCTGAGTCTGACATTGGTTCCCGTAACGCATCTGACAAGGCAAGAATCGTATCTAAAAATTCATCAAAGCTTTCTGACCCTCGTTGTTTGCGTCTTCTAACCATGTCTTTTATGTCTTCGTCTGATCTGTGGTCTTTATATCTTTCTCGCAAGCATGTGAACAAATTGAACCAGCCTGTTTGGTCAGTCGTACGGTGATATCTCCAAAAAAATGTCAAAGCTGGTCCGGTAAACAGCAAATTGGCAAACTGATACAGCAACCTAAAATTGCCATTTAAACATAGTGAAGTCAAGCAATTTATGCGATATATAAAGTCATCAACTGGGATATCACTAGCCACGCCTGAAAATCTGACTTGTTCGATCGCGGTGCATCACGTGGAAAATCATTTTCCCATTCTAATTGGGGTTCTTCACGTGGCTCCTGATACAAGTTTAAATTTCTAACTGCGGCAGTTAATTCTTCGGACAAATAAGACGCCATTTCAGCCTTATGGGCTTCCAGTGTCTTACTGATAAGCAACTGCACCCGCTGTTCTGACAAACCACGCGATTCCCTAGAAGGTTGGGTGGTTCGCGATCCCGCTTGCTCCCGAGATTTGGTCGGTCCACTAGGACGACCTCTGGCGGCTTTAGGAGTATTCCGAGCATTACTTCGGAAATAGTTCGGGACCGAGGAACGGCCCCCGTGTTTGTAGGTCTTTGTGAAGCTACTGCATTCAAGTCACAGCTATCTTCGAATAATTCTCGACTACAAATTCGCTTGCAAGTGGGACATGTCTCATTGCTTCTTAACCATTGATTTAGGCAATTTCGATTAAATTTATGAGCGCATGGAGTTTCTACAATGTCTGCATTACCAATCGATGATTCATTGCAAATAGCACACACTGCAGGTGCTTCGCTGAGAGTTAAATTTTCCTGACTACGAACGACCGCCATCATAAATAAGTCGATTATAATTGGTCAAAGAAATAGAAATTGATCCCGAAAGGATTGTAATTTTAAGATACATACGAAAAGAGCTAATGAGCGATAATTACGATAATCGGAAACGGTTTTACGGCAGAAAGAAAAGGTTTAAGGCACTTCGATATTAATATAACAATATTATAACATGGGACTTATCCTTAGGTAAATACATCGCATAATCTAAATCTCTATGTTTGATATATCTCCTTACAAAAAGCAAACAAACTATTTTACTAAATCAGTGTTGAGTTGTCTGAACTAAGTTGAAGAGGGACGAGTCGAACTAACCCAACCAGAACAATTCTCAATTCAACTAGAACAAACGGAATGTTATTATGCCCTACGAGAAGGTTCGTAGAGAACCGACTCGAAATCAGATCTAAAAGTCCTAAATGAATCAAAAGTGGCGAAAACATAATAAGATTTCTAGTGGAACAGTATAACTGATCCACTAAATAAATCGCTCAACGATTTACTTCCTGGTCTGGCTCCAACAGAAGATATCAGAATACCAGCGGTTCCTATCGAAGATAAATGTCGGCACGGAAACTAAAATTATTTGGATGGTATATTGTGATAAGGATACGAAGAAGGGTGAAAGCTAGATGGATTTAACGTAGGATCGTCCACATTGGCTCGTGACAAATCAGGTTACGAACAATGCTATCGGCTCTCTCCTAAGTTCTTGTGGGCCAATTCCGGACCTCGGGGGTGAGAAGCGGACGAGCAGAAGTTCGGGCCCCACGTTGGGCGCCATTTTCTTATTATTTTATCTTGTAACGAACACGACGGCTACGCTGGGCGCGTCTCGCCTAACACTCGTGTTGTGCATTGGGAGCGTACTCCGTCTACGGGTTCCGACCGTGCTCAGGGAAGGGGCGTGGGTTCTTTTGCTCCCTAACACACTCGACGCGTCAAGTATAATAAAGAAAAAAAGGTAGACAGAGTTAAGGTATGACGGAATACCACGATATATAAAGAGCGACTACGATCTGCAAGCAGAATATATCATATAGAGCAGAGGAGCTAAGATGTTGGCTACCCTCGGTCTTCACCCACCCTACCTGTAGTGCGTCTGCGGTTGTCATTGCAACTACCCTTTTATATGCGATATTATTTACCTAAGGAGCCCAAAAAAGAATTAAGATTTGATTTTATCATATAATTGTATTCAAAGAGAATTTAAATTCATGATCGTACTTCATTATACATTACGTGAAAAGAACAACGTTTTTCTCTTTATAAAACTAAACTCAATCTGGGCAAAAACATACATGAATGAGATTACACTTCGAAACTAATACTAAGTTAAATCACTGCTGATCTGAATGATCCACAAAAATTACTTGTAATTACGAAGGCTGATTAGGAGTACACCCGCTGACTATAACCGCGATTTAAACAATATGTACAATTCGATAAGTTGACTTATTACCTTTTGATCTTTCACACAGTACTCACTACTTTAGTATAATCCAACGATGTCAGCAGGCCGGTTGACGACGATGATGTGCAGTGGAATCTTAATTGAACTGTGTAACGTAGAAATATAGTCAGCGACATATACATGCTAAATCAGGATCGAAAGACAATGTCAGCGATATAAAACGGAAAGAATTGCAATTTAAATTTCATGTGTACTTATGCCCTTCGCTTATACCTACGGCCAGTATGCCGTTTAACAATTATATCCGATGTTGTAAATCCGAGTGAGGGTGCGCACTGGTTAGCTATCCACCAGATCTGCGCTCAAGAATGTCCGGGAATCGATGGGTCGAACACGTGGTCACGTTGGTCGGCCTGTGCGTGCAGCAAGAACTATTGGTTAACGAGGTTCACAGCTTATCTGCCGAAACTGAGACGATGCTGAAATTTTGGTTCGGCCTTAGGAAATTCGCTGCCTGCTACCAGTGAAGATTGTCGCTATTTGGTGCTTTGGGCTTTGGCTTTGGCTTTGGCAAGGAGTACGCGTTATGCGTAATTTTTGTTTTTGGCACGCAATAACGCGGCGCCGCAATTTAGCCTGCACCTTCCTACGACTTCCACACACAGGAATGGCACCCCTCGACTCCAGTAACGATCCCTTAGTGAAGATTTGTCAAAACGTCCGAATTCTGGAATTTTTCTTTATTCCGGTGAAAGGTTATAGCCAAGCGCTCGGGAGCGCATGATGTCTATATTTACCTTTTTTTTTCTTTCACAGGGACTTGGGATTTTTTTTTTTTCGAGCTTGAGTGCCGATACACGTGGGTTTATCACGCCCACGTGAAAAATTGAACTTTATAATTTTTACAGCAATCTAAAACGACTGTACTCGTTGGCGGTTGAAATGGAAAAAGAATGACTAAAAGAGCCAATTACGCATTAACCCAAGACACGATATTTTCATTCGCAACGGCGTCATTAACATAGGTCATGGTCACTCTAGTTATGTTATTAACATACGCTGATCATATGTAATTGCATAAATGTTATGGTGCAATGCTGCCCATTGAAGTTGATTGCGATCAGCTGATCATGCCAATGGCAATGTATATTTACATTTACAAAATAAAACTTATCGCCCCATCTTATCTGATGATAAGATATTTATATTTTTATGTTCCTTTAAGAAGTAACGTGTCCAATATTGCTCGATGCCTAGTGTTTTGGTTATTCTTCGTTTTATGCTCTTTAACCAATAAAGAGAATTTGGTGAGCGCCGCCTCTTGTTTTTCTTGTTCTTTTATTGTTTGAACTAACTCTTCAACGTCTGCAATGTATTTTAAGACAGGGAAATCTCTTTTATTGATCGGGAGAGCGAACTTCGGCCCTTTTGCGAGTAATGCTTTTATGTTTGGCTCACTTGTACAGATACATATTGAACAGCCAAACAGACTCAGTTTGAATCTCCACGTCAAAAAGCGCAGACGTGTAAAGTAATGTATAATAAATATGTCAATATATTGTTTAATTTAATATATTTTAATGTTAATTGTTTTTTGTACCTTGTGTTAGTGCCCTGAAGACGGTTTGCCGATGTGCCACCAAAATATATTGGAAGCAAACTATAACAACATTGTTTTCACTGTTTCATTTAAACAAACCCGGACCTCGAGCCAGCCAAATATATTGATAAATTACAAAAAAAAGTTATGTTGGCAGAGTTCGAACTCGCAACTGACCGCATTACTTGCTGCCGATTCTACTCAGCAGCTGCACCAGCCAAAAAAAATTACTTTCGTCGGTAGGGCTCGAGCTCGCGACAGACCGCACCGCTTGCCACTGCCTCTACTCAACAGCCACACTAATAATAAGTCTTATTGAGAAATAAACGAATTAAAATAGCAGCACAGAAAACAATACAATCGCAATTGCAATGCTGTTGATAGATTCGAAGCAGTCGCACATGAATGTGTGTATGTACATGTACACAGAATTTCTTGTAATTTGCGTCGCAAGCACGTGCGCAGTCAATATACCGAAAAACGAAACAAAAACCGATCTTGAAGAAATTTTCTACAGCATATCTTCTTGTACCATAGAATATTTGTGTATTCTCAAAAAGTCAATTGCATTAAAATTGTAGTTTAAATTGGTTGGCAATACAAGTTGGGTTATTAACATGATTTATAGCTCTGCGGTGGTAGCGGGGAGGTGGCGATAGGCATACAATGAAAGACACTTGATATATGTATACATATATAATATTTTAAAAGCAACATATCAAATTTAGTGACCCCAGCTCTTATTATTTACGCAATTTGCTCAAAAAACAGGATGTCGATATCGATTTTTATTGCTAGCTTGGGAACGGTGTAAGCTATCGATTATCGAAAAAAACAAACTCGATCTGCGCATAGACTAGGAGGACCTACAGCTAAAATTACAAGTCTCTAGCTCTTATAGGTTCTGATATCCTTGCGATCATACATACTATTGATGCTAATCAAGAATATACTTTATAGGGTTGGTGATCCTTCCTTCTGCCTGTTACATACATTTACATTTTGCACAAATACAATATACCATTTTTACCCATTTTCAATGGGTTTAGGGTATAAAAAACCTCGGACCTCGACCCAGCCCAGCAAACAATTATATAATGGAAAGGTCGCCAAATACAACATTAAATAACAACTGAAGTCACACATGGATACGAAAATAAGTTATGCATAAATTAGAACTAAGTACAGACTCCAGAAAAACAATTAACAAATAATAAATTACAGTGGTAAGTATTAAGAACTTGACAAAACATTGCCCATACTGACTACTGACAACAAAATCCTCCTTGACATAACTAATGCATACTAAAGACACACATTTTTTCCACACCATGTTATTATGCTTATAGCCTCTGTCCACTGAATACATTTCTAAAAATGTGTAAATTTGCCATGAACATTTCGTGTTCTTTGCGATGGTTAATCGAGATTTCTATCGATGTTGTGAAAAATGTGAAAGTTTCATAAAACACAAAGAAAACTTATTACAAAAACTAACCAAACATATGAAAATAGCAAAAACAAACATAGAACAATTGATGACCACAGATGACTAAAAAGCGTTTTTTGGGAGCGAATAGAACATAGAAAACAAACAAAACAGCAAGAAACGAAACACGAAAATCTTCGAAATAAACGAAACCTCCACTTAGCGGACAACAGGACTCAAAGAGAATGGTTTGTAAACAAAACAAAAACAGTATTACCGTCTAACATAGAAACGCAAGTAGCAAAAGGGCCAAAATTCGCTCTCCCGAATAGTAAGAAAGAATTCCCTCTACATTGCGGACGGAGAAGATCTGGTACAGACGATTAACTAAAAAGAAACACAAGAGTCGGCACGCACTAATTTCTCTTTATTAGTTAAAGAACACAAAACGAAGAACAACCAATACACAAGGCATCTAGCAATACTGGACACAGTGGAAATGGCACGTAAATGCATACAAGAAAATAACAACATCAAATTGTTATCTTCTGACAAGGGCAACAAAACAGTAGCAATGGATAGCGACGACCACAGAAATTAAATGACAAATATTTTAGATGACTTATGTGCATATAGAACACTAAGACAGGATCCGACATCAAGATTACAGACAAAGAATAACAGCCTTGTGACACAATTATTTATGATGGGACTTATTGGAATATTCAGTCTAATATCGTACACAATTAAATAACAACACTAGTTTTGTTTTGTATTAGTTTTAACATTTATTATTTTACTTATTGAGCTCGTCAACTTGTTTATTCTGATGCTCAGCGAAGAGTGAGGTAAAACGATAGAAGCATTTCAGTATCAAGACTGAAAATTACAAAAGTCTACTTGGTCATTGTAACTTTTGTGTGAATGAGTGTTTGTTTGTATTTCAACACTCATTATTCAAACAGGAAGTATTTCAAAGGACGAAAGAAATAACATAATTAGTACCCCAGCGGAACCCCCAAGAATATATGGACCACCGAAAATGCACAAGGAAGGAGCACGTCTGAGACCAATATGCTTTTCTATCGGCTCTGCATCATTTGGACTTTGCAAATATATTCAAAAAATATAAAAAACTTGACAATGGACTCTAAATATAACATTATGAATTTGCTAGAGTTCAAAGACAGAGTCCACAACGGACGGGAAGACGAAATATTAGTATATTTTGACATAGTATCCGTGTTTCCCAGCATACCAATATGGAATTGGTACACATTGGAGCACACAACTATACCTAATCAATCGTTTGTGGTTATAGTTAGATTCTGTATTCAAGAGAATAGGTTTTTAAAGTCTGAAGAGAGAATATACATACAATGGTAAACAGAATGAACAACTCACTCAAAATTAAGTGGTATATGAAACCCAAAGCCCTTGGACGAATACTAAACTTCAACTCTAACCATCCAAAAAGTATGATTGAAAAAACAACACTAAGCCATATGAGAAGAATGACAAATATATCGGTAACAATATACCATAAAGAGATTGAACTCGAAATTTAAAAACTGTTGACCATAAAGCATATAATTATAAAGAATATAATTCCCAAAGAATATAATTAGAACACTATTTAAAAGAAAACATATCAGAACACAAAAGCCAATATTATCGAAATGGCTCACAAACCCAGACTGCTATAACAAACAATAAATAAAAGTACCCCATAATTAGTAGCCCACAAGCCTACAAAGTAATCTCATTTACAAAATACCATGTGGCGGGGATAATAACAATATTTGCAACAGCGTGTAAATAGGCCCAACAAAATCCAAGCTAAAAACAAGAATAACTCAACACAAATCGGACTCCAAATTAAGACATCAAAATAATATACAACGAGAAAGAAAGGCTATCTTCCGCACGCCTGATACCCTTTCAGACCCAACCTTTTCATAATGCTCATTGTGCTTTGCCGTATCTAAGAAGCACAGGGAAAATGGTCAAAGCCGAGTTTGGTGAAGATATCTTGATAAACAAAAAAGGTTTTTAAGCAAAATGCTAGTTTTCGACCGATCGTTCCCATGGTAGATATATGATATAGTAGTCCGATGTAAATAAGCTTTCGCAAAAATGAAGGGAGCATAGGGAAATCTTGAAATGCCGTGTTTAATCAAAATATTTTGAATGACAAAAAGTTTTCCATACAACAACTTAATTTTAGACCGAGCATTCCTATGGCAGCTATGTGATATAGTGGTCCGATCTTAATAGGATTTTCCATATATATGAGGAGCATAGTAAAACTAATATATGCTGAGTATGGTCAAGATATCTTGATAAACAAAATGTTTTTTTATACAAAAACTTAATTTTCGACCGGTCGTTCCTATGGCAGCTATATGATATAGTGTCCCGATCTTAATAGCATTTCGCATATATACGAGGAGCAAAGTAAACCTAATAAATACCGAGTTTGGTCAAGATATCTTGATAAATAACATTTTTTTTCATACAACTTAATTTTCGACCGATCGTTCCTATGGCAGCTATATGATATAGTGGTGCGATCTTAATATGATTTTGCATATGTATGAGGAGTATAGTAAAACTAATAATTGCCGAGATTGGTCAATTTATCTTAAAAACAAAATGTTTTTCATACAAGATCCTAGTTTTCAACCGATCATTCCTCTGGCAGCTATATTATATAGTGGTCGGATCCAGCTGGTTTTCACATATGTGCTACGTGCACCAGAAAGAGGTACTTCTGCAAAGTTTCATAAAGATAGCTTTAAAACTGAGAGACTAGTTCGCATAGAAACAGACAGACGGACATGGCTTTATCGACTCGGCTGTTGATACTGATCAAGAATATATATACTTTATGGGACGGAGATGTCTGCTTCTATGCGTTACACATTTCACGACAAAATTATAATACCCTCTGCAAGGGTATAACAAGTACTCTTAGTACGGGAGCTCCCGACTAGGGAATACCCTGAACCCTCCCATTCCAACACCAAATGCAGTTCGCGCATCGCGCTCGTTTGAAGTAATAAAGATAAATTAAAAAAAAAAAAAGTATCATTGAGAAAAAAACGAACTAAAATAGCATTACAGAACCCAATGGGTAAAAGGGGTATAATGTTTTTGTGCAAAATGCAAATGTATGTAACAGGCAGAAGGAAGCATCTCCGACCCCATAAAGTATATATATTCTTGATCAGCATCAATAGCCGAGTCGATCTAGCCATGTCCGTCTGATGTAGGTGCTCCTAGTTCCTACGCAGATCGAGTTTGTTTCCGATAATCGATAACTTACTCCGTTTCCAAGCAATCGATAAAAATCGTTATCGACTTCCTGTTTTTTGAGCAAATTGGGTAAATAAAAGGAGCTAGAGTCACCAAAAATGATATGTTGCTTCTAGAATATTATATATATATCAAGTATCTTTCGTTTTATACCTATCGCCACCTCCCCGCTACCACCTCAAAGAGGGTTCAGGGTATTCCCTAGTCGACAGCTCCCGACTAGAACCTCTTACTTGTTTGAAAATTGAAAACGAAAACGAAGTCTGTATCATTGCGCTCTCTCAGCCGAGAGAGCGAAAAAGCCAAAAATCGAATGCACTCCCAGCTTTGACGCTATCAGGGCCGTACAAGCAATTATGTTTGTATGCGTGTGAATGTACATACATAACAGCATATTTCAATGTGTTGTTATTCACTGCTCTGGCAAACTCTCTGGCTGGTAAAGAAATACATTTTCTTAGTTTTCTAGCGCTGATCAGGAACTATCCGAAGTTTGTGTTGACTTATGACTGCATCTTGTGTACTGAGGTGGGCCCCGTAGAAAATATGTATTTTTAAGTCGGTGCAAATATTTACATAATTTCTTTAAATTTAGGGTTCAGGGTATCCCCAGTCGGGAAATTCCCGACTATAACCGCCTACTTGTTTCTAGCTAATTCACTTGATTAAACATATTTTCAACTTTAACATTAGATTGAAAGTAGAGATTATTAACTGTATTATCATCAGCATCATCATCCGCATTATCATAGTCATACGTTTCATTGATTTTTATATTAACATCATTTAGATCACCATCATCGCGTCGTCCAAAATGCGAAGTATTTCATTTGATTCCAGTATTTTAAATATGTGATGACTGAGACTGCTCTGCTTTTTTCGCTTTCAAAAATTGTTTTCTATTTAAATTTTTACTTTTAGTAACAAGTTTTTGCAATGGTGCTCTTATGGGCTTAAACGTTTTTCCAGTTGTAGAGCGAATTCAGCTTTACCAATTTTAAAAATTTGATATTTTTTGTTCAAAGCTTTTATAGCCTTTAATGATTCTTCTTAATTCTCCATATATATAGTTTGTCCTGACTGACTGATTGGTGATCAACGCACAGCCCAAACCGTAACAGCTAGGAAGCTAGGAAATTTTCACTGTATTTTTCGCAGAATTAAAGCATCATCGGTAAAAAGTGTGATTCAAAGATTATTTGGTGAAGCTTTAAGTTTTGTCCGATTTGCTTCAAACTTATTTTCAAAGCACTACATAGGAACTTAAGGAATACCTGTTTCAGCGATTTGGGAAATCCCAATGCCACCCGCAAAAGTGGCAACTTAGCGGAAAACGATTGTCGGAAAGTTATTTGTTTACCGTCCGATTATTTTTAAAATCATTTTCAAAGCTTTTTGAGAACGTTTATTTTATTCGTGCCACGGGCAAAGCTCTATACCCGCTAGTAAATATATATATTTATGTAAACTCCGTGATTTTGTTCACGGAAAATACCTATCCAATTTTCCACTATTTGCCAATTTTAATTATTGGACGCCGCTTAGGTTGTTTTTTCTGACCGATGTTTAATTGCAATGAAAAAACGAAAACCAACTTTGCTTCGAAATTTATTGCTTATGATTACTGCCATAGCTTGAACACAATTCCAACTTAAAATAATTATAGAAGAGGCTGGTCGCTGCTAATCTTAGCAAACTACAAGAGCAATGATGAACAGTGCTCGTTAGACAATTAAAGCGCGACTGTTATTATGTTTGTGACAAAACGTTGCTGCACTCTGCAAGTTTACATTTGTGGTATGCTATGATATTTATTTTTTTTTAGAATTGAACTACTCCAAAATGCCGGTCCCGTTGAAGGCCTAACAGCTTAAGCTTCTGTTAGCACGGCCATCTTATGTATTGGCCGCTTGACGATTGTGGTTGGCGTGCGAATCTCCGCCACGTGCACTTTACCGTTTTAGCCGACTTTGGGGGGACTGGAACGCGAAACACAGACTATGGGGAAACAACAGAGCCTGTACGAGAGGGCAGAATTTGCACGGAGCCATCATTGACTGCAGATGCGATGTCTTGGCAACCGGAGATGCAACATACTACGCGTACAACTCGCAACGCACTCCAAGCGCAATAGACTTTTTCATATATGGTGGGCTTAGGCAGAATTCACTCTCCATCGAGGCCAAATATGACCTCTCTTCGGACCATCTTCCTCTTTTGGCTACTGTCCACACCAACCCTTTACAGCAGCCAAAAAGAAAGAGACTATTGCCGACAAATGGGGATGTTGAAAGATTTCAGGCTGAACTCAATAATTCCATCAACCTCAACGTGACTCTGCGCTCCCCTGAGGACATCGAAGATGCTATCGATTATTTCTTGGCGAAGATTCGAGCAGCAGCCCAACTTGCAACACATGCAACAGCCATCTCCCGCTCGAGTCTCAATCCACCCGGCGGCAGCCCCACTACTTTCATTGAAAAGGCGGCTCCGCAAAGAGTACGTGACCAGATGCAAACACGGGATACAGCCTCTGGCAGCTGACAAAAAATTTAAAAAGACAACCCGTCCGCAAAAGCCCCATAAAAAGAGGTGACGGTTCCTGGGCCAGATCGAGCTTGGAACGTGCTGAAACCTTCGCCACGCACTTAGAGAAGCGATTTAAACCGTTTGATTCCCCACACTGTCCCCTGGAAGAATATATATAGACAGGACCCTTGAAACACCACACCAACCTGGCCTGTCCACTGTCCACGTGACCCTCAAAGAGGTAGAATCACATATCCAAGCGCTAAAGACAAGAAAAGCCCCTGGATCTGACGAACTGGACAGCAGAACAATAAAGCTGCTCCCCACCAAGGGCATACTCTTCATTGTGCTCATATTCAATACGATGCTTCGAATCGGACACTTTCCTAGGCAATGGAAAAGCGCACTGATCGCCATGATCCCAAAACCTAAAAAATCGCTCACGCAAGTCGAATCTTATCGATCAATTAGCCTGCTTCCGTCCCTCTCCAAAATATTCGAAAGAATATTATTGGCCAGAGTGTCGGAGCTGGATTGCGTTAAGCGGATCATACCAAGGCATCAGTTTAGATTTCCCTTAACAATTTTAATGCATGCTCTCGAGCATTAATAAGCCTGAATTGCTGTCGTAGAAAAGAGACCATAACTTTGGGGCCGGCGTGGTAATTCCTAAGGTGAATGTTTCGGAGAAAAAGATCGACAAAATGAGCTTTTCGAGACAGTAATATGGGAAACTTAGCAACAAAATCGTCCAGATCTGTGCCCCTAGAAACAACATCAGCTGGATTCGCATCTGACGCATGTGCCAGCGAACACGAACTGAAAGTTTTTTTTTACAAAAGTTGCTAATGAACTGGACTCTCTTTTAAGCCAGTAAAGGGTGACTTGAGAGTCTGCCCAAAAGTAACGCACTACACCTTATATTCCTCAAAGAGAGAAGCAATTTGAGACCCCAATGTTGACAACAGATGAGCAGCGCATAATTCCAGTCATGATATCGATTTTAATTTAAGGGGAGCCACACGAGACTTTGCTACTACTTTCCCCATATATTGGTTGTGCAAATAAATTTAACATTTCTGGGCATAGCTGGAAGCATCCGCAAATCCATGCATTTGTACATTCGTATATCTTTTTTTTATTTTATTTTTGCGCTGTAATCGATCAGTGCCTTCTGATCTCTACCAAGCGAATATTAAGGGAATGATTTATAGTTACTACTATTATATGTAACTTATACAATATTTTCAGAAATGTTACTTATAAAGATGGGGAAGATGTTCTAAATAATACGCCTCGTAGATAGGTCGTCGGGACGCAGTCTTCGGAGGCGTCCTGACGGGGTCAGCCAGGACCCTGGCGACCGCGTTCGCGTGCTGCAGCAGCTTGTCGGCGTATCGGCTGCTGAAGAAGTGTAACTGATCTCCGACCTTTGTTAGGCGGGGATCGCGTTCAATGGCGTTGTTACATACCATGGCAGGCCGGCGACCTTGCGTGCTGCCTTGGCTTGGACGACTCCTATGCGCCGCAGCTGGTGTGCTGACGCCGTACCCCAGACTTGGATGGCGTGTGTCCAGATGGGCGTTACTATCGTTTTAATAAGCAGCGCCTTTGGAAATGTGGAGCTTGCTTTGCGGTTTCAAGAGCCAGTCGAGTTTTTTGCGCCTTCTTAGGCATTTTGCTTTTGTTGCTGTGATGTGGGATCCCCATATGAGCCTTCGGTCCAAGTGGACACCCAAGTAGCATAATGAGCTGGTGTGCTCAATGGTTCCTTCATCGGACCGAAGCCCCTGACAACTGTCTGGGCGCGGCGTGAATGTGACGCAAGCGGACTTGGCACAGTTTATGGCGATGTTCCAATTAGCTGTCCAATTTTCGATCTGCAGCAGCCAGTCTTACTGCATTTGTTGCAGCTTGCAGGTGGTCGTGCGAACCTAGAAAAGCGGTATCATCCGCGTACGTTGCCACCAGCAGTCTCGCGGGGCTGAAGTCTGCACTGTTTTGTCCTTGTATGGGAAGGACCTCTGTGTACAGCATCGGGCCGAGGACGCTGCCTTGTGGGACACCTGCTCTAATGCCTTTTTTAGCCGACCTTCTGTCTTTAACTGCCACGTTCGTTCCAGGGGTGCGTTATGCCAAAAAGGAGCTCAGAATGTTAAAGTATGTCGCTGGGAGTAGGGCTTTGATGTTGGACAGAAGGCCATCGTGCCAGACCTTGTCGAACGCCTGTTTGACGTCGAGGAACACTCCGACGCAGTTTTGCTTCTGCTCAAATGCCTTCTGTACATGGTTTACTACCCTGTGGACCTGCTCGGGGCAGCCATGAGACTTTCTGAAGCCAAACAGATGGTCGGGACCAGGCTCGTGACCTCGTCGAGCTCCAGAAGTCGACTTAGTAGGAGTCGCTCGAAGACTTTGGAAAGCATTGGCAGCAGGCTTATAGGGCGGTAAGATTTCAGCTGAGTTAGCGGCTTACCGGGTTCGGTGATCATATTAATATTCGCACATTTCCACTGCTTCGGAAACTGACCAAGCCTGAACATTGAATAGAAAATTAAAGCGAGCGCCATGATCCCTTTGCGTGGGAGTGCCTTGGCTGCCTATGCTTCCTATTGGGAGAGCCATCTGCAATGGCGCATCAAGTGTTTCAGACACTTTACGGCCCTAACATCTGCGAAGCGGAAGAGCGTAAAAATCGCTTTCAGATGATCGGGGAGGTATAAATTGGTTGCCTTTTAATGTTTCTTGTGAGTTTCCGCACTGAGAAGGTGCTGTTGCCGTCGTGCCCAGCTGCTTCTAGGAGGCTGTCAAGGTTTTCTTTTCGGATTCTAGCCAGCAGTCAACTGAGCCGATTGGACGCGCTGACCATTTCCGTCTTGGCAGAGGGATCTCCGTTGCGGATGTACAGCCTCCTTAGACGTCTTTTGTCGCCAAGCAGACTCCTGGCTTCTAGGTTAAGTACGGAGCTTCTGAAGGTGTGAGCATAGCTCTCCAGTTCACTTGCAGTACTTATGGCGACGTTGACTTCTAAGTTGTCCTCGAGGCAGGTCCGCTAGACGTCCAAGTGAGAGCGCGGCGGGAGCAATTTGCGGGTGCTAACAAGCCGCTTGGGAGTCTCTTCTAGCTCGAACGGGAGTCTTCTTATTGTCAGCTGCTCCTGTCTGAATCACTTGTAGAGCCCGAAGTCGAGTGCACTTGGTGTTGCAGAAGGGTAGTGGGTAGCACGTTGCCTCTCCGGTGGCTATAACCCCGATGCCTTTGGTCTCAATGGCAGAGAAGAGCGTTCTCCCTCGGGGGCACATCCGGTAGTTTCCCCGCCAGCGATGTTTGGCGTTCCAGTCTCCCCCAGCCAGGAATTCTGGGCCGAGCTGGTCGAAAAGGCCGGAGGGCAGTATACAGAAGCAAGGTTGAAGTCGCCTCTGCCCGATCCGAGTCGGATAATAGCAGCTTGCATATGACAGTGGCAGGACGACTCCAGAGAATGGTGGGACAAAGACGACTTAATCGGTATTGCTGCTCCTTAATTTTGGCTGTTGTCTAGGTGGTTGGCGGTGTGGAGAGTGTAGCCTGGCACCCTGAGGGTGACACGGGAGCAGCAATGAGTCTCCATGAGCAGAAACCTATCGATGTGATGAAGCTCGATGAAGCCTTTCGAAAGGACTCCGTTGGCGTTCCACAGTGCTAACCTAATGGAGTTCATTTAAGACACTGTAATATTTTGCGCTATTAATAAGCATAGTATTTAGCGCTTGAAGTAGGGTCTCTACTAAAGATGTCATTTTGTCAAACCTGGCGAACAGTTGCTCCAACCTGAGATCGAGGGTTGAGTTGGGAGTGTTGCAGCAACTGGATGGGATCGACTCGGAATGCTGCCCGTGTTCCTTCTGCGAGACGATGAGCGAGCTCTGTGCACGGCGGGCTGGCTACCGCGTAGGTCGCCAGCAAACGATTGTTGGCCGGCAACGAAACTGCGGGCAGGAGGGGCTGTTTCGGGGCGACGATCCTTGGAGCAGCTTGCATCTCTGCCATTTGCCTTGTGCTGATTTTTTTGCTGAAAGGAGTATTGCAGGTACTTCTTGCAGCCCCTGAAGTTTGCTGCGTGTGATTCGCCACAATGGTAGCAGCAGCGATCCTTATCTTTACCAAGTGTGCATTCGCTTGTTGGATGGTTGTCTCCACACTCTTTGCACACATGGTGTCTCGAGCAATATGACTTGGTGTGCCCGTACTCTTGACATCTGTTACATTGGACTGGGCCCGACGTCTTGCGAGGCCTCTCCCACGAGACATTATGTCTGCATAACACAGTTATGGATTTAATGAGATTGTTGTTGTCCGCCTTCCTCAGGCCAAAAAACCTCATATTGAGTGGCTTGTTATTGACTCTGCTCCGCGGGATGTATATGCGGACAAAGTGATGCCCCTTGTCTGCCCGTTGCGCTGAAATATCTTCAGATGGAATCTCGATGTGTATGTTTCTTACTACTATGCGGTATGGCCGGTCCTCTGTAAGTTGGTGGTGATAAAACATGCAATCGCTCTCGCGAAGGTGCCTTGCCACCTCTTTGTAATCGTCCAAGTTGCGGCATTGGATGATGCAGTCGCTAGAGTTGAGCGCTCTCACGGTGTAGGTGTTTTCGCCTACAATGCTGTCCAATTCCTTGTAGAACGTGGTGAAGCTGACGATGCCTGGCACAGTTATTCTGGGCACCTTAGTGGAAGGGCGCCGACTGGGTGGGTTGCAGGGGCTGGCGAGCTTCTGGTTTGCCGTTTGTTATCTGCTGGCCCTTGCGCGTGCTGCATGCGAGGTGGATGGTCTACCATCTTCATCTACACCGTTAGCGGCGTTGTTATTGGCAGTTTGCTCTACCTCCATGATTATTTGGCTTTCCTCTTCGTCACAGAGGGCCGAAAACCGGGTTTGGTTGCCTTTTTGGCTTCAGTGGTGCTCGCCTTCTTGCGAGATACTCTGGATGAAAGAACACCACCTTCTTTTTTTTTAGCGGCCGCCTTTTTTGGGCTTGAACGGTTCGTTTTGGTTTTGGTACCTGGATCTTGCTACAGTCTTGGGCGGGTATTTACTCAAAAGGGTGTGGAGGTCCGGACTAGGGAGAGACGGGGTAGAGAGGCCCGTGAAGCTGGCCTAAAGAACAGGCAGTCGTGGTGATGCATGAAGTGGTGGGCTGAGTAGTGCCCCCGCACAGCGTAACGTATTGGCGGTTGATCCTTTTCCGGTGGGTTATAGATTGGAGAAGTAGGATAAGGGTGGTTCGAGTTGTTTGACCCCATTAGTATTGAGTATTAATTCTTATTATTAATTAAGTATTATTAATTATTATTAATATGACAATAATAGGGACCTGCAATTAATTACAAAAATCACCAGTATTTTTGTAAAAAGTGACTTTGGCTATTGGCTAGTGCTATGCTTCTGTTAGTGAGACTTGGCAAAAGCTCTCTCATGAAAGCTCTGCCCACTCACACACACACACACACTACGGTCAATGGGCTGAATATGGGCGATCAGCTGAGCGCAGTTGAGCTTAGCTAGAGCTTGCTTTCTTATGCTCGCACGCGGTTGCACTTTTGTAAAATAAACAAGAGTTTTGTGATTTAAATGTTTAAATTCGGCACTTTGGTTGCCGGTGGCAGCACTTTTGATTTGTTGCGCTCTACAGGCGAGATTTGTTTTTTAAGCCCTGGGCAGGCTTAGCTAGTGTCACTGTCACTGTAAGTGTTCGTTTTTTGCCTGGGATGCACTGAACACACACACACACACGAGAATGCACAAAAACACGACCGATCTCCGCAGAAGTTCAAAGCGAGATGCGTTCTTATATCTGGATTGAAAACATACCAAGGAATGAAAGTTGTATGTCATTCCAATAGGTTTTGTTTAAATGTTAACTAGGTTGCGTAGACTTATGGAAAAAGCTTTGTCTCAATCCAACTTCATACGCCACGAGGTTTGGAGCAAAATGTTTGCTCTAGTAATCAAAGGACACAACAAACCTAACGGGTCGAACAATCAAGATGCATCAGAGAGAATATTGCGCTTGGTTGGCTTTAAAGAACTATATAAATTATCCAGAGAAGAATTGAGTGCTCCAGTTTTAGGGTTCCACATCATTCCAAGAATTTTAACAGATACCGAAGGATCAGTCTCTAACGACTTTTCTTCACTGTTGGCTTTCAGCAAACTTTTGAGGTTTATGGCACATTTGGCTAACTTATAGCCCCCACGTTTTGAAATACCTCCAACTTGTTTGCGAATAATCTGGAGCTCTTTTGAACTATTCGCTCATGTTAGCATATCATCCACATTAAAATCGTTTTTAATGACATGAGAAGCAATCCGGTAAGACTCTGATTAAAGTTCTGCTAATTCAAAAGGCAACGTTTGGCCAGAAAGGGAGCGGAGGAAGTGCAATAAGCCACAATCCATCTAAAAGCATGTCTACTCTCGCAGGTTTGTGGAATTGAGGGTCGACCAATTCAATATTTGGAGGTATATTCCACTTTGAAGGTTGAATCTTCTGATCAGGTTGGTATGTACAGATAAAACTAAGAATCCAAAAGTCAGCCCCAAGAGTATGAGAATTCAAGCGCAATTTAATCGGCGTATGGACTTTGTGTTTGATTGTCGGTGCAGTGGCTCCCACTGTGACAACTTTCAATATCGCATCTTCACGACGTAAGTATTGTGCTAAGTCCTCTGACATAAAGTTTATTTGAGATTCGGAATCTAAAAGAGAAGCTGTGGCGGAACTAGAGGCTTGCGTTTGCAAAGTCTCGCTCTCATACCTGTGAAGTACAGTGTGGTGTGGCTTTGAACACACTCGACATTTCGATCCGCCATATCTTTATCCTACATGCCCCTGTTTTAAACAGTTGATGCACAAGATGTGTTGCTTTACAACGCGTTGATAAACAGGTAGATCGCTAAACGATTGACAGTTTGGGAGACTATGATCAGTGACTGAACAATAGCTGCATTTGGTAAGTGCTTTCTGAGCACCCTTAGAGCACGAAACCGATGACCTGTTATGCGCCTTGTTAGCCTCTTGCCTTGGTTTCGTTTTGCCCCTAGTTGACTCTGTTGATAGCGCCGATTCAATTAAGCAGCGTTATCTGACCAAGATGGCAAACTATCTGTTCAAGCTGTTCTTCAAATCGAGATTTTGTTACCTGGTCTACTTTTGACATTGCTAAGTGAATTAACATTGTACTTGCAATATCCTTGCCATCGGCAAGAGACTGCAGAGACGAATAAATTGCCGATATAGATATAAGACCTCAAACTTCAAAGATTGCAAAAATCGTTTTAAAAAATATAAAGCTTTTACTGTCATACACAGCCTTTAAGTTTGATAAAGCTTTTTCATAATTTAAGTCTATGATTTTAAATGCCTTTACTGTTCCAATACTCATCAGACAAGCAAGAAATTAAATGATTAAATTTCTCGACATTGGACCGTGTAGAATCATTGTGCAACAGACTTTCAAAAAGGCAAAGAGAAATTTTTTAAATTCTGCATGATTTCCACTGAGCTTTGGCAACCGCATTTTGGGTAACTATGACGTATGATGTTGACTGAATGACGCTGCTTAATGGTGATGACTGGGACGTTCTAGGTGAAATTTTAGCTGTAGGCCCTCCTAGTGCCTACGCAGATCGAGTTTGTTTCCGATAATCGATCACTTACTCCGTTTCCAAGCAATCGATAAAAATCAATATCAACATCCTGTTTCTTGAGCAATAATAAGAGCTAGAGTCACCAAACTAGACATGTAGTTTCTAAAATAGTATATCTGCATTTGGTGTTGAAAGAAGAGGGTTCAGGGTATCCCCTAGTCGGGAGCTCCCGACTAGAACCACTTACTTGTTTTATTACTGTCTATGAGCAAATTAGCTCATGGCAAAATTAGAAGCTGGTTCAAGGTATCCCCTAGTCGGGACTCCCAACTCATAACTTTATAATTAATTTGATGATCCAACACTTATTGCTTACTAAATTTCTAAAATTCCATTTTGCGACAGATTTGCCATTTTAAGCAATGGTACTATTTTTATACCCTGAACCCATTAAAAATGGGTAAAAGGGGTATAATGTTGTTGTGCAAAATATAAATGTATGTAACAGGCAGAAGGAAGCATCTCCGACTACATAAAGTATATATATTCTTGATCATCATCAATAGCCAAGTCGATCTAGCCATGTCCGTCTGTCTATCCGTCCGTCCGTCCGTCCGTCCGTCCGTATGTATGAACGCAAGGATCTCAGAACCTATAAGTGCTAGAGACTTGAAATGTAGGTCCTCCTAGGGCCTACGCAGATCGAGTTTGTTTCCGATAATCGATAGCTTTCTCCGTTTCCAAGCAATCGATAAAAATCGATATCGACATCCTGTTTTTTAAGCAATTTTGGTAAATAATAAGGGCTTGAGTCATCAAACAAGATATGTTGCTTCTAGAATATTATATATACGTTAAGTATCTTTCATTTTATACCTATCGCCACCTCACCGCTACCACCTCAAAGAGGGTTCAGGGTATTCCCTAGTCGTGAGCTCCCGACAAGAACCTCTTACTTGTTAATATTATACAACATATTTATTAAGTGGGTACAACAATATTCTGTAGTAGCAAATTTATTTTGTACTTACGTGTTGTATTAATGTATCTCCATTGCCGCATAGTATGTACAACTGCGACGTTGCCGAGGATATATACACGACAAACTTAACGTAGTCTCCAATGAACAAATATTTGCTCTGCAAGTAAAATACGATTTATAATTATCAGAAAAGCAATATCAATATCAGAAAACTATGTGAGCAAATACATATTTGCATAGCAACTTTTTAATTCACTAAGGGTACCAAATAACGATAACAGACTGTGATTTCTTAAAGCAATAATACGTTTTTCTTTTACAGATTAATAAATAAAACCTATGCATTTATAGCTATGCATTTATAGCTAGTAAGATTTGCATATTTGGCGTGTAAATGCGAGTGTGTGATAGACACTTATTAGAAACCGTATTTATGTGAATGCCATTCGCACAGCTGGTGTTGTGAAATAATTAATGAATATATCATTTTTATTTTTAAAGATTATTAAAATATTTAAAACTTACTTTTTATATATTTTAGACAAATAAAATAGTATTAAATATACATACTTATATATATACATATAAATAATTAAGTTTTACACGTATAGTTACTTTAAAAAAATATATTTCAATTCTTTATTTTCACTAAGGGCTACTTCTTATAACGAGTACATTCAGATTTGCCTCCCGAATATCTATTAATTTATCTATCTGTTGCGGTCGCTTAGCAAAATTCGCTTTGAGAGAGCTTGAGTCAAAATTGAGTGAAGTTTGAGCTGCGTCAGCAATTATGCGTTTAGGGTGAATTGTTTATGTCTACCAAAGGGGAACAGTTTGATCTTGACCAATGTTGCTGTTATCTCCATGCTTTTTTTTTACAATATTAGACATGTTTATACTTATACTAATACTTATGTTATGTTAAAGGGTGGGTGCGACTATGGATATGTCACTCCCCCAACCTTTAGAAAAGTGCCTGCCTCAGGTATTTAAGTTTGGGTATAGTGTAACATTTTCTTCTGTTTCAATTGGTGTATCTTCTATTTTTGTAGGTGTTTCTTCTACTTTTGATAGTTATATTTTATTATTTATTTCTGCGGTATGCTTTTGAACTTATACGTTATATCCAGTGTTAAACTTATTAATAAGATTACAAATATGGTTATTGTAATTATCTGGAATACATAATTACATTTTGTGTATTTAATTATAATTTGTTTCGTTTATGCAAACAAAAGTGGTTATAATTTTATGACATCATTGCTTAATTGTTATATTTACTTAGATTAGTCTTCTTTTTCTTTTTGAATTTGGTTTTGTAATGTATTATCTTCGTGCCTCTGTTTGTTTCCTCAAAATGTTTATCGTCGATTTGTCTTAGTTCTCCTGTTTTCTTGAACGGGGTTGTTGTCATTGATTTATCTAATGGAGAATGCTTGTATCTGGTGTAAATTTAATAATTTGTTCGTTTTTTGTTGAGGTTATTTATTAGTTTTCCTTTATTAGCTTGAGTGTCATACTCTGGTGTATATGAATATGTCCGCTGGTGTTCTGTTAGTCGTCTTGTGTTTTGTCTTATGTAAAGTATAGTTTCACATTTTGTAAGTTTATTTTCGACGTCTGAGTCGCTGTTAATGGTTCATTAATGATTCATAATATTCCCTTAACTGTCTTATGAAAGCGTTCTACGTCGGACATGCCATTTTTACTAGTGGCTATATTAACATTTACTGCTTGTGATTTTGGCCATAAAAGCTGAGTCTTTGTCTGCTTTTATTTCGATGGGTTTACCCATTTGGTTGAATACTTGTATTATAGCTCATTTGGTTTATAACCAGTCTCTTCTTTTCATACCCTGAACCCATTAAAAATAGGTAAAAGGGGTATAATGTATTTGTGCAAAATGAAAATGTATGTAACAGGCAGAAAGGAAGCATCTCCGACCCCATAATGTGTATATATTCTTGATCAGCATCAATAGCCGAGTTGATCTAGCCATGGCCGTCTGTCCGCATGTATGAACGCAAGGGTCTCAGAACCTATAAGAGCTAGAGAAATTTAAGATGTAGGTGCTACTAGTGCCTGCGCAGATCGAGTTTGTTTTCGATAATCGATAACTTACTCTTTTTCCAAGCAATCGATAATAATCGATATCGACATCGACATCCTGTTTTTTTTAGCAAATTGGGTAAATAATAAGTCACCAAACTTGATATGTAGCTTCTAGAATATTATATATATGTCAAGTATCTTTCATTTTAGACCTATCGCCACCTCCCCGCTACCATCTCAAAGAGGGTTCAGGGTCGGGAATAGTCGGGAGCTGAACCTCTTACTTGTTTAATATTATTTCCTTGAATTCTGCAAATGTTTGAAGATCTATTAATTTTTTACTAGTTTTCATTGCCTTTGTTAAATTATTCGGACTTATTATTTCTAAGTAGGCTTCTTGCAAAATTGGAAAATCTGCTTCATTGTGGAAGTATAGCACACTTTGTGCATAAATATTCTTTTATTAATTCTTTGGCATGTGCGTTAGTCATGTCTTTGTATGTATTTTTTATGTTGGTTTTATAAAAGTAATTTGTAACTTTTGTTTCGATCTCGGTTCCTTTTTCAAATTCTATTTGTCGATTATAATAATTAACGGGTCTTTCTGTGATTTGTAAATGGTTACTGTTGTCTGCCTGAGCAGTATGTATAGTTGCTCTTGTGCTAATTCGCCTAAAAAGTTTTCGCTTAATTGGATTCTGGACAGAGCATCTGCCACATAAAATCTTTTCCTGGGACGTATTTAATTTGGAAATCAAACTCATTTAGCTTGATTTTCCATCGTTGTATTTTCAAGTTAGGTTCTTTCAGGTTATTTAACCAGACGAGTGGTCTGTGATCACTAAGGATTTGAAATTGTCGACCAAACAGATAGGACCTAAAGTATTTAGTGGCCCAAACGATTGCTAATAATTCTTTTTCAATATTTTAATAATTTATCTCATGTTCGTTGTGAGTTCTGCTTGCATAGCATATAGGCTTATGCTCTTGCGAAAGGACGGCCACTATTGACATATTACTCGCGTCTGTAGTTAATGCAAATGGTTTTCCGAAATTAGGGTTTATTAAAATTGGGTCGGATGTTATGAGTACTTTTAGCTTTTCAAACGCTAATTCGTAGTCTTTGTCATTTATATTGATTTTCGCTCCTTTTTTAATTTAAGTGTTAATGGTTTTACTATATTAGAGAAATTTTGTATAAATTTCCTATAGAATCCACATAATCCTAGAAATGATTTAATTTTCTTTGGGGTTTTTGGAATTCGGAATTTCACAATTGCTTGTATTTTGTTGGGATTTGGTTTTATACCCTCAGTTGTGATGATGTGATCGAGAAATTAAGTTTCTTTTCACATGAACTAGGATTTATCCAACTATAGTTTAAAGTTAGCTTCTCTTAGCTTCTCAAATACTTTTTGTAGCGACAAAATGTGTTCCTCCAATGAAGTGGAGAAATTATAATGTCGTCTACGTAGACCAGACAATCCTTAAAATTTTAATCTTCTAAGAGATTTTTCATACAACGTTGGAACGTTGCAGGTGCATTCTTAAGACCAAGTGGCATGCGAGTGTGCTCTTAATGGACATGTTTAGTAGAAAATGCGGCCTTGGGTATTGAACCAGGATCCATTTGAATTTGGTGGAAGCCTTTGGCTAGATCAATGGTTGTGAAATATTGACATTTTCCAAGTTTGTCTAATAGTTCATCATATTGGGATAGGGTATTTATCATTAATAGTTAGTTCATTGAGATTGCGGTAATCTATGACTACCCGGAATTTTTGCTTTCCAGATGCATCGTTTTTCTTTGGAACGATTATTACTGGTGAGCAGTAAGGGGATTTGGATTTACGTATGATATTTTGTTTTATCATATCGCTTATTTTTTTATTTACTTCCTCATCGTATATTTGAGGATATTTATATGGACGCTTGTAAATTGGGTCCTCATGTTTTGTTAGAACTTTGCGTTTAATTGTACTAGTGAAAGTCAAATTGTCACCTTCATGGTACTGGATACCACGAAATTCATGTAAAACATTTTTAATTTTTTCTTTTTCTTCTAAGTTTAGGTGCTCTAGCCTATACTTAGTCGGCTACTAATCTTATGCTTTGTTTTAATTCAATAACACCATTTATGGTGTGAACCTTTAGTGTTTCGTTGTAAATTGGATAATTTAATCGGTTTGTCTTCATTAGGTTTATGGTTGAACCTGTGTCAATGACACATTTTTGAACTTCGTCATTTATAATCAATTTTATGAATGGATTTCATCTGTTTGTTCCGAGACTTGCTGATGAAAATTTTCAGATGTGTCCATTTTCATCTGCCCACTGTTTCTGTCTCTTTGACGTTTAGTCGGAGGGTTTGGCGCATTCAAGCGTGAATGGGACTGATTTTGATTGTTCAAGTGATTTTGGGTTCTACCTTGACTTAATCTCTGTTGGAACTCGTGGTGAGCCTTTTAACAGGCTGGTGGCTGTGTTAGCATTTTGCTGATAATTTCCCATCTTCCTACGATTGTTATTTTGATTTCCCTGAACGTAATTAGTTTTAGGTCTATCAGTTACGCTATTTTCGTATAATCCTTCTCTTTGCGCTAATTGTTTAAGTTTCTGTGTCGACGTATTGTCATATCTGGCTAACATCATGATCGGGTAATTTTTTTGTAATTACATCTTTAATTGTGTTATTCATGGCATTTGTATAAAGTGTCGTATTGCTAGGTATATTTTCTAAAGCTAACTTATTTAATATAACATAAGATTTATTTTCGAGTTCCTCGATGAACTTACGGACGTTTCCCTGGTAAGCACTTTATATTCTTCACATAATAAAAGCGTTGAGATTTTCTGTTGATCCGTCAAAGCTTGGCACCTGTTTCAGTTGTGAAAGGGCCTGGTTGAGGTGTTGTTCTGATAATTCCATTGTCATAATCTTAGTGTAATACACTTTTTGGTGTTTGATGATAATTTTTTTTTTAAATAGTTTTTTTTTTTTGTGTCTATGAGTCTGTGGTTTTTTAACTTTTTAGTTCTTTGATTTTGCACTTTGTTCTTGCACTTTTATTTCTTTGCACTTTGCTTTTGTACTTTGTACATTTAATTTAGTTTATAGTTTGTGCTTAATTATTATTGTTTTAATGTTTTTTTTTTGTGTGTGTGTCTAATTGAAAAGACCCAGTAATAACGTATTGCAGGGATCAAAAGATATGCAAAGCCAATCGTTATTAACTGTAGTAGATTTATTGCGCGAAGGGTCAATGTTAATAGACTACCAGTGACCAGAAGGTTCTTGTGCGGATACGTATTCGAGAAAACGTTTGTTACACACCGACAACAATTTCGGTCGCGATTGTGCTTTAGATCTAGGAATTAATTATCCTTTAGCTATCTTTACTTTTTCCCGACGTATCCTACCGGCTGCGCCACTAAAGTTTTACACGTATGGTTACCTTAAAAAAATATTTTTCAATTCTTTATTTTCACTAACGGCTACTTTTTAAATTGAGTACATTAAGACTTGCCTCCCGAATATCTATTAATTTATCTATCTGTTGCGGTCGCTTAGCAAACTTCGCTTTGAGAGAGCTTGAGTCAAAATTGAGTGATGTTTGAGCTGCGTCAGCAATTATGCGTTGGATAGTACTCTGATGGGAACATTGACAGTGGCGTGATATTTAGGGTGAATTGTTTATGTCTACCAAATTTTGATCTTGAACAATGTCGATGTTATCACCAGGCTTTTTGTTTACAATATTCGACATGTTTATACTTGTTGGTGCAGATCCGTGCATTGAATTAAAAATGAAAATTAAACATGACGTCTAGAGTAAATTATGTTTAGGGCGGAGCGAGAGCGCAATAAAGCTTTATCACTTGCTTTGGAGCGAATTCGCCTCGCTTCGCCGCCTTAGCGTAATGTAGGCTTAAGTTGAGTTGTCGAATTATATCAATGAGATACGCACTAAACCGCATGTAAACCTTTTAAAGCCACCACAAATTTTAATTTGTTTAATTATTTAAACTAATATAAGTTTTCATGGCGCCCCGGGTGGGCTCTTTTAAAAGATAATTGTGTGTTAAAAAACAAACTCAAGTGGTGTAACTTGAAAGCTGTGGCTCGCGAGTGAGTTGAAATTGAAAATAAAAATAAATACGCGTCAGACGGAAACATTAAAATAATAATAAATCTGTCCTGCTGCCATCGTTGGAGAATGCCAAGGAAAGTAGCTTCTAAAGTGGAACGTCCGGAACAGCAGGTACTGTGCTAAAAATTGAAAGCCCAACTCTGTTGGTTTGGTTGCGCTAATGAAGCCAACGCTTTCAATTCTTGGCACATATGTAAAGTAGTTGAGCATAATTAAAATTTGCATGCACTTACTAACTGCTTTGGAGATTCCTACATATAATTTAGTATTTGTGCGAATTAGTGCTTCTGACCGTATGATAATTAGTGTCAAAAATTAATTGTCACTACAATTTCATTTCGCTTTGCCTTGTCGTTCGTCCCTTCTTGCCATCACTCGCAACCACTGTAAATTATGCAGTTGTCCGAGACCAAGCGCTTGTGTATAAGTGCAGTAAACGCATACATATACACGTACAAAGCAAGCCAGCTGCAGCCCGTTTATTTTTCATTCCGCTTTGTGCTAAGCAGTGGCTGTGAAATTGTTTTTGTACGCATTTTTCGTTGGCGCGTTTCGGTCAAAAGACTCTCGCTCCCCTACGCTTTTTTGATCATGTGTATCAGTTTTTAAATTCGTTAGGCAAATTCGATTTCATTTAAATTTATAATTATTAAATCGAATTTAGAGTCAAATATGGCTACCAAGGAAAGAATAAAGGGTAAATTAAACCTAGAGTCTACAGAGTTAGAATGTAGATTAGAAATGCTGGCCTCACATATAGATAAAGCGTTAAAGTATCAGACTCGAGTAGAAACTTTTGACCCAGATGATGAGTATCGTGCTGAGCTCGAAGAACTTTGTATAACGACAAAGGCTCGTCTAAGGTCCGTTATCAAGACATTAAGTCCTGCAACGCCTATAGGCATGCCCAATGCGCCTCCACGCACACGTCTTCCGCATCTAGCACTTCCCAAGCTTAGTGGAAAATATTCCGAATTTAAGAATTAGCCTGTTCGAAACTCTTGTTCATAACGATATTGCGATCCCGAGCATACAGAAATTCAATCATCTGATCTCATGTCTCTCAGGTGAAGCTCTAGGCACTGTGCGAGCGTTTCAAGTCACCGAGGACAATTATTTAAAAACATTGGACAGCCTAAAGAGAGTATACGACAATGAATGTCTAATATTTAATGAAAATATTTCGGATCTCTTTAGCCTGCCAAAAATAGCACAGCCTTCTGCGGCATCATTGAGATCAATGATTGACACTGTCTCCGCCATCTTTCACAGCTTCTAATTTAATTTATTTATTTATTTATTAACCAATGCTGGTAGCTTTCAGGTTATCTTAACTTAAAAATAAAAACATTAAATGACTTACTAACTAAACAGAAAATATGATCTTAAAGAAAATGTAAAACTAATTAGTTTTAAAGAACTTTTTGAGCACTATTGGCAGAAGAATCGAAGTGCATTTCAGTTGGAAGACTGTTATAAAGCTTATGCATTACTTGCATAAGCAGTTCTATGAGACCCCGCTGAAAACGGCAAGTGGTTTCGCAAAGACCTGCTCGGCACATTAAAGTTAACGCGTGCTAGAAGGGAAGGGCAGTCAATAATTCCTACAATTAAATTGTTTAGAAAAAGCAACGCTGTTATTACTCTTCTATCTATCAGAAATGACAAATGTAGTCATCGACACCTAGCTCTGTATGGCGGTAAGGGGTCAACAAAGTTAAGGCAATGGAGATTAAATTTTAAAAACTGTTTTTGCAGCCTTTCAATCCTATTTGTGTGCACAATTTCGGATGGGCACCAAATATAAGAGGCATGCTCTAATATTGACCGCACAAAGGCCAAATATAAAGATAATCTTGTGAAAGGGTCTTTAAACTGGGTTGAATTGCGCCTAACAAACCCAAACATCGCATACGCCTTAGGCATAATATAGTTTATATGCTGAATGAATAAGAACTTAGAGTCGAAAATTACTCCTGAGTCCAAAGCTTCTGATTTACTAGTAAGTTTTTGCCCATTAATGGAATAGGAAGACAGAATGCCATAAACACATTTGCTAAATGTGATGTGATAGCATTTAACTAAGTTCAGTGGTAACTGGTTATGTCTACACCATTCAGATAAGTTGTATAGGTCCTTCTGGAAAACCAGTACATCTTGCTGAGACGAAATGCATTTGAATATTTTAAGGTCATCGGCAAATAATAGATATTCGGACGAACGGAAGCAACTCCCTATATCAATAATAAACAAGTTAAATAGAAGCGGACCAAGACAACTCCCCTGAGGTACCCCCGAAGATGCGACATAAGGTGCGGATAAAGTATTGTTGATGCGTACGCGATAATAACGACCAGCCAGCTTTCTACCATCTTTAAAAATTGGCATGATTGTAGCATTTTTCCACTTTTTTAAAAATACTCCCGCAGTGAGGGAAAAGGGAAAAGTATTTGTAAGGGCTGATAGAGAGATGCCATACACGATTTTAGTAAAAGTGCTGATAAACCATCACAGTCAGATTGTGAAGAGTTATTAAGGCTTCTAGTGGCTGTTTAGAAATCTTCACTAGAAAATATAGTATTTCCTAAATTTGAAATGTTGAGAATGGAGCTAGAGCCCTCGTCGCAATTATAACGCTGTGGAAAGTTCGAGCTAAAAAATCTAGCAAAGAGATCTTCTCTACTTGAATCCGAATTAGCTGATAGTGTCCCAAGTGTCATAGTTGACGGAATCGATGAGGTTGTTCTTTTCGAATTGACAAACGATCAGAACTTTTTTGGGCAATTCATCCTCGATATTGAGTATATATTGGTAATACAGAAATTTGTTTAAAAATTCAATCTCTCGCTTATGTAGAGAATATCTTTCAAAATCAGAGGGTCTCCGATATTTACAGAATTTCTTAAAAAATTTGTTGCGTAGGGTTTTCAGTGTTTTTAGACCCTTTGTGTACCAAGGCAAACCAAGCCAACCCTGCCTTTTCCGTGGGACATGATCATGCAGAGCATTGTGAAGAGCAGAAATGAAGTTATTAAAGCAGTCATCCAAATTGCTATGCGATAAGATTCTCTGCCAATCGAGAGTAGAAAAACAGTTATTGATAATATTAAAGTTGCAGTGAGGAAGATTATAGTCATATATGTTATAATACTGTGTAAGAGGCAAGTATGTATAAAATTTGACTAACAATAGGATAGGACTATGATGCATGCCACTACTAGTTGGAGGGCTTAAACATTTACTTGAGTTAAAATTAACGTCTAAATTCAGAACAATTAGATCTAATAATTTATGCAATTGGTTGAAAATTATATTAATTTGGGATAAACCCATACCACATAATTCATCAATTACAACAATTTCGTGGGTGATGAACATTAGAAGGCAGATAGGATGTGGAATTAAGAAACGACGACCATGTCAGTTTGCCAAGGTTGAAATCTCCCATAACACATAGCGAACTTTGGGCGTCCAGACTTAAGTGTATGCTACGAATATTGTCCACATGCGATTTGTATAGGTCGAAAGGGCTATTAGGCGGTATATATGAGACACTTATACAAATAGTGCCAGTGCCGCCGACCACAAGCACGGCCAACTGGTCTAGTGTAGAGTCATCGAAATTTAGCCGTAGCGTTTCACAGCGCAATGTGTGCCTCACAGCTATTATAACACTTCTCGAGCGCTCTAATTTCACAGCGTCGCTGTCTTTACGAAAGACACGAAAGGTTCTGGTATCAAAAAATTCAGAGTCGTAGAAATCCGAGTTGAGCCAAGTCTCAACAAGTACTATAACATCAAAATCACATTGGGATGTTGCCATGCGAATAATTTGAGATTTAGTTCGCATTCCAGATACGTTTTGATAATAAATGCTGAGACTACCAGTAGATTTATCTAAATCCAGCAATAACGCAAGCGCAATTGAATGGTGTGATGGCAATAAGGGATTATTTTCCAAGACGTGAAGGGTATCAGATGAGCGACTAGTTAGTTGCCGCACTGGCGCCGATAAAGAACAGCAGATCGTAGCCCAAGCAAAGCGATCCAGAATTCCAAATAATCCAAGCGAGGAGAGTAGCCAACGCAAGGGAGTCGATGGCCTTATAAGATGATCGCAGAGCCTCTTACCGATTGTCAAAACGCAGTCCGGTGAAGAGAGCGCAGCTCTAAAGTAAGGGCAGCACTCTGATAAATAGCGTGAGTGAAGAGTAGCTGTAGTACGCAACAGGTTAGAGATCCATTCGGTGCAGCAATTATCGAAGGGAGCCGAGTGCAGCGAAATTAGACGAAAAAGTTGTTGTAATGACGACGCAGTGTAAGGCGTGTGGTAGTCTGGTCTCACGAAAAAACAATTCTAGAATAGCCACTACAACAACAGCCACCGGCGTCAATCACTGGGGGTTCTTTGTGATAGGCGAAATGTTAGCGAAAATTTGCTCGATAGGCGAAGATGTGCGTGGCTATGGCTCGCTCCTGTCAATAGGTGATGACAAAAAGATTTCTAACGCGATTCTCATTCACCTCGTTATGAGTAAAGTTGATCGAATGACCAGACGAAAATGGGAGGATCAACTCGATTATGCAATCATTCCACTATGGAGTGATTGTGAAACAGCCTTAAATCGTAGATATCAACACCTTTCTGCTGAAGATTCAGCCAACGCTTCGTCCAAAGGCCCGAAGCCAGAGTCAAAGGCTGTTTCCAAAAACAATAATCGAGGTTCATTTTAGTGTTCTGTGGCTAGTGGAAGAAACGATCAAGTGACCCCAAAATGTTTATATTGCGGTTCCGAAGTCCATTCGATATTGAATTGCTCAGCATATGCCGCGTTATTAGTGCAGAAGCGGTTTGAGTTCGCTAAGGCGGCTCCTTTATGCAGCAATTGCGTTCGGAAGAGGCACACTGTTGCCAAATGTAAGGCAAACAAGTGCAGAGTATGCAGAAGTTCTCATAACAGACTGTTGACTCGAGCGTTACCACCACCCCTTGACTCCGCACAGGATCAACCACCGACTTCAAATGCTATACATGCGAATGTGTCTGATAGTGTAATCCTAGCCATCGCAGTCGTTAGCGTTAAAACGAGAAGTGCCGAGTTCGTTTTGGCTAGAGCTTTACTCGATTCTAGATCAGAAATTAATTTTGTAACAGACGAGCTAGCACAACGATTGCAGCTGCGCACAAAAGAGGCCAGTATCAGCTTACTCGGGATTGCTCAATGCAATACTCAAGTAAAAAAGAAAATTCATACAGTGGTGAAGTCGCGAGTCAATTGCAGTGAGTTTTCGTTGGATTTTTGGATTTTGAAGACCATTTCGAGTTACCAGCCTGACCATACGGTCAATGTCAGTTGTTGCAGAATGCCTGGGAACCTGCAATTGGCTGATCCATATTTTCATAAGCCCCAGAAAATCGACATGCTCATCGGAGCTGAGACGTTCTTTGAGCTTCTGTCTGTTAGTCAGATTAAACAAGGTCCGAATTGTCCGATTCTGCAAAAGAAACTTGTTGGCTGGATTGTATCAGGGCGTTACACGCCGTTAAGTCATGAGAAGACTCATGCTGTCAATCTGAATTGCCAAGAAGAGTCTTATACCTCGATAGACAAATCATTGCAGAATTTTTGGTCATCGGAAGAGTTGCTTTCAGCAAAAAGGTCCGAACAGTTGAACAGCAGTTATGTGAGAGCCACTTTCAAGATAATTTGGAAATACTGCCGTCAGGACGATTTAAAGTAAGACTGCCATTTAAATCAGTTCCCAATCGGCTTGGTAACTCCTTCGAGGTTGTAAGCGTCGTTTTTTGTCGCTTGAAAGACGCTTGTCTCGATTTCCCGAGCTTAAGCGCATGTACTTGGAATTCATGGAGGAATATTTAACGCTGGGTCACATGTCTGAAATAGATAATCAGATTCCAAGTACTTCACACTACTTCATTCCGCATCAGTGTGTTTTAAGACCACAAAGCACATCGACGAAGTTATGCGTTGTTTTCGACGCGTCCTGTCGGACATCGTATCAAATTGCGTTGAATGACCTCCTAATGTTTGGACCGACCATTCAAGAGGAGCCACACTCGACTCTGCTTCGATTTCGACTCCACAAATATACGTTGACAGCTGACATCAAAAAGATGTATAGGCAGGTCATGGTGCATGAAGCAGATCGAGATTTCCAGCTCGTAGTGTGGAGAAAGAACCCATCTGACTCTTTGAGGTCCTGCAGGTTAAACACCGTAACTTACGGCACTGCGCCTGCCCCGTTTTTGGGGATGAGCGAGCCATCACGCCCTAAAGCTGCTGACGTTATCAGGCACGACTTTTATGTCGATGATCTACTAACTGGTGCTGCATGCGTAGAGAACCTTCAGACAATTAAGTCTGCAGTGTCGCAAATACTCAAAAGCGCAGGTTTCGAACTAACCAAATGGTTTTCGAATTCTCTTGAGCTATCCGCAACAAACGCAGCTAAGCCGATAACGATCTCAGAGTTCGACACAACCAAAACACTTGGCGTGTTGTGGTTGTCGAATGCAGATGCCTTTCAATTCAAGATTGACGATGCATTCATCGGTCATGGAGCTACAGAACGACACATTCTCTCGGTCACATCGCGGCCATTTGACCCGCTTGGCCTGTTAAGCCCTCTGATAATCAAGGCAAAAATCCTACTCCAAGAGCTCTGAGTTCGGATAACTCGTGGCATCAACTGAAATCAACTCTGATTCAGTTGCAAAAGGTAAGGATACCACGGTATGTGTTTACAGAGCAAACTTCACGAATCTTTCGTCTGATTCTGAAGTCACGCTTCATTGGATTCGGTCACATCCTTCGTCTTTGGCAACATTTTTGTCAAATCGAGTGGCTGTAATCCAAGAATAGACAGAGAAAGCTGAATGGCGCCATGTACCTACTAAGCAAAACCCAACAGATATTGCTTCAAGAGGCTGCGATGTTGATGAATTACTTGCGTCGATGTGGTTCGATGGGCCTTCATTTTTGAAGGAACCAAGAGAATCCTGGCCGGTTAACCAGCGTCAGTGACAACAGATGAGATGCGAACTCTAGAAGTACGCAAAACAGCTGTTGGACTAGCAGCTATGGTAGACCGACCAGATATCTTGGAAACTATCCATAGTTTCTTATCGCATGCCAGGCTGCTGAGAGTGTTTTCTTATGTGTTCCGCTTTATTCAAAAATGTAAAAATCGAGAAGTACAATTATTGAGTATCCCTACGGCGCTCGAAAAGAAAGAAGCTTTCGAGAAAATAGTTGAAGTCATCCAACGAGTTGAATTTAAAGATGACATAGATAGAGTTCGAAAGGGCACACGCCTGGGTCATAGCTTGCAGCGTCTTAATCCATTAAAGATGAGTATAATGGATCTTGGTGCTCCATTTCGTTGTTGCGAGTAGGGGACGACTTGTAAATGCTCCTATTTCATATAATGCCAAGTTTCCGCTACTTTTAAAAAAAAGCTCGAAATTCGCTAGAAGATTATTTTAGATACCTGCATTTGACGAATTGTCATGCTGGCCCAAGAGCACTCGTGAGTCTTCTTCATAAGGGACTTTGGCTAATCAAAGCTTAAGGGGTCTGTCGTTAGACAGTGAGATCATGTATCCATTGCTTCAAATGCACACCTCGTCTGCTAATACAAATTATGGGAAATATACCAGCAGATCGACTCCGAGCGTTCCGCTCATTTTCTATCTGTGGCGTCGATTTTTGTGGCCCAATTAGTACGACTTTTCGAATGCGTGGAAAGCCTACGTATAAGTCGTACATAGCACTGTTTGTTTGCTTCGCCTTTCACTTAGAACCAGTATCTGACTTATCCACTAATAAATTTTTAATGGCTCTTCAAAAGTTCGTCGGCCGTCGAGGAGTCCCACAGACCGTTGCGACAACGCGACGAACTTCGTAGGAGCAAGTCGCCAGTTCTAGAGGTTGCGAGCTCGAATCGTGGAAGAGGCGGACGCAATTCGCGAATTTGAATCAAAAAGCGGATGCGAATTTGCGTTCATACCGCCAAGAGCTCCGCACTTTGGGGGTCTGTGGGAGGCAGGTGTGATGTCTGCAAAGCACCTACTCCTACGGACGGTAGGCAGCCTGTTGCTAACGGCCGAGGATCTTCAGACGACTCTTGTCGCAGTGGAAGCCGTCCTCAATTCCAGGCAACTAGGAGCAATAAGCGAGGACCCAAGCGATGGCGAGGCTCTAACGCCAGGCCACCTACTGGTGGGAGGCCCATTGAGGGCTTTGCCAGCAGAGGGGACCCCGGACCAACAGGGTCTTACCTGCTTGAATCGATGGCGAGCTGTCTCGTTGCTCAAGCAACAGTTTTGGCGGCGATCGTCAAGGAGTATGTGCTCGGACTCCAAGTGCGGAGCAAGTGGCACCGTCCCCTGCCAAACGTCGTCGTGGGAGAGCTGGTGGTCGTCGCCGAGGACAATCTGCCGCCCCAGCAGTGGGTAATCGGCAGAGTGACGGCAGTACACGCAGGAGAGGATGGCGTCGTTAGAGTGGCAGACATTAGGACGGCTACTGGCGGAAATTTTAAAAGGCCAATCCACAAGTTGTCTCGGCTACCCATGGAATGAAGCCCCCCAAGCGCTTCATGGTGGCCGGTGTTGGCGCAGATCCGCGCATTGAATTAAAAATGAAAATTAAACATGAAGTCTAGAGTAAATTATGTTTAGGGCGCAGCGAGAGCGCAATAAAGCTTTATTACTCGCTTTGGAGCGAATTCGCCTCGCTTTGCCGCCTTAGCGTAATGTAGGCTTAAGTTGAGTTGTCGAATTATATCAATGCGGGACGCACTAAACCGCATGTAAACCTTTTAAAGCCACCTCAAATTTTAATTTGTTTAATAATATAAACTTATATAAATTTTCAATACTTATACTTATACTTATGTTATGTTAAAGGGTGGATGCGACTATGGATATGTCACTATATTAATATAAATACTTATATTAATATAACATTTACATATTGATTGATACAAATGCATACTGAATTTCTTAAATATTTTTATAACATATATAATTATTTGTTTGGCTGGCTCGAGGTCCGAGGTTCACTCATTCAAACCAAAATTGAAAAAGCAATTTTTTTGTTTGATTTTAACCAATATAAGTATTTCGGCTGCACTTCGGCAACCGTCTTCAGGGCACTAACACAAAAACACAATTAACATTAAGATACATTAAATAAAATTAAAAGAAACAACTACTTAAACAATTTAAAAAATTTTTATAAAAAACATAAATTGTTTTACACGTCTGCGCTCATTGTCGTGGAGGTTGCAACTATTTTACAATTCAATAGATGTCTGTAAGGGTGAGCGCAGTTTTCGGTGTCCGTTTTGTAGTTTAGTCGTCGTTGTTTGGTGTGTTTATTATGTGTAACATTTCTAGTGTATGTCTTTTGTTATAGTGTTGTTCTTGTTGTAAAATTGTCGTCGCATCGAAATTTGGTGTGTGGTTGCTTTTCATACAGTGGGTCATAAGTGCTGTTTTTTGTATATTATTTTGATGTCTTAATTTGAAGTCAGCTTTGTGTTGGGTTATTCTTGTTTTTTGTTTGGATTTTGTTGTGCCTATGTACACGCTATTGCAATTATTGTTATTATCCCCGCCTCATGGTATTTTGTAAATTACATTACTTTTATCCATCATTGATATTTTCGCCTTTGTATTATTAAAGAATTTTTGTAAAGTATTAGTGGGCTTGTGGGCTACTTTTATTTCTTGTCTGTTATAGCAGTCTGAGTTTATGAGCCCTTCCGATAATCTTGGTACATATGTTAAAGATTTATATATTTTTGGAGATTCTGTTGGCTTTTGTGTTCATATATGTTGTCTTTTAAATAATGTTCTAATTATATATATCTAATTATGGTATATTGTGTCCGATATATTTGTCATCCTTCTCATACAGATTAGAGCTGTATTTATAATCATACTTTTTGGGGGGTTAGAGTTGAAGTTAAGTATTCGTCCAGAGGCTATGGGTTTTATATACCACTTAATTTTGAGTGAGTTGTCCACTCTGTTTACCAAAGTGTCTAAGTATGGTAGCTTCCCGTCTTGTTCTAGTTCCACTGTGAATTTTATATGTTTGTGAAACGAATTTAATTCTTTAAAAATTTTTTGTACTTCTGTTTTGTCCGTTACAGCAAAAAGGTCATCAACATATTTTGTCAGAAGTTTTGGTTTTGTTGTCAATTTATCGGTAATATTGTCTAAAAGTTCTTAATTATTATGTCAGCTATTACGGGAGAGGCTGGTGGCATTCCTTTTAATTGTATGTACATCCTGTCTTCATATTTTAAATACCTGTTCTCTTGAATACAGAATTTAACTATATCCATAAACAATAGTTAAGGTATAGTTGTGAGTTCCTCTAGTTTGGTCCATTTCCGTCTTATAGTGTTCAGTACCAATTCTATTGGTATGCTGGGAAACAGGGTTACTACGTCAAAAGATACTTATATTTCGTCTTCCCTGATAGTGGCGTTATTAACTCTGTCTTTGAACTCTAATGAGTTCTTAATGTTATATCTAGAGTACATTGTCAAGTTTCTTAATATTTTTATAATATATTTGCATAGTCCATATGATGGGGAACCGATAGAAGAGCATATTGGTCTCAAAGGTGTTCCTTCCTTGTGAATTTTCGGTAGTCCATATATTCTTGGGGGTACTGCTATGGTAGTAATCATCTTATTTCTTTCGTCCTTTGAAATAAGACCCATCTTAAATAATTGTGTCACAAGGCTGTTATTCTTTGTCTGTAATCTTGATGTCGGATCCTGTCTTAATGTTCTATACGCGCATAAGTCATCTAAACTATTTGTCATTTTGTTATTGTAGTCGTCGCTATCCATTGCTATCGTATTGTTACCCTTGTCAGAAGAAAATATTTTGATCTTGTTATTTTCTTGTAAGCATTTACGTGTCTGTTCCACTGTGTCTAGTATTGCTCGATCCCTTGTGCTTTGGTTGCCCTTAGTTTTGTATTTGAATTTAGTTTAGTGCGTGAATTTATTGAATTTAGTGCGTGACGACTCTTGTGTTTCTTTTTCGCTTATCGTCTGTACCAACTCTCCTCCGTCCGCAATGTATTTTAAGAGAGGTACGTCTTTCTTATTAATCGGGAGAGCGAATTTTGGTCCTTCGCAAGTAGCGTTTCTACGTTAGTCGGGAATGCTGTTTTCGTTTTGTTTACAAACCATTATCTTTGAGTCTTGTTGTCCGCTAAGTCGAGGTTTCGTTTATGTCGTAGCTTGTCATGTTTCGTCTTCGTGTCTCAGACATCTATTGAATTGTAAAATAGTTTCAACCTCCACGTCAATGAGCGCAGACGTGTAAAACAATGTATGTTTTTTACAAACATTTTTTTAAATTGTTTAAGTAGTTGTTTCACTTTTATTTAATGTATCTTAATGTTAATTGTGTTTTTTGTGTTAGTGCCCTGAAGACGGTTGCCGAAGTGAAGCCGAAATATATTGGTTAAAATCAAACAAAACGAGAAAGAAAGGATATCTTCGGCACGCCGAAGATCTAATACCCTTGCAGACCCAACCTTTTCATAATGCTCATAGTGCTTTGCCCGTATCTAAGAAGCACAGGGAGAATAGTTAATGCCGAGTTTGGTCAAGATATCTTGATAAACAAAAAGGTTTTTAATCAAAAACCTAATTTTCGACCGATCGCTCCTATGGCAGCTATATGATATAGTGGTCCGATCTTAATAGGATTTTGCATATATATGAGGAGCATAGTAAAACTAATAAATGTCGAGTTTGGTCAAGATATCTTGATAAACAAAAGGTTTTTTTCATACAAAAACTTAATTTTCGACCGATCGTTCCTATGGCAGCTATATGATATAGTGGTCCGATCCAGCTGGTTTTGACATATGTGCTGCGTGCAACAGAAATAGGGACTTCTGCAAAGTTTCATTAAGATAGCTTTAAAACTGAGGGACTAGTTCGCATAGAAACAGACAGACGGACAGACTGACATGGCTATATCGACTCGGCTGTTGATGCTGATCAAGAATATATATACTTTATGGGGTCGGAGATGTCTCCTTCTATGCGATACACATTTCACGACAAAATTATAATACCCTCTGCAAGGGTATAAAAATTGCTTTTTCAATTTTGGTTTGAATGAGTGAACCCCGGACCTCGAGCCAGCCAAAAAAAAAATTATAAAATGGAAAGGTCGCCAAATACATTATATAAAATTATAAAATATATTATTAATTTTTAAATATATTTATATTTTAAATTTTAAATAATACATTTTATTTTTAAAAGATATTATTTGTAGTCTTACAATTTAAAATGTAAGTAAAATGCTAAGGACAAAAAAGCTGTCAGTTCTTAATAGGTCTAAGAGGCAGCGAGCTAGAAGTCAGTTAAATTGGTCAATATAGGGGTTCGACGAGAGCGTAGGGAAAATTAAGGTTTTAGCCAAACTGAGAGAAATAAGAATAGGCAACGAAACGAAGCTCGCAGGCGAGACCTGGTTTATGGGGTAAGCAAACAGAGACAAAATACTGAAAACCATTCGACTCAACGAACTAATTCTCTACTTACGCAACATGAGCAATTGGCAGATACTTCGCGTCGATCAAGTCGCAGACCAAACCCAATCTACCGGGCAAACGAACAAAGACAAAATACTGAAGGCCACTCGACTCGACGTGCTAATTCTCCAGTAAGGCAACAGGAGCAATTGGCTAATACTTCTCGTCGATCGAGACGCAGACAAGACCCAGTCTACCAACCAAACGAACAGAGCTCAAATACTGGAGACCGAGACATAGACAAGACCCAGTTTATAGGGCAGAAGACCAAGAACGCCCTTTAGAAAGACCTAGATATAGGAATCAAAGGTCAGCGAGAATCCAATCCGTAGGATAATCTAGCAGGCACGTAACATAAGTGGAAAGTCAACTGCTCGCATTCAAGCACGACACGAGTGTTTTGACGTCAATAGAAGTTTATCCCAGCGAGTTAACCAGTATAGGAATAACACAGGTAATAGGATAGCAGGAACAGGAAAGAGCGTGCTGTTACTTTTTCAGAGGACAGATTATCTCAAGCAATAAGTAATAGTCTAGATGGTCTGATAGCTGCGTTTAATAGAACAGTCAAGCAGGGTTTGCTTTTTTTGCAAAGGCTTATGGTTTTGACATCAAGTGGAGAGAGTCAGCGTCCTTTAGACATGATCCAAACTAAATATTTTTGCTGACTATAAGAAAAAGTGTCGAATGCCAGAACCTAGAAATTTTGATAGGAGAAGTAGTGCAACAGAGAAATTGTTTCTCAATTATACAAAATTGGAAATGATTAATGTAAGGAACAATATCTCCATTTGCTTGCGTAAGCACAGCGCCACACAAAGCATTGCGGCAGCACCAGCCCTTAATGAGTATAATAGGGTTTTGAAAAGTATTCGCATTTCGCCTGCTCATTCGAAAGCAGAAAGCAGAAGAATATGGTGATAATTAGGCAGATTGGTCTTCCGAACTTTTTGGCTATTAGATTTACTTTCTAAAAATGTAGATAGGATAGAAATAGTCGAAGAATTAGCAGCTAATTTAAGTTCCAGCAATAAAGCCCGTATAATTAGAGCTGGGCAGGTTTTAAAACTAATGAAAAGGAATTTTTGGTATTTTTTGGCAGTCCCATGACTAAAAAGTATTATTGGCGAGTTGAGTTTCAGCAAAGAGACTCCCGCACATTGATGGCATATTTTGACTGAAAGATGCCCCAAAACATGACCTGACTGATCAGTGAAGCATTGCGTCTGTAAAGTCATTTATTGATCAGTTTATCATAACTGAAACAATTAACCTGGATGTGGCTCCATTTTTGGAGTATCGAACTCACAATCACAGGCAATCATTATTTCAGGACAGGCAGAAAATGAAGAAAATGTTGATGCTCAAGAAGTAGTAAATTAAAGTATTAAATTAAAGTGTTAAATTAAAGAGTATTAGGATTGCCAGAAAAAAATCCTCAATTAAATTTTTTTTTAAATTTATGGAAATGAAGAATGTAGATTTAGAAAACATCAATGTCCAATTAACAAAACTTCCAGCTATAGTTTCAGCTGAAAAATTAGCAGATGTAGTCAGGTCACTTAATTGAAAGCAGATATATTTTTCACATGTGTTGCACAATCCCAAAAACAAATTCGTCTTCTTCGAATTGGTTGGAGGTGGTGAGGGTGTTAGAAAGAACCGACTTATTTTAGCTCTTTTTCAATTTTTGTCCCCAATGTTTATATATTGATGATGATTAAATACTATTATGTGCTTCAACATGTTAAGCTGCTTTTGGAATCAGTGGGTCAACACTGCATTCTTTGTTTTCCTTACAAGTTTATTTTTTTTATCGCGCGAATCCCAATGCAATGTTCTGCATACCGCCTCCCGCCCAACCGACCGAGAGGCACAGTCATGTAACGTACGACACAAGTCGCGCAGTACAAAACGAATACAAACTACGAATATATACTGAGACTGAGTATAGAATAGAAAGCTTTATAAGAGGAAGAGAAGACTCGAAGCAGAATACTCTGTATATGCTTGTTATAATTATCACAGAGAACCCTGAACGGTTCATGCAAGGCATAGTTAGTTGAGAAAAATTTATGCGATAGTCTAGTAGGGATAGAGAAATTTAATTTCACCAGTAATTAGCTTATGAATAAAAATTATATCAATCATGGTTCTACGATTACTTTAAGAAGAAACATTAATCATCAGAAGTCTGCTATTGAAACTACGAAGGGCAAACAACAAGAATTTGTTCTGTACAGATTCAATTTTGTCTTCATGGACAGAATATTGTGGTCACCAGATACATGAGCCATACTCAAGAATAGGTCGTACCAAAGATATGTAAAGATTCTTCGTCGTGTATGAATCGTCAAACTCCTTCGACCATCGCTTGATGAAACCCAAAACAATTCTGGCATTATAGACCACGGTCTTAACATAAGAGTCGAATTTAAGTTTATGTCCAAGAAAGACACCTAGATTATTTACTTAATTACAAGTACAGTTATGTAGTGTATTCATACACATATATACATAAATACATAACTCAACTTGTAACACTTTGTTGCAAGTCTAAACCAACATAAAAGTACAGGCTTAAGCTCAGAGCATAAATATGATCGTATATGTATGCACATACAGATGCACATACATACATACAGTACTGCGCACTTGAGCAGGCCAAGACAGCGTGAGACCGTTGACTAACGGATAACCGCTGATCTTGCACTTTAGCCGCTCCGAGAGTGAGCGCCCAAATGTTTGAGTACACCCGCTCTCTCACTCTCTCTTTGTAGCTGTTACTCGATAACAGCATAAGTATATACATGTATCCATAGGCTAAGAACATTTCATTGACAATGAATAAAATCATTCTAAATATAAATGCAAACAAGCACTGACGTGCTTGTGTTCTTAGTGAAAAAAACACAATCTTCAACGGTTTGGGACAATGAAGTCTACATTTGTCTGCAACACCGAGGGATTAAAAAAAAATTCCTAAGTGACTAAGATGTATTTCGATTGTGCCAAAAGTTCAAATGTCTATACGCATCACGCTTGATGAGTATAGGGCAAAACGAACAACAGCCAATGAACACGCTGCAAATAATGAAACTAAAACAAAAGAAATCGTGGGGACATTCAGCTGCGTATAAAGAAACGCAAAGCGAAAATTTGCAAGCTATTATAAAATAGCAGCAAGCCCTCGATTTGGAACTATACCAAAAGACTAGCTGATGAGCTTGACTTTCTTTAGGAGCAATCAAAGAAATGTAAAACACAAACGAAAACGCCTTCCACTCAACTTATACAGAACTTGTCTAATACAAATTATATTCCAAAAACAGAAAAGAAGGATACCTAAAAGGTGTCCAGAAGACTGCGAGGGACCACTTTTCAGCCAGACCTGTGCGATGACCTGCACCGGCACCGCTGACCGCACCAAGGTAGCCAAAGACGGAGATGATGCAGTTAAGCAGAAAAACAACAACAACCACAATTAAATAAGTTTCTATTACATTTTTTTTTTAAATGTAGTGACATCCCACTATGATGTGTGCGACAAGGTAGAGTGCAACCTAATCAGTTAAACGCAATATTAGCCAGGAGATCACTGCGTTGATCGAAATAGGGAATGCAACAAAAAAAAATATATATAAGCATAGAAAACTATCGCAATTATGACAGAATTCGAAGCAGACGCTCATGAATGTGTGTGTGTACATGTATACAGAAATTCTTGGAATTTGCGCTAGCTGCTGCTAACACGTGCACAGACAAAATACCGAAAAACAAAACCAAAACCGATCTTAATGAAATTTTCTACAGTATATCTTATTGTACCATAGAATATTTGTGTATTCTCAAAAAGTCAATTGGATTTAGATAAAGGCTTAAATTGATGGGCAATACAAGTTGGGTAATCAACTTGACTTATAGCTTTGTGGTGGTAGCGGGGAGGTGGCGATAGGTATAAAATGAAAGATACTTGATATATGTATACTATTTTAGAAGCAACATATCAAGTTTGGTGACTCTAGCTCTAAAAAAAGTCTCTCAAGTCTCTATAGGTTCTGATATCCTTGCGTTCATACATACTGACAAACGGATATGGCTAATTCGACTCGGCTGTTGATGCTGATCAAGAATATATGTATATACTTTATGGGATCGGATATGCTTCCTTCTGCCTGTTAGAACATTTGCACAAAAACATTATACCCTTTTTACCCATTTTTAATGGGTTCAGAGTATAAACAAAAAAAAAAGTTCCCTTGGCAGGGTTCGAACTCGCAACCATCCGCACTACTTGCCGCCGTCTCTACATTAAGATTCTGGATTAAGGCTGAAGAACAAAAATTGGCTTTACGCTATATTTAAAGCTAAATAATAATTGGAGTACGTGACTTTTCGCAAAGGGATCGCAGCTGCAGCTTGTTTATGGTCAGTTTTTGTTTATAAATGATTGTTGACAATATTTGAGCTTGGCTGCAGAAGGCATGCTGCTCTTATCATTTTCGCTACTGTTAGCATTATTTGAATTTAGCTGCAGAAGGCATGCTATTGTTATGATTATTCGATTTGTAAACATACAGTGGGTTATACCAAAGACAATATAAACACTAAGGGGAGTAACGCCCATACATTTAAATGCGACGCAAAATTTCTAGCCTGGCCGTTCATCTGGCCTTTGAGGCTTCGTACGACATGCCTGCCGACTGACTGTTCGTTCTCCAAAGACCAGACAAACGAATGCCGAAGTCGCGGCTTGCTGATGCTGACACGAGCAACGAAGTTAGTCGCCAGCCTGCCTTCAGCAAAGCTGGTCGATGGTGCTTTGCGTCGCTTCGTTTTCGAAGTACATTGAGCAAAATAGTTTCAAACTTACGATCGACGCAAAGTGCTTGTGCTTTATCCATGAAATACATGCTTTATTTAAATGATATATTATTCTAGATACTAACGATTAATTTTACAGGAAAATGTAAGAATTAAATAATTTTTACACAATGCAATAACTACGATTAGAAAATAGCACACATAGATTGATTTCACTTTTGTTTTTTATGCTCGAGAAAAGTTCTTGTCTCAGCCAATGGCGTGCAAGCACCTTTGGTTGTATGCGTGAATTATGCATGCATAAGAACTTTAAAGTATATATGTATGTGTTGATATTCACTGATCTGGCTTTAGCTGGCTGCATGACCTACTCCAAATATGTATTCACATATGAATACATGTTGTACTGAGGTTGACTCCGTAGAAAATATGTTATTTTAAGTCGATGAAAATATTTATATAATTTCTTAAAATATTTGCATTGACTTAAAAATACATTTTTTCTACGGAGCCAACCTCAGTACACAACATGTATTCATATGTGAATACAAATTTGGGATTGTTCATGATCAGCGCTGGAAAACTAAGAAAATTTATTTCTTTGCCAGCCAGAGACTTTGCTAGGTCAGTGAATAGCAACACATTCAAATATGCTGTTATGTATGTATATTCACACGCATACAAACATAATTTTGCACGGCCCTCATAGAGCCGAAGATGAGAATACATTCTATTTTTAGCTTTTTCGCTCTCTCGGCTGTGAGAGCGCAGATTTCGTTGGCGTTCTCAATTTTCAAAAAATCAAGCAGCATAGAAACATTTTGTTGTATGGCGTTACTCATCTTAGTGTTTATATCGTCTTTGGTTATATTATGCAATTTAGCTTATATATAACAGTGGTTCAAAATTCTGCTGTTGTGTCCCCACTAAAAATAAAGCGTGTCCTCACGCGTGTAGGGTATATAAAAAGGTAAGTATAATAAAAAATAATTTTTAAATGCTTGTATACAATGTTGGTAACATACTTAAATTGTCCTGTTAATTTTTTTCAATTTCAAGTTCAACTGGGGGTTGTCTGCTAATCTTAATTTTTGCTTATAAAAATTATTACTTGAAATTGCTTCTGTTTCTAGACCAAATATGTCACTGTATTTGGTACTTAAATCAGTAAGCTTGTTTTTAAATTGGTGAGGGCATTTTAATTAATTTATGACATCATTTGTTCTATTGCTGGTATTAATGTTATTTATTATGATTTCATTTTTTGTAGTGAATCAAATTTTATTTTGGGATTTCGAATTTTTATGTGTTTACTAGTTGTATTTAAAATACGGACTATTGCGCTTTTACTTGTTCGTAACAATACTGTTTGCTATTATTACCCCAGGGTGTATTTCATGGTTTGGTATAAAAACTATATCTTCATTTGTCAGAAGCGTAATTTTTGTCATTACCTCTGATCTAGCTGGTAATAATATTGAGTTATCAATATCATTATGTAATAACGGTACATGTATTTGATAATTAAGTGACGTTGGCTTCATGATGAACTCATCATGTTGGTAATCTATTATGCAATTGAATTTTTCTGATGAAGTCGAGTCCAAGAATTCCATCGCAACGTATCGGAAATTCATTGTGGACTATTTGGAAATTGTGACTGATTACGAAGTAATCGAAAAGTAGTTGAATTGTGGATTGTCCAATTGACTCTATTGTTCCCTGTCCGTTTCCTGTGATACTTGTTTTATAGTCTTGATTTATATTTGAATCTGTTTTATTGATCTTTAAAATTGCGACATTTGCTCCTGTATCTACTAGTAGAGTTAATGGTATATTATTTTTGTGTATTTTGATGAGACTACTGACACTGAGATTTATATGCAAAATTTTTATTATTCGTTGCTCAAGGGGGTTTGTTGGTTTTCCGAGTTGCCTTGTGTAACTCTGATCTGGTTTTGCTGTCTGGGTCCTCTGTTTGAGCCGTCTCTATATGAGTGGCCTCGAGGATTGCCTCTATTATCATTGTTTCTAGTACCATTATTGTTGTTATTTCTGTAGCCGCCTCTGTTGTATGGTCGGCCTCTTTAATTACCTCTGCCGCGGTTTCCAGCACGAGGAGAGTAATTTTGGTTTGTCCGGTTGCTTCTGTGCAACTGTTGTCAAATTTTGATATGGCATCATTCATGTTATGGAATGTGCCTGCCTGCATGATAAGTTTTACCTTATCTATAGCGTAGTTCTTGGTCATGGCTCTTACAGCTTGGGCTGTGCTATATTTGGTGGCTAAATCTGAATTTAAGCCATCATTAATATAAGCACCTGCCAGAACTTTTGCCAGTTGCTCAACTTTTTGTGTATAAATGTTGGCAGTTTTGCTCTTTTGCTGTAGGCTTTGGAGTTTAGCTGATAGTACTTCAACTGATTCTCCTTTTACCGTTCTTGATAATTTTGATATTATTTCGGCGATTGTTTTTTCATCGCTTATCAAGTTCTGTGCATGGCCTTTTAATTTTGTCTTTATAAGACTGACAGCTGTTGTTTCATGCAAGCCTTTTAGGGAATCAAGTAGATTCAAAGCGTCTATGAAATTTTGTGAATTTTCTGCCTTTCCATCGAACTCAGGTATGAGGGATGAAGTAAATTTTAAAAATTCAGCTACTGTTTGAGCCATGTTTATTTCGTGAATATCTTCCAGTTTTTCGTTGTCGTTGATTCTGCCAACTGTGACTTATCAAATGTTACCGGTGTATTTAACACCGATGGTAGATAAAGCTTGAGATTATACTTAGTATTTCAGTTTACCAGATTATCCCTTAGACGCTGTAAAACGTCGAAAGTTTGTACCCTGTGTAAACTTGCCAGTTTATTTAGTCACTCGGTAACTAAACTCCTGATTTCATTGTATTCATATACAAGGATCTCAGTGTGTTTAATTATGGTGGGTTTCAAAACTGGTGCGCTTTTATTAAGGCACTTGTATGATTTATCAAAATTTTCCCTATGACGCTTAATTTTTTCTACTATCTGAGGCCAGTCCATGTGGAAGTTCCCCTACTCAAATATTTGTATTTAAGCAGCGGCTTAGACCTTGTCTAAGTCGTTGGCTCGATTCATGTAACGCTTCCTCAGTGATTTTTTATGCAGAAGATAAATCTTCATAAGGATGTTTACTGAGGCTATTACAATGAGTATAGTTAACAGTATGTTTGTTAACTGCAAAGGAGGTGTGGTGTCTACCATTTCTACTACGTTTACTACATTGGCAGTGTTATCATCTGCTTTTGATTGTTTTCCACCCATTTTTTTTTTTTATAGATATATATATATATATGCCTCTCTCTTTTTTTTCTACCTGTGCAGACGTACTAAAGGAATAGATGTTGGCCCTAGAATGGGATGCTCGTCAACAATGGTTTTTATGATTACGTTTGGTAGAGTTGACAAGACTATTCCCCTCTCTATTTTATAACATGAAAACAGTGGGCTTGTTGCTGGGCCGTATGTTTCAATATATTCATATTCGAATTCATATACTCGTATGAATTCCCTATGCCTTTGCTAAATTTGTATGGCTCGCAAACGAATGTTTGGATCGTCTTTGTATATTTGATCTATCTTGACTTTAATCATGACTAATTTACATGCGAAGTGTAATGTTGTATGTACTTAATTGTTCAAACACCTAATGAAGCTAACGAAGCATTGATTTCTGTCATAGTTTTATTTATTATATATTTTTGTATTTAACATTTTACATTATTTTTTTTTTTAATTTGTGGAGTGTCCATACAAAAACGAAATGTACACGTCTAATTTGATCTATTTCATTTTAGATTACTTTCATAAATTTTAAAATTGTTATTAATTTTGTTATCTTTTGTAGTTTTATTCTTTGATATGAAATTTTGGTACTTATCTTAATATTATATTTTGGCAGAAGGCCTCTGTTTTTTCTTTGGGTCTATTATATAATCCTACTTCGATGAACGCAGTGATCTGCTCTCTAATAGGTCATACAACTTTTTAGGTTGTACTTTACCTTGACGCACACATCCTAGTGGGCGTCATTACAGTGTATATAAAACTTTAATATACTCTTAAATAAAGCTGATTCTTCTGCTGCTGCTGCTGTGTCGTGCCAATGATGTCGTGTTGTCTTCTTTTTTTTATACCCTGAACCCATTGAAAATGGGTAAAAAGGGTATATTGTATTTGTGCAAAATGCAAATGTATGTAACAGGCAGAAGGAAGCATCTCCGACCACATAAAGTATATATATTCTTGATCAGCATCAATAGCCGAGTCGATCAAGCCATGTCCGTCTGTCTGTCCGTTCGTCTGTCCGTCCGTCCGTCCATATGTATAAACGAAAGGATCACAGAACTTATAAGAGCTAGAGACTTGAAATTTTAGATGTAGGTGCTCCTAGTTTCTACACAGATCGAGTTTGTTTCCGATAATCGATAACTTACTCCGTTTCCAAGTAAACGATAAAAATCGATATTGACATCCTGTTTTTTGAGCAAATTTGGTAAATAATAAGAGCTAGAGTCACCAAACATGATATGTTGCCTCTAGAATATTATATATATGTCAAGTATCTTTCATTTAATACCTATCGCCACCTCCCCGCTACCACCCCAGAGTTATAAATCAAGTTAGTAACCCTACTTGTATTGCCAACCAATTTAAGCCACAATTTAAATGCAATTGACTTTTTGAGAATACACAAATATTCTATAGTACAATAAGATATACTGTAGAAAATTTCATTCAGATCGGTCTTTGTTTTGTTTTTCGGTATTTTGCGCACTACTGCGCATGTGTTGCGACGCAATTTCTATACATGTACAGTGTACAGTGTACATTGTACACAAACTCATTCATACGCGTCTGCTTCGAATTCTGTCACTGCGATTGTTTTCTGTGTTGCTATTTTAATTGGTTTATTTCTCAATAATACTGAATTATTAGTGTGGATGTTGAGTAGAGGCAGTGGCGAGTGGTGGCGAGTGGTCTGTCGCGAGTTCGAGCCCTACCGAGGAAAGTAAATATGCGGTCAGTTGCGAGTTCAACAAACCCTGCCAATGGAACTTTATTTTTTTTTTCTTTTCTTTATCAATTCAAACGAGCTCCATTTGGTGTTGGAATAAGAGGGTTCAGGGTATTCCCTAGTCGGGAGCTCCCGATTAGAACCTCTTACTTGTTTTTTTTTGAATTCGTTGTTTCTGCTGTTGTTGTTGTTACTGCCGTTGCTGCTGTTGTTGTTGTTGTTACTGCCGTTGCTGCTGTTGTTGTTGTTGCCTCATGTCCAGGTCTATTTTGACCTTAGTCACGGTCGCCATGTAGGATTAGTTATTACGCACGTTTTAAGTTTGGGTAGGAGCGACTGTTCTTGTCGCTCCGGATACTTTTATTGATCTGATTTTACTTCCTTCTGCCTGTTAGAACATTTGCACAAAAACATTATACCCTTTTTACCCATTTTTAATGGGTTCAGAGTATAAACAAAAAAAAAAGTTCCCTTGGCAGGGTTCGAACTCGCAACCATCCGCACTACTTGCCGCCGTCTCTACATTAAGATTCTGGATTAAGGCTGAAGAACAAAAATTGGCTTTACGCTATATTTAAAGCTAAATAATAATTGGAGTACGTGACTTTTCGCAAAGGGATCGCAGCTGCAGCTTGTTTATGGTCAGTTTTTGTTTATAAATGATTGTTGACAATATTTGAGCTTGGCTGCAGAAGGCATGCTGCTCTTATCATTTTCGCTACTGTTAGCATTATTTGAATTTAGCTGCAGAAGGCATGCTATTGTTATGATTATTCGATTTGTAAACATACAGTGGGTTATACCAAAGACAATATAAACACTAAGGGGAGTAACGCCCATACATTTAAATGCGACGCAAAATTTCTAGCCTGGCCGTTCATCTGGCCTTTGAGGCTTCGTACGACATGCCTGCCGACTGACTGTTCGTTCTCCAAAGACCAGACAAACGAATGCCGAAGTCGCGGCTTGCTGATGCTGACACGAGCAACGAAGTTAGTCGCCAGCCTGCCTTTAGCAAAGCTGGTCGATGGTGCTTTGCGTCGCTTCGTTTTCGAAGTACATTGAGCAAAATAGTTTCAAACTTACGATCGACGCAAAGTGCTTGTGCTTTATCCATGAAATACATGCTTTATTTAAATGATATATTATTCTAGATACTAACGATTAATTTTACAGGAAAATGTAAGAATTAAATAATTTTTACACAATGCAATAACTACGATTAGAAAATAGCACACATAGATTGATTTCACTTTTGTTTTTTATGCTCGAGAAAAGTTCTTGTCTCAGCCAATGGCGTGCAAGCACCTTTGGTTGTATGCGTGAATTATGCATGCATAAGAACTTTAAAGTATATATGTATGTGTTGATATTCACTGATCTGGCTTTAGCTGGCTGCATGACCTACTCCAAATATGTATTCACATATGAATACATGTTGTGTACTGAGGTTGACTCCGTAGAAAATATGTTATTTTAAGTCGATGAAAATATTTATATAATTTCTTAAAATATTTGCATTGACTTAAAAATACATTTTTTCTACGGAGCCAACCTCAGTACACAACATGTATTCATATGTGAATACAAATTTGGGATTGTTCATGATCAGCGCTGGAAAACTAAGAAAATTTATTTCTTTGCCAGCCAGAGACTTTGCTAGGTCAGTGAATAGCAACACATTCAAATATGCTGTTATGTATGTATATTCACACGCATACAAACATAATTTTGCACGGCCCTCATAGAGCCGAAGATGAGACTACATTCTATTTTTAGCTTTTTCGCTCTCTCGGCTGTGAGAGCGCAGATTTCGTTGGCGTTCTCAATTTTCAAAAAATCAAGCAGCATAGAAACATTTTGTTGTATGGCGTTACTCATCTTAGTGTTTATATCGTCTTTGGTTATATTATGCAATTTAGCTTATATATAACAGTGGTTCAAAATTCTGCTGTTGTGTCCCCACTAAAAATAAAGCGTGTCCTCACGCGTGTAGGGTATATAAAAGGTAAGTATAATAAAAAATAATTTTTAAATGCTTGTATACAATGTTGGTAACATACTTAAATTGTCCTGTTAATTTTTTTCAATTTCAAGTTCAACTGGGGGTTGTCTGCTAATCTTAATTTTTGCTTATAAAAATTATTACTTGAAATTGCTTCTGTTTCTAGACCAAATATGTCACTGTATTTGGTACTTAAATCAGTAAGCTTGTTTTTAAATTGGTGAGGGCATTTTAATTAATTTATGACATCATTTGTTCTATTGCTGGTATTAATGTTATTTATTATGATTTCATTTTTTGTAGTGAATCAAATTTTATTTTGGGATTTCGAATTTTTATGTGTTTACTAGTTGTATTTAAAATACGGACTATTGCGCTTTTACTTGTTCGTAACAATACTGTTTGCTATTATTACCCCAGGGTGTATTTCATGGTTTGGTATAAAAACTATATCTTCATTTGTCAGAAGCGTAATTTTGTCATTACCTCTGATCTAGCTGGTAATAATATTGAGTTATCAATATCATTATGTAATAACGGTACATGTATTTGATAATTAAGTGACGTTGGCTTCATGATGAACTCATCATGTTGGTAATCTATTATGCAATTGAATTTTTCTGATGAAGTCGAGTCCAAGAATTCCATCGCAACGTATCGGAAATTCATTGTGGACTATTTGGAAATTGTGACTGATTACGAAGTAATCGAAAAGTAGTTGAATTGTGGATTGTCCAATTGACTCTATTGTTCCCTGTCCGTTTCCTGTGATACTTGTTTTATAGTCTTGATTTATATTTGAATCTGTTTTATTGATCTTTAAAATTGCGACATTTGCTCCTGTATCTACTAGTAGAGTTAATGGTATATTATTTTTGTGTATTTTGATGAGACTACTGACACTGAGATTTATATGCAAAATTTTTATTATTCGTTGCTCAAGGGGGTTTGTTGGTTTTCCGAGTTGCCTTGTGTAACTCTGATCTGGTTTTGCTGTCTGGGTCCTCTGTTTGAGCCGTCTCTATATGAGTGGCCTCGAGGATTGCCTCTATTATCATTGTTTCTAGTACCATTATTGTTGTTATTTCTGTAGCCGCCTCTGTTGTATGGTCGGCCTCTTTAATTACCTCTGCCGCGGTTTCCAGCACGAGGAGAGTAATTTTGGTAATAAAGGACAGTATTAGTTTGTCCGGTTGCTTCTGTGCAACTGTTGTCAAATTTTGATATGGCATCATTCATGTTATGGAATGTGCCTGCCTGCATGATAAGTTTTACCTTATCTATAGCGTAGTTCTTGGTCATGGCTCTTACAGCTTGGGCTGTGCTATATTTGGTGGCTAAATCTGAATTTAAGCCATCATTAATATAAGCACCTGCCAGAACTTTTGCCAGTTGCTCAACTTTTTGTGTATAAATGTTGGCAGTTTTGCTCTTTTGCTGTAGGCTTTGGAGTTTAGCTGATAGTACTTCAACTGATTCTCCTTTTACCGTTCTTGATAATTTTGATATTATTTCGGCGATTGTTTTTTTCATCGCTTATCAAGTTCTGTGCATGGCCTTTTAATTTTGTCTTTATAAGACTGACAGCTGTTGTTTCATGCAAGCCTTTTAGGGAATCAAGTAGATTCAAAGCGTCTATGAAATTTTGTGAATTTTCTGCCTTTCCATCGAACTCAGGTATGAGGGATGAAGTAAATTTTAAAAATTCAGCTACTGTTTGAGCCATGTTTATTTCGTGAATATCTTCCAGTTTTTCGTTGTCGTTGATTCTGCCAACTGTGACTTATCAAATGTTACCGGTGTATTTAACACCGATGGTAGATAAAGCTTGAGATTATACTTAGTATTTCAGTTTACCAGATTATCCCTTAGACGCTGTAAAACGTCGAAAGTTTGTACCCTGTGTAAACTTGCCAGTTTATTTAGTCACTCGGTAACTAAACTCCTGATTTCATTGTATTCATATACAAGGATCTCAGTGTGTTTAATTATGGTGGGTTTCAAAACTGGTGCGCTTTTATTAAGGCACTTGTATGATTTATCAAAATTTTCCCTATGACGCTTAATTTTTTCTACTATCTGAGGCCAGTCCATGTGGAACTTCCCCTACTCAAATATTTGTATTTAAGCAGCGGCTTAGACCTTGTCTAAGTCGTTGGCTCGATTCATGTAACGCTTCCTCAGTGATTTTTTATGCAGAAGATAAATCTTCATAAGGATGTTTACTGAGGCTATTACAATGAGTATAGTTAACAGTATGTTTGTTAACTGCAAAGGAGGTGTGGTGTCTACCATTTCTACTACGTTTACTACATTGGCAGTGTTATCATCTGCTTTTGATTGTTTTCCACCCATTTTTTTTTTTTTATAGATATATATATATATATGCCTCCTTTTTTTTCTACCTGTGCAGACGTACTAAAGGAATAGATGTTGGCCCTAGAATGGGATGCTCGTCAACAATGGTTTTTATGATTACGTTTGGTAGAGTTGACAAGACTATTCCCCTCTCTATTTTATAACATGAAAACAGTGGGCTTGTTGCTGGGCCGTATGTTTCAATATATTCATATTCGAATTCATATACTCGTATGAATTCCCTATGCCTTTGCTAAATTTGTATGGCTCGCAAACGAATGTTTGGATCGTCTTTGTATATTTGATCTATCTTGACTTTAATCATGACTAATTTACATGCGAAGTGTAATGTTGTATGTACTTAATTGTTCAAACACCTAATGAAGCTAACGAAGCATTGATTTCTGTCATAGTTTTATTTATTATATATTTTTGTATTTAACATTTTACATTATTTTTTTTTTAATTTGTGGAGTGTCCATACAAAAACGAAATGTACACGTCTAATTTGATCTATTTCATTTTAGATTACTTTCATAAATTTTAAAATTGTTATTAATTTTGTTATCTTTTGTAGTTTTATTCTTTGATATGAAATTTTGGTACTTATCTTAATATTATATTTTGGCAGAAGGCCTCTGTTTTTTCTTTGGGTCTATTATATAATCCTACTTCGATGAACGCAGTGATCTGCTCTCTAATAGGTCATACAACTTTTTAGGTTGTACTTTACCTTGACGCACACATCCTAGTGGGCGTCATTACAGTGTATATAAAACTTTAATATACTCTTAAATAAAGCTGATTCTTCTGCTGCTGCTGCTGTGTCGTGCCAATGATGTCGTGTTGTCTTCTTTTTTTTATACCCTGAACCCATTGAAAATGGGTAAAAAGGGTATATTGTATTTGTGCAAAATGCAAATGTATGTAACAGGCAGAAGGAAGCATCTCCGACCACATAAAGTATATATATTCTTGATCAGCATCAATAGCCGAGTCGATCAAGCCATGTCCGTCTGTCTGTCCGTTCGTCTGTCCGTCCGTCCGTCCATATGTATAAACGAAAGGATCACAGAACTTATAAGAGCTAGAGACTTGAAATTTTAGATGTAGGTGCTCCTAGTTTCTACACAGATCGAGTTTGTTTCCGATAATCGATAACTTACTCCGTTTCCAAGTAAACGATAAAAATCGATATTGACATCCTGTTTTTTGAGCAAATTTGGTAAATAATAAGAGCTAGAGTCACCAAACATGATATGTTGCCTCTAGAATATTATATATATGTCAAGTATCTTTCATTTAATACCTATCGCCACCTCCCCGCTACCACCCCAGAGTTATAAATCAAGTTAGTAACCCTACTTGTATTGCCAACCAATTTAAGCCACAATTTAAATGCAATTGACTTTTTGAGAATACACAAATATTCTACAATAAGATATACTGTAGAAAATTTCATTCAGATCGGTCTTTGTTTTGTTTTTCGGTATTTTGCGCACTACTGCGCATGTGTTGCGACGCAATTTCTATACATGTACAGTGTACAGTGTACATTGTACACAAACTCATTCATACGCGTCTGCTTCGAATTCTGTCACTGCGATTGTTTTCTGTGTTGCTATTTTAATTGGTTTATTTCTCAATAATACTGAATTATTAGTGTGGATGTTGAGTAGAGGCAGTGGCGAGTGGTGGCGAGTGGTGTGGCGCGATTTCGAGCCCTACCGAGGAAAGTAGATATGCGGTCAGTTGCGAGATCAACAAACCCTGCCAATGGAACTTTATTTTTTTTCTTTTCTTTATCAATTCAAACGAGCTCCATTTGGTGTTGGAATAAGAGGGTTCAGGGTATTCCCCTAGTCGGGAGCTCCCGATTAGAACCTCTTACTTGTTTTTTTGAATTCGTTGTTTCTGCTGTTGTTGTTGTTACTGCCGTTGCTGCTGTTGTTGTTGTTGTTACTGCCGTTGCTGCTGTTGTTGTTGTTGCCTCATGTCCAGGTCTATTTTGACCTTAGTCACGGTCGCCATGTAGGATTAGTTATTACGCACGTTTTAAGTTTGGGTAGGAGCGACTGTTCTTGTCGCTCCGGATACTTTTATTGATCTGATTTTACATTTTGGTATTTAGTATTATTAAACCTAAGGCTGCGCAGTCTTCGGTGGCGGCGCTGCCCTTTGTATATAAGTCGTTTTATGTATAACATATAAAACGAATATATGCGCCGTCAGCTAAGCGGCCTGGTAGAGTACTAGCGGTCCGCGCTGCGAAATATAAGCCTGAGTCAATAAACTCAAGCGGCTCTGCGCTTTTGGCTTAATGTTTGTTATTGTATGCAACAAAGTGTCGCATACTTTGTATTTAAATACAGGGTGTTACTTAATGCATATACTCACTACAGGTTGCTCATCAATAACATTTAGTTTCTTAATAAATATTCGTTTGGGTATATTTTTAAACTTATATGCTAGATACATTACATACATACTGTAATTATAATAATTTGGAATATTTTCATTTCTTTAGTATGTTCGAAAATTATTTCTTTTGTTTGAATGTTCGAAAGTGGTTTTAATTTGGTAATATTATTTCTTACGTATATACTCTGTGTGTAATCTGAGTTTAAATTGCTTATAGATATCTCATTAAGTATTACTGAGCAATTATGGATTTTTATTATGTTATTTCCCTCAATTAAGATATAATTTTTAATACAGTTTTGATTCAATGTGATTTTGGGTAAGTTACATGTTATAAGTATATTCGGTTCAATATAGTAAGTTTGTGTTATTAGATGTGTTTTTGAAAATCTGCACCTACTGTTAGATTGTTTTATTATTCCTAATATGCATGGGTTAATAGTCATTTTTTTCTTGTCCTTGTTGTATAAATTATTATTATTTGAGTAGTATTTGTATTGTGTTTCGTCTGGGTAGGGTAGAATTTCGTGTAATGGGGTTTTATTTATTTCTCTAGGATTGTGTGAAATAATCAAAATTTCATTCGTATCGGACCTAAGCCAAGTAGATGTCTTAATGTTAAGTAGCTTTTCGGAATTAACGTTTGTGAGATAGTCGTGTTTAAATAATTTTGGATTAAAAATGCCCAATCTAGTTAGTTGCATTCCCATTTCTAAATCTTCAATGTATTCTGTAAATTGTTCTAAGTGGAATGCTAGTAGTTCCAGTAGTTTAGATTCTTCTCTTTCTTTGTTTACTATTGAGCTATTGAATTCATTTTTTCTTCAAGTTCTTCTTTATCATTGTTATCTAGAGCTCCAAATAAGTATTTGTATGTTGTTCCTACGAAGTGAAGTAATCCTCTTTTACTTCTTTTTACTATTCGGATACCGGTTATTTCTCTTTGCAACTTTTCTGTCAAATATTGAATTTGTATTCTGTCTTTTTATTTTTTTGTCTGTAACATTAGTTGGACATATGTGTCTCCTGTCTTTGTTAAATTTATTGTGAGACAAGGGTGCTCGTGATTATCTGGTATGTCTATCATGCACATTTTTAGGAGTAAGAATCCATTATTTGATTTAATAGGGTTGATATCTATAAACTGGTTATTATTTCCTGTAAATAGGGTTGACCTCATTAGTGCCAGAAAAATGAAAGTTATTGGTCCTGTCTCGGAATTTCGTCCTCCTGTAAATATTTGCTCTTATTTAACTTCTTTTGTTTCTGATAATTCGTTTTATAATGTTTAATTTTTCGACCTCTGTTAGTCTCTTCAAAATGATCTTCGTCAATTTGTTCTATTTTCCCAGTGGGTTTGTAAGGTTTTTGTTATGGGTTCTTTCCTAAAGTTAGCATTTATTTCGAAAACCTTTCGGTTTTTATTAAGATTATTTATTCTTGTCTCTTTTATATTCAGGGTATTATTATTAGGTGTTCCTGCATAAATGAAAATTTCAGCTGTAGTTCTACAAGTAGAATTATGTTTTAGCTTATGATAAAAAGTGTATAAAATTACCTCAATTTTCATGAGTCTACTTTCTTCGTCATCGTCAGTATTTGTTATACGCATTTTTTCATTAATTGTTATACCGCTACAAAATTTTTATGCCCTGAATCCATAAAGTAATATATTGTTGTAATCAACAGCCGAGTCGATCTAGCCATGTCCGTATGTCTGTCCGTCCGTCTGTCCGTATGTATGAACACAAGGATCTCAGAACCTATAAGAGCTAGAGACTATAATTTTAGCTGTAGGTCCTCCTAGTGCATACGCAGATCGAGTTTGTTTCCGATAACCGATAACTTACTCCGTTTCCAACCAATCGATAAGAATCGATATCGACATTCTGTTTTTTGAGCAAATTGAGTAATTATAATGAGCTAGACCCACCAAACTTGATATTTTGCTTCTAGAATATTATATATATATCAAGTAACTTTCATTTTATACCCATCGCCACCTACCGGCTACCACCCCAGAGCTATAAATCAAGTTAATAACCCAACTTGTATTGCCTACCAATTTGAGTGCTACTAACTTTTTGAGAATACACAAGCTTTCTATGGTACAATAAGATATAATATTAGATCGGTTTTTGTTTTGTTTTTTGGTATTTTGCGCATTACTGCGCTCGTGTTTGCGAAGCAATTTTCAAGAATTTCTATATACATGTACAGTGTACATTGTACACACACTCATTCTGCTTCGAATTCTTCACTGCGATTGTTTTCTGTGTTGCTATTTTAATTGTTTTTTTTTCTCAATAATACTCAATTATTAGTGTGGCTGTTAAGTAGAGGCAATGGCAAGTGGTGCGGTCTGTCGCGAGTTCAAGCCCTACCAAGGAAAGTAAATATGCGGTCAGTTGCAAGATCAAACCCTGCCAATGGAACTTTTTTTTTAATTTATCTTTATTATTTCCAATTAATTGGGGGTTCAGGGAATTCCCTAGTCGGGAGCTCCCGACTAGAACCTCTTACTTGTTACTTGTTGTTATTTGAATTTCAACGTTTTCCTTATGTAACCATTCATTCAGGGCTACACTCAAACAAGCACTGTCCCTATCTGTCTTCAGAGTTGTAGGTTTTCCCATATTATTAAATATTTCAATGAGTCCTCTTTTGACTTCCATCCTTGCCGAATGGTATATTCGCACACGAGACATCGCAAAGGACCTTAAGGTTCCTATGGTAGGAGACGTTATGAACAATCAAGCAACAAGCTACCTATTTAAGCTCCGCAACCACCCTAACGTCCTGGCAAGGAACCTGCTAAGGAGGCGAAGAAGAAGGAGGCTTAAAAAGTCATATCCAATAGACCTGGCCAAACGCCGCCTTTAATGAAGCTAAATAACATGTACATAAACACACACTATGTAAATATTTAATCTAAGCTATCATCAATCAAAACACACGCTGATAAAAGTTGCTAAACAAGAGTAACAGAAGATTAGCCGTAAATAAAAGAATTTAAAAAAAAAAAAAAAAAAAAAAAAAAAAAAAAATCCTTGCCGTTAAGCTCAATGACATTTGCAAATTTTGAATATAAATCAATATATGTTTAATAGCTGTGGTTTTTTATTGAATAAATGTCTACTACGTAGGTTTCTCAACAATTTTCTACTTCTGGTGTAATTTTAAATTTATAAGATATGTTCCTGTGATCAATCTTAGCTAGATTGCAAACTTCACATTCATTAATTATGGTTTGGATTAAGTTTTGATAGTCTGGATAGTTGTATATTTCTTTAAAAGCCTAACCATCTTTTCGATACCTGGATGTAAAACTTTCTTGTGGTTGCTAATTATTATTTTTTTAAATTCTGCATAGCTGTCTTTTAGTTTAATATTTGTTCGTAATATTCAAGTTGTTTTAGGGTTCATAATTTCATTAAATGCTTGTTGTATTATTTCAAAATCTGAGTCGTATTCAATGTATAAAACGCTTGAATTTTTGCAAAAGTGTACTATCAATATCTGTTTAGCTTTTTCAATATTTAGGTTTAAATATTCGATTTTTATCCTTACTGTTTTAAAATATGGTTCAACTTCTACCTTTTCGGTATCACTTCTAATCATTTCTGTTTGTCTTCTAAAATAGTTTAATGGTTTTTCTGTTAAATGTATTAAGTTTTCGTTATCTTCTTCAGCGCCATGTGCTGTAGCTTGTGTGTTAATATCTTGTTAGCCTAGCATATTTTCTTTAATTTTGATGCGTGATAAGGCATCTGCTACGTGGTTTAATTTTCCTTCTAAGTATTTGATTGAGAAATTATATTCACTAAGTTTAATACGCCAACGTTGTAATTTTATGTTTGGTTCTTTAATGTTGTTCAGCCAAACAAGTGGCTTCTGATCGCTTAAAATGTAAATAATCTGCCTTATAAATGCGGGCGAAAATATTTTACTGCCCACACTATTGCTAAAATCGCTTTATCTATTGTATTGTATTGTGACAACACAGCTCCTATTGCAAAATTACTTGCGTCGGTAACACCTGAAACTTCTTATTAAAATCAGGACATGTTAATATTGTGTCGTTTATAATTAATAATTTTAATTTATCAAATGCATTATTATATTCATCATTTTTATCATCAATTTTTGCTGCTTTCTTTAAGTAAAGAGTCAAGGGTTTTGCAATTTCGCAAAATCTGAAATAAATTTTCGATAATAACCACATAAAACCAGAAATGATTTAATTATACCCTGAACCCATTAAAAACGGGTAAAAGGGGTATAATGTTTTTGTGCAAAATGAAAATGTATGTAACAGGCAGAAGGAAGCATCCCCTACCACAGAGAGTATATTTATTGTTGATCAGCATCAATAGCCGAGTCGATCTAGCCATGTCCGTCTGTCTGTCTGTCCGTCCGTCCGTCTGTCCGTATGTATGAACACAAGGGTATCAAAACCTACAAGAGCTAGAGACTTGAAATTTTAGCTGTAGGTCCTCCTAGTGCCCGCGCAGATGGAGTTTGTTTCCGATAATCGATAACTTACTCCGTTTCCAACCAATCGATAAAAATCGATATCGACATCTTTTTTTGGAGCAATTTTGATAAATAATACGAGCTAGAGTCACCAAACCAGATATGAAGCTTCTAGAATAGTGTATTTATCTGCATTTGGGGTTGAAAGAAGAGGGTTCAGGGTATCCCCTAGTCGGGAGCTCCCGACTAGAACCTCTTACTTGTTTCCTTTGATGTTTTTGGCAAAGGAAATTCTTGTATTGCCTTTTTTACATTTAGTTTATTTGGCCGTATGCCTTCTGGACTTATAAGATGGCCTACAAATTCTGTTTCCTTTTTTAAAAATTCGCACTTATCTAATTGAAGTTTCAAATTTGCGTGTCTTAATTTTTTAAAAACTTTATTTATTAAATTTAAATGTTCATCAAGTGCTGTGGAGAACACAATAATGTCGTCCAAATAAACAAGCAAATGCTTGTTAATTAAATCACGAAGAACATGATTCATGCACCTTTGGAATGTTGCTGGTGTATTTTTAAGTCCAAATGCCATTCGAGTATACATGTAATGTCCGTATTTGGTAGAAAATGCTGTTTTATTGATTGATTTCTGATCCATTTCAATCTGATGGAAACCGTTTGCTAAATCTATTGTAGTAAAATATGAGCATATATTTAATTTGCTATACGACTTCTTGTTCAAAAGCGTATGATTTCCTGTAAATTGGATTTTCATGGTGTGTATTAATTGCGTGCTTAACAATGCCGTGAAGGTCAAAATGTCACCGACTCGATATTGAATATCACTCAAATTTTTCAATAATTTGAATAGTTTTGTTTTTTCTTTATCATTTAGATGATCAACTCTGTAATCTTGTCCCGATGTTATTTCATTACTCATTGCGTAATTAACTTCTTGTGGATAACTTTCTGGCTTTAAATATGGTTCAAAGTTTGTTTTCTGCATTTGAATTCCAAACTAATTTCTTATGCTTGAACGATCTCTCGCTAGTTATTTGCTGTCATGACTGTAGTCAATAATGGCGTTGTTTGCCTTTAATAAATTTCTGCCTAAAAGCATGTCATAATCAGGTGAAAAATCGTGTATTGAAAATATCTGGTCTTGCCTAAAGAGTTTATTAGGTGCAGTGGATACATAATGATTTAGTTTTGATACCCCTATCATAGTTCTAATCGAAGTGGGTCTTGTATAAACTGGTATATCAAGAAAATTTTCCCTCATCATATTTATTGACGACCCAGTGTCGCGCCTGTTATTAAATGTAATTTCTATGTACTGGCTTTTCCTGAGGCTCCAATTGGAAAACTGTCGTCTTTTATTTCGTTATTTTGAATCTCCTCGTATTGGTTGTTCTGACAACCATACTCTTATTGCACGTAATTACCCTGACAGTTGTCTGATTGTTGATAATTTTCATCAACCTGAATTTTTAGGAACCACTAGTTATTTTCTCGCATACGCTTGTACGATTGATTTAGTATATATCTACTTGGAGAAATATTTTGATTAATGGGGTTATTTATTTGTGCTCGTTGTAAATTCTGTTTGAATTCTTGAACCGTTGCTTATTTTGGTTATTTTGGTTATTTTTGGACTTTGATTATTGTTAGTCATGTAATTTGGGGTAAATTGAGGTTTATTATTTCTTGTAATATTTACAGCATTGTTAGTATTTTGAATTTTATTATTATTATTATAATAATTTTCTTCATTGTAGCCCTGCATTTGTGCTACTTCTTTTAATTTCAAAATAGTGGATATTTCAAATCTTGCGAGTGACATAAAGAGTCTATCTGGTAGTTTTTTATGTGTTCAGTTTTTTATAAATTCCCTTATAATTCTAATTTGTCCGTTATAATAATAACCTTAGTCTCTACCTCACTACAAAACTTGCGTAAATTACCGTGATAATTCGTATTGTATAACCTTCGCAGTAGTTCTTCCACGGGTGTTTGCGTCTTGTATTCGGAGATTAAAGCTTCCCTGAGTTGGGACCAGTTGTTGATTGGCAGCTTTCTGGGGATCTTCTGGGCATCTCCGGATATCTGGAGCTCAATCGCCGCGAATGTGATGCATTGTTGTCGTTCATTGTGAGTAAAGTACAGTTGAAGCAGGTAATACATCCTTCTGATGAATGGACCCAGGGATATAGGACCTCCCTCAAAGGCTGGCACGTGCCGTATTTGTTGAAGCAATTGGTTAAAATTTTAATTGTTCATTACTGGAAGTGCAGCAGCATGAGAACCTTCTGATTGCCCCATTTTTTAATAGTTTTAGGTATTTAGTTTATGTGTCACAAAATTCACTGTGTTACAAAATTGAAATATGTTCGATTTTATTGTAATACTGTGCACAATTACACTTGTTGATCAGCAAAAACCACAAGTTGTACGGATAAGTCTCTCTTTAATTGATTGTATCACTCACGAACTTTAAATTATTTCGGTTCACAAAATATTACGCTATCCTACCGGCTGCGCCAATAACGTAGTGATAGGTTTTGAAAATAAAAAGACTTTATTTCACGACAGTGAATTTGTATCAGTTTATTATGTAGAATATGTGGATTAAGACTGCAGAACAAAAATTGGCTTACGCTATATTTAAAGCTAAATAATAATTGGAGTACGTAACTTTTTGCAAAGGAACCGCAGCTGCAGCTTGTTTATGCTAGCGTCTTTCTGTTGGTCAATTTTTGTTTATAAATGATTGTTGACAGTATTTGATGCCTTGGCTGCAGAAGGCATGATATTCGCTGCTGTTAGCATTATTTGAATTTGGCTGCAGAAGGCATGATATTGTTATGATTATTCAATTCGTAAACATACAGTTATACCATGCAATGCAGCTGAATAAACAGTGGTTCAAAATTCTGTTGTTGTGAATATGTCACCATATATAATATTCTAGAAGCAACATATTAGGTTTGGTGACTCTAGCTCTTAATATTAACCCAATTTGCTCAAAAAACATTTCTATCGATTTCTTGGAAACGGAGTAAGTAGTAGATAATCGGAAACAAATTCGATCTGCGTAGGCACTGAGAGGACCTACAACTAAAATTTCAAGTCTCTAGCTCTTCTGATATCCTTGCGTTCATACATACGGACAGACGGACGGACAGACGGACATGGCTAGATCGACTCGAGTATTGATGCTGATGAAGAATATGTATATTATATGAGGTCGGAGATGCTTCTTTCTGCCTGTTACATATATTTACATTTGCACAAAAACATTATATCCTTTTTACCTATTTTAAATGGGTTCATCGCCACGCCGATGATTTAATACCCAGACCCACCATTTTCATAATGCTCATAGTGCTTTGCCCGTATCTAAGAAGCACAGGGAACATAATTAATGCCGAGTATGGTTAAGATATCTTGAAGAACAAAGAAGTTTTCCATACAACACCTTAGTTTTCGACCGATCGTGCCTATGGCAGCTATATGATATAGTAGTCCGATGTAAATACGATTTTGCGTAAATGGAGAGAGCATAATATAATTAATAAATACCATACAAAAACTTAATTTTTACCGATCGTTCCTATGGCAGCTTTATAATTTAATGATTTAATCTGATATTAAAATTATTTTGTGTATATATGGGGAGCACAATAAAACTAACGAGAAAGAAGGGCTATCTTCGGCATGCCGAAGATCTAATACCCTTGCAGATCCAACCTTTTAATGCCGAGAAAATGGTTAAGGCCGAGTTTGGTCAAGGTATATTGATAAACAAAAAAAAAGGCTTTTAATCAAAAACCGATGTAAATAAGATTTAGCAAAAATGAAGGGAGCATAGTGAAATCTTTAAATGCCGTGTTTAATCGAAAAATCATGAAAAACAAAAATTCTCCATACTAAATTAATTTTCGACCGATCGTTCCTATGGCAGCTATTTGATATAGTGGTCCGATCTTAATAGGATTTTGCATATATAAGAGGAGCATAGTTAAACTAATAAATGCCGAGTTTGGTCAAGATATCTTGAAAAACAAAAGGTTTTTTCATACAAAAACTTAATTTTCGACCGATCGTTCCTATGGCAGCTATATGATATAGTGGTCCGATCTTAATAGGATTTTGCATATATAAGAGGAGCTTAGTAAAACTAATAAATGTCGAGTTTGGTCAAGATATCTTGATAAACAAAAGGTTTTTTCATACAAAAACTTAATTTTCGACCGATCGTTCCTATGGCAGCTATATGATATAGTGGTCCGATCCAGCTGGTTTTGACATATGTGCTGCGTGCAACAGAAATAGGGACTTCTGCAAAGTTTCATTAAGATAGCTTTAAAACTGAGGGACTAGTTCGCATAGAAACAGACAGACGGACAGACGGACAGACGGTCAGACGGACAGACGGACATGGCTATATCGACTCGGCTGTTGATGCTGATCAAGAATATATATACTTTATGGGGTCGGAGATGTCTCCTTCTATGCGTTTCACATATCACGACAAAATTATAATACCCTCTGCAAGGGTATAAAAAGTTATGGAATGGAATGTAATAGCTCGACAAATAAATAGTACAAAATAAAAATTTGAGAAATCTTATAAATGTATCAATAAAGATTCAGTTATAAGAGTCGGAACGCTAGTACACGACATAACTATAATTATAACACAATATAAAAACATAACAAAAACAATCAGTTCTTTCGATAGCAGGCTCACAGGCCAACACAATAAACAATGTTTGAAAGCATTGAAATCGTTAAGTACAAGATTGAACAAGTAAGATGTTCTAGTCGGGAGCTCCCGAATAGGGAAGCCTGAACCCTCTTATTCCAACACCAAATACTGCTCGCGCTACGTGCCCTTTTGCATTAGTAGTAATAAAGATAAATTAAAACAAGTAAGAGGTTCTAGTCAGGAGTACCCGACTAGGGGATACCCGGCACCCTTTTATTCCAAGATCAAATGCAGATCGCGCTACGCGCTCGTTTATAGTAATAAAGATAGATTAAAAAAAAAAATGTTCCTGGCAGGGTTCGAGCTCGCAACTAACCGCACTACTTGCCACTGCCTCTACTCAACAGCCACACTAATAATTGAGTCTTATTGATAAAAAAAAAAACAATGAAAATAGCAGCACAGAAAACCATCGCAATGACAGATGACAGCATTTGAAACAGACGCGCATGAATGTATGTGTGTACATCTATACAGAAATTCTTGGAATTTGCGATAGCTAGTATTGTTGGTATTTATCCAACATTAATATTTAACATCATATTTTGAATGCATTTTTTAGAGCCTAAGCTTTAACATTTCTGTTAACTTACAATTTAACATTATGTTATTTACAAGCACATATTAACAGGTCCCATCACTAGGACAATTTAGCAATAAATAAGGTAAAGAAGTTTACCGCTGTTAACAGGCACAGCTGTTTAAAAGATTGTTTTCAAAAGGGTAAGTATAAATTAATTTTATTTTAATTATCTTATTTTTATGCTGCATGGTCTTCTTTTCAGGTTATCTTCGTGCTGCATTTGTTGGAGAAGATGGATTCTAGTCGGGAGCTCCCGACTAGGAAATACCGTGAACCCTCTTTGAGGTGGTAGCAGGGAGGTGGCGTAAAATTAAAGATACTTGATAAATATACAATATTCTAGAAGCAACATATCAAAAAAACAGAATGTCGATATCGACCTTTATCGATTGCGGAGTAAGTTATCAATTATCGGAAACAAACTTGATCTGCGCATAGACTAGGAGGACCTACAGCTAAAATTACTAGTCTCTAGCTCTTATAGGTTCTGAGAGCCTTGCGTTCATACGGACAGACGGACGAACGGACGGATGAACGGACAGACGGACAGGCAGACAGACGGACATGGCTAGATCGACTCTATTGATGCTGAACAAGAATATATATACTTTTTGGGGTCGGAAATGCTTCCTTCTGCCTGTTACATACCCAAATACATTATACCATTTTTACCCATTTTCAATGGGTTCAGGGTATAATAATAATAATATTAACAAACCAAAATATCAATAATAGAAACAATAACGTTCGAGTTACTCAGAGTAATTCGGAAAACCAGCAATGCTCTTCAGATATTTGAAACCATTAAATAAAACTGTACACTGTACAATTAATCTTAACTTAAGCATATTTATAAAAATTAATTATTAATTATATCTAGCATGCGTAGAGCTCACTAAGGCAAATACATTATTCCGCATGACTTCAATTTAGTCCAACAAAATTTTGATTCTTTGACACTTCGTTCGCACAACTTAAATTATCCGATTAAATTACCAATAATTCACACTTGTGACAATAATGCCATGATAATACAAAGAGCACTTTCCGAAGCTGTCCGTCAAATAAAAATATCTTCTATACAAAATTATGTTTTAATTCCCAATCAAGAAATTTATGAAATAATTTTCACTGGAAATACAATTTCCAACAAAATAAAAGGGCTATCTTCGGCACGCCGAAGATCTAATACCCTTGCAGACCCAAGCACAGGGAAAATAGTTAATGCCGAGTTTGGTCAAGATATTTTGATAAACAATAAGGTTGTTTATACAGTATAATTTGCTTAGCTGCCTAGATACTTAGCTGCATCGGTAAGATAGATGTGTGAAATTTTCATTTCGCTGCAATAAGAGCTTATTTTGTACGAAATTAATTATGTTAAGCGCATCTAACTTAACAGCCTTTTGCACTTAAGCGCCTCATATCGGCAGTAATTTTTTGCCAATTTCTATGAATATCATGTATATTAACTGCGCCATCTATGATCAGATGATTTGATTTTTGAATTGTTTTTCTTATGTATACAATTAACTGTACTGAAGTTGAATTAAATGTAATTTAAATACATGTTACAAGTTAATAAAAACAACAAAATTAAGTAATTTAACTTAATACTGTTAAATAGAATTCAGTTTTTTTTTTTTTTTTTTTTTTTTTTTAATTTATTATTAAGTGTAGAGCCTGTACAATCATAATTCAGTACCTTAACAACACATGGATAGAAATGTTATTTAGAGCCGAACCCCATAACGTAGTACGAGGATTTTAATGCGGGTGGTCTTACTGGCGCCCAATCGTCTTGGCAAAACCTTGCCGTTTGAGTCGCCTTAGAGGTTGGGCATGGAGTAGTCCTCTGGCGAGCAGGCTGCGGTGTATCAGCAATCTGTCGCTGTATCTGCTTGTGTGCCTTCCAATCTGTTCTTCGACTGTATGCACTTTGAGGTCTTTATGGAGTGTAGAACCGCGTACGTACCAGGGACAGTTGGTTATCTGTCGTAGTACCCGATTCTGCAGTACCTGTATGCGTTTATAATTTGATTTGGCTGCAATCCCCCAAATCTGCACTCCATAGAGCCATATCGGCAAAATACAGTGCACGTATACAGCTCTTTTGCATCTCAGCGGCAGGGTGCTCCTTTTATTGTTGAGCCACCGCAGTTGTTGCAGTCTACGGCGACATTTTTTTACCGTAGCTTTGAGGTGTGGCCCAAAGGTAAGGCGCTTGTCTAAGGTGATGCCGAGATACTTAGCTTGTGGCGGCTGCTCCAGGGTAACTCCTTCAAGCTGAATTGGCGGGATATGCATCCGCATTTTGAGGGTGAAGCATGGGTTAATAGTTTTTAACGGGTTAACCTTCAAATTCCACCGTTTGCACCAAGCTGCGAGAGTATCCAGATACCCCTGAAGTCCATTGCTATATTCTACGCAACTTTTGGAGTTATAAATGACTGCGATGTCATCTGCATATGTCGCAATAATAGCCTTAGAGGGATCTTCCATATGTTGAGAGGTAGGGCTGGGTATATCTGAGGTATACAACGAGTAGAGCAGCGGGCCAAGAACACTGCCCTGTGGCACTCCTGCTCTCATAGTATAGGTGGACGAGTATGTGTCCCTTACCTTGACCTTGAACTCGCGTACTTCCAGATATGACCTTAGAAGGCCATAGTACGGTGCGGGTAAAAGGTTTTTTATTTTGCACAGTAATCCATCGTGCCACACCTTATCGAACGCTTGCTGCATGTCAATGAAGACAGCGTTTGAGAACTCCAGGTCATCAAAAGCCTGCATGATGTGCTTCACCAATCTGTGGACCTGTTCCACAGTGCCGTGTCCCTCTCGAAATCCGAATTGGTGATCCGGCAAGATAATGCATTGGCTTGTAATGGCAGTAATCCGATTGGCAATAGTCCTCTCCCATAGTTTAGACAGGGAGGGTAAGAGACTTATTGGCCGATACGACTCAGGATCAGCTTCTGGTTTGCCTGGCTTGTGAATCATCATAATCGCTGCTAGTTTCCATTGCTTTGGGAACACTTGGAGCCGGATAATAGCGTTAAAAATTAGCACTATATACAGAAGCGCGCTTGTAGGCAGGGCTTTCAGCGTAGCATTACAGATTCTATCGATACCCGGAGCTTTATTTTTCGGCAATAGCTGGATCGCGTCGATTATTTCTTCAATCCTTATGGGCTCAATAGGCAGGGACATCTGCAGGGGGGTCTGCAGAGTCTGATGGGTCTCCCTGGTCTGCTCTATAGTAGCAAATTCATAAGGAGTGAAACGATCCTCAAGATGATATCCGAAAGCATTAGCCTGTTCCCTTTCGTTTTTAGCAAGTTCGCCACCAGGACATCGGACAGGTACCTGTCTAAAGGGTTGTCGTTTGAGTGATTTTGTACTTTTCCATAGAGAGTAGCTCGCATCAACGGTGTAGTCCATGGAAGCCAGTTTTTGCTCGAAGAAATCACTTCTGAGTTCCCTTAGGAGGTTACGAAGCTGTTTTGCTGCTCGGTTCCACAAAATTCGGTCCCAAGGATCTTGAGATCGAATTGCTCTTCTTCGAAGGCACCTCTTTATTCTCATCAGCTCTTTAGCCTCCCTCGTGAGAACAATGCCATAACGAATGGGACGTGACTCGGTGTTGGGTGGAGTTGTGGCAGTAGCAGCGCTATGTATATTTTCAGTTAGAAAATCTACTGCATTCTCAATGTCTACTCCAGAGTCCAAGGTCGGATTTAATTGAATCGAGCATTCAAGATGTTGTCTGAAAGCCATGATGTCAGTACGGTTGGTAATTAATCGGGGGTTTGGCCTGACATAAGAACCATCTGTTTGCAAATTTACAACAAGGGCTATATGGTCAGACTCTAGATCCCAGCTTTGGCCGATATTTGTTTGAGAATCCGGTATCCCATGGTATAATGCGAAATCAATGCAACTAGGTGTGTGACTAGGCACATATGGGTATCTAGTTGGTGATCCTGTTGCGAGAATATTAGCTCCTCTGGCTGTAATGGCTTCGGCTAGTTCTCGGCCCCTGGGTGAATTGTAGGTATCTCCCCACAGCCAATGTCGCGCATTCCAGTCTCCACCAACCAGATACCTTTGGCCGCAAGAAGCGAGTATGTCACTGAAATGCCTTTCTTCAATTCTATTTCTTGGTGGGCAAAATATGGCGCTAAATTCCATGTCTCCCAAACCTGTGGCAACTTTTATTGAGGACATTTGTATGGGAGTCGTTTCAATTACTCTTTGTGGAAAATGGCGGAGAGAACTCCTCACGAATACCGCCGCTCCTCCGACACCGTGATTGCGACGGGATGGCTTGTAAGCTGGATAGAAGGTGTACCCATGTATTTTGACTGTTTCTCCTCGGTTTAGTCTGATCTCACTTAGAAGGAGACTGTCGACCTTGTTGTTGTGCGCGAAGATCTCAACTTCACTGGCTTTTCCTGCGATGCCATTAACATTCCAGATAAGGATCTTGAGTGGATTCATTGGGAGGCTATGGCGTTGTTATGAAGCTGGGGAGTCGATCCATCCCCTGTCCATTGCTTTAACATGCTGGCCATTTCATGGACCAATTTTTCAAGCCGTTCTAGTCGTTGACTATTTTGCTTGTTTTGTTGTTGTTGTTCCCGTTGCTGCTCCTGAAGCCACAAGAGGAATTGCTGCTGCTGCTGTAGTTGCAGCTGTTGTTGCCATTTCAGAAATTGCTGTTGCTGTTGTTCCAATAATGATTGAACGTCAGCTGGATGCTGCTGCTGCCTGATATTTTCTATTGGCTTTAGTAGCTGATGTTGCGCTTGCAAACCATGTAGACGGCGTTGGGCAGGTTCGTTGCCGTTCCTTGCTATTGAGGCATAGGACTTGCCTCCAGTATTGACTCTAGGAATGTTATAGAATTCAGTGAAACTTAAAAAAAAGTTGTGTTACTATAAAATCGACTCACTTTTAGGAAAAAAAATAAGTGAAGTTAACTGCCTTTTTAGGATAGCTGCCTCTAATGTCCGTGCAAAGTACTCGAGGCAGCTAAGCACATTATACTGTACAAGAATCTAGTTTTCGACCAATCGTTCCTATGGCATCTATATGATATAGTTGTCTGATGTTGTTAGGTCTTTGCATACATATGAGGAGCATAGAAAAACTAATAAATGCCTAGTTTGGTCATGATATCTTGATAAATAAAAATGTTTTTCATTCAACATTCATTCCGACATATGAACTGCGTGCAACAAAAAGAGGGACTTCAGCAAAGTTTCATAATCGGATTACGTGCAAGAGTTAAGATAAAAAGATAAAGAACCAGTGCACATTAAAATTTACAGAATACCTCATACTCATAAGGAAGAAGTAACAAAACCGGTAGAAAAACTCATTCTAGATAAAATAGTAAAACCTTCTGTATCAGAATATAACAGTCCAATACTTCTTGCACGAAAAAAGGTTAACCAGGTTCTGATACTAAGAGATGGTGATAAGTTATAGACTATTTTCAAATCAATAAAAAAGGTTGGTCCAATAAATTTCCGCTTCCAAAAATAGATGATATTCTTGACCAATTCGGTAGAGCAAGATATTTCTCATGTTTAGATTTAATGTCCGGTTTTCGTCAAATCGAACTAAAAGAACATTCAAAAAACAAAACGTAATTTTCAACGAGCAGTGGCTCACTTACTTTTACAAGATTATCTTATGGTTTAAAAATAGCGCCAAATTCTTTCCAAAGATTGATAACAATCGCTTTCTCTGGATTAGATCCTTCACAAGCATTCTTGTACATGGATACTTGAAAGTCATCATTTGTTCCGAAAACCATATGATCAAAAATTTAATAAATGTTTATGACTTATGCAGGAAACACAACCTTAAATTACATCCAGAAAAATGTTCTTTCTTCATGCACGAAGTGACTTTTCTAGGTCATAAGTGTACTGCTCAAGGTATTTTACCAGATGACAAAAACTACAATGTCATTGAAAAATACCCAGTCCCTACGGACGCTGATAGCGCTACCCAATTTGTGACATTTTGCAATTATTACAGACGTTTCATCAAACATTTTGCAGACCAATTACGTCACATGACGAGAAAGAAGGGTTATCTTCGGCACGCCGAAGACCTAATACTCTGCAGACCCAACCTTTTCACAATGCTCATAGTGCTTTGCCCGTATCTAAGAAGCACAGGGAAAATAGTGAATGCCGAGTCTGGTCGAGATATCTTAAAAAACAAAAAAAAAAATGTCATACAAGAACCTAGTTTTTGACCGATCGTTCATATGGCACCTATATGATAAAGTAGTCCGATGTAAATAAGATTTTGGTAAAATGAAAGGAGCATAGTGAAATTTCTAAATGCCTTGCTTGATCAAAATATCTCGAATAACAAAAAAGTTTTCCACACAACTTAATTTTCGACCGATCGTTCATACGTATATATGAGGAGTAAAGTAAATCTAATAAATGCTAATATTATCTTGATAAACAGAAATATTTTTCATACAATAACCTAATTTTTGACCCAACGTTCCTATGACAGCTATCCGATCTGAATAGTATTTTGCATATATATGAGGAGCATAGTGAAACCAATAAATGCCGAGTTTGGTCAAGATATCTTGATAAAAAAAAATGTTTTTCATACAACAATTTAATTTTCGACCGATCGTTCCTATGGCAGCTATATGATATAGTGGTCTGATCCAGCTGGTTCCGACATATGTACTGCGTGCAACAGAAAGAGGGACTTCTGCAAAGTTTCATAAAGCTAGCTTTAAAACTGAGAGACTAGTTCGCATAGAAACAGACAGACGGGCATGGATATATGTACTCGGCTATTGATACTGATCAAGAATATAAATACTTTATGGGGTGGGAGATGTCTCCTTCTATGCGTTACACATTTCACGGCAAAATTATAATACCCTCTGCAAGGGTATAACAAGATTAAGTAAAAAGAATGTAGAATTCGAATGTCACACCGCATTTAAATATCTAAAGAAAGCTCTAATGAAACCTATGTCAAGTAAACAAGCATGCGGAGCTCTTCTAACCCAAACTTATGGCGATAAACAACTTTCACAAAAGATTAATCAAAACAAGTAAGAGGTTCTAGTCGGACGCTCCCGACTAGGGAATACCCACCTCTTTGAGGTGGTAGCGGGGAGGTGGCGATAGGTATAAAATGAAAGATACTTGACATGTATATAATATTCTAGAAGCAACATATCATGTTTGGTGACTCTAGCTCTTATTATTTACCCAATTTGCTCAAAAAACAGGAAGTCGATAACGATTTTTATCGATTGCTTGGAAACGGAGTAAGTTATCGATTATCGGAAACAAACTCGATCTGCGCAGGCACTAGAAGCACCTCCATCTTAAATTTGAGCTCTCTTGCTCTTATAGGTTCTGAGATCCTTGCGTTCATACATACGGACAGACAGACGGACGGATGGACGGACAGACAGACAGACGGACATGGCTAGATTAACTCGGCTATTGATGCTGATCAAGAAAATATATACTTTATGGGGTCGGAGATGCTTCCTTCTGCCTGTTACATACATTTGCATTTTGCACAAATACAATATACCCTTTTTACCCATTTTCAATGGGTTCAGGGTATAAAAAAAAACAACCACAAAACAAGAGTTAGCAGAAATTCATTGGCCGATAACCCATTTTCGAATGTACATACATATGTGGCCAACATTTCACTATTAAAACAGATTACAGACCACTTATTTATTTTCAATAGTAAATCCCGCCTTTAAAAATTAACTAGAATGAGGCTAGATTTGTAAGAGTCACGAGTCTCAGATCTCAGCTCGTTGCATTCGGACGTGCGCGCTTGACAAGTTATTTTTGCAAGTGATCAACACAATCTCTTTATCTCTTTATATCTTTGTGCTTTTCTTGCACTATTTTTAGCCACTGCTTGCGGTGGCGGCAGCTTATTGCGGTACTTTACCTAAGATAAGCCAGACTTAAACGGTGCTAAGTTTGCCCCTCGCCCTGCGCTCTGCGCAAGCGAGAGGTTAGTTCCGTTAATTCTTATCTTTCGATCTGGAAAAGTGGACGACAATTGCATTATTTGACTCTAAATAATAACAATTGAAGCTATGGACAATAACTCATCGAATCAGTCGTTACCTAGTAATAGGCAAGCTGTACTGGAGGAGATGAGAAAAGCAGCTGGGGTAAGCCCTGAAACTCTACGCTCTCAAATTCGCGGTAGCGTAGCATCCACTTCTGCGGAAAACAACAGCTTATTCCCAAATCGGGTGATAACTGGCCCGACGGTAACAACAAGCACTGATACCATCGTTACCTGCACTATCTCTATGTCTCAAGCAAGTTTGACATCTACATCTACGTATACTGTAGCGGCAACTGTGGGGCCTAACATTTCCTCGACTACGTCACTTGCCAACACATTGGGTGAATTCTTGTCAGCAGCAACTCGTAAGTCGAAGTGCTCGTTTCAAGCCCGTGGCCTGCCTGCTAGTAAAAAACATAAAGGAGTTATAAACACATCTAAATCTATACAGAAAGCTAAATCGAAGCCCGCTGAGCTGCACAAGGAAGTAGCCAAAGACACGGCATCTACCTCGACTGCAGCAGCACTGAGTAAAAACCGTTTTGCAGCTCTGGACGAAGAAGCGGACAACATGATGGAGCAAGCATTGTTAGAAAGCGGTTTTGACGACGAAGATGAAGCTCGTGCTGTTGGCAATGGGAACAAACAATCCTCAAAAACGCTCTCAAAGCCTCCAGCAATATGTGTACAACAAGTCGACAATCCCTTAGGCATGGAACAAGCACTAGACTCGTGCGTGGATGCCAACAACTATAGCATTCGCACCTCTAAGTTCGGTGCATCACGGATATACACCGCAAACTCTGAAGCTTTCCGAGCAGTGGTAAGACATTTGACAAAACTTAACTGTCAATTCTGGCACAATCAACTTAGGGAGGAAAAGCCTTACAGGGTTGTCGTCAAGGGCGTTAATGCCAACGTCCCCAAACCACAAATTTCGCAAGCTTTTACTGACCAGGGTTTCGAAACTCTCAACATATATTGCCCAAGAAAGGCAGATTGGCGTAACGTTCAGGTCAACGGGACAGACGATGAAGCGACGATCAACTACAAGACTAGGCAAAATCAATTTATTGTCAATCTTAAACAAGGACCTAATGTGTCTAATGCTTTGAAAATTACACAACTCGGCAGATACAGAGTCTCAGTGGAGCGTGCTCCTCGCAGAAAAGAAGTTCTACAATGTCTGAGATGCCACATCTTCGGTCATTCCAAAAATTATTGTCTCCAGGACCCAATCTGTGGCAAATGCGCTGGCTCTCATATAACTGGTTCTCTGCTTTGCAAGAGTGAAAATTTCCGACCGACAAAGACTGCCCTGTCAGGATTGAGAAAAGCAAAAAACTGAAACCGACCCCAAGGCTCCCTGCTACTGGCAACACTGCCAGGCCAAAATATAACCAAGGCCCATCACGTGGCTTCATCCCGGCTGAGACTGTCAGATGCAGTATGTCTTACGCCGACATTGCTCGGCCCAACAGGGTGGAATCTGGTCCAAATGCTGACAAGCATCTTCAGCGAGAATCAAACTCACTGCCTGACAAGAAATTGGATGCGCTGGAGAGCTCCATACGGGATCTCAACTCCAGAATGGACCAATTATTCAAGTTGGTTCAAGAGACTATGGAGGCTAACAAGGTCTTCCGAGAATTGGTCCAGGTTCTCATTTCAAGTATCCAAAAATGATGCAACCGATCATTTAAATCGGATTGTGGAACGCACGGGGACTAGTAAGGGGCTCTGGAGAGCTCCGGCTGTTTCTTAGTGCAAATAATATAAATGTAATGTTTGCCACAGAGACACACATGAAAGAGGGACAGCGTGTCTTCCTGCCAGGCTACTCCACCTACCATGCCTTCCACCCCAGCGGTAACAGCAGAGGTGGCGCCACAGTCATTGTGCGCTCCAGCATGTGCCACATTCCTCAGCCTCCCATCTCAACAAACAACATACAGCTAGCAAGAGTGAATCTGCAGACATCGGAAGGGCCCGTCGCACTAGCATCTTTGCAAGAACAGGAGATGCCCGAATCCAACAGATTCACAACAGGCTGGCTAATCGTCTTCACAAAGTTCTGGCCCGCAGGAAAAGAATTCAAATTGACAACATGTTGGAAAACTTGGGTACCGATGTCTTTACTAATAACTCTCTGTGGAAAATTACTAAGAGATATAAGACATTGGCAACACCGAAATCGGCTATTAGGGACCCTTCACACTTAAAGCATTGCCGGTCAGTGCAGTCCTATTTTTAGTATTAATTTTTAATGCGGTATTGAGACTGGGGCATGTTCCAAGCCAATGGAAAAAGGCGAGGATATGTATGATCCATAAGACTGAAAAGAGTCCCTCATCCCTAGACTCGTACAGGCCCATTAGCTTGTTGCCTACGATTGGAAAATTCTTTGAACCTTGTTTGCTGACGAGACTGCTATCTATGGATAGAATTAAAGAAAAAATTCCCCCCTTTCAGTTCGGGTTCCGAAAATCTTATGGCACACCGGAACAGCTAAATAAGGTGGTGAATTTTATCCTCGAGGGTTTCGAAGCTAAGGAATACGTAGTGGCAGCGTACTTAGATATAAAACATGCAGAGTCTGGCATGATGGACTACTCTGCAAAATCAAACCCTTGTTGCCACCTAACTTAATTTGATTGTGCAAAGCTACTTGACAAACCGGTCCTTCTCCGTAGTTCTCGATGGAGTTGAGTCCAACATGAAGGCCATCAGAGCTGGCGTTCCTCAAGGGAGTGTGTTGGGGCCCACGCTCTACACCATATTTACCTATGACATGCCCACTGGCTCTACAATCGAAATCGAAGATCCGCACGACTTCACCATCGCCACTTTTGCAGATGACACAGCCATTTCATCAAGAGATGAATGTGTTTACGAAGCTACTGACGTCCTGCAGCAATACCTGCACAAATTTGAAATGTGGGCTAAGCGTTGGAATATTGGCATCAATTTAAATAAATGCGCCAATGTGCGCTCCGCAGGGATATATGTGCAGGAGTTTTCTTGCGCGGTCAATTGGTGACGCACCACAATAGCTACAAATACTTAGGGGTGCACTTAGACAGGCGCTTGAATTTCAGCAAACACATCACAAGTGTTTCAGGAACCCTGAAGAACAGATTGGGAAAACTAAGATGGCTTCTGAATAGTAGAAATGCGTTATCTTTAAAAAATAAAGTAACCATCTACAAACCATGCAAAGCTCTCGCCTGGCGTTACGGCATTCAGGTATACGGTATCAGGGTGTTTCAAGCAATCTGTCTGGTGCCCCCTGGTTTATGCGAACTGCCGATTTGGAAAATGACCTAGGAGTGCCCAAAGTCGGGGACGTCATAAATACACAGGCTGCAAATTATATAGCGCACCTGGGAAACCATCCAAATCGTCTGGCTAGACGCCTTCGAAGAAGGCGTCGAATTGGAGGAGTCCGAACGAGGAGGTGATTGCGAAGGACGCATCCAATCGATCTCCCAGATCGATTTATATAGTCACCATAGTAAATTTGTATATTAGACTTAATAGTAGAATAAGTAGTTTTGTAAATATTCATTCAAATTTAATTTAAGTTGTTACTCATAATAGCAGGAAAATTAAAATAATGGTAATAAGTTAAATTAAATAAAAAAAAAAATAAAATCAGGAAGCTGGTGCCGCAATAGTCTTGATAAATCGGAAGTATTTGCAAACAATCTTGAGCAACGATTCAGGCCGCACGACTTTGCACCTGCGAGTCACTGCAGGATAGTTGCGGAGGCATTGGATACACCGTTTCAAATGGCTTTGCCTTCAGATACTGTAACACTGGACGAAGTGAAGCAGCTGGTGTCAAAGCAAAAACACAATAAGGCCCCCCAGAACCATAAGACTCCTACCAGATCAAGCACTGTTGTTTTTGGTGCTTATTTTCAACAGCGACCTACGTGTGGGATACTTTCCGAGAGCCTGGAAGTCGGCAAACATTATTATGATCCTCAAGCCAGGAAAACAACCAACTGATGTGGACTCTTATAGGCCGATCAGCCTTCTTCCTTCACTGAGCAAAATAATGGAGAGGTTGAACCGGGTCTTGACATAAATATCTCCTACTAAAATTTAGACGATCTCCCCAGTATCACCCCTTAAACCACCCCCTTATAAGTTATCTTTAATTCATTTTTATGCTCTATCATAAATTATTTTGTTATTTTTAGTTTAATTTCTGATTAGTTTAAGTTGCCTTGTAAGGTAGCAGCACACTTATCTTTTGTTAAAATAATTTCATTATTATAATTACAAAAAAAAAACGAGAAAGAAGGGCTATCTTCGGCATGCCGAAGATCTAATACCCTTGCAGACCCAACCTTTTAATGCCGAGAAAATGGTTAAGGCCGAGTTTGGTCAAGGTATATTGATAAACAAAATAAAAGGCTTTTAATCAAAAACCGATTTAAATAAGATTTTGCAACAATAAAGAGAGCATAGTGAAATCTTTAAATGCCGTGTTTAATCTAAAAATCATGAAAAACATAAAATGCTCCATACAAAAAATTTAATAATATGATATAGTGGTCCGATCTTAATAGGATTTTGCATATATATGAGGGGCATAGTAAAACTAATAAATGCCGAGTTTGGTCAAGATATTTTGAAAAACAAAATGTTTTTCATACAAGATCCTACTTTTCGACAGATCGTTCCTATGGCACCTATATGATATAGTAGTCTGATCTTAATAGGATTTTGCATATATATGAGGGGCATAGTAAAACTAATAAATGCCGAGTTTGGTTAAGATATCTTGAAAAACAAAATGTTTTTTTATACAAAAACTTAATTTTCGACCGATCGTTCCTATGGCAGCTATATGCTATAGTGGTCCGACATATGTGCTGCGTGCAACAGACAGACGGACATGGCTATATCGACTCGGCTATTGATGCTGATCAAGAATATATATACTTTATGGGGTCGGTGATGTCTCCTTCTATGCGTTACACATTTCACGACAAAATTATAATACCCTCTGCAAGGGTATAATACTGTAGAATTTGAATGAATGTTACACCGCATTTAAATATCTAAAGAAAGCTCTAATGAAACCTATGTCAAGTAAACAAGCATGCGGAGCTCTTCTAACCCAAACTTATGGTGATAAACAACTTTCCGTAGCATACGCTTCACGTTCATTCACATCATCTTTTGTGAATCAAAAAAAAAAAAACACAAAACAAGAGTTAGCAGAAATTCATTGGCCAATAACCCATTTTTTTTTTGTTAGTCACCGTAGAAGAGTAAGGAGGAGACTCAAACGCCATCACCCTCAAGACCTCCTGAACCGGGTCTTGACATAAATATCTCTTACTAAAATTTAGACGATCTCCCCAGTATCACCCCTTAAACCACCCCCTTATAAGTTATCTTTAATTCATTGTTATGCTCTATCATAAATTATTTTGATATTTTTAGTTTAATTTCTGATTAGTTTAAGTTGTCTTGTAAGGTAGCAGCACACTTATCTTTTGTTAGATAAATTTCATTTTTCACAAAAAAAAAAAAAAAAAAAAAAAAATAACCATTTTAAATATATACAAATGTTGTTTACAACAACAGCATTGACAGCAACAGCAACAAAAATGCAAACACAGTGGCGTGTACAACAACAATTTGCTTGCAGCACACAACATGCTCGAACACGAACATGTTAGGCGCTAAGATCGAACAACATGCGCATGTTAACTTAACAGCATGCTTGTACGTGAGTTTTCATTCTGTTTTGTTATTGCTGTTAATGATAACTACTTGCACTTTAGCTCCAACTTTTTTGTTAAATTTTTTATTATGAAGAGGGAAATTAAGATAAGAATAATATTTGAAGGAATGTGAATGTAGATACCTTTCTTTATACGTATATATGGAATACTTCTGCTATTTTAAATTAATCAAGAAATTCTATTTTTACTGTGTAATTACAATATTTTAAAAAGACGTTGAATGCAAAAGCAATTAAAATTTCTCCCAAGCTGTGATAGTCTTTAAATGTTAGCCCAAATAACTCATTTTAAATATCAATATGTACATATATATAAATTTATTAATTTTTTCCAGTTTTTATGATTTTTCCAATATAAAAATTGCTTCTATATGGTATGAATACACAAATAACAGCTGTTGTCAACAATATAAAATAAAAAAAATTAAAACAGATTACAGACCACTTATTTATTTTCAATGGTAATTCCCCCCTTTTAAAATTAACTAGAATGAGGCTAGATTTGGAAGAGTATGAATTTACTGTAGCATAACTCAACGGAAAAGATAACTTTGTTGCAGATGCGTTATCTAGAATAACATAAAAGATTTACAAAATACCATAAGAAATGTGTGAAAGTCACCAAAGTAGACAAAAATCCTGCGCAGGAAAAGAACAAGGAAATTTTTCAACGCAAAGCCTTAATAAAGCTTCTCAGCTTTTTTAGATCCTTCACAAGCATTCTTGTATATGGATGACTTAATAGTCATCATTTGTTCCAAAAACCATATGGTCAAAAATTTAACAAATGTTTGACTTATGCAGGAAACACAACCTTAAATTATATCCAGAAAAATGTTGTTACATTTTGCAATTATTACAGACGTTTCATCAAACATTTTGCAGACCATTTAAGTCACATGACGAGAAAGAAGGGTTATCTTCGGCTCGCCGAAGACCTAATACTCTGCAGACCCAACCTTTTCACAATGCTCATAGTGCTTTGCCCGTATCTAAGAAGCACAGGGAAAATAGTGAATGCCGAGTCTGGTCGAGATATCTTAAAAAACAAAAAAAAATGTCATACAAGAACCTAGTTTTTGACCAATCGTTCCTATGGCAGCTATATGATATAGTAGTCCGATGTAAATAAGATTTTGGTTAAATGAAGGAAGCATAGTGAAATTTCTAAATGCCTTGCTTGATCAAAATATCTTGAATGACAAAAAAGTTTTCCACACAACTTAATTTTCGACCGATCGTTCATACGTATATATGAGGAGCATAGTAAAACTAATAAATGCTAATATTATCTTGATAAACAGAAATGTTTTTCATACAATAACCTAATTTTTGACCGATCGTTCCTACGGCAGCTATCCGATCTGAATAGTATTTGGCATATATATGGGGAGCATAATGAAACCAATAAATGCCGAGTTTGGTCAAGATATCTTGATAAACAAAAATGTTTTTCATACAACAATTTAATTTTCGACCGATCGTTCCTATGGCAGCTATATGATATAGTGGTCTGATCCAGCTGGTTCCGACATATGTACTGCGTGCAACAGAAAGAGGGACTTCTGCAAAGGTTCATAAAGATAGCTTTAAAACTGATAGACTAGTTCGCATAGAAACAGACAGACGGGAATGGATATACATATGTACTCGGCTGTTGATACTGATCAAGAATATATACTTTATGGGGTGGGAGATGTTTCCTTCTATGCGTTACACACTTTTAACGGCAAAATTATAATACCCTCTGCAAGGGTATAACAAGATTAAGTAAAAACGAGAAAGAAGGGCTATCTTCGGCATGCCGAAGATCTAATACCCTTGCAGACCCAACCTTTTAGTTTGGTCAAGATATCTTGAAAAACAAAATGTTTTTTCATACAAAAACTTAATTTTCGACCGATCGTTCCTATGGCAGCTATATGATATAGTGGTCTGATCTTAATAGGATTTTGGATATATATGAGGAGCTTAGTAAAACTAATAAATGCCGAGTTTGGTCAAGATATCTTGATAAACAAAATTTTTTCATACAAGAACTAAATTTTCGACCGATCGTTCCTATGGCAGCTATATGATATAGTGGTCCGATCTTAATAGGATTTTGCATATATATGAGGAGCATAGTAAAACTTATAAATGCCGAGTTTGGTCAAGATATCTTAAAAAACAAAATGTTTTTTCATACAAGAACTAAATTTTCGACCGATCGTTTCTATGGCAGCTATGTGCTATAGTGGTCCGATCCAGCTAGTTTTGACATATGTGCTGCGTGCAACAGAAAAAGGGACTTCTGCAAAGTTTCATTAAGATAGCTTTAAAACTGAGAGACTAGTTCGCATAGAAACAGACAGACGGACAGACGGACATGGCTATATCGACTCGGCTGTTGATGCTGATCAAGAATATATATACTTTATAGGGTCGGAGATGTCTCCTTCTATGTGTTACACATTTCACGACAAAATTATAATACCCTCTGCAAGGGTATAATACTGTAGAATTTGAATGAATGTTACACCGCATTTAAATATCTAAAGAAAGCTCTAATGAAACCTATGTCAAGTAAACAAGCATGCGGAGCTCTTCTAACCCAAACTTATGGTGATAAACAACTTTCCGTAGCATACGCTTCACGTTCATTCACATCATCTTTTGTGAATCCAAAAAAAAAACCACAAAACAAGAGTTGGCAGAAATTCATTGGCCAATAACCCATTTTTTTTGTTAGTCACCATAGAAGAGTAAGGAGGAGACTCAAACGCCATCACCCTCAAGACCTCCTGAAACGGGTCTTGACATAAATATCTCTTACTAAAATTTAGACGATCTCCCCAGTATCACCCCTTAAACCACCCCCTTATAAGTTATCTTTAATTCATTTTTATGCTCTATCATAAATTATTTTGTTATTTTTAGTTTAATTTCTGATTAGTTTAAGTTGCCTTGTAAGGTAGCAGCACACTTATCTTTTGTTAAAATAATTTCATTATTATAATTACAAAAAAAAAAAACGAGAAAGAAGGGCTATCTTCGGCATGCCGAAGATCTAATACCCTTGCAGACCCAACCTTTTAATGCCGAGAAAATGGTTAAGGCCGAGTTTGGTCAAGGTATATTGATAAACAAAATAAAAGGCTTTTAATCAAAAACCGATTTAAATAAGATTTTGCAACAATAAAGAGAGCATAGTGAAATCTTTAAATGCCGTGTTTAATCTAAAAATCATGAAAAACATAAAATGCTCCATACAAAAAATTTAATAATATGATATAGTGGTCCGATCTTAATAGGATTTTGCATATATATGAGGGGCATAGTAAAACTAATAAATGCCGAGTTTGGTTAAGATATCTTGAAAAACAAAATGTTTTTTTATACAAAAACTTAATTTTCGACCGATCGTTCCTATGGCAGCTATATGCTATAGTGGTCCGACATATGTGCTGCGTGCAACAGAAAAAGGGACTTGTGCAAAGTTTCATTAAGATAGCTTTAAAACTGAGAGACTAGTTCGCATAGAAACAGACAGACGGACATGGCTATATCGACTCGGCTATTGATGCTGATCAAGAATATATATACTTTATGGGGTCGGTGATGTCTCCTTCTATGCGTTACACATTTCACGACAAAATTATAATACCCTCTGCAAGGGTATAATACTGTAGAATTTGAATGAATGTTACACCGCATTTAAATATCTAAAGAAAGCTCTAATGAAACCTATGTCAAGTAAACAAGCATGCGGAGCTCTTCTAACCCAAACTTATGGTGATAAACAACTTTCCGTAGCATACGCTTCACGTTCATTCACATCATCTTTTGTGAATCCAAAAAAAAAAAACCACAAAACAAGAGTTGGCAGAAATTCATTGGCCAATAACCCATTTTTTTTTGTTAGTCACCATAGAAGAGTAAGGAGGAGACTCAAACGCCATCACCCTCAAGACCTCCTGAAACGGGTCTTGACATAAATATCTCTTACTAAAATTTAGACGATCTCCCCAGTATCACCCCTTAAACCACCCCCTTATAAGTTATCTTTAATTCATTTTTATGCTCTATCATAAATTATTTTGTTATTTTTAGTTTAATTTCTGATTAGTTTAAGTTGCCTTGTAAGGTAGCAGCACACTTATCTTTTGTTAAAATAATTTCATTATTATAATTACAAAAAAAAAAACGAGAAAGAAGGGCTATCTTCGGCATGCCGAAGATCTAATACCCTTGCAGACCCAACCTTTTAATGCCGAGAAAATGGTTAAGGCCGAGTTTGGTCAAGGTATATTGATAAACAAAATAAAAGGCTTTTAATCAAAAACCGATTTAAATAAGATTTTGCAACAATAAAGAGAGCATAGTGAAATCTTTAAATGCCGTGTTTAATCTAAAAATCATGAAAAACATAAAATGCTCCATACAAAAAATTTAATAATATGATATAGTGGTCCGATCTTAATAGGATTTTGCATATATATGAGGGGCATAGTAAAACTAATAAATGCCGAGTTTGGTCAAGATATTTTGAAAAACAAAATGTTTTTCATACAAGATCCTACTTTTCGACAGATCGTTCCTATTGCACCTATATGATATAGTAGTCTGATCTTAATAGGATTTTGCATATATATGAGGGGCATAGTAAAACTAATAAATGCCGAGTTTGGTTAAGATATCTTGAAAAACAAAATGTTTTTTTTATACAAAAACTTAATTTTCGACCGATCGTTCCTATGGCAGCTATATGCTATAGTGGTCCGACATATGTGCTGCGTGCAACAGAAAAAGGGACTTGTGCAAAGTTTCATTAAGATAGCTTTAAAACTGAGAGACTAGTTCGCATAGAAACAGACAGACGGACATGGCTATATCGACTCGGCTATTGATGCTGATCAAGAATATATATACTTTATGGGGTCGGTGATGTCTCCTTCTATGCGTTACACATTTCACGACAAAACTATATTACCCTCTGCAAGGGTATAATACTGTAGAATTTGAATGAATGTTACACCGCATTTAAATATCTAAAGAAAGCTCTAATGAAACCTATGTCAAGTAAACAAGCATGCGGAGCTCTTCTAACCCAAACTTATGGTGATAAACAACTTTCCGTAGCATACGCTTCACGTTCATTCACATCATCTTTTGTGAATCAAAAAAAAAAAAAAACACAAAACAAGAGTTAGCAGAAATTCATTGGCCAATAACCCATTTTTTTTTGTTAGTCACCGTAGAAGAGTAAGGAGGAGACTCAATCGCCATCACCCTCAAGACCTCCTGAACCGGGTCTTGACATAAATATCTCTTACTAAAATTTAGACGATCTCCCCAGTATCACCCCTTAAACCACCCCCTTATAAGTTATCTTTAATTCATTGTTATGCTCTATCATAAATTATTTTGATATTTTTAGTTTAATTTCTGATTAGTTTAAGTTGCCTTGTAAGGTAGCAGTACACTTATCTTTTGTTAAACAAATTTCATTCTTCGTAAAAAAAAAATAAAAAATAAATTACAAAAACTAACCCATTTTCGAATATATGTTTATACATATGTGGTCAACACTTCACTATTAAAACAGTTTACAGACCACTTATTTATTTTCAATAGTAAATCCCCCCTTTTAAAATTAACTAGAATGAGGCTAGATTTATAAGAGTATGAATTTACTGTAGCATATCTCAAGGGAAAAGATAACTTTGTTGCAGATGCGTTATCTAGAATAACATAAAAGATTTACAAAATACCATAACAAATGTGTGAAAGTCACCAAAGTAGACAAAAATCCTGCGCAGGAAAAGAACAAGGAAATTTGCCAACGCAAAGCCTTAATAAAGCTTCTCAGCTTTATTAGATCCTTCACAAGCATTCTTGTATATGTATGACTTAATAGACATCATTTGTTCCAAAAACCATATGATGAAAAATGTAACAAATGTTTATGACTTATGCAGGAAACACAACCTTAAATTACATCCAGAAAAATGCTCTTTCTTCATGCACGAAGTGACTTTTCTAGGTCATAAGTGTACTGCTCAAGGTATTTTACCAGATGACAAAAAGTACAATGTCATTGAAAAATACCCATGCCCTACGGACGCCAATTTGTTACAGTTTGCAATTATTACAGACGTTTCATCAAATATTTTGCAGACCATTCACGTCACATGACGTCACATGAAGGGAGCATAGTGAAATTTCTAAATGACTTGCTTGATCAAAATATCTTGAACGACAAAAAAGTTTTCCACACTATGGCAGCTATATGATATAGTCCGATGTAAATAAGATTTTGGTAAAATGAAGGGAGCATAGTGAAATTTCTAAATGCCTTGCTTGATCAAAATATCTTGAATGATAAAAAAGTTTTCCACACAACTTAATTTTCGACCGATCGTTAATACGTATATATGAGGAGCATAGTAAAACTAATAAATGCCGAGTTTGGTTAAGATATCTTGAAAAACAAATTGTTTTTTCATACAAAAACTTAATTTTCGACCGATCGTTCCTATGGCAGCTATATGATATAGTGGTCTGATCTTAATAGGATTTTGGATATATATGAGGAGCTTAGTAAAACTAATAAATGCCGAGTTTGGTCAAGATATCTTGATAAACAACATTTTTTTCATATGATATAGTGGTCCGATCTTAATAGGATTTTGCATATCTATTAAGATCGGACCTCTTTATCATATTATTAAGTTTTTGCATGGAGCATTTTTTGTTTTTCATGATTTTGCGATTAAACACGGCATTTAAAGATTTCACTATGCTCCCTTCATTTTTACAAAATCTTATTTACATCGGTTTTTGATTAAAAGCCTTTTTTTTTGTTTATCAATATACCTTGACCAAACTCGGCCTTTACCATTTTCTCGGCATTAAAAGGTTGGGTCTGCAAGGGTATTAGACCTTCGGCATGCCGAAGATAGCCCTTCTTTCTCGTTTTTAGTTTAATTTCTGATTAGTTTAAGTTGCCTTGTAAAGTAGCAGCACACTTATCTTTTGTTAAACAAATTTCATTTTTCATAAAAAAAAAAAAAAAATAGCCATTTTCGAATATATGTACATACAAATGTGGTCAACATTTCACTATTAAAACAGATTACAGACCACTTGTTTATTTTCAATGGTAATTCCCCCGCTTTAAAATTAACTAGAATGAGGCTAGATTTGTAAGAGTATGAATTTACTGTAGCATATCTCAATGGAAAAGATAACTTTGTTGCAGATGCGTTATCTAGAATAACATAAAAGATTTACAAAATACCATAAGAAATGTGTGAAAGTCACCAAAGTAGACAAAAATCCTGCGCAGGAAAAGAACAAGGAAATTTGCCAACGCAAAGCCTTAATAAAGCTTCTCAGCTTTATTAGATCCTTCGTAAGCATTCTTGTATATGGATGACTTAATAGTCATCATTTGTTCCAAAAAACCATATGGTCAAAAATTTAACAAATGTTTGACTTATGCAGGAAACACAACCTTAAATTATATCCAGAAAAATGTTGTTACATTTTGCAATTATTACAGACGTTTCATCAAACATTTTGCAGACCATTTAAGTCACATGACGAGAAAGAAGGGTTATCTTCGGCTCGCCGAAGACCTAATACTCTGCAGACCCAACCTTTTCACAATGCTCATAGTGCTTTGCCCGTATCTAAGAAGCACAGGGAAAATAGTGAATGCCGAGTCTGGTCGAGATATCTTAAAAAACAAAAAAAAATGTCATACAAGAACCTAGTTTTTGACCAATCGTTCCTATGGCAGCTATATGATATAGTAGTCCGATGTAAATAAGATTTTGGTTAAATGAAGGGAGCATAGTGAAATTTCTAAATGCCTTGCTTGATCAAAATATCTTGAATGACAAAAAAGTTTTCCACACAACTTAATTTTCGACCGATCGTTCATACGTATATATGAGGAGCATAGTAAAACTAATAAATGCTAATATTATCTTGATAAACAGAAATGTTTTTCATACAAATAACCTAATTTTTGACCGATCGTTCCTACGGCAGCTATCCGATCTGAATAGTATTTGGCATATATATGGGGAGCATAATGAAACCAATAAATGCCGAGTTTGGTCAAGATATCTTGATAAACAAAAATGTTTTTTATACAACAACTTAATTTTCGACCAATCGTTCCTATGGCAGTGGTCCGATCCAGCTGGTTCCGACATATGTACTGCGTGCAACAGAAAGAGGGACTTCTGCAAAGGTTCATAAAGATAGCTTTAAAACTGAGAGACTAGTTCGCATAGAAACAGACAGACGGCAAAATTATAATACCCTCTGCAAGGGTATAACAAGATTGAGTAAAAACGAGAAAGAAGGGCTATCTTCGGCATGCCGAAGATCTAATACCCTTGCAGACCCAACCTTTTAATGCCGAGAAAATGGTTAAGGCCGAGTTTGGTCAAGGTATATTGATAAACAAAAAAAAAGGCTTTTAATCAAAAACCGATGTAAATAAGATTTTGCAAAAATGAAGGGAGCATAGTGAAGTCTTTAAATGCCGTGTTTAATCTAAAAATCATGAAAAACATAAAATGCTCCATACAAAAAAATTAATAATATGATATAGTGGTCCGATCTTAATAGGATTTTGCATATATATGAGGGGCATAGTAAAACTAATAAATGCCGAGTTTGGTCAAGATATTTTGAAAAACAAAATGTTTTTCATACAAGATCCTACTTTTCGACAGATCGTTCCTATTGCACCTATATGATATAGTAGTCTGATCTTAATAGGATTTTGCATATATATGAGGGGCATAGTAAAACTAATAAATGCCGAGTTTGGTTAAGATATCTTGAAAAACAAAATGTTTTTTTATACAAAAACTTAATTTTCGACCGATCGTTCCTATGGCAGCTATATGCTATAGTGGTCCGACATATGTGCTGCGTGCAACAGAAAAAGGGACTTGTGCAAAGTTTCATTAAGATAGCTTTAAAACTGAGAGACTAGTTCGCATAGAAACAGACAGACGGACATGGCTATATCGACTCGGCTATTGATGCTGATCAAGAATATATATACTTTATGGGGTCGGTGATGTCTCCTTCTATGCGTTACACATTTCACGACAAAACTATATTACCCTCTGCAAGGGTATAATACTGTAGAATTTGAATGAATGTTACACCGCATTTAAATATCTAAAGAAAGCTCTAATGAAACCTATGTCAAGTAAACAAGCATGCGGAGCTCTTCTAACCCAAACTTATGGTGATACACAACTTTCCGTAGCATACGCTTCACGTTCATTCACATCATCTTTTGTGAATCAAAAAAAAAAAAACACAAAACAAGAGTTAGCAGAAATTCATTGGCCAATAACCCATTTTTTTTTGTTAGTCACCGTAGAAGAGTAAGTAGGAGACTCAATCGCCATCACCCTCAAGACCTCCTGAACCGGGTCTTGACATAAATATCTCTTACTAAAATTTAGACGATCTCCCCAGTATCACCCCTTAAACCACCCCCTTATAAGTTATCTTTAATTCATTGTTATGCTCTATCATAAATTATTTTGATATTTTTAGTTTAATTTCTGATTAGTTTAAGTTGCCTTGTAAGGTAGCAGCACACATATCTTTTGTTAAATAAATTTCATTTTCTCAGAAAAAAAAAATAAAAAATAAATTAAAAAAAAATAACCCATTTTCGAATATATGTAGGTTCTTTATTACTATAGAATTACAAAGTTTCTTATTATAATTTGTTTCAAAGTGGTTAACTTTTACAAATATGTTCAATATTATAAGATGATTGAATAATATTATTTTTAAGTTATTATGGGATGATTTTAGTTATAATTAAAACTTTAACTATTCTACGGACGACGAGTTCTTCAGTCAACTCCCAAATGCAAAGTGTCCGCTTTTCTTTTCGCGTTGCGCAGCCTGCTCTTTGACGCAAAAACTGCAAAGCTACAAATGAGTGAAGAGAGAGCGATCAGAAAGAACGACCGCTGCGCGTTGTTCTCTGTCGCTCGCCTTCTAGGGTTCCCACACTCGGCCCTCCTGACACGTCCTTCGACCCGAAGGAATCCCACATCTTCATATACTCTGAAACTGTTGTCGTCTTACACGGTCCTTCTCCACTGCCTAGTTTCTCAACTTCATAGCTACCATGATTCTTAACGTCCACCACCTTATATGGCCCCAAAAATTTTCCCTTTAATTTTAATCCCGTACCATACTGAGTGCGCTTTGTAGCTACTAAATCGTTTATTTTGTACTGAATATCCTTTTTCCTTTTTAGATCAAATTGCCTGCTGTTTTCATCTTGCAACTTTTGGATATTTTCCCGCGCCTGCTCACGCGTTACCCTTCGTTCGTCTTCCAACTCGTCGATCAAACTTTCTTTCACTAGTTTATTTAACTCTAGATCGTCTGGTAGACGCAGACCTGTTAGAATATTGAAAGGGGATACCTTTGTGCTCCTTGGGGCAGTCCGGTTGATCAATTGCTGAACTCTTCCCAAATGTTTATGCCAACTGCCAGGACTATCATAGCTTAACTTAGAAAGCATTGGCACGACTATTTTATGCATTCGCTCCACCTGACCATTTCCTCGCGGTACTCCGGTAGCTATAAGCAGATGCGCTATGCTTTGTTTCTTGCAATAGTCTTTAAAAAGATGTGACGTAAATGTAGTACCTCTATCAGAAACGATTCGCTCTGGATTTCCAAACAGGACTGATTGCCTTTCTAAGCAATTTAAAACTTCATCAACACCAGTGCTGCGGGTGGGGTACAACCACACAAATTTGGAGAACCCATCTACCACCACTAGAATGTGGTTATAACGTTTGCTGGTTAGCTCCATTGGCCCTACGTGATCGATATGATAAGTACACAATGGTCTGTCTCCCTTATCTATCGGGGTCAGAAATCCTTCCCTTTTCCCAGTTTTAGCATTCATAATAATGCATTCTATGCAACTATCTACAGTTCGGGCCACCTTCTCCTTTAGTTTTGGTATGAAATAGTTTTTCTCCACGAGATCCTGAGTCTTTTTAGCGGAAAAATTACCCTGCTTGTGTGCATTACGAATGATTTCCGTTTCCATTTGACACGGCACAACAATTAACTCCCAAATCGGGTCTTTACACAAGATTTTGTTTTCAATGTAGAAATCTTCATGCCCCTTTTCCTCAACAATTTGGCGAATTATCTTTGTCCATTCATCCCCCAACTGTGCTTCTCTCAAACGATGTACCAAGCTATCGGTCAACACGTAGCAGGAAACACGGCTCAAGGCGTCAACATGACGCATTTTGGAACCCGAACGATGCTCAATTTCATAGTCGAAGTCTTGAAAGTACATTGCCCATCTGGCTACACGCAAAGGCACTTCTTTTTTCCTCATCATCATTGTAAACGCATTGCAATCGGTTATGCTTTTAAACTTTATGCCTAATACGTACACACGCCATTTTATTAGAGCAGACATGACGGCAAGAACTTCTAATTCGTATGATTCGTACTTTTCTTCAGCTGCATTTGTCTTACGTCTCATATATTGAACAGGATGAAACAAACAGTCTTCTGGGTCTTTCTGCAACAATACTCCACCAAAACCAAACTTGCTAGCATCCGTGTGAATTTCCGTTTGTAACTTAGGACTATACAATTTTAATACAGGTCCACTGGTCAAAGCTGCTTTCAATTGCTCAAATGCGACATGCTGCAAGTCTTTAAATTCAAACATTGCATCCTTTCGCAAAATGTCGGACAACGGTTTTGCAGTTACTGCGTACCCCTCTACAAACCTACGAAAATAGGATGTCAGCCCCAAAAATCGCTGAATATCCTTTTTATCCCGGGGTATCGGAAAATTTGCAACAGCCTGGGTCTTTTCCTTGCTCGGAGTTATAGTGCCCTTTTGCACTATATACCCTAAGAAGCTAACTTTCCCTTGCAACAGTTGACACTTCGACCAATTTATGCGTAGACCATTCTTTCCTGCAACTTGCAACACTCTTTTGAGCTTCACCAGGCCCTCTTCAACATTGCTGCTCGGAATTATGATGTCGTCCATATAAACGACCGCATCATTATTTTGGATTGATTCTCGCATAACTGCCATTATAAATTTAGTAAACACTGCTGGAAAGTTTGAAATTCCGAAAGGCACGTATAAAAATTCATACTGCCCATTTTGAGTCACAAATGAAGTATATTTTTGCGAGCCTGTTTCAACTGGTACATGGAAAAATCCATTTGTCAAATCTAGTGTAGTGAAAATTGACGCACCTTGCAGCTTCTCAATTAGAGTATCCATTTGAGGCATAGGAAAATTATCAGGAATCACCTTTTCGTTTAGCTTACGGTAGTCGCAGCACAAACGCTTTTTGCCATTCTTTTTGGCCACTAAAACAACTGGTGAGGCGTACTCTGACATACTGGGCTTGATAATTTTCTCCGCTAGCCATTCTTTCACTTGCTCATCAACAATTTTCTGATCACACACGGCTATACGTCTCGGATGCTAAATTACAGGCAGCTCGTCTGTTAAAAGAATCTTCATCTCAATTGGAGAGCTTGGATTTCTGATTGGTTTATACGAATGTACTAGTTGCTTAACCTCTTTTTGTTGCAACTTACTCAAATGTGAAACATCTAATTCGATCGTAACCGCCTCTAGGTCCACAGTTAACATGCACATACTTTCAAACTCATGAAACAGTTCAAGACAAGAACTATTGTCAGCGCTGATCATTTAATTTTCTGCATCAGCTTTCGGTTTTAATAAAGTCCCCTTTTGAGTCACTTGCAAGTCAACATAATCCAAAATGGTTCTGCCAAGAATTGCTTCGAAACTTATATCCTCATCTGGTACGACATGAAATTCGATTTCCATTTGAATGTAATCAATCTTGACGGGTATTATAAAGCTTCCAAACGTCAGAATTTGGCTGTCAGCTACACCCGTTAGAGTCTTAGAACATCCGTTTAACTGTCTGATTCCTAACTTCCGATAGACACACCTACGCATAAGACACAGGTCCGCTCCGGTATCCACTAAACCTTTGCAAATCACTGCGCCACAAACGACATCTTTTAATTCTAAGCCAGAAGAAGGAATGTGCTTAATAACTTTAACATCCACATTTCGTCTCGGACAACATTCGTCGATTTTTCTTGTTTATATTGGCTCTCACCATTACACTGCACGGCACGGTGTCCTGGCTTACCACATTTAAAACAAGAAAAAGTATTTTTGGGACAGTCCTTTATTACATGTGAGTCGGCACCACATTTAAAACATTTACGGCTTTTGTTTGCTTGAAAATATTGACCCACGGTAGGCTCTCTTTTTGCAATTGTCGATCCAGGTGTACTGGGCGGTGCGCAAGAACCACGAACTTTCTGATAGGTTTCTATTTGAGCTTTCAACTTTTTGATTGTTCGAGCTTGATACAATAGCGATTTGTTAGTTTTAGAATCCGGTATGCCTTCTATAAAATAGTCAATCAAACTCTCATCCTCGAGATCGATAGATTTTGCTATTTCCATCAACGCATATAAAAATTCTAACAATGTCTCGCCCTTTTTCTGCTGTCGCTTTCCCAAACGTCTATGAACTTCTGCTGATGACAATTTTACCTCAAATTCATTTTTCAATGCGTTCTTTAGCGCTTCCCAGTTATTAATACCCCGCTGACTACGAATAAATGATTTAGCGGCACCCTCAAGCAACTGTTTGGCATAGATAAATAACTGTAAGTCGCTCCACTGTACTGTTATAGCGCATTCTTCTAACTCACTCACCCACTGTTTAATATCTCTCGAACTCGACCCATCAAATTTATACACGCTACCCTCAACATCTTTCAGCGTAAACCACGACCTAGCTCTTTCAGGACTCTGCATCAAAGGTGCTGTATTCACCGACGTATCATCACCTGAACCCTCTTCTTCTATTTCCATGCCATAATGTTCAAATAGTCTTGCTTGCAGTTCAGCTTTGCGTCCTGCAGTACTCAATTGCAATTCTGTGTATTTTTCGCGTAATTGATCGACACGAAGACTTAGAATCTCGTTTCTCTCCATCTCACAAAATTGTCACACGGTTACTCAGATTTTAGGTTTTCAAATTATTCTTATTTACTATTTTCAGATTTAATATTCTTACATGTAAATTTTCAGCACAACAGCTTCAGTTTGTCCTATGTTAGTTAGTAATAACAGCGGCTGCTCTCTTTTGTAGCTTAAGTTTAACAGCCTCGACGGACACTCTCTTTTGTATCTTGAGTTTAACAGCGCTAAGGGCCGTTTATTTTTGAATTTGTTCTCAGCTGTTATCAAAATGTTAAAACTATGTTAATGAATAATGTCGATGAACATAAAACAATTATGCCAACAAATAATTTTAAATTTCTTCCGTGTTTCGTGTCACCGTCCGTGACTAAATTTCTTAGGTAATAATGTACGATCTGTCTTCGCAAGATACACCACTTGCTAAGGTCAGCACAAATAGTAAAATTTTATTTTGCAGCGCTGCTGCAGCTCACCCCACGATTTGGACGCTTCCCAACGCTCCCACGAAGGACTCTGTCGCTACGCACTGGCTCATCTGCCTGCGTAACTGCTAATACCAACTCTGCTCCAGCCTTCTATTACGCTCGACCACCTTGCCAGCGTACCAAGAAATTGCTGCTGTCTATTTCACGCCTTGGCCAACTTGCCTGCGTTTCTCATAGATGACCAGCTGCTTTGATCGTTTTGGTTTCCCTTACGCACCGGCTCATCTGCCTGCGTAACAGCAAAACGCCAACTCTTCTCTCTTCTCGGTCTTTCTGTCTGCTTCGCTTTTTGCGATGCATACACACAAAGTCCGGATTTCACCAGAAATTTATTTTTTGAATTACGTTTCACTGAGCGTCTGTTGCTATATCGCTCACACTTTACTTTGCACTTCTCTCTTCTCGTTCTTTCGGTCTGCTTCGCTTTTGGCGATGCATACACACAAAGTCCGGATTTCACTAGAAATTTATTTTTTGGAATAACGTTTCACTGAGCGTCTGTTGCTATTTCTCTCACACTTTACTTTGCACTCTGTTTCTCCAACTTTACACGTCTTTTATATCGACCTTTACGATGATGTTTTCCTTTTAAATTCACTCACTTTGTCTCATTGTTTTAATTGTAACTTGGATACATCCCGGACGAGCCCCCAATTTGTAGGTTCTTCATTACTATAGAATTACAAAGTTTCTTATTATAATTTGTTTTAAAGTGGTTAACTTTTACAAATATGTTTAATATTATAAGATGATTGATTAATATTATTTTAAGTTATTATGGGATGATTTTAGTTATAATTAAAACTTTAACTATTCTACGGACGACGAGTTCTTCAGTCAACTCCCAAATGCAAAGTGTCCGCTTTTTCTTTTCGCGCAAATGAGCGAAGAGAGAGCATTCAGAAAGAACGACCGCTGCGCGTTGTTCTCTGTCGCTCGCCTTCTAGGGTTCCCACATTCGGCCCTCCTGACACGTCCTTCGACCCGAAGGAATCCCACATCTTCATATACTCTGAAACTGTTGTCGTCTTACACGGTCCTTCTCCACTGCCTAGTTTCTCAACTTCATATCTACCATGATTCTTAACGTCCACCACCTTATATGGCCCCAAAAATTTTCCCTTTAATTTTAATCCCGTACTATACTGAGTGCGCTTTGTAGCTACTAAATCGTTTATTTTGTACTGAATATCCTTTTTCCTTTTTAGATCAAATTGCCTGCTGTTTTCATCTTGCAACTTTTGGATATTTTCCCGCGCCTGCTCACGCGTTACCTTTCGTTCGTCTTCCAACTCGTCGATCAAACTTTCTTTCACTAGTTTATTTAACTCTAGATCGTCTGGTAGACGCAGACCTGTTAGAATATTGAAAGGGGATACCTTTGTGCTCCTTGGGGCAGTCCGGTTGATCAATTGCTGAACTCTTCCCAAATGTTTATGCCAGGACTATCATAGCTTAACTTAGAAAGCATTGGCACGACTATTTTATGCATTCGCTCCACCTGACCATTTCCTCGCGGTACTCCGGTAGCTATAAGCAGATACGCTATGCTTTGTTTCTTGCAATAGTCTTTAAAAAGATGTGACGTAAATGTAGTACCTCTATCAGAAACGATTCGCTCTGGATTTCCAAACAGGACTGATTGCCTTTCTAAGCAATTTAAAACTTCATCAACACCAGTGCTGCGGGTGGGGTACAACCACACAAATTTGGAGAACCCATCTACCACCACTAGAATGTGGTTATAACGTTTGCTGGTTAGCTCCATTGGCCCTACGTGATCGATATGATAAGTACACAATGGTCTGTCTCCCTTATCTATCGGGGTCAGAAATCCTTCCCTTTTCCCAGTTTTAGCATTCATAATAATGCATTCTATGCAACTATCTACAGTTCGGGCCACCTTCTCCTTTAGTTTTGGTATGAAATAGTTTTTCTCCACGAGATCCTGAGTCTTTTTTAGCGGAAAAATGACCCTGCTTGTGTGCATTACGAATGATTTCCGTTTCCATTTGACACGGCACAACAATTAACTCCCAAATCGGGTCTTTACACAAGATTTTGTTTTCAATGTAGAAATCTTCATGCCCCTTTTCCTCAACAATTTGGCGAATTATCTTTGTCCATTCATCCCCCAACTGTACTTCTCTCAAACGATGTACCAAGCTATCGGTCAACACGTAGCAGGAAACACGGCTCAAGGCGTCAACATGACGCATTTTGGAACCCGAACGATGCTCAATTTCATAGTCGAAGTCTTGAAAGTACATTGCCCATCTGGCTACACGCAAAGGCACTTCTTTTTTCCTCATCATCATTGTAAACGCATTGCAATCGGTTATGATTTTAAACTTTATGCCTAATACGTACACACGCCATTTTATTAGAGCAGACATGACGGCAAGAACTTCTAATTCGTATGATTCGTACTTTTCTTCAGCTGCATTTGTCTTACGTCTCATATATTGAACAGGATGAAACAAACAGTCTTCTGGGTCTTTCTGCAACAATACTCCACCAAAACCAAACTTGCTAGCATCCGTGTGAATTTCCGTTTGTAACTTAGGACTATACAATTTTAATACAGGTCCACTGGTCAAAGCTGCTTTCAATTGCTCAAATGCGACATGCTGCAAGTCTTTAAATTCAAACATTGCATCCTTTCGCAAAATGTCGGACAACGGTTTTGCAGTTACTGCGTACCCCTCTACAAACCTACGAAAATAGGATGTCAGCCCCAAAAATCGCTGAATATCCTTTTTATCCCGGGGTATCGGAAAATTTGCAACAGCCTGGGTCTTTTCCTTGCTCGGAGTTATAGTGCCCTTTTGCACTATATACCCTAAGAAGCTAACTTTCCCTTGCAACAGTTGACACTTCGACCAATTTATGCGTAGACCATTCTTTCCTGCAACTTGCAACACTCTTTTGAGCTTCACCAGGCCCTCTTCAACATTGCTGCTCGGAATTATGACGTCGTCCATATAAACGACCGCATCATTATTTTGGATTGATTCTCGCATAACTGCCATTATAAATTTAGTAAACACTGCTGGAGAGTTTGAAATTCCGAAAGGCACGTATAAAAATTCATACTGCCCATTTTGAGTCACAAATGAAGTATATATTTGCGAGCCTGTTTCAACTGGTACATGGAAAAATCCATTTGTCAAATCTAGTGTAGTGAAAATTGACGCACCTTGCAGCTTCTCAATTAGAGTATCCATTTGAGGCATAGGAAAATTATCAGGAATCACCTTTTCGTTTAGCTTACGGTAGTCGCAGCACAAACGCTTTTTGCCATTCTTTTTGGCCACTAAAACAACTGGTGAGGCGTACTCTGACATACTGGGCTTGATAATTTTCTCCGCTAGCCATTCTGTCACTTGCTCATCAACAATTTTCTGATCACACACGGCTATACGTCTCGGATGCTAAATTACAGGCAGCTCGTCTGTTAAAAGAATCTTCATCTCAATTGGAGAGCTTGGATTTCTGATTGGTTTATACGAATGTACTAGTTGCTTAACCTCTTTTTGTTGCAACTTACTCAAATGTGAAACATCTAATTCGATCGTAACCGCCTCTAGGTCCACAGTTAACATGCACATACTTTCAAACTCATGAAACAGTTCAAGACAAGAACTATTGTCAGCGCTGATCATTTAATTTTCTGCATCAGCTTTCGGTTTTAATAAAGTCCCCTTTTTAGTCACTTGCAAGTCAACATAATCCAAAATGGTTCTGCCAAGAATTGCTTCGAAACTTATATCCTCATTTGGTACGACATGAAATTCGATTTCCATTTGAATGTAATCAATCTTGACGGGTATTATAAAGCTTCCAAACGTCAGAATTTGGCTGTCAGCTACACCCGTTAGAGTCTTAGAACATCCGTTTAACTGTCTGATTCCTAACTTCCGATAGACACACCTACGCATAAGACACAGGTCCGCTCCGGTATCCACTAAACCTTTGCAAATCACTGCGCCACAAACGACATCTTTTAATTCTAAGCCAGAAGAAGGAATGTGCTTAATAACTTTAACATCCACATTTCGTCTCGGACAACATTCGTCGATTTTTCTTGTTTATATTGGCTCTCACCATTACACTGCACGGCACGGTGTCCTGGCTTACCACATTTAAAACAAGAAAAAGTATTTTTGGGACAGTCCTTTATTACATGTGAGTCGGCACCACATTTAAAACATTTACGGCTTTTGTTTGCTTGAAAATATTGACCCACGGTAGGCTCTCTTTTTGCAATTGTCGATCCAGGTGTACTGGGCGGTGCGCAAGAACCACGAACTTTCTGATTGGTTTCTATTTGAGCTTTCAACTTTTTGATTGTTCGAGCTTGATACAATAGCGATTTGTTAGTTTTAGAATCCGGTATGCCTTCTATAAAATAGTCAATCAAACTCTCATCCTCGAGATCGATAGATTTTGCTATTTCCATCAACGCATATAAAAATTCTAACAATGTCTCGCCCTTTTTCTGCTGTCGCTTTCCCAAACGTCTATGAACTTCTGCTGATGACAATTTTACCTCAAATTCATTTTTCAATGCGTTCTTTAGCGCTTCCCAGTTATTAATACCCCGCTGACTACGAATAAATGATTTAGCGGCACCCTCAAGCAACTGTTTGGCATAGATAAATAACTGTAAGTCGCTTCACTGTACTGTTATAGCGCATTCTTCTAACTCACTCACCCACTGTTTAATATCTCTCGAACTCGACCCATCAAATTTATACACGCTACCCTCAACATCTTTCAGCGTAAAACACGACCTAGCTCTTTCAGGACTCTGCATCAAAGGTGCTGTATTCACCGACGTATCATCACCTGAACCCTCTTCTTCTATTTCCATGCCATAATGTTCAAATAGTCTTGCTTGCAGTTCAGCTTTGCGTCCTGCAGTACTCAATTGCCATTCTGTGAATTTTTCACGTAATTGATCGACACGAAGACTTAGAATCTCGTTTCTCTCCATCTCACAAAATTGTCACACGGTTACTCAGATTTTAGGTTTTCAAATTATTCTTATTTACTATTTTCATATTTGATATTCTTACATGTAAATTTTCAGCACAACAGCTTCAGTTTGTCCTATGTTAGTTAGTAATAACAGCGGCTGCTCTCTTTTGTAGCTTAAGTTTAACAGCCTCGACGGACACTCTCTTTTGAATCTTGAGTTTAACAGCGCTAAGGGCCGTTTATTTTTGAATTTGTTCTCAGCTGTTATCAAAATGTTAAAACTATGTTAATGAATAATGTCGATGAACATAAAACAATTATGCCAACAAATAATTTTAATTTTCTTCCGTGTTTCGTGTCACCGTCCGTGACTAAATTTCTTAGGTAATAATGTACGATCTGTCTTCGCAAGATACACCACTTGCTAAGGTCAGCACAAATAGTAAAATTTTATTTTGCAGCGCTGCTGCAGCTCACCCCACGATTTGGACGCTTCCCAACGCTCCCCACGAAGGACTCTGTCGCTACGCACTGGCTCATCTGCCTGCGTAACTGCTAATACCAACTCTGCTCCAGCCTTCTATTACGCTCGACCACCTTGCCAGCGTACCAAGAAATTGCTGCTGTCTATTTCACGCCTTGGCCAACTTGCCTGCGTTTCTCATAGATGACCAGCTGCTTTGATCGTTTTGGTTTCCCTTACGCACCGGCTCATCTGCCTGCGTAACAGCAAAACGCCAACTCTTCTCTCTTCTCGGTCTTTCTGTCTGCTTCGCTTTTTGGCGATGCATACACACAAAGTCCGGATTTCACCAGAAATTTATTTTTTGGAATTACGTTTCACTGAGCGTCTGTTGCTATTTCGCTCACACTTTACTTTGCACTTCTCTCTTCTCGTTCTTTCGGTCTGCTTCGCTCTTGGCGATGCATACACACAAAGTCCGGATTTCACTAGAAATTTATTTTTTGGAATAACGTTTCACTGAGCGTCTGTTGCTATTTCGGCTCACACTTTACTTTGCACTCTGTTTCTCCAACTTTACACGTCTTTTATATCGACCTTTACGATGATGTTTTCCTTTTAAATTCACTCACTTTGTCTCATTGTTTTAATTGTAACTTGGATACATCCCGGACGAGCCCCCAATTTGTAGGTTCTTCATTACTATAGAATTACAAAGTTTCTTATTATAATTTGTTTTAAAGTGGTTAACTTTTACAAATATGTTTAATATTATAAGATGATTGATTAATATTATTTTTAAGTTATTATGGGATGATTTTAGTTATAATTAAAACTTTAACTATTCTACGGACGACGAGTTCTTCAGTCAACTCCCAAATGCAAAGTGTACGCTTTTCTTTTCGCGCAAATGAGCGAAGAGAGAGCATTCAGAAAGAACGACCGCTGCGCGTTGTTCTCTGTCGCTCGCCTTCTAGGGTTCCCACATTCGGCCCTCCTGACACGTCCTTCGACCCGAAGGAATACCACATCTTCATATACTCTGAAACTGTTGTCGTCTTACACGGTCCTTCTCCACTGCCTAGTTTCTCAACTTCATATCTACCATGATTCTTAACGTCCACCACCTTATATGGCCCCAAAAATTTTCCCTTTAATTTTAATCCCGTACCATACTGAGTGCGCTTTGTAGCTACTAAATCGTTTATTTTGTACTGAATATCCTTTTTCCTTTTTAGATCAAATTGCCTGCTGTTTTCATCTTGCAACTTTTGGATATTTTCCCGCGCCTGCTCACGCGTTACCTTTCGTTCGTCTTCCAACTCGTCGATCAAACTTTCTTTCACTAGTTTATTTAACTCTAGATCGTCTGGTAGACGCAGACCTGTTAGAATATTGAAAGGGGATACCTTTGTGCTCCTTGGGGCAGTCCGGTTGATCAATTGCTGAACTCTTCCCAAATGTTTATGCCAACTGCCAGGACTATCATAGCTTAACTTAGAAAGCATTGGCACGACTATTTTATGCATTCGCTCCACCTGACCATTTCCTCACGGTACTCCGGTAGCTATAAGCAGATGCGCTATGCTTTGTTTCTTGCAATAGTCTTTAAAAAGATGTGACGTAAATGTAGTACCTCTATCAGAAACGATTCGCTCTGGATTTCCAAACAGGACTGATTGCCTTTCTAAGCAATTTAAAACTTCATCAACACCAGTGCTGCGGGTGGGGTACAACCACACAAATTTGGAGAACCCATCTACCACCACTAGAATGTGGTTATAACGTTTGCTGGTTAGCTCCATTGGCCCTACGTGATCGATATGATAAGTACACAATGGTCTGTCTCCCTTATCTATCGGGGTCAGAAATCCTTCCCTTTTCCCAGTTTTAGCATTCATAATAATGCATTCTATGCAACTATCTACAGTTCGGGCCACCTTCTCCTTTAGTTTTGGTATGAAATAGTTTTTCTCCACGAGATCCTGAGTCTTTTTAGCGGAAAAATGACCCTGCTTGTGTGCATTACGAATGATTTCCGTTTCCATTTGACACGGCACAACAATTAACTCCCAAATCGGGTCTTTACACAAGATTTTGTTTTCAATGTAGAAATCTTCATGCCCCTTTTCCTCAACAATTTGGCGAATTATCTTTGTCCATTCATCCCCCAACTGTGCTTCTCTCAAACGATGTACCAAGCTATCGGTCAACACGTAGCAGGAAACACGGCTCAAGGCGTCAACATGACGCATTTTGGAACTCGAACGATGCTCAATTTCATAGTCGAAGTCTTGAAAGTACATTGCCCATCTGGCTACACGCAAAGGCACTTCTTTTTCCTCATCGTCATTGTAAACGCATTGCAATCGGTTATGATTTTAAACTTTATGCCTAATACGTACACACGCCATTTTATTAGAGCAGACATGACGGCAAGAACTTCTAATTCGTATGATTCGTACTTTTCTTCAGCTGCATTTGTCTTACGTCTCATATATTGAACAGGATGAAACAAACAGTCTTCTGGGTCTTTCTGCAACAATACTCCACCAAAACCAAACTTGCTAGCATCCGTGTGAATTTCCGTTTGTAACTTAGGACTATACAATTTTAATACAGGTCCACTGGTCAAAGCTGCTTTCAATTGCTCAAATGCGACATGCTGCAAGTCTTTAAATTCAAACATTGCATCCTTTCGCAAAATGTCGGACAACGGTTTTGCAGTTACTGCGTACCCCTCTACAAACCTACGAAAATAGGATGTCAGCCCCAAAAATCGCTGAATATCCTTTTTATCCCGGGGTATCGGAAAATTTGCAACAGCCTGGGTCTTTTCCTTGCTCGGAGTTATAGTGCCCTTTTGCACTATATACCCTAAGAAGCTAACTTTCCCTTGCAACAGTTGACACTTCGACCAATTTATGCGTAGACCATTCTTTCCTGCAACTTGCAACACTCTTTTGAGCTTCACCAGGCCCTCTTCAACATTGCTGCTCGGAATTATGACGTCGTCCATATAAACGACCGCATCATTATTTTGGATTGATTCTCGCATAACTGCCATTATAAATTTAGTAAACACTGCTGGAGAGTTTGAAATTCCGAAAGGCACGTATAAAAATTCATACTGCCCATTTTGAGTCACAAATGAAGTATATTTTTTGCGAGCCTGTTTCAACTGGTACATGGAAAAATCCATTTGTCAAATCTAGTGTAGTGAAAATTGACGCACCTTGCAGCTTCTCAATTAGAGTATCCATTTGAGGCATAGGAAAATTATCAGGAATCACCTTTTCGTTTAGCTTACGGTAGTCGCAGCACAAACGCTTTTTGCCATTCTTTTTGGCCACTAAAACAACTGGTGAGGCGTACTCTGACATACTGGGCTTGATAATTTTCTCCGCTAGCCATTCTTTCACTTGCTCATCAACAATTTTCTGATCACACACGGCTATACGTCTCGGATGCTAAATTACAGGCAGCTCGTCTGTTAAAAGAATCTTCATCTCAATTGGAGAGCTTGGATTTCTGATTGGTTTATACGAATGTACTAGTTGCTTAACCTCTTTTTGTTGCAACTTACTCAAATGTGAAACATCTAATTCGATCGTAACCGCCTCTAGGTCCACAGTTAACATGCACATACTTTCAAACTCATGAAACAGTTCAAGACAAGAACTATTGTCAGCGCTGATCATTTAATTTTCTGCATCAGCTTTCGGTTTTAATAAAGTCCCCTTTTTAGTCACTTGCAAGTCAACATAATCCAAAATGGTTCTGCCAAGAATTGCTTCGAAACTTATATCCTCATTTGGTACGACATGAAATTCGATTTCCATTTGAATGTAATCAATCTTGACGGGTATTATAAAGCTTCCAAACGTCAGAATTTGGCTGTCAGCTACACCCGTTAGAGTCTTAGAACATCCGTTTAACTGTCTGATTCCTAACTTCCGATAGACACACCTACGCATAAGACACAGGTCCGCTCCGGTATCCACTAAACCTTTGCAAATCACTGCGCCACAAACGACATCTTTTAATTCTAAGCCAGAAGAAGGAATGTGCTTAATAACTTTAACATCCACATTTCGTCTCGGACAACATTCGTCGATTTTTCTTGTTTATATTGGCTCTCACCATTACACTGCACGGCACGGTGTCCTGGCTTACCACATTTAAAACAAGAAAAAGTATTTTTGGGACAGTCCTTTATTACATGTGAGTCGGCACCACATTTAAAACATTTACGGCTTTTGTTTGCTTGAAAATATTGACCCACGGTAGGCTCTCTTTTTGCAATTGTCGATCCAGGTGTACTGGGCGGTGCGCAAGAACCACGAACTTTCTGATAGGTTTCTATTTGAGCTTTCAACTTTTTGATTGTTCGAGCTTGATACAATAGCGATTTGTTAGTTTTAGAATCCGGTATGCCTTCTATAAAATAGTCAATCAAACTCTCATCCTCGAGATCGATAGATTTTGCTATTTCCATCAACGCTTATAAAAATTCTAACAATGTCTCGCCCTTTTTCTGCTGTCGCTTTCCCAAACGTCTATGAACTTCTGCTGATGACAATTTTACCTCAAATTCATTTTTCAATGCGTTCTTTAGCGCTTCCCAGTTATTAATACCCCGCTGACTACGAATAAATGATTTAGCGGCACCCTCAAGCAACTGTTTGGCATAGATAAATAACTGTAAGTCGCTCCACTGTACTGTTATAGCGCATTCTTCTAACTCACTCACCCACTGTTTAATATCTCTCGAACTCGACCCATCAAATTTATACACGCTACCCTCAACATCTTTCAGCGTAAAACACGACCTAGCTCTTTCAGGACTCTGCATCAAAGGTGCTGTATTCACCGACGTATCATCACCTGAACCCTCTTCTTCTATTTCCATGCCATAATGTTCAAATAGTCTTGCTTGCAGTTCAGCTTTGCGTCCTGCAGTACTCAATTGCCATTCTGTGAATTTTTCGCGTAATTGATCGACACGAAGACTTAGAATCTCGTTTCTCTCCATCTCACAAAATTGTCACACGGTTACTCAGATTTTAGGTTTTCAAATTATTCTTATTTACTATTTTCAGATTTGATATTCTTACATGTAAATTTTCAGCACAACAGCTTCAGTTTGTCCTATGTTAGTTAGTAATAACAGCGGCTGCTCTCTTTTGTAGCTTAAGTTTAACAGCCTCGACGGACACTCTCTTTTGAATCTTGAGTTTAACAGCGCTAAGGGCCGTTTATTTTTGAATTTGTTCTCAGCTGTTATCAAAATGTTAAAACTATGTTAATGAATAATGTCGATGAACATAAAACAATTATGCCAACAAATAATTTTAATTTTCTTCCGTGTTTCGTGTCACCGTCCGTGACTAAATTTCTTAGGTAATAATGTACGATCTGTCTTCGCAAGATACACCACTTGCTAAGGTCAGCACAAATAGTAAAATTTTATTTTTGCAGCGCTGCTGCAGCTCACCCCACGATTTGGCCGCTTCCCAACGCTCCCACGAAGGACTCTGTCGCTACGCACTGGCTCATCTGCCTGCGTAACTGCTAATACCAACTCTGCTCCAGCCTTCTATTACGCTCGACCACCTTGCCAGCGTACCAAGAAATTGCTGCTGTCTATTTCACGCCTTAGCCAACTTGCCTGCGTTTCTCATAGATGACCAGCTGCTTTGATCGTTTTGGTTTCCCTTACGCACCGGCTCATCTGCCTGCGTAACAGCAAAACGCCAACTCTTCTCTCTTCTCGGTCTTTCTGTCTGCTTCGCTTTTGGCGATGCATACACACAAAGTCCGGATTTCACCAGAAATTTATTTTTTGGAATTACGTTTCACTGAGCGTCTGTTGCTATTTCGCTCACACTTTACTTTGCACTTCTCTCTTCTCGTTCTTTCGGTCTGCTTCGCTTTTGGCGATGCATACACACAAAGTCCGGATTTCACTAGAAATTTATTTTTTGGAATAACGTTTCACTGAGCGTCTGTTGCTATTTCTCTCACACTTTACTTTGCACTCTGTTTCTCCAACTTTACACGTCTTTTATATCGACCTTTACGATGATGTTTTCCTTTTAAATTCACTCACTTTGTCTCATTGTTTTAATTGTAACTTGGATACATCCCGGACGAGCCCCCAATTTGTAGGTTCTTCATTACTATAGAATTACAAAGTTTCTTATTATAATTTGTTTTAAAGTGGTTAACTTTTACAAATATGTTTAATATTATAAGATGATTGATTAATATTATTTTTAAGTTATTATGGGATGATTTTAGTTATAATTAAAACTTTAACTATTCTACGAACGACGAGTTCTTCAGTCAACTCCCAAATGCAAAGTGTCCGCTTTTCTTTTCGCGCAAATGAGCGAAGAGAGAGCATTCAGAAAGAACGACCGCTGCGCGTTGTTCTCTGTCGCTCGCCTTCTAGGGTTCCCACATTCGGCCCTCCTGACACGTCCTTCGACCCGAAGGAATCCCACATCTTCATATACTCTGAAACTGTTGTCGTCTTACACGGTCCTTCTCCACTGCCTAGTTTCTCAACTTCATATCTACCATGATTCTTAACGTCCACCACCTTATATGGCCCCAAAAATTTTCCCTTTAATTTGAATCCCGTACCATACTGAGTGCGCTTTGTAGCTACTAAATCGTTTATTTTGTACTGAATATCCTTTTTCCTTTTTAGATCAAATTGCCTGCTGTTTTCATCTTGCAACTTTTGGATATTTTCCCGCGCCTGCTCACGCGTTACCCTTCGTTCGTCTTCCAACTCGTCGATCAAACTTTCTTTCACTAGTTTATTTAACTCTAGATCGTCTGGTAGACGCAGACCTGTTAGAATATTGAAAGGGGATACCTTTGTGCTCCTTGGGGCAGTCCGGTTGATCAATTGCTGAACTCTTCCCAAATGTTTATGCCAACTGCCAGGACTATCATAGCTTAACTTAGAAAGCATTGGCACGACTATTTTATGCATTCGCTCCACCTGACCATTTCCTCGCGGTACTCCGGTAGCTATAAGCAGATGAGCTATGCTTTGTTTCTTGCAATAGTCTTTAAAAAGATGTGACGTAAATGTAGTACCTCTATCAGAAACGATTCGCTCTGGATTTCCAAACAGGACTGATTGCCTTTCTAAGCAATTTAAAACTTCATCAACACCAGTGCTGCGGGTGGGGTACAACCACACAAATTTGGAGAACCCATCTACCACCACTAGAATGTGGTTATAACGTTTGCTGGTTAGCTCCATTGGCCCTACGTGATCGATATGATAAGTACACAATGGTCTGTCTCCCTTATCTATCGGGGGTCAGAAATCCTTCCCTTTTCCCAGTTTTAGCATTCATAATAATGCATTCTATGCAACTATCTACAGTTCGGGCCACCTTCTCCTTTAGTTTTGGTATGAAATAGTTTTTCTCCACGAGATCCTGAGTCTTTTTAGCGGAAAAATGACCCTGCTTGTGTGCATTACGAATGATTTCCGTTTCCATTTGACACGGCACAACAATTAACTCCCAAATCGGGTCTTTACACAAGATTTTGTTTTCAATGTAGAAATCTTCATGCCCCTTTTCCTCAACAATTTGGCGAATTATCTTTGTCCATTCATCCCCCAACTGTGCTTCTCTCAAACGATGTACCAAGCTATCGGTCAACACGTAGCAGGAAACACGGCTCAAGGCGTCAACATGACGCATTTTGGAACCCGAACGATGCTCAATTTCATAGTCGAAGTCTTGAAAGTACATTGCCCATCTGGCTACACGCAAAGGCACTTCTTTTTCCTCATCGTCATTGTAAACGCATTGCAATCGGTTATGATTTTAAACTTTATGCCTAATACGTACACACGCCATTTTATTAGAGCAGACATGACGGCAAGAACTTCTAATTCGTATGATTCGTACTTTTCTTCAGCTGCATTTGTCTTACGTCTCATATATTGAACAGGATGAAACAAACAGTCTTCTGGGTCTTTCTGCAACAATACTCCACCAAAACCAAACTTGCTAGCATCCGTGTGAATTTCCGTTTGTAACTTAGGACTATACAATTTTAATACAGGTCCACTGGTCAAAGCTGCTTTCAATTGCTCAAATGCGACATGCTGCAAGTCTTTAAATTCAAACATTGCATCCTTTCGCAAAATGTCGGACAACGGTTTTGCAGTTACTGCGTACCCCTCTACAAACCTACGAAAATAGGATGTCAGCCCCAAAAATCGCTGAATATCCTTTTTATCCCGGGGTATCGGAAAATTTGCAACAGCCTGGGTCTTTTCCTTGCTCGGAGTTATAGTGCCCTTTTGCACTATATACCCTAAGAAGCTAACTTTCCCTTGCAACAGTTGACACTTCGACCAATTTATGCGTAGACCATTCTTTCCTGCAACTTGCAACACTCTTTTGAGCTTCACCAGGCCCTCTTCAACATTGCTGCTCGGAATTATGACGTCGTCCATATAAACGACCGCATCATTATTTTGGATTGATTCTCGCATAACTGCCATTATAAATTTAGTAAACACTGCTGGAAAGTTTGAAATTCCGAAAGGCACGTATAAAAATTCATACTGCCCATTTTGAGTCACAAATGAAGTATATTTTTGCGAGCCTGTTTCAACTGGTACATGGAAAAATCCATTTGTCAAATCTAGTGTAGTGAAAATTGACGCACCTTGCAGCTTCTCAATTAGAGTATCCATTTGAGGCATAGGAAAATTATCAGGAATCACCTTTTCGTTTAGCTTACGGTAGTCGCAGCACAAACGCTTTTTGCCATTCTTTTTGGCCACTAAAACAACTGGTGAGGCGTACTCTGACATACTGGGCTTGATAATTTTCTCCGCTAGCCATTCTTTCACTTGCTCATCAACAATTTTCTGATCACACACGGCTATACGTCTCGGATGCTAAATTACAGGCAGCTCGTCTGTTAAAAGAATCTTCATCTCAATTGGAGAGCTTGGATTTCTGATTGGTTTATACGAATGTACTAGTTGCTTAACCTCTTTTTGTTGCAACTTACTCAAATGTGAAACATCTAATTCGATCGTAACCGCCTCTAGGTCCACAGTTAACATGCACATACTTTCAAACTCATGAAACAGTTCAAGACAAGAACTATTGTCAGCGCTGATCATTTAATTTTCTGCATCAGCTTTCGGTTTTAATAAAGTCCCCTTTTTAGTCACTTGCAAGTCAACATAATCCAAAATGGTTCTGCCAAGAATTGCTTCGAAACTTATATCCTCATCTGGTACGACATGAAATTCGATTTCCATTTGAATGTAATCAATCTTGACGGGTATTATAAAGCTTCCAAACGTCAGAATTTGGCTGTCAGCTACACCCGTTAGAGTCTTAGAACATCCGTTTAACTGTCTGATTCCTAACTTCCGATAGACACACCTACGCATAAGACACAGGTCCGCTCCGGTATCCACTAAACCTTTGCAAATCACTGCGCCACAAACGACATCTTTTAATTCTAAGCCAGAAGAAGGAATGTGCTTAATAACTTTAACATCCACATTTCGTCTCGGACAACATTCGTCGATTTTTCTTGTTTATATTGGCTCTCACCATTACACTGCACGGCACGGTGTCCTGGCTTACCACATTTAAAACAAGAAAAAGTATTTTTGGGACAGTCCTTTATTACATGTGAGTCGGCACCACATTTAAAACATTTACGGCTTTTGTTTGCTTGAAAATATTGACCCACGGTAGGCTCTCTTTTTGCAATTGTCGATCCAGGTGTACTGGGCGGTGCGCAAGAACCACGAACTTTCTGATAGGTTTCTATTTGAGCTTTCAACTTTTTGATTGTTCGAGCTTGATACAATAGCGATTTGTTAGTTTTAGAATCCGGTATTCCTTCTATAAAATAGTCAATCAAACTCTCATCCTCGAGATCGATAGATTTTGCTATTTCCATCAACGCTTATAAAAATTCTAACAATGTCTCGCCCTTTTTCTGCTGTCGCTTTCCCAAACGTCTATGAACTTCTGCTGATGACAATTTTACCTCAAATTCATTTTTCAATGCGTTCTTTAGCGCTTCCCAGTTATTAATACCCCGCTGACTCCGAATAAATGATTTAGCGGCACCCTCAAGCAACTGTTTGGCATAGATAAATAACTGTAAGTCGCTCCACTGTACTGTTATAGCGCATTCTTCTAACTCACTCACCCACTGTTTAATATCTCTCGAGCTCGACCCATCAAATTTATACACGCTACCCTCAACATCTTTCAGCGTAAACCACGACCTAGCTCTTTCAGGACTCTGCATCAAAGGTGCTGTATTCACCGACGTATCATCACCTGAACCCTCTTCTTCTATTTCCATGCCATAATGTTCAAATAGTCTTGCTTGCAGTTCAGCTTTGCGTCCTGCAGAACTCAATTGCAATTCTGTGAATTTTTCGCGTAATTGATCGACACGAAGACTTAGAATCTCGTTTCTCTCCATCTCACAAAATTGTCACACGGTTACTCAGATTTTAGGGTTTTCAAATTATTCTTATTTACTATTTTCAGATTTGATATTCTTACATGTAAATTTTCAGCACAACAGCTTCAGTTTGTCCTATGTTAGTTAGTAATAACAGCGGCTGCTCTCTTTTGTAGCTTAAGTTTAACAGCCTCGACGGACACTCTCTTTTGTATCTTGAGTTTAACAGCGCTAAGGGCCGTTTATTTTTGAATTTGTTCTCAGCTGTTATCAAAATGTTAAAACTATGTTAATGAATAATGTCGATGAACATAAAACAATTATGCCAACAAATAATTTTAATTTTCTTCCGTGTTTCGTGTCACCGTCCGTGACTAAATTTCTTAGGTAATAATGTACGATATGTCTTCGCAAGATACACCACTTGCTAAGGTCAGCACAAATAGTAAAACCACCTTGCCAGCGTACCAAGAAATTGCTGCTGTCTATTTCACGCCTTGGCCAACTTGCCTGCGTTTCTCATAGATGACCAGCTGCTTTGATCGTTTTGGTTTCCCTTACGCACCGGCTCATCTGCCTGCGTAACAGCAAAACGCCAACTCTTCTCTCTTCTCGGTCTTTCTGTCTGCTTCGCTTTTGGCGATGCATACACACAAAGTCCGGATTTCACCAGAAATTTATTTTTTGGAATTACGTTTCACTGAGCGTCTGTTGCTATTTCGCTCACACTTTACTTTGCACTTCTCTCTTCTCGTTCTTTCGGTCTGCTTCGCTTTTGGCGATGCATACACACAAAGTCCGGATTTCACTAGAAATTTATTTTTTTGGAATAACGTTTCACTGAGCGTCTGTTGTTATTTCGCTCACACTTTACTTTGCACTCTGTTTCTCCAACTTTACACGTCTTTTATATCGACCTTTACGATGATGTTTTCCTTTTAAATTCACTCACTTTGTCTCATTGTTTTAATTGTAACTTGGATACATCCCCCCAATTTGTAGGTTCTTCATTACTATAGAATTACAAAGTTTCTTATTATAATTTGTTTTAAAGTGGTTAACTTTTACAAATATGTTTAATATTATAAGATGATTGATTAATATTATTTTTAAGTTATTATGGGATGATTTTAGTTATAATTAAAACTTTAACTATTCTACGGACGACGAGTTCTTCAGTCAACTCCCAAATGCAAAGTGTCCGCTTTTCTTTTCGCGCAAATGAGCGAAGAGAGAGCATTCAGAAAGAACGACCGCTGCGCGTTGTTCTCTGTCGCTCGCCTTCTAGGGTTCCCACATTCGGCCCTCCTGACACGTCCTTCGACCCGAAGGAATCCCACATCTTCATATACTCTGAAACTGTTGTCGTCTTACACGGTCCTTCTCCACTGCCTAGTTTCTCAACTTCATATCTACCATGATTCTTAACGTCCACCACCTTATATGGCCCCAAAAATTTTCCCTTTAATTTGAATCCCGTACCATACTGAGTGCGCTTTGTAGCTACTAAATCGTTTATTTTGTACTAAATATCCTTTTTCCTTTTTAGATCAAATTGCCTGCTGTTTTCATCTTGCAACTTTTGGATATTTTCCCGCGCCTGCTCACGCGTTACCCTTCGTTCGTCTTCCAACTCGTCGATCAAACTTTCTTTCACTAGTTTATTTAACTCTAGATCGTCTGGTAGACGCAGACCTGTTAGAATATTGAAAGGGGATACCTTTGTGCTCCTTGGGGCAGTCCGGTTGATCAATTGCTGAACTCTTCCCAAATGTTTATGCCAACTGCCAGGACTATCATAGCTTAACTTAGAAAGCATTGGCACGACTATTTTATGCATTCGCTCCACCTGACCATTTCCTCGCGGTACTCCGGTAGCTATAAGCAGATGCGCTATGCTTTGTTTCTTGCAATAGTCTTTAAAAAGATGTGACGTAAATGTAGTACCTCTATCAGAAACGATTCGCTCTGGATTTCCAAACAGGACTGATTGCCTTTCTAAGCAATTTAAAACTTCATCAACACCAGTGCTGCGGGTGGGGTACAACCACACAAATTTGGAGAACCCATCTACCACCACTAGAATGTGGTTATAACGTTTGCTGGTTAGCTCCATTGGCCCTACGTGATCGATATGATAAGTACACAATGGTCTGTCTCCCTTATCTATCGGGGTCAGAAATCCTTCCCTTTTCCCAGTTTTAGCATTCATAATAATGCATTCTATGCAACTATCTACAGTTCGGGCCACCTTCTCCTTTAGTTTTGGTATGAAATAGTTTTTCTCCACGAGATCCTGAGTCTTTTTAGCGGAAAAATGACCCTGCTTGTGTGCATTACGAATGATTTCCGTTTCCATTTGACACGGCACAACAATTAACTCCCAAATCGGGTCTTTACACAAGATTTTATTTTCAATGTAGAAATCTTCATGCCCCTTTTCCTCAACAATTTGGCGAATTATCTTTGTCCATTCATCCCCCAACTGTGCTTCTCTCAAACGATGTACCAAGCTATCGGTCAACACGTAGCAGGAAACACGGCTCAAGGCGTCAACATGACGCATTTTGGAACCCGAACGATGCTCAATTTCATAGTCGAAGTCTTGAAAGTACATTGCCCATCTGGCTACACGCAAAGGCACTTCTTTTTTCCTCATCGTCATTGTAAACGCATTGCAATCGGTTATGATTTTAAACTTTATGCCTAATACGTACACACGCCATTTTATTAGAGCAGACATGACGGCAAGAACTTCTAATTCGTATGATTCGTACTTTTCTTCAGCTGCATTTGTCTTACGTCTCATATATTGAACAGGATGAAACAAACAGTCTTCTGGGTCTTTCTGCAACAATACTCCACCAAAACCAAACTTGCTAGCATCCGTGTGAATTTCCGTTTGTAACTTAGGACTATACAATTTTAATACAGGTCCACTGGTCAAAGCTGCTTTCAATTGCTCAAATGCGACATGCTGCAAGTCTTTAAATTCAAACATTGCATCCTTTCGCAAAATGTCGGACAACGGTTTTGCAGTTACTGCGTACCCCTCTACAAACCTACGAAAATAGGATGTCAGCCCCAAAAATCGCTGAATATCCTTTTTATCCCGGGGTATCGGAAAATTTGCAACAGCCTGGGTCTTTTCCTTGCTCGGAGTTATAGTGCCCTTTTGCACTATATACCCTAAGAAGCTAACTTTCCCTTGCAACAGTTGACACTTCGACCAATTTATGCGTAGACCATTCTTTCCTGCAACTTGCAACACTCTTTTGAGCTTCACCAGGCCCTCTTCAACATTGCTGCTCGGAATTATGATGTCGTCCATATAAACGACCGCATCATTATTTTGGATTGATTCTCGCATAACTGCCATTATAAATTTAGTAAACACTGCTGGAAAGTTTGAAATTCCGAAAGGCACGTATAAAAATTCATACTGCCCATTTTGAGTCACAAATGAAGTATATTTTTGCGAGCCTGTTTCAACTGGTACATGGAAAAATCCATTTGTCAAATCTAGTGTAGTGAAAATTGACGCACCTTGCAGCTTCTCAATTAGAGTATCCATTTGAGGCATAGGAAAATTATCAGGAATCACCTTTTCGTTTAGCTTACGGTAGTCGCAGCACAAACGCTTTTTGCCATTCTTTTTGGCCACTAAAACAACTGGTGAGGCGTACTCTGACATACTGGGCTTGATAATTTTCTCCGCTAGCCATTCTTTCACTTGCTCATCAACAATTTTCTGATCACACACGGCTATACGTCTCGGATGCTAAATTACAGGCAGCTCGTCTGTTAAAAGAATCTTCATCTCAATTGGAGAGCTTGGATTTCTGATTGGTTTATACGAATGTACTAGTTGCTTAACCTCTTTTTGTTGCAACTTACTCAAATGTGAAACATCTAATTCGATCGTAACCGCCTCTAGGTCCACAGTTAACATGCACATACTTTCAAACTCATGAAACAGTTCAAGACAAGAACTATTGTCAGCGCTGATCATTTAATTTTCTGCATCAGCTTTCGGTTTTAATAAAGTCCCCTTTTTAGTCACTTGCAAGTCAACATAATCCAAAATGGTTCTGCCAAGAATTGCTTCGAAACTTATATCCTCATCTGGTACGACATGAAATTCGATTTCCATTTGAATGTAATCAATCTTGACGGGTATTATAAAGCTTCCAAACGTCAGAATTTGGCTGTCAGCTACACCCGTTAGAGTCTTAGAACATCCGTTTAACTGTCTGATTCCTAACTTCCGATAGACACACCTACGCATAAGACACAGGTCCGCTCCGGTATCCACTAAACCTTTGCAAATCACTGCGCCACAAACGACATCTTTTAATTCTAAGCCAGAAGAAGGAATGTGCTTAATAACTTTAACATCCACATTTCGTCTCGGACAACATTCGTCGATTTTTCTTGTTTATATTGGCTCTCACCATTACACTGCACGGCACGGTGTCCTGGCTTACCACATTTAAAACAAGAAAAAGTATTTTTGGGACAGTCCTTTATTACATGTGAGTCGGCACCACATTTAAAACATTTACGGCTTTTGTTTGCTTGAAAATATTGACCCACGGTAGGCTCTCTTTTTGCAATTGTCGATCCAGGTGTACTGGGCGGTGCGCAAGAACCACGAACTTTCTGATAGGTTTCTATTTGAGCTTTCAACTTTTTGATTGTTCGAGCTTGATACAATAGCGATTTGTTAGTTTTAGAATCCGGTATGCCTTCTATAAAATAGTCAATCAAACTCTCATCCTCGAGATCGATAGATTTTGCTATTTCCATCAACGCATATACAAATTCTAACAATGTCTCGCCCTTTTTCTGCTGTCGCTTTCCCAAACGTCTATGAACTTCTGCTGATGACAATTTTACCTCAAATTCATTTTTCAATGCGTTCTTTAGCGCTTCCCAGTTATTAATACCCCGCTGACTACGAATAAATGATTTAGCGGCACCCTCAAGCAACTGTTTGGCATAGATAAATAACTGTAAGTCGCTCCACTGTACTGTTATAGCGCATTCTTCTAACTCACTCACCCACTGTTTAATATCTCTCGAACTCGACCCATCAAATTTATACACGCTACCCTCAACATCTTTCAGCGTAAACCACGACCTAGCTCTTTCAGGACTCTGCATCAAAGGTGCTGTATTCACCGACGTATCATCACCTGAACCCTCTTCTTCTATTTCCATGCCATAATGTTCAAATAGTCTTGCTTGCAGTTCAGCTTTGCGTCCTGCAGTACTCAATTGCAATTCTGTGAATTTTTCGCGTAATTGATCGACACGAAGACTTAGAATCTCGTTTCTCTCCATCTCACAAAATTGTCACACGGTTACTCAGATTTTAGGTTTTCAAATTATTCTTATTTACTATTTTCAGATTTAATATTCTTACATGTAAATTTTCAGCACAACAGCTTCAGTTTGTCCTATGTTAGTTAGTAATAACAGCGGCTGCTCTCTTTTGTAGCTTAAGTTTAACAGCCTCGACGGACACTCTCTTTTGTATCTTGAGTTTAACAGCGCTAAGGGCCGTTTATTTTTGAATTTGTTCTCAGCTGTTATCAAAATGTTAAAACTATGTTAATGAATAATGTCGATGAACATAAAACAATTATGCCAACAAATAATTTTAATTTTCTTCCGTGTTTCGTGTCACCGTCCGTGACTAAATTTCTTAGGTAATAATGTACGATCTGTCTTCGCAAGATACACCACTTGCTAAGGTCAGCACAAATAGTAAAATTTTATTTTTGCAGCGCTGCTGCAGCTCACCCCACGATTTGGACGCTTCCCAACGCTCCCACGAAGGACTCTGTCGCTACGCACTGGCTCATCTGCCTGCGTAACTGCTAATACCAACTCTGCTCCAGCCTTCTATTACGCTCGACCACCTTGCCAGCGTACCAAGAAATTGCTGCTGTCTATTTCACGCCTTGGCCAACTTGCCTGCGTTTCTCATAGATGACCAGCTGCTTTGATCGTTTTGGTTTCCCTTACGCACCGGCTCATCTGCCTGCGTAACAGCAAAACGCCAACTCTTCTCTCTTCTCGGTCTTTCTGTCTGCTTCGCTTTTGGCGATGCATACACACAAAGTCCGGATTTCACCAGAAATTTATTTTTTGGAATTACGTTTCACTGAGCGTCTGTTGCTATTTCGCTCACACTTTACTTTGCACTTCTCTCTTCTCGTTCTTTCGGTCTGCTTCGCTTTTGGCGATGCATACACACAAAGTCCGGATTTCACTAGAAATTTATTTTTTGAATAACGTTTCACTGAGCGTCTGTTGCTATTTCGCTCACACTTTACTTTTGCACTCTGTTTCTCCAACTTTACACGTCTTTTATATCGACCTTTACGATGATGTTTTCCTTTTAAATTCACTCACTTTGTCTCATTGTTTTAATTGTAACTTGGATACATCCCGGACGAGCCCCCAATTTGTAGGTTCTTCATTACTATAGAATTACGAAGTTTCTTATTATAATTTGTTTTAAAGTGGTTAACTTTTACAAATATGTTTAATATTATAAGATGATTGATTAATATTATTTTTAAGTTATTATGGGATGATTTTAGTTATAATTAAAACTTTAACTATTCTACGGACGACGAGTTCGTCAGTCAACTCCCAAATGCAAAGTGTCCGCTTTTCTTTTCGCGCAAATGAGCGAAGAGAGAGCATTCAGAAAGAACGACCGCTGCGCGTTGTTCTCTGTCGCTCGCCTTCTAGGGTTCCCACATATACATATGTACATACATACATATTAAAACAGATTACAGACCACTTATTTATTTTCAATAGTAAATCCCCCCTTTTAAAATTAACTAGAATGAGGCTAGATTTGTAAGAGTATGAATTTACTGTAGCATATCTCAATGGAAAAGATAACTTTGTTGCAGATGCGTTATCTAGAATAACATAAAAGCTTTACAAAATACCATAACAAATGTGTGAAAGTCACCAAAGTAGACAAAAATCCTGCGCAGGAAAAGAACAAGGAAATTTGACAACGCAAAACCTTAATAAAGCTTCCCAGCTTTATTAGATCCTTCACAAGCATTCTTGTATATGTATGACTTAATAGACATCATTTGTTCCAAAAACCATATGATGAAAAATGTAACAAATGTTTATGACTTATGCAGGAAACACAACCTTAAATTACATCCAGAAAAATGTTCTTTCGTCATGCATGAAGTGACTTTTCTAGGTCATAAGTGTACTGCTCAAGGTATTTTACCAGATGACAAAAAGTACAATGTCATTGAAAAATACCCAGTCCCTACGGACGCCAATTTGTTACAGTTTGCAATTATTACAGACGTTTCATCAAACATTTTGCAGACCATTCACGTCACATGACGTCACATGAAGGAAGCATAGTGAAATTTCGAAATTCCTTGCTTGATCAAAATATCTTGAATGACAAAAAAGTTTTCCACACAACTTAATTTTCGACCGATCGTTCATTCGTATATATGAGGAGCATAGTAAAACTAATAAATGCTAATATTATCTTGATAAACAGAAATGTTTTTCATACAATAACCTAATTTTTGACAAGAGTTAGCAGAAATTCATTGGCCAATAACCCATTTTATTTTTTTAGTCACCGTAGAAGAGTAAGGAGGAGACTCAAACGCCATCACCCTCAAGGCCTCCTGAACCGGGTCTTGACATAAATATCTCTTACTAAAATTTAGAAGATCTCCCCAGTATCACCCCTTAAACCACCCCCTTATAAGTTATCTTTATGGTATGGGGTTCGGTTTTTGATTACATTTGCCATCCATGTGTTGTTAAGGTACTAAATTATGTTTGTACAGGTTCTACACTTAATAGAAATAAAAAAAAAAAAAAAAAAAAAAAAAATCAAAAACCACGTTACACGAATAATAGTGGCCTTGCACATAACAAATATGTTATGCCTATTGAGGCATGGTGAAAAGATTGTTGCAAGAATTGAGTTTAGCGACCTTTATACTAATGGAGCTCTCGATTAAGGTCAATGTTTCCAAAGGCATGAAAAACATGCCGGTATGATAGGAATCAGCCGACTCAAATTTGTACCGAGCGAAAAGATCTTTGATTTAATTTCCACTGATATTTTTAAACAGATGGCCAATAAATATCTTTAAAAACTACTCAAGCTGGTTACCCAAATAGAACAAGTACGAGGTTCTAGTCGGGAGAAGAATGTACTGCCAGCTTTGGCTCTATGAGGGCCGTGCAAGCAAGTATGTTTGTATGCGTGTGAATATACATACATAACATCATATTTGAATGTGCTGTTTCCACTGTTCTGGCAAAGAAATATATTTTCTTAGTTTTCTAGCGCTGATCATGAACTATCCCAAATTTGTGTTGAAGAAGTTATATAAATATTTACATCGACTTAAAAATTCATATTTTCTAACATGCATTCATATGTGAATACAAATTTTGGGTAGGTCATGATCAGCGCTAGAAAACTAAGAAAATTAATTTCTTGCCAGCTAAAGCCAGAGCAGTGCCCAGCGGACCAACACGCGAGCCTTTAGCGAGAGTCTCGCAAAATGCTCACAAATGAGCTCGCATGTGAGCAGAAAACGAGTGGGATATATTTTTATCGCAAAACACTCGCCACGAGCGTTGCAGTGAGATCCTTGCGATAAAAATGCGTGCACAGTAGAGAGAATGGTGTGTTGTTTTTGTTTCAAATGTTAATCGTGCTCAGAGAGTGCAACATTGTCGTGAGAGCGAGAGAGTAAAAACGACGTGGCATTCGGATGCTGTGTTGTTTTTGTTGTTGTTTCATGCTCAGTCCGTTTTTTGGGGTTGAAAAATTACTGCTCTCTTTTCTATTGTCCGTCGAAGCGAGCAGACATGTGTTATAAGTGAAGAAAATTGGAATTCTGTAGCGAGGTAAGTAAATAACAAGTGTTTATTATTTAATTTTATTTTATTAATCCCTTTCAGAATATTATTCAATATTTCAATACGCACAGGAAAGAGTGGCGCGCTTAGGAAAGGTGAAGCAAAAAATGAAAATATAATTTCTTCTTTCATTTATAGTTTGAAATTAAACTGTTTTATTTATGTATTAACTTTTTTATAATTATAAGATTGCCAAGGAAATGCGTTTAAATTTTAAATCAAATAAAATGTTATGTATTTTTAAAAAAATTTGAATTGAAAATGAATATTAAAAATAAACAGCAACAAACATTTTAATGGGAATGAAATGGGCATGAAACAAGAAAAAAGTTTCGTAAATCATTTTTTATGCGAGGCGTTTGCGATATCTTTTAAGAGACTTTTTTTAATATTTCTTAGCTACAAAAACGACTCGTTAGAAATATCAGAAAAGGCTCGCAAAAAATATCACAAAACGCTCGCTAGTCGTATTTCTTGCGACAGTCGTAAATGAAACTTTGACTGCCACAAACTGAACGACATATGATTCATATTGCTATCGTTTCCGATGCGTTTGCGGAGTTTTGTCGGGTAAAGTCTCGCATTTGGACCGTTGGGGTACTCACCCAGCGGACCAAATTTGGTCGCAAATGATATCGCAAACTGGTCAAATGCGAGACTTTACCCGACAAAACTCTCGCAAACGCATCGGGAAAAAAGTCTCTTAAAAGATATCGCAAAAGCCTCGCATAAAATATGATTTACGAAACTTTTTTTCTTGTTTCAGGCCCATTTCGTTCCCATTAAAATGTTTGTTGTTGTTTTTTTTAATATTCATTTCCAATTCAAATTTTATTTAAAAATACATAACATTTTATTTGATTTAAAATTTAAACGCATTTCCTTGGCAATCTTATAATTATAAAAAAAGTTAGTACATAAATAAAACAGTTTAATTTCAAACTATAAATGAAAGAAATAAATTATATTTTCATTTGTTTGGGAGCACCTTTCCTAAGCGCGCCACTCTTTCCTGTGCGTATTGAAATATTGAATAATATTCTGAAAGGGATTAATAAAATAAAATTAAATAATAAACACTTGTTATTAACTTACCTTGCTACAGAATTCCAATTTTCTTCACTTATAACACATGTCTGCTCGCTTCGACGGACAATAGAAAAGAGAGCAGTCATTTTTCAACCCCCAAAAAACGGGCTGAGCATAAAACAACAACAAAAACAACACAGCATCCGAATGCCACGTCGTTTTTACTCTCTCGCTCTCACGACAATGTTGCACTCTCTGAGCACGATTAACATTTGAAACAAAAACAACACACCATTCTCTCTACTGTGCACGCATTTTTATCGCAAGGATCTCACTGCAACGCTCGTGTGCGAGTGTTTTGCGATAAAAATATATCCCACTCGTTTTCTGCTCACATGCGAGCTCATTTGTGAGCATTTTGCGAGACTCTCGCTAAAGGCTCGCGTGTTGGTCCGCTGGGTATGCATGCATAATTCACACATGCAAACAAAGGTGCTTGCACGCCATTGGCTGAGACAAGAACTTCTCTCGAGCATACACTGCCCAAAAACCAAACAAGTAAGAGCTTCTATTCGGGAGCTCCCGACTAGGTGATACCCTGAACCCTCTTCTTCCAACACCAATGCAGATATATAAACTATACTAGATGCTACATGTCAAGTTTGGTGACTCTAGCTCTTTCCAAAATTGCTCAAAAAACAGGATGTCTATATAGATTTTTATCTTGTTGCTTGGAAACGAAGTAAGTTATCGATTATCGGAAACAAACTCGATCTGCGCGGGCACTAAGAGGATCTACAGGTAAAATTTCAAGTCTCTAGCTCTTATAGGTTCTGAGATTCTTGCGTTCATACATACAGACAGACGGACAGACGAACGGACAGACAGACGGACATGGCTAGATCGACTCGGCTATTGATGCTGATCAAGAATATATATACTTTATGGGGTCGGAGATGGTTCCTTCTGCCTGTTACATACATATGCATTTTGCACAAATACAGTTTACTCTTTTTAACCATTTTTAATGGGTTCAGTGTATAAAAAGTAGTTGGTTTTGAACAAAGAACGAAAAGAAAGAAATCGGGATGTGCTAAGCTGATGACGCAGAGTGTATATACATAAATACATAGCTCAACCTGTAACACTTTGTTTCAAGTCTAAACAAACATAAAAGTACAGACTTTAGCGCACAGCATAAATATGATCGTATATATGTATGCACATACTTACAAATGCACATACATACATACAGTACTGCGCACTTGATGCCACTTGAGCAGGCCAAGACACCGTGAGATAAACGGATGACCGCTGATCTTGCACTTAAGCCGCTCCGAGAGTAAGCGCCCAAATGTATGAGTACAAGCGCTCTCTCTTTTTTTCTCTCTTTGTAGCGATAGAGCATTCCATTGACATTGATTAAAATCATTCTTAAAATGCAAGTCAGCACTGACGTGCTTGTGCTCTTCTTACAGTGAATTAACAATAATCTATGCACGTAAATGCATCATTTCAGTTGACACGCTCGAGCGGTAAGCTATCAAGGATTTAAGAATTGAGGAGGGTTCCTATAGAAAGTCATTACCTTACATTGGGAGCAGTTTAAGTTTAAGAGGTTGGCTAGACACCCAGTCTGAAACGCATCAATCTCAGCTTGTAAGAGATAACATGATGCCATATCTTTATATGCAAGGCGTAATTTCACATCATAAGTATACATTAATTATCTGAAATTCAGTTCAAGAGATTGACTCTGAAGCTGAGAATGCATAATTTATGAAGCAGTAAGATGTGATTGACAGCGTCGAAAGCCTTACTGAAGTTTAAAAAAAAACAACGGACACGAACAACTATTTCTGATTCCTTGATAGCCACTCGGGCTAGTAGATCAATGACCATATCCAGAGTTGGACGAAAAGTGGGTCAATCCTGTGCACACTGTCGATCGAATCCAACACGAAGACCAGATCAAGAGATATATTTCTTAAATTGCGCACCCGATTAACCTGCCATTAGGACATTTCATGTATACCATCAATAAATTCCATCGACGAAGATGGTAACAGAAAGCTTGAATCTAATGGCGATAGCACATCGACATCTGGGAGATTAATGTCCCCAAGAACAACTAAAAGGTCCCTATCAGAAAGTTAGGAGGAGATAGTTTTAATAGTATTAAGATGGGTTTGATAAGTAGACAAGTTAGATAGAGGGGGTATATAGGAGCATGAAATAAAGATACAGAAACTACCAAATACAACTCTTACAGCCACGAACTCAATCTCCGAGATGGGAAGTTCAATGCGTACTGACGAAAGAGTAGTCTCATCAGCTATGAGTACTCCTCCTCTGATACGGGAAGCTCGACCACATCTGTAAGTGGTGTATTTGGAGGTAAATATTGAAGAATCTGAGATGTCCGCCTTAAGCAGGGCCTCAGTAAAAGCGATAATTTGAAAATTCAAAGAAAGAGAATCTAAGGACAAATTTAGATCTAAGACATCTAATATTCTGATAGGCAAGCTCGGGAAGAAGAATTTAGTTATTTGACGCAGCTACTAAAGTTGATGCGCCACTGGAAACAGGCGGAGTCTGATTTTTATACCCTGAACCCATTGAATATGGGTAAAAAGGGCATATTGTATTTGTGCAAAATGTTAATGTATGTAACAGGCAGAAGGAAGCATCTCCGAGTCGATCTAGCCATATCCGCCTGTCTGTCTGTCCGTATGTATGAACGCAAGGATATCAGAAACTATAAGAGCTAGAGAGAAATTTTAGCTGTAGGTCCTCCTAGTCCATGCGCAGATCGAGTTTGTTTCCGATAATCGATAACTTACTCCGTTTCCAAGCAATGTATAAAAATCGATATCAAAATCTTGCTTTTTGAGCAAATTGGGTAAATTTTAAGAGCTAGAGTCACCAAAAGTGATATGTTTACTCTAGAATAGTATGTATATATCAAGTACCTTTAATTGTATACCTATCGCAACCTCCCCGCTACTACCTCATAGCTATAAATCAAGTTAGAAACTCAACTTGTATTGCCAGCCAATTTAAGCTACAATTTCAATGCTATTTACTTTTTGACAATACACAAATATTCTATGATACAATAAGATATGTTGTAGAATATTTCATTAAGATCGGTTAAGAAACACGTGTTTGCGGCACCAGCGCAAATTGCAAGATTTTCTGTATACATGTACACACACACATTCATGCGCGTCTGCTTAGAATTCTATAGAATTGATATATCAACAGCATCGCAATTGCGTCTGCATTGTTTTCTGTGCTATTATTTCAATTTATTTTTTTCTCACTTAGATTCAATTCTTGGTGTGGCTGCTGAGTAGAGACGGCGGCAATTAATGTGGTTGTTGCGAGTTCGAACCCTGCCAAAGGGACAAATTTCATTTTTTTAATTTATCCTTGTTACAACTAAAGCAAAAGAGCGCGTAGCCCGAGCTGAATTTGGTGTTGGAATAAGAGGGTTCAAGGTATCCCCTAGTCGGGAGCTCCCGACTAGAACCTCTTACTTGTTGTTATAGTTTTTGGGGATCTGCCGACTAGAACCTCTTAATTGTTGTTATAGTTTTTGGGGATCTGCGTCAGGTATCACTAGTAGGTGACCATTGAATTGAATTGGAATCCAGCTCTATGCCTCATTGCTGTGGGACCTTTTCAATTATTTTGACCCCACAGAAATCATGCGACATCGGGTGGACCAATCGTTTGCTTCTGCTTTAATTAATATGGCATCGGGAAACATGACAGCGGATGATATTAGTCTTTTCCGACCCCGCACTTGTCAGTAATCAGATGTGCCCGATGATGCCATTCATCTATTTAGTACAAATGCTGTCGTCGCATAGTTATAACACGATAAAGCTAAACTCAGTTCAGACTGATAAATTAATTTCTACCGCTAATGATTTTATTAAAGCTACACTTTTAAGTGCGACTTGTAGACAGAGAATTTTACAAGTCTTTAGTAGCTTTAGGTCGTCCGTGTGTATGTCTCTTCTCTTAAAAACTACTGCCAAATATATGATTACGGTCAATCTAAATAAAGAGAATGGATAAGTTAGTGGGGCAACAGTCATGTTAATAAAAAATAGATTTTAATGCATCTGCACTCCAAAATTTTTATGGGTGAAATTCGCAGATGATGTATGTGTTGTTCAGAAGCTTTATTTACCACAATTCAGAAGATAGTTTAAAGTTATTGCCAAGTTGTAGCTGCAGAAGGTATACCAATTCACAAAAGTCAGAGAGATACGTATGGTAAAGTGGTGGTTCACACTTGCCATCGTATGCAGCGTTCTGCAATATACGTGGGTTGTAGTAGTCTTACAACAGCTTCCGGGTTGATTATTATGGGAGATTTTGTTCCTCCTAAGCCTCCGAAAAAATGACAAAAAGCTCCAAAATAAGATAGAGAAATTGCGGACTGGAAAACTACTTCGAACACATTATGATCACTTAGTTAACAGTTTCGCCCTAGACATTTTCTTTAATAAAACTGAAAGCATTCACTGCCATATTGAAGATATTCAATCAAATAGGTTAATGCTTCAGTCGTCTGTTCAATGTTTTGTTGAGGCATCAACATACTCAAATGAAACTATTGACATTCCAGGGTTTACTGTTGTTGTCCGCCTTAATTGCGAGGAAATACCTAATACTCTGCGACCTTATCTAATCTAATCTATATCTAATTGCTTATGGGGTAGGAAAATATCGGGGTCAGTCGTTTTTGAGTAAACCATATTTCGCTATAAGTCTGTAGGTATTTTAGTTATATATAAAAGTCCGTCATGCCCACTAGGTTTGTTCAAAAATAATTTTAAGGATATATTTCAGCAACATTCAATTTTAAGGGACAGTTATTTTAGGAGATTTTAATTTATGTTTGAGCAAATTTAATTGATGTAGGCGCCTTTACTATCTCTATATATAAAACTGTTTGTCCTGACTGACTGATTGGTGATCAACGCACAGCCCAAACCGTAAGAGCTAGGAAACTGAAATTTTCAATGTACCTTATGTGTTGAAGGTGCACGTTAAGACGGGGTTTCGGGAAATTCCACCCGCAAGTATGGAAAAATCGCGAAAAACGTTTGTATGAAACTTTTTTGTTCACCATCCGATCGGCCTTAAACTCAATTTCAATAATCTTTGTTCAAATTAATTTGAGGGGTGTTTCACACTTTTTGGAAAATCCATCCCTCCTTGGTATAAATGGGGGTCAAAGATTTGGTGGATGACGTTTCGCGCTCAAATTCATTTTCAAGGATCTATATTTAAAATCATTTGAGACGTGTTTCACATTTTTCGCAGAATCAAAGCAACCTCGGGGAAATGTGCGATTTTAAGATTTTTGGTGCAGTTTTAAGTGGTGTCCGATTTGCTTCAAACTTTTTTTCAGAGCTCTACATTAGAACTTAAAGTACATGTTTCAGCGATTTTGGAAATACCACCCGCAACAGTGGGTAATTATCGAAAAATGTTTGTACGAAACTTTTTTGTTAACCATCCCATCGGCCTCAAACTCAATTTCAAAGATCTTTGCTCAAATGAATTCACTTTTCCAAAAATGTAGGGGTCAAAGATTTGGTGGTTGACGTTTCACCCTCAAATTCATTGCCAAGGATCTACATAAGAAATCATTTGAGACGTGTTTCACATATTTCGTAAAATGTAAACTCCTTCGGTGCACAGATAATTTCAAAGATTTTTTTGGTGAATTTTAAGTATTGACCAATTTGCATCAAACGTATTTTCAAAGATCTACATAATAATATGATGAATACGTGTTTCAGCGATTTTCGAAATTACACTTGCGACAGTGGTAAAAGGGCGGAAAACATTTATATGAAAGTAGTTTGTTTACCGTCCATTGGGCATTTTCGAAATCTTTCCGGTGAGGAAATTAGCGCTAGGACACTCGACAGCGTTTTGTTTACCTACTGGTCTTTATATTATTTGTTTGCCTCAATTGTTGTAATATGTTGGCTGCAGCCCACTATCTATGACAAGGTGGTATGCATAGTGGTAACTTGATTCGTCCTATGGTAGGCAGATGTTCAAGGCTTCTGGCAAGCTTGTCAGTCTTTTAAAGTTTAACAGACTTTGCAAGTTTCCGTTTAATCCTCTTATGGGCGTGTCTAATGCCTCATCTCTTTAGGAATTGGTTATTGCAAGCAATGATTCTTCCTTATATTCTAAGTAGTTGATTTTGCCTAGGATTAATGGGAATATCTCGTTAATTTGTTTATAAAAAGCCGTAATATTAGCCTGTTCAATTGGTATTCTTAAGTACCGATATCCCGTTTTTCTGCGTAATTTTGCATAAGGCAACGCCTGCTTTTTATCCAGGTAAAAGGCGTACAATACGACTCCAGTGTAGTATCGGCTTCTCCGATAATCTTATGTCTGATTGTATACAAAATGACAAAATTTTTTGGTGTAAATATTTTGCCTTTCGTACATTTTGAACTTTTTGTGTACTGATTTACAATTTACAATGCCTGGTACCTAGTTGGAATAAGACAAATTTCTGCTAAAATCTATTTGCAGCGGAAAGGATTCAGAGGGGTTAGTAGTAGTGGGCGCATTACTTAGTAACATTGTTGATAAATATTTTTTTTTTTTTTAAGTTATGTTTCTTATTTATTATAAAGTGTCCAATTTTAAAAATAAAAATTGATAACCATGCTAATAAGAATATTACTATCCTAAAGTCCATATTCGGAATTTGTTTTTATACGATCACTATGCTCCCTTCATTTTCCCAAAAACATTATTAGCATCGGACTATTATATCATATAGCTGCCATAGAAACGATCGGTCGAAAACTAGCTTCATGTGTAAACAACTTTTTTTGTTTATCAATATACCTTTACCAAACTAAGCATTCACTATTTTCCCTGTGCTACTTAGATACGGGCAAAGCACTATGAGCATTATAAAATGGTTGGGTCTGCAAGGGTATTAGATATTCGGCGTGCCGAAGATATCCCTTCTTTCTCGTTGTTTTTAGCCGTTTTTTTATTCATAGTAGGTTGGGGTGTTCAATATTTCCGCTCAATCTCTTGTCAAATGTGTTTTTAATTCATGAAGTTTATGTTGCTCCACTGGATTAATTTTGCATTAGAAAATTCACATTAATAGCGATAGGAGCAATTATTTTAAAAACTAATTATGTTGTATGTTCCATAATAAATATAATAAATTAATTATTATTGAGTCTCTGCTGAAACTAAATTGGGGAAGCTAAACTTGCATTTGAACGTACCCAAAGTGGACAAAAAAAAACCTAACTTACAGCGTATTAAATGTCTACATAAACATATCGGTGTGGCTCCATACAACTTAATAGCTGTCTAATGATCGCAGGATCTGAGATAAAGTGCTATCCTGGCGTTATTTTACCCACCCAACCATGAATCCCTCATGCCAGTTTCAGAGAGACTCCCTTAAGTAATCTTATCTACAACACTAGGTCACTATGACTCCCCCCCATTAACAAAAACTTAAACTTTCATTTTGACTTACAACAATATAAATATATACTTCATTTATTCATTCCTCTTTTTTATACCCTTGCAGAGGGTATTATAATTTTGTCGTGAAATGTGTAACGCATAGAAGGAGACATCTCCGATCCCATAAAGTATATATATTCTTGATCAGCATCAACAGCCGAGTCGATATAGCCATGTCCGTCTGTCCGTCTGTCCGTCTGACCGTCTGTCCGTCTGTCCGTCTGTCTGTTTCTATGCGAACTAGTCTCTCAGTTTTAAAGCTATCTTAATGAAACTTTGCAGAAGTCCCTTTTTCTGTTGCACGCAGTACATGGATCGGACCACTATAGCATATAGCTGCCATAGGAACGACCGGTTGAAAATTAAGTTTTTGTATAAAAAAACATTTTGTTTTTCAAGATATCTTGACCAAACTCGGCATTTATTAGTTTTACTATGCTCCCCATATATATGCAAAATTCTATTAAGATCGGACCACTATATCATATAGCGGCCATAGGAACGATCGGTCGAAAATTAAGTTTTTGTATGAAAAAACATTTTGTTTATCAAGATATCTTGACCAAACTCGGCATTTAATAGTTTTACTGTGCTCCTCATATATATGCAAAATCCTATAAGATCGGACCACTATATCATATAGCTGCCAGAAGAACGATCGGTCGAAAACTAGGTTTTTGATTAAAAACCTTTTTGTTTATCAAGATATCTTGACCAAACTCGGCATTAACTATTTTCCCTGTGCTTCTTAGATACGGGCAAAGCACTATGAGCATTATGAAAAAGTTGGGTCTGCAAGGGTATTAGGTCTTCGGCGTGTCGAGATAGCCTTTCTTTCTCGTTTTAATTTGTTAATTTTTAACATTCTTTGTAATTTTTAACATTCGTTATCTGCTGTACTATGTAAACTAGTTCTACGCGATTAGCGACCGAATACATTTTTTATGCATATTTCATTATGAATAAAATATAAATACTAGTAAACTACAAGTAAATGTATAAATGTATATACTAGTAAACTACAACCTGTCCTTATAATTCCTCAATTAAAGTTACCTATTGTTTTCATATGTCGTGCCAGTTGTAGAATTTCTTTAAAGATGCTGATTGAGCGTCAAAGGTCAGTCTGACCACACAAGTTCAATTAATACCGATCAGCTGCTCTTTTATTCCGTTACGTTACATATACTTATATACTTAAATGAATAATTAAATCACAAATTTAAAGCGTGGTCTTTCGACACGTTTGAAAGCTCCTTCGCTTGCAAACATTCATTGAGTAATAAAGAGAAAAGGCAGGCGTTTGGATCAAAAGCTCTTTTTCGAAAGACTTCATGAGCGAAAACGAGGTTGCGAACACAAATTGCAAACACAACACCCGGATGTCTGCAGCTACTTCTGCCGATGCCCAAAATTCAATGACAACATCAAAACATTTTCCATAAACACCAACAACAACCATAATCAAAACAAACGACTCGACAATGAAAAAAGCCACAAGTTGTGTCCTTGCTATCCCTTTTTTGTTTGACGCTACCTCCTATAATCTTAGCTTCTGCATCTTTCTAGCTCATTGTTGTGGTTTCTAAGCACTGCTATGCCTATAATTCGCAAAGTCACGTCTTCTTCTTCTCCACTCGCTTTTAACTCGCAAGCAGCCCGGCAGATTTTTATAATTTTTCATTTATCGACCACCAAGGCACCCTTTCTCAAAATAGGGTATGTGTAAAATTTTCTACCTACTTGCGCAGAGACTCGGCTCTGAAACAACAAAATTAGTACCCAAATTGTGCTGTTGTTCTTTCTACGCGTCCCTTGTAGGAACGAGAGAGAAACCCGCAAAGAACACAGGGGCATTATTTGTCCCTTTTCTTTGCACTGAGCTTCCTATGTCCTCATCTTCGCTAAGAAACCTCTTGACGATCAAAATGGGGGACGAAGAAAAAATGGGGTTTTGTGCGCAAGTGTTTTGCTTCCTGAGTTGCTTCCTATGGTAAATGAGCTTTATTTTTTGGGTTTGATTTTGCGTTTGCGGACCAACCCGATCCATGTCTCATGAATTTTAAAACGGTAAAAAAAGTTCAGAGTGCCATTTCATCTCTTTCTCTTTATAACTCAATGGTAAACATTGTTCAAGCTCGATCGTCACATGCACACTCACATATAGCTGAAAGCTATAAACATATATACATTTATAGCATGCAGATACCCAACGATAAAGCTTATGGAACGTCGACACCCTCAGAGATTTAATAGAGAAATAAGGAAGTGAGGTAAAGTGGGGACGGCGTTGTCCACTTTAGTTTATGAGTTATGGATTGGTATATTGAATATTTTTCTTCTTTTCTCTAATCTTAAATCACTTGAGCACCAAAAGTTTGTTAATTAATTATGCATTTTTTATCTTATTATACCCTGAACCCATTAAAAATGGGTAAAAGGGGTATAATGTTTTTGTGCAAAATGTAAATGTATGTAACAGGCAGAAGGAAGCATCTCCGACCCCATAAAGTATATATATTCTTGATCAGCATCGATCTAGCCATGTCCGTCTGTCTGTCCGTCCGTCCGTCCGTATGTATGAACGCAAGGATCTCAGAACCTATAAGAGCTAGGTTCTCTGTAGGTTCTTCTAGTTCCTACGCAGATCGAGTTTGTTTCCGATAATCGATAACTTACTCCGTTTCCAAGCAATCGATAAAAATCGATTTCAACATCCTGTTTTTTGTTTTTCTAAGTGTGAGTACAGCTAATTCGCTTTAGATACGAAAATGTATTCTAATTCTCAGCTAGAAGGTTTAAATTCTATTGCACTACACCCAACTTTGCGATGATGAACCGGATAGGGTTGAGGAGACCGCCATGAGCGACAATGTCTCGGCAATCGGGTCCAAAGAAGGATCGTAGAGATGGTACTTTACTTTTTGTCCATATTGCTGCACCTTATGCATAGATATATGTGCATATCTCCATATATAAGCGGCAAAACTAACTTATTCAAAAGAAGCACTTGATTAAAATATCCTGTGTATGTATGTAAGCACCCACAAGACTAACAAAGTATAACAAACAAAAATAAGTAAGAGGTTTTGAGGGTTTGAACTCGCAACTGACCGCATTACTTACTGTCAACTTTACTCAACAGCCACACCAGCAAAAAAAAAAAAAAGGTTTCCCCGGTAGGGCTCGAACTCACGACAGACCGCACCACTAATAATTGAGTCTCATTGAGAAAAAAACGAATTAAAATAGCAGCACAGAAAACAATCGCAATTGCAATGCTGTTGATAGAATTCGAAGCAGACGCGCATGAATGTGTGTGTAAACATGTATACAGAAATTCTTGAAATTTGCGCTTGCTGCTGCAAACACGTGCGCATTCAAAATACATAACTTTTGTGTGTTTCTTAACCGATCTTGATGAAATTTTTAGCAGTACATCTTATTGTAATATAAAATATTCGTGCATCCTTAAATTGACAATTTCATTTAAATTGAGGCCTATATTGATGGGCAATACAACTTGGGTTATTAACTTGATTTATAGCTCTGCGGTGGTAGCGGGAAGCTGGCGATAGGTATAAAATGAAAGATACTTGATATATATACTATATTCTAGAAGCAACATATCAAGTTTGGTGACTCTAGCTTTTAATATTTACCCAATTTGCTCAAATAACAGGATGCCGATATCGAATCGATTGCTTGGAATCAAACTCGATCTGCACGGGCACTAGGAGGACCTTCAGCTAAAATTTCAAGTCTCTAGGTCTTATAGGTTCAGATATCGTTGCGTTCATACATGGGCTATTGGTGCTGATCAAGAATATATATACTTTCTGTGGTCGGAGATGCTTCCTTCTGCCTGTTACATACATTTGCACAAATGCATTATACCCGTTGTACCCATTTTCAATGGGTTCAGGGTATAAAAAAACATTTCCCTCCGTTGGGCTCGAACTCGCAACAGACCGCGTTACTTGTCGCCGCCTCTACCGAACAGCCACACTAATTATTAATTCTCAATGAGAAAAAACGGATTAAAACGGAAAACAATACAATCGCAATTGCAATGCTGTTGATAGAAATCGACAGCATTTGGTGACTCTAGCTCTTAATATTTACCCAATATGTTAAAAAAACAGGATTTCGATATCGATTTTTATGGATACATACATATGTACAAATATTTTATATTCTTTTCACCCATTTTTAATGGGTTCAGGGTGGGTCCCCACTCCTTTCGCAGAAAAGTCAGCTATTCAAACATTTTTTTCAAGGGTGTCCGCTTAGGATCCGACAATTTCGGTATTCGGCCCTTTAACCACTCGTGCAGCAGGTCTGAAATTTTCCAGTATCCACAAAATGGCACTCAGCGGATTCATTGCCGTAACTTACAGTCGCAGTCAGTTCGAGGCAAGAACTAGCACGTCTCCAAATGTTGAAGTGTGGCTTTACACTCTTAAAATCCGCATAGATCAAGTCCGTGCCCTTCGTGGTAAGGCCGAGCAGGAGTGCGAGCACTGTTCCAAAGCTCTCAGCCAAGAACAGTCGAACGTGCCAGATATGCAGGCCATGTAACGAAATATGACCACTGCGATTTTGTTTATGGGCGATGTGCCTCTACTCTCAATGGGAAAATAGAGATCGCAGCCGCTCTGATCGCGGATCCTGCGCCCAGTCTACAGCCTAGAGGCTGCACTCTCCAGTGGATATTGACGTTTTTTTGGGAGTATTTAAAATAAACCATTCCGAGACCTTTGAGAATAAGAGGCTGTTAGTTAACAGTCAACTTCAACTCCTCTTTAATCTTCAGTCAGTTTCACAGGAATCTGGACCTGCTATTAAAGACCTTAAAATCCACATATAAGGTTGCTTGAGCTGTAAAGCACTCGCGCACAATTGCAGTGAACTGGGATTGCCTTCTAGCTCACCTGTGCACCTCTAAGCTACCCAAGCTTACACTTTCGCTGTGGAAACAGTCGTTGAACAACAAGGTTGACATTCCGATGTGGAACTACCTGAATTCTTTTTTATTAGAACTTAAGCATGAAGGCCAACACAAGTGCACAGGTCCACTTCAAACCGGCTCAAAAGGAGTCTCCTACCAAATAGATTAACTCCTTTGAAGCCAAGGTAAGCATTCAAGGCCAAACTTGTATTACATAATACACATAAAATAGCAAAAACTCTGCCACAACTGTTTCGCGAGAGGGTTTCAATTAAAAGATTACTTCTATACTTCTTCATCCTCCAGCCACCGCTGCAACATTTCCTACGCACAAGGGTGTGCTCCTAGGCACGGCCATTATTAATAATTGCCATTTGGGCACTTGTTACAATGGCTTATGTCGAGCCATCTCAGCCTGTTCAAAGAAGTTATGTCACTTCAAGATTGGCTCCCCAACTAAACTGAGGATCTAAATCGAAGCCTCCGCCTCTGTTTTGTCCAACTTAGTCGGAAATTTGCTCTCACATCTACTTCCACACAGCATTCTGAGGGACCTTACAAATATCCAATCGGCCCTCATTCCACACGAGCTCGCAGGTTGACGTGATGTTAGGAGCGGACATTATCGCGTCAATCCTCCTCGGCGGCACACAACCCAACATATGTGGCTGGCTACTGGGCATGGAAACGTGGAAACATCGATCCACCAAAAGGGAGGAGACAGGCAGATATGTATATAGTTACGTTACCCTCCAAGAATTCTGATCACATCAACTTGAGATATTCGAGGTCCATCAAACTCGCTCAGTTTTTGAGAAACAAAATTAGTTTAATGAGAAACATTTCGCTAAAAGTGTCGACTCCGCGTTCAACGACTACCTGGACGTCAAACAAGTCCCTTCCGCTGTATTTAAGACAGACACTATCCCCAGATTGTGTATAACGCCTTCAGCACTTCCACAAATATCAAAAGTTTGAACCTAGTCCCACACACAGGACCAGATCTGCAATCCGATCTAACCAACCAGATCTTGAAATCGAGTTTCTTCCGCTATGTTTTCAGTGCCAATATTACCAAAATGTATTGGCAAATCCGCGTTGACCCATACCACAGCCCATTTCAGAAAATCCTTTACCGGAACAGTGATGGTGAGCTCTGTGATTATGAGTTCAACACCGTCATCTTTGGCGTGAACTGCGCGCATATCCTGGCGATTAGGTTCCCGCAGTAATTGTCCACTTACGTTCGCACAAAATACCCCTTGGTGAGCGACGTCATTTCCAATTTTATGTACGTCGACGACGTGCTTGCTGTGGCACACACTATCAAGGAGCTACGCACAGCTCTGAGCACTGCCGGGCTTCCATTGCACAAATGGACCTCCACGACAAGGCTGTGCTCATTAAGCAGAAAGCAGACACCAATGAGTTCTTACATTCGCTTCGAAACCTTCAAAAACCTGATATTAAATTTCTGAAAGACATCTGCAGAACTGACCCATCCAAAACTCAAGAGCAGATAGTTGTACATACTAAAGGCATTGAGTACCCCAAGGAGTATCATTAATCTCAATCTGTTCATTGATCACAATGGAGTCTTGAGAACATGCAGGCATGTAAGAGCACTTTCACACGTCTCCTCCTTCGTTTTACGCATCGCATCTGCCTCCAAGGTGGAAACTTTATAATAAAACTCAGGAACCTAGTTAGGTTTATCGCAAGAAGTTGCAAGCCCAACTCAAGAGTGATTTGCCCGTCGAACGTGGGTAGCTTATGGGCAGTGGGAATAAAGAGCTTCAAGACTCTCTATGCCAAAGCCACTTTGCACACTATCGACACTCTTATCCAAAATAGAAGATTGTCTCAACTCGAGGCCAATCTCACCATTATCAGAGAACCCGGCTGAACTACTGGCCCCTTGTCCGGGCCATTTCCTAGTCATCGGTCCTCTTATATCAATTTCGGATCTTGAAATTAAAGAGAGTGCAGCGTCCATCCGAACCTTAATCAGCAGTTCTGATTCCGTTGACAAGAGCAATATCTCAAGGAGAAACACAAGCGGAACAAATGACAACATCCAACGATAAACCTTCAAAACGGTGACATTGTTATCATCAAAGAAGATAACCTTGACTATGAATATCAGCTCGGCCGAGTCCCAGCTATGTATCCGATTGACTCCGATGCCACCATTCCGTAGATCCCTCCATGTGTGGTCGTTTGTGTCTTCAATTATATAGTTTAAACCGTTTTTTTTTTGATTCAGCGAAATGGTTCTTCGCCCAAGCAACACCAACCAGCAGCGCCAACAGCCCCGAGGAGTGGGGTCATTTAGACGTCGGGTCTGCATTGGAGTGCATCCACTGCGGAAGTGCCACCGCTTCTTGCTTCATATAAAAGAAGACCAGGCCGGAGCAAGGAGCGTGATTAGTAGCGCACATCCAAGGTCGCGCGCCACCCATACCAAGTCGTAAAAGGGCGACGACCGGAACTTGGCCATTTCGGCATGCTCATCCGTTAGTGCTCTTAGGGACTGCCCTCGGCCTTTTTTGCCAGAAGGGACTTGTACCGCCAAAATCAGCACAAAATGGCTCCCCTGATATTCTCCAGATGGAGTATAATTTTCAGTTTCGGACCCCAAAAAAAAAACTAGAGAGCACCGTCTTGGCGGTTGCTGGCTTTCATCGGCCTGACACCGTCTCTTTGGTGCTCTGTGTGGATTTTTATCCGCAAAAATCCGCTGCGGCAGCTATCAACTTGTAGCTTAAGAAAATAGCCCATAGCCGCCATACATTGTAGTGCTTGTCACTTTCGAATTAAATCAGTGGATCATATCAAATGCATTTTACACAAGAATTGTTATAGTTAAAGATCACATTATGTTAACGCAATTGTGCGGATTAATATAAAAAGAGGAAGGAACATTGCTAGTCTGAACATAGCATTGACTGAGCCTCACTCAGTGTGAGAGAGTCACTCAGTGAGACAGACTCACTCACTAATACGATCCCAAATACGCTCAGCACTCTCCTTATGGTCTCCACTCCACATCCAAAACTCCAACAAGAAAATATGCAAATCACTTCTAATGTATAGTTTGTTATATGCAGCCAAAAAAGTTCTAATAAAGTGCCATTATAATAACCATTGGTTTCCTCAACCTCTGGTTTCCTCAACCTCTTCACTGAAGAAATTATTTATCTGACGCCTCCCCCACAAGCATTGGTCCTTCGAGCCGGATTTATCAACCGTTCGCCCCTACACAAGTTTTTTTTATCAAAGATAAGTAAATACAAAATTTCTTTCCCATATATATATTCGGCAATATCCGCAATATTTTTAGGTCATACTTTTTTTCTTAAGAAAAGTGATTGGCAATTTTCTGAATATATTTTCACATACATATATATGCCCGTGGCACGTATGTTATAAAATCAATGTTTTCAAAAAGCCACCAAGGAGGAATACATTTTTGGAAAAGTGTGAAACACCCCTCAAATTAATTTGAGAAAAAATCTTTGGAATTAAGTTTTATGCCGATCGGATGGTGAACAAAAAAGTTTCATACAAACATTTATCGCTAATTAACCACTCTTGTGGGTGGAATTTTGCTAAAACGCACCGATGAAGGAATCTTGCCAGACGACAAAAAATACGACGTCATTAAAAACTATCCAGTCCCACACGATGCGGACAGCGCCAGAAGATTGGTTGCATTCTGCAATTATTATAGACGTTTTATAATAAATGTTGTCGACTATTCTCGTCACATAACAATATAATGTAAAAAAGATGTTAAGGTCGAAGGGACAGCCGACAGCCAACATGCCTTCGAACATCTCAAATCGTCACTAATAAACCCAATATTATTACAATACCCAGATTTCAGCAACGAATTTGGCATAATAACTGATGCAAGTAAGCAAGCTTGTGGAGCGGTTATAACTCAAAACCATGATGGACTCAAACTTCCAATTGCTTATGCATCACATTCATTTACTAAGGGTGAAACTAATAAAAGTACAACAGAAAAAGAATTAGCAGCAATACACTGGGCAATTACACATTTTCGACCACATATTTATGGCAAACATTTCACAGTCCGAACAGCTTACAGACCATTAACATATTTGTTTTCAATGATCAATCCTAGTTCATGCATGCGGCTCGAATTAGAAGAATACGATTTCACAGTCGAGTATCTAAATGTGTTGGATATCGGCTGCGCCAGGTGCGGAGCCCCAAACTGCCCGTAGATATGATGCGGCTTAGTTACCAACCGAGGCGGCTTTGAGGGTTTTGCACGATTGATGGGACTGATGAGGTTAGCATAAGAATCCCAGTTCTCGAGCGGGGTTGTTCATATTAAACTTCAACTTTTACTGAACTTAACCTAAATACTATAATTATTAATTTGACCTACACAGAGCATACGTCCGTTGACTTGGACTGACGCTCACAGACTTCAACATGTGTCGCAAACTCCGCTGTTACTAAGCGTGCAAATTCAAAGCTCAATAGAATTACAAAATACAAGAAAATACGATAACTTAAAGTAACAGGACAGAATGCTCGACCGCTTGAGAGACCCACTAAATTCAATTCAACTCAACCGTGATAGCGCGCGATCTATTAAGTGATAAGACACTACTCAAATGCGGCTGATCCAAGCGCAGGTGCATTTTCGTTAATCGTTCATGCGCTCTCTTATAACATCCGCTCTTAGGCTGGCGCGATTGCTCTTGCTGATTGGCTGTAGGCCAAACATTCTCCCCCCTTTGATGATTGCAGCATTCATCATCAAATTTACGTCCGCAAGCTGTCAGATTCTCGGACTTGGTACCTTAACTTAAACTGAAAATAGAAGAGTACAATTTAACATTTACGTAAAGGTTAGGTGTCATTATCAAGCCAATTCTCTTGTATGGGTTATGGACAGAGCTTTGTTACTGTCCGTTTGATAACACCACTGCTTGTTTTTAGAATCACAACTCTAACTAATCCATCTGCACCAGCATGAGTGCTTGTAATCCGACCCAAAGGCCACCGATGCGAAGGGAATCGTTCATCCTTAATTAACACCATGCATCCAACATCTAGGTTTCTCTTCATCTGCAGCCATTTTGGTCTTGTCTGCAACCGTGTCAAGTATTCAGAGCTCCACCTTTTCCAAAATTGTTGAGATTAGTTTTGACAGTTTCTCCACCGATGCACTAAACTCAGTTGAGGTACTTCAGCTGTAGGAGGCGACAAGAGCGCATCACCAGTGAGAAAGTGACCGGGGGTTAACACCATCAAATCCTCAGGATCATTCGAAATAGAACATAGAGGCCTTGAATTAAGACAAGACTCAATTTGTGCTAATACTGTCGCGATTTCCTCAAAGGTTAACACTCGCTCTGCAATGGTTCTCTTGAGATGATACTTCATGGACTTAACTCCGGCTTCCCATAATCCACCAAAGTGTGGAGCTGATGGAGGGTTGAAATGTCAAGTGATTCCCTTATTCAGCAATTTTGGCGCGATTAATCTTTAAATTTATGAGTAATATGCCTCCCTATCAGATAGTAGTTTTTTGTTGGCTCCAACAAAATTTGTACCACAGTCACTAAAAATATCTGTACATAGACCACGTCTGCCTATGAATCGATGTAAGGCTCCTAAAAACGCATCTGACGTTAAATCTCCAACTGGCTCTAAATGTATAGCCTTGGTCACCAAACATTTAAACACGGCAACGTATCCCTTTTGTGCTACACGTCCTCTTCCCTTGGATGGCGAAATATAAATAGGGCCGCACACTCACCGCTGGCAAATTTCCCATTTGTTGACTTGCAAACTTAGGCTTCATTCTAAAACATTTGATACATTTATGTATACCATAACGAACTGCGTAACGCCCATTGATGATCCAACATTTCTTTCTTATAATATTGAGTGTGAGCGATGAGCCTCCATGCAAGGTGCAAGCATGACTATAATTTACGACAAGACTCGTGAAATAATGTTTATAGTGCAATATATATGGATGTTTCTCATTCACTGGCAACAAGGCATCGCGTAATCTTCCTCCGAGCCGTAAGACGTGCTCCCCCAAATCAAAATATGGGTTGAGAGGTAATAAACTGCTATCTCTTGGGACCGGCTTGCTAGAAGAGGGGGCCTTCCTTTTGCATAGTCCTTTTGCACCAATATCTTGTGGCAAGTCAAGCTTCTTGTCTCAATACTCACATGTGAGAGTGACTGTTGATCAATGTTATTGCAAGGCCATCCTTCTTCCGGACCTTGTAACCACTGCGGTCCATGCCACCACATATCACATGACGTCAACGCTAATTCCAATATACGCTAATTCCACGACTCAGATGGTCGGCAGGATTATCAATCGAGGGAACATGTCTCCATTGTCTTCCAATCGAGATCTCCACAATTTTGTTAATGCGATTTGAAACAAATATCTTCCAGTTTGCACCTCCTCCACGGATCCAACTGATGGCTATCATTGAGTCCCTCTGCAACACTATCCGCTCCAGAAAATAAGTCATCAACATACATCTTATGTTTCACCACATCCACTGCCAATGGAAATATCTCCTTTTCGTCCGCAGCTAACTGTTGCATGACTCGCAGCGCTAAATAGGGTACTGAACTAGTTCCAAACATAACTGTTAAGCGTGCATACTCCTCGATGTAATCGTTCTTATCGGGTTTCCATAATATGCGCTGATACTGGGCATCTTCCCTTGGAATATTGATGCACCTGTACATTTTTTCTACATCAGCCGTAACACGAATCTTAGACCACGCCAATTGAGAATAACTCCAGGCAGCTGCAAGTGTAATTTTGGCCCAATTGCTAAGATATCATTCAATGCTCATTGCTTGTCTTATTCGAGCCATCGAACACAACTCGGACCTTCGTAGTTGATGATGTTTCCTTTATAACTGCGTGATGCGGTTGATAACAATGTTGAACTTCTCCTTCGGATGATTGCATGATGTTATAAATCTTAGGCGTAACCCGTTCAATTTGGCCCAGCTCCAGATTCTCATTAATGATGTGACAATATGTTTCTTTCAACCTGGGGTCTGCACGAAGGCGCCTGTCCAGATAATCTAGTCGCTTCAGTGCGTTTCGATTTGACGAACCAATCACCATAGTTTCATCCAGATGGGACAAAAAAGGTAGACGCACAAGATATTTTCCCGAAGATAAGCGACGATGAGTATTGACAAAAAAGTCGTCGCACCACCTCTTCTCCGGTGAGAGACCTGGAGACTCATTGTCGAATTGCTCTAGTTCCCAAAACTTACGTAAATCATTGTCGAGCTCCGCATTTACATCACTGTGTGAGAGGATACCAACGACGCACGTTCAATGATTTTTTCAGACACGATATAGCCCAAATGCGTATTTTGTGCTAGAGGTGAACCCGTTGGTCCTCGGTATGCTTCACCTAGCATCAGCTCATCATAAATATCGCTCCCGAGCAAAATGTCGACACCTTGCGGAATAAAATAATTAGGATCGGCTAAACGGAAATCCTTTAGATGTGGCCACTTCGTGGTAGATATTCTTCTATCATTCTTTGACTCACCTTGGGTAGGACATACGCAAATATCTCATGTGGATCATATAGGGATCTTAATTTTAACTCAATTCCTGTAGACGCTTCGGTAATTCTTTCATTCGCTAAACCATTGAGTTTTATATGTACCCGCTTCCTTGTAAGTCGTAGTTGTTGGGCTGCATTCTCCGAAATGAACGACGCTTGGGAACCCTGATCCAAGAAAGCTCGAACAAGACCTCCTGTCTTGTAAAATATAGGACTTCATCCTTTCCGTTGATTAAATTTGTAGATACTTGCTGTGCACTCGTATCCGTTTTCCGTGGGGCGCCGTTTCTAGACTCATCCATTTGACTACGCGTTCTATCCAGGTGAATTAAAGTATGGTGCCGCTCAGAGCACCTTGCACAATTTCGCGAGCTGCCACATGCAGCTGCGTGATGATTTGGACTAAGACATTTAAAACACAACCGATGTTTCAATACAATTGCCTTACGATCCGACGCACACATTTCCTTGAATACATTACAAATTCCAATGGGGTGCTCCTCCTTGCCGCAGACGATGCATATATCCGCTTGTCGAGTAATAAATGAAGCTCTTGCGTCTCTTTGGCTTGCACGAAAGCCATATACGCCTTGCTTTTTATTCCTGCGGCTATCTATTAGCTGCGTTTCCTCGCAACTTCCCGACGATGCCGTAATCATCATTCGATATTGGGACTCGAGGTAAACACAAAGCTCTTCAAATGTAGGTAGATCTGGCGACGACGCTAATAAGCGTTCCCAATCTACTCTAAGTTGCTTAGGCAGCTTTTTCATCATATAATATACCAAAAGTTGAGATTGCTGCTTTATATAAACTCCAGTTTTCTGCACAAACCGCCTGAGTCACTCAGCGTCTCCATGTTGAACTGCTAATTGATGATCAAAAAGAACCATGTAATGTAAAAACAATACTCGTTTATTGTCGAATCCTTTCAATAATGGAAGCGATGTAAGTCAGTAAGTCTCCGACAGTGATGGACACGCGATAGAAACACCTCCTTGAATGCCGTCCAATCTATGAATTTACCACTGATAGTTGGCATCCTAACCGTGGGCAACCTCATTTCCTCCATAGGGGTTATACAATGTTCATTCATAGTCTGATGCAAACACGTCTCATTGAATGCGGTAGATGCCAGATGTCTGTGCTCCTTGTGCTCATACAACTCATTACGTAACTCAGCTACTCCCACGATGTAGATCTCTTCAAACACATCCCTGATTGCCGTATCAAAATACCTTGTTCTAATCTCCTCGTTGTCTCGCTCTCGTACAAGCTGCTGATGGTTGCGTTTAAATTCTGCGTTAATTTCGGCGATTCGAGCCTGGCGTCGAGCTGGGTTTCCGTATGTACCGATTCATCAGCCTTGTATTTATTCAGAGAATTCTCCAACTAGGTTAACAGTGCAGTTTGCTCAAAAGATTTTCAGCCATTATGAATACCTTACCTTACACGTTAGTGTCAAATTGCACTCACCTTTTCAATTAGGTCGCACTGTCTTCAGCAATCACGATCCAATGTCCAATCCCGAATTCCTCAGTCCAATCGCCAAGAATCAATCCTCACAGGAGGCACCAAAAATATGTTGGAAATCGGCTGCGCCAGGTGCGGAGCCCCAAACTGCTGTAGATATGATGCGGCGTAGTTACCAACCGAGGCGGCTTTGAGGGTTTTGCACGATTGGTGGGAATGATGAGGTTAGCATAAGAATCCCAGTTCTCGAGCGGGGTTGTTCATATTAAACTTCAACTTTTACTGAACTGAACCTAAATACTATAATTATTAATTTGACCTACACAGAGCATACGTCCGTTGACTTGGACTGACGCTCACAGACTTCAACATGTGTCGCAAATTCCGCTGTTACTAAGCATGCAAATTCAAAGCTCAATAGAATTACAAAATACAAGAAAATACGATAACTTAAAGTAAAACCCGGTGACCCAAATAATAAATAAACAAGAAAATGAATCTGTTATGTCTACATATTATGATGAGGTCATACAGGTATTACAAAAACCTTGGCCAAGGTCAAAAGACATTATTTTTGGAAGGTTATGACTCGGGATTTAGCTGAGTACATACAAAAATGTCAAAAATGCCAAAAAGCAAAAACAACTAAGCACAGTAAGACCCCATTACCAATAACTGATACACCCATAAATGCTTCCGATCGTCTGATAGTGGACACCATAGGTCCACTACCAAAATCAGAAAATGGCAATGAATATGCAGTCACGCTAATATGTGACTTAACTAAATATCTAGTTGCCATACCAGTTGCAAATAAGAGCGCAAACACTGTCGCTAAAGATATATTTGAATCTTTTATTCTGAAGTACGGTCCAATGAATACGTTCATTACGGATATGGCAACAGAATGTAAGAATTCAATCATAAGTGACTTGTGCAAATACCTAAAAATTAATAATATAACATCTACCGTCGAAAGAAATCATAGAACTATTAACGATTACTTTAATAAAATAGATAATATTGACCCTATATAATATAGACGACTATGCTAAAGAAGCAAAAATTAGATTAGAGCTGGCATACAAAAGAGCTAGGATAATGTTAGAAAAACTTAAGGCTAAGAATAAAGAATATTATGACAATAAGGTTATAAATTTGAAATTGGAAATAGGAGATAAGGTTTTGTTAAGAAACAATACTGGCCACAAACTAGAACCAGTTTATCTAGGCCCCTATGAAGTAATAGAAATAGAAGCTAGAGATAATATTATAATAAAAAATAAAAAAATAACAACATATGCAATAGTGTGTACATAGGCACAACAAAATCAAAACTAAAAACAATGATTACCCAACATAAATCAGACTTCAAATTAAGACATGCAACAACAATCCTACAACAAGAACAACACTACAACAAACGACACGTCATAAAGCGCAGACGTGTAAAATAATGTAGGTTAAATGTGTCAATTTATTGTTTAATTTAATATATTTTAATGTTAATTGTTCTTGTACCTTGTGTTAGTGCCCTGAAGACGGTTTGCCGATGCGCAACCGAAATATATCGGAAGCAAAAATCAACAAAATTATTTCATTGGTTTATTAAAACAAACCCGGAACTCGAGCCAGCCAACTAAACATTTATAAAATGGAAAGGTCGCCAAAACCATCATTAAATATTATAATAAAAGATACAAAATGTAAAAAACACACAGTTCATAAAGATAGATTAAAATGTTGAAAATATAATATATATAAATTTTCTTTATGAATTCGAATTCAAAATGAAAAAAAATAAAAATAAATATATATAAACATCGGCCTGATCAGCCAAAAAAAACAAATTATTATAATGAATTTTAAATTTTTATTTGTTAGAAAAATATGTATATATATGTTTTTTGAAAAATTTTTATATTTTCATATATTCTAATCAATTTTTAAAATTCATATTATTTTTAATCATTTTACACTTTTATATGAAACAAAAAAAAAAAAACTACAAAAAAATTTATCATAATTAAGTTCATTAAATAACTACACATTTATTATGTTACGTTATTTCTTTAAAAAGGGAGGTGTAGTGTATTAATACATAATTCAACTTGTAAAACTTTGTTGCAAGTATAAACAAATATAAAAGACCCAAGCGCATAGCATAAACATAATCGTATATATGTAAGTACATACACATGCACATACATACATACAGAGCTGCGCCTTCATGCGTAAATAATGAACATTTTTCAGAATGTAACTTCAGGTTGTATTTCCTACATGGCCTCATTCGCCGACGACGTCTGCGCAATGGTCAGCGCCAGATCCCCAGTGGTTGCTGCAGATGCTGCGCAGAACTACCTGGGCCTCCTTAGCTCCTGGGCTCGACGCTGGAACGTCAAACTAAGCCCTGCCAAAAGCACCACTGTGTGCTTCACAATTAGAAGAGGAGTACCGCCAGCGCTAAGGCCAAACGGACTGAAACCAAGAGTGCGAAACAAAAAACTTGGGCGTCACCCTTGATAAGCGTTTAACTTTCGCCAGCCACATTAGAGGTGTTGTGCAACGCTGCCGAAATAAACCGAAATAAACCGGCCAAGCTAAATTGGCTGCTCAACCCTCGCAGCAAACTTTCGCTTGCAGGCAAACGGCTTGTATACTTACAAGTTGTGGCACCCATCTGGCGATACGCCATACAGATCTGGGGCTTGGCTGCTCCTTCAAACAGGAAGAGACTCCAATCCCTTCAAAACAAGGCTCTCCGCCGGTAGGCAGGTGCGCCATATTACGTGCGCAACAGCATCCTCCACAGAGATCTGCAGATACCCAGGGTTGACGACCAAATCAGGACCCAATGCGCCCTTTACAATAACCGGAAAGCCACTCACGCCAACAGGCTCGCTAATACTCTCCAAGGTGCCCGCCCCATCAGGAGATTAAGGAGAAGGACATTTACCCAGATAATCCACCCCCAACTGCGGCCACCCATCCTTAGGGCGACACGGCCTCCTCAATTAGCGACCTTAAAAGCCGTTTATTAAATATAATAAAAAAAAAAAAAAAAGGTTGTATTTCCAACATTTCTCAAAAACATCTGCTAAATTTTTAAGCTTATGTGTTTCGGAACAACCTATAACTATTAGATCATCCATGTAAAGGCATGCTTGAGAAGGTTCAAGTTCAGAGAATGCTATAGTCATCATTCTCTGAAATGAATTTGGCGCTATTTTTAAACCAAAAAATAATCGCGTAAAGATATGAGCCATTGCCCGTTGAAAAAGACGTTATATTCCTTGAACTTTCTTCATGTTCAATTTGGTGAAAACCTGACATTAAGTCAAGGCATGACAAAATATTTTGCCTTACCTTGATCTAAAATATCATAAATTCTAGGTAGTGGAAATTTATCAGACAACAGTTTTGTATTAATCTGACGATGGTCAATTACTAATCGCCATTTCTTATCTTCTGAGCCTGGAACTAGTAAAAGTGGGCTGTTGTATTCTGACACTGAAGGTCCGACAATTTTGTCGGATATTAATTTGCCTACTTGTTTTTGAATTTCTTCTACCTGGCTATGCGGGCTTCGAAAGTTTTTAATATAAAATGGTTCAGTATACTTTAATCTCAATTTTTGTTTATAAAAATTATTTGTTGTTATTGATCCGGTTTCAAGTCCGAATACATCTTTATACTTGTTTCATAATTCTATTAATTTTAGTTTAAAATGTTTTAGAAAGTTTTTAGTTAAATTAGCTTTTACCACTAACCATACAATGCAATTATCGCAACGAGTGAGCCCCATGGGTGTCTGAGCCCATTTTAGTGTGCCCAGATAGAGTAAGACTGCTGAGAGCGGCAGCCGAACGCCGGCCTCGAAAGCCGAACGTTCAGTATAAAGCCGCATCTCGCTCAGCGCACATCGTCGCTGCGGCTGATGTCTTTTCTTAATATATATATGTATGCCTGTTTTAAATGCTTACAGCCCAAATACATATGTGTATACGCATTTGCCTCGCCCTCACTCATTGCTTTGCGCACTTGTGTGCATCTCTTTCTCCCTGCATATCTTCTCACAAAACCCCGAGATCTACACACATACATACATACATATGCACACAAGTAGATCACGGCGTTTGTCGCGAGCCAGAGGTTTTTCTTCAATTGTGTGCCCTTTGTGCCTGTGGTAGCAAAAGGAACACACATTCAAATGCTCTATCATATATTTCTTCGTCCAGTCAGGTAAAATGAGAAGAATCTGATATATATTTATTAAATAAACAATTCATTGACCTAAATAAAATAAATATATTTATTTTCTATTAACTGTAGGGACTTATTTTGCTTAAAATAAAAATATATCTAAGTCGTATTTTCAAATTTTGTGAAATTTGCATCGGGCAGGCAGGCAGGCAACCAACACGCACACAAACGCATAAATGCTTCCATCCATATAGAAAAGTGTGTAAGTATGCGTGCTTGGCAGGCCCAAAAAGTTATCATGCACAAATGCCAACGTTCAGGTACCCTTACCCCTACAACAAGCATGAAAAATAGCAAATTTGCAGATAAACAGGCCAAACCCGTTTATAATATCACACGACTGCTCCGTCGAAAGAGTGTGCGTGTGCACAAGTAGCAATTCGCAAAATTTGAAAATGTTCAATTTTTCGTATTTTCTTAGAATTTTTCGACAAGCCGACGATGAATTACCCTTGCAGAAATACGACTTAGATATATTTTTATTTTAAGCAAAATAAGTCCCTACAGTAAATAGAAAATAAATATATTTATTTTATTTAGGTCAATGAATTGTTTATTTAATAAATATATATCAGATTCTTCTCATTTTACCTGACTGGACGAAGAAATATATGATAGAGCATTTGAATGTGTGTTCCTTTTGCTACCACAGGCACAAAGGGCACACAATTGAAGAAAAACCTCTGGCTCGCGACAAACGCTGTGATCTGCGAGGCAAATGCGTATACACATATGTATTTGGGCTGTAAGCATTTAAAACAGGCATACATACATATATTAAGAAAAGACATCAGCCGCAGCGACGATGTGCGCTGAGCGAGATGCGGCTTTATACTGAACGTTCGGCTTTCGAGGCCGGCGTTCGGCTGCCGCTCTCAGCAGTCTTACTCTATCTGGGCACACTAAAATGGTCTCAGACACCCATGGAGCTCACTCGTTGCGATAAATCCTGCTTCGATTAAAATGCTGTTTGGAGTATCTATGCATTGTATGGTTAGTGCTATTACTGTGTTTTTTCTGTTTTCTGGAGTAGTTCGAACTACGTCGTAGTTCGAAAGTGGTTCATAGTTTAGATGATTTATATTAATTAATTGGTCCTTATTGGCCGTATTAAGAAATCGGATAAATGTATTCTTTTGTGTTGCACCTGTGTCTGCAACGTGAATACCAGGCTTAATTTCCTGATTTGGGGTTAATATACTATCTTCACTTGAAGTTAGTTCAACTTTTCGGACAACTTCTGATCTTGCTGGTAGAAGTATTGAATTGTTACCAGAACTGTTTGGTCTTATTATGAACCAATCTCCGGACGGTTTTAGGTCTATTTTTCAATTAAGAACTTTAATGAAATCTATGCCTATTATTCCGTCACACTGTATAGCGAAATTTGCATCAACTGCATGAAAATTGTGAGGAATTATATATTTACCTGCTTGTAGCTCTATTGGGGCGAGGCCTTTGGATTTTATGACCCCTGACCTATACCTTGAATGTCTATAGTGTTATTCAACTGGATGTCATTGACGACATCGGAATCTTCTTTTAACATTGAGATGTCTGCACGTGTATCTATTAAAAATACCAGTTTCTTTGCTGATTCTACATTATAAAAAGAGACAAAGATATTGAGATTGAAGTTTATCGAATGAACTTTTATTAATTCCCGAATTATTTTGGGCTACCCTAACATTGTTTCTGTTGTTATTGTTATTACGATTATGTCCTCTAGATCCTCCACGGCCTCTGTTATTATCATTATTACGACCGTGGTTGTTATTACTACCGCGGTAGTAGCCAGGCCCGTATGAGTTGTTGCCATATAAGCCGGTTGCCCTTCATGGCCTTTACAGCTAATGTCAAGCTGTATTTGTTAGCTAGTTCCGGGCCTAGACCATCACTGACATAAGCTCCTTCAAGAGACTGGGTCAATTTTTCTACCTCTTGGGTATACTGATTTGCCGTTTTGCTCTTTTGATGCAGATTAAGGAGTTTTGCAGATATAACTTCTACAGATTCTCATTTTACAGCTTTGGATAATTGATTAATAATGGCAAGATTTGTCTGCTCATTACTTATCAAATTTCTGGAGTGGCCTTTAAGTTTAGTCTTTATAATGCTTACAGCAGTTAGTTCATGAGTGCCTTTTGAGGAATCTATTAGATTCAATGCATCCAAGAAACTTTATAGGTTTTCGGCCTTTCCATCAAGCTCTGGTAAGAGTGACGAGGCTAATTTGAAAAAATCTACAACTGTCTGCGCCATGTTGACTAATTTTATGTCTTCTAGATGGTCGTTTTCCGTTGAGTTTGTCAAGAGTGACTTATCAAACGTTACAGGCGTGTTTAATGCCGATGGTAAATACAGCTGGAGATTAAACTTTTCGTTTAAGTTTATCAGATTATCCCTTAGATCAGTTTATGTTGCCACTCGTTTTTTTTTTTGACAAGACTATTCCTTTTACATTTTTGAACAATGTTTCAATGGACCCATATGAATATTGAACATGTCCATGTATTCGTATTCGAAATCATACACTTTTTGGAAATGTCTATGTAATCGCAGTACGTTTAGTGCGCGAGTATGAAAGTGTGGCTCATCTCTATACGTAAACCTAATGAGTGCATCTATATCTGACATATTCAAATTTGTATTTATTTTGTTGTAATATATTTAGAATTTGTCTAGTCGTCTGCTCTACTAATATATCGATTCTTAATTTTCTTTGTATTGCTAACGATACGACAGATACGACAGTGATTATAATTATTAATTAATCGACGATTTTAACAGTATTATTTTTTTAACCTTGAGCCCATCTTAATTAAAATTTTAAAAATTGTTGCAAATTTTAAATGAACATTATATTTTATATTTGAAAATTGTTGCAAATTTTAAATGAACATTATTTTTTCAATATGGTGTTTATAGCATATCTTTTGTGGGTTTTTTTTTTTTAAATAATATTTTTGGGTTTAAAATTTTTAATATTATATTTAGGCAGAAGGCCTTTCTTTTAAAACCCTACTTCGATCAACGCAGTGATCTCCTCTCTAATTTGGCGTACAATTTTTTAGGTTGTACTTTACCTTGACGCACACAGCACAGCAATTTATAAAATTTTTTAATGGAATCTTAGATAATGCTGCTTCTTCTGCTGCTGCTATTGGTGTGGTGCTATTTCTTCCTTAGATTATTTGGCTGCCTTGGAGCGGCCAGCGTTGCCGGTGCAGGTCATCGCACAGGCCGGGGTGTAAAATGGTCCAGCGCAGTCGTCAGGGCATCTTTTCGTCATCATAGGTAGCGGCTTTTCTTCTGTTGGTTTATGAGCTTTTAATAAATTTCTTATTGGTTGAGGAGCAGGTGTATCGGCTTGTGCTTTGTGCTTGCGCTCTTCCGCCTCTAAGAAATCTAGCTCATCGGCTAGTTTCTTGGCGTTTTCCCAAGTCGGGGGCTTTGTGTTATTATACAACATTTTAAAAAATTTCGGCTTTGCGCTTCTTTATGTGCAGCCGTAGGCCACCACGATTTCTTGGTTTCTTTTGTTTTTTCTCAACTTCTTTGTTAGCCGTTTCTCTGGCTAAAAGTTGGCGCGCCCTGTACTCATCAAGAGTGATGCGTAAGGACATAATATGCACAAAAGCCACACCATACAAACTCAGAAATTGATGCTGTATTATTTTCCGCCTCTTTTGTTGTAGTTGTTGACGTGCTGCTGCTCCTGTCATTGTTGTTGCTGTCGTTTTTATTTTTTTTTATTTTAATGCGTTATTTTTCCCACGTTGCGTAACATTTGTCACGGTCGCCATTTAATATTATTATTACAATATTCAAAGAAGTTCATTTAAGCACGTCTGTGCTGGTTAGGTTGTTTTATAAGAATGAATTTATTCAAAATTAAGGGCATATGCTTAGGCTATGGATACATATATGTTCTTATGCTGTTATTGGTAAACAGCTACAAAGAGAGAGAGAGCGGGTGTACTCATACAGAGTGAGCGCCCCACTCTCGGAGCGGCTAAAATGCAAGATCAGCGGGTATCCGTGGTCAACGGTCTCACGCTGTCTTGGAATGCCAATGCGGCATCATATTACTTATGGGCGCAGCTCTGTATGTATGTATGTGCATGTGTATGTACATATGTAAATATATACGATTATATTTATGCTATGCGCTTGGATCTTTTATATTTGTTTATACTTGCAACAAAGTGTTACAAGTTGAATTATGTATGAATACACTACAGGTGAACAAAAAAGTTCCATACAAACGTTTCCCGCGATTTTTCCATACTTGCGGGTGGAATTTCCCAAATCGCTGAAACACGTATTTAATAAGTTCTTATGTAGAGCTCTAAAAGTAAGTTTGAAGCAAATCGGACACCATTTAAAACTGCACCAAAAAAATCTTAGAATCGCACTTTTTACCAAGGATTCTTTGATTCTGCGAAAAATGTGAAACACGTCTCAGGAGATTTTTCATAAAGATCCTTGAAAATGTGTTTGAGGGGCGGTAGATTTTCCAAAAAGTGTCAAACACCCCTGAAATGAATTTGAACAAAGAACCTTAAAATTGAGTTTGAGGCCGATCGGATGGTAAACAAAAAAGTTGCATACAAACGTTTATAGTGATATTTCCATACTTGCGGTTGGAATTTCAAGAAACCCCGTCTCACCTTCATCTCATAAGGTAACTACAGTTAAAATTTCAGCTTCCTAGCTCTTACGGTTTGGGCTGTGCGTCAGTCAGTCAGTCAGGACAAACAGTTTTATATATATATATAAATTATCCGACCCACACTAAAAACAGTTTGGTTAAATTTTGTGGTAATTACTTCCAACTACAAAATAAATGCACTTCAACATTTTCGTATGTACATACGTACGCACTCGGTCACCCTCCTAACAATAAATAAAAAAATGTGAATTAATTACGTGTCCGCATTTTATCCGACAAGTTGCTTCCCGATATTTTTTCCCAATTAATATTGTTAATTCATGTTTTTGGTCAGCACGTATTGTACATACATACATACTGTAATGTTGTAACATCACAATATCGTAATATCCAATTTAATACGCTGGCACGTCTGTGCCGTTTGACTGTGTTTTTAGAATTGTTTTATTCAATATATTCTTATGGCTAAGACCGCATAGCTGCGCTGCCGGTCACGCCAGCAGCGGAGCGATGAAGTCTTATCAGCATAATCGGGAGAGAGAGAGAGAGTCTTATGTACATATATATATATGTATATATACATATATGTTACAAGTGGTCAGCGTGTGACTGCTGACTTAGCTTAGCTCATAAGCGGGCGATCATATTACACGCTCACTTGAAATGGTTTTGTTTGTGTACTGTATGTGTTGCTGATATATTTATGCTTAACCGATGTTACTTTATTGGTACAATGTACCCTCAATATATGCACATACTACAATACATACATATTTTAAATTCGAGTATAATTGTCCATATGCATTTTGAATACACACTATATTTAACATCTTGTAATATTTCATAAAAACAAACGCAAACTCGAATTCTTAACTTATTATTTGTTGCATAGTGCAAACGAATATATTTTTGGAACCATATACTTGGTACATACATCAGATAAACAATTCCACAAATCATATGTACTATGTGTGTCCACATATAATATTTTTTAGTGCACAATATCCATTAAAACTAATATCACAGCAAATATTATAATTATAAATTGCGATTCCAGCCCGCATATGTGCGTATATAAATTAGTGCATTTGCATCTGCAACTTTGAACTTGCCAATTGCATTGAGAAATGCATATATAAATGAGTTAACTAATTGGAGACTTCAGGGACGATACGTCGCGCTTGTATTGTTTCCAAACTTAGACTGAAGAATACAATTTTTATTAATATAAGCAATGCCCGCAGAGACGCCGTCGCTGCCCCAAAGTCGACACCGCTGACGCAGAGCCGCCACCGCCGCTCTCGCAAAAGTGCAGCGTAAGCGCCTCGTTTGCGGTGTCGGATGACCGCCGCGGCCGGCAACATATTTGCGACATATCCGTCGCGATCATGACTCCGGGCATTAGCTTCCCCAAAATGTTGGGTCAGCGAATACCCATAGTCAGTGGTTAACTACTCCCCCTCTCGAAGACCGACCGTCCTCGGTCGCGTTTAAGTTTTCCGATATCTTCGAAATTTTCCGGGAGTTTCTACGTTTGATCGTCAGCCTGTGGAGTCAGTGGACTCCAGCTCCCGCAGCGCAGGCCAACAGCATTATGCCGAGGGAAATCGACAATGTTTTTCTGACTGCAACACTTTTTTTGACCTCTTTGATGTAGTTAAGGTTATCTTCACTCAGACGGTGAATGTAGGGAAGGCTGAGTATCGAGTCGTGGCCGCTGATGTTTAGCAACGGTGATGCCGCTACTACCGGGAACCGATTTTACACGCTCTTGCGATCGAAGTATCGCGTGCCATTTACGGTGGCATGGGACGAGAAGGTGACAAGGTTTGTCCCATCTTTCTTCATCGCGTCGTAGGTGAGTATTGCGCTACGATCATTAATGATGACGATGCCGTCGTCCACTATGGTGGCAGGGTTAAGATGCCTCGGCTGCGTTTGGCAATGGGCTATACCCCCCGCATGTAGGCCTTGCTGCTCTTGGGCAGCTTGCAGACTGTGGCAGTTGCAGTTTGTGAACAATTGGCTACGGTCAGCATCTGCCCGTCGCAATCGGCCACAAGGTTGTCGTGCAGTTGAAGTACAGAACCATTGTGGGCGACTGGGAAGATTGTTATATTCCTTCATTGCTTGCTTATTATGGGGAACTCGATTATGAAACTTATTACATTATCCTTACGTTCTACCTTAATATTAGATACTTCCAAAATGTCAGTAATAGGGGTCCCTGTGGTTTGGTCAGTGCGAATATTCATAAGATCAGAATGATCTATAATTGTTGGGTTTATTACATTTATTTTTTCTAATGTTAAAGTAAGCATTAGATTCCCTATTTCTGTTATCATTATTCTATTGCGTGTGCTTAAGGTTTCGAAGAGGTGGTCGGTATCGGCCTGCTTATCTTTTGAGGACTTAATGATTCTGTTAACAGTGTCTGTCAATTGATGTCCGGGTGCCCGCTACAACTTTAAAAGCTGTTCCCAAGAAGTCAAGGCTTCTTACCTTGCGATGGTGCACATCGAGAGCGGGCATCATGTACAGTACATGTCCAGCGTCAATTTCCAGGAGTTTCCTCATATGGGACTGCGGAAACATTCCCGTCAGTTTCATAGTCTCCTCCGTCATAGTCCTATAGTCCCAGAGTAGAATGTCCCCGTCCATAATTGGTATGTACTCCGCGTGCGAGTAGTCCGTCACCCGTGCCGTTGTCATTGACATGATTGAAAGTATGGTGAACGTTATCATAAAATGTTAAAACTATTGTTATGAAAATGGTAATGAAAGAACTGTGCTTGAAATTCAACGGAGGTTGTCCTTGTGGACCACCCTCCCCTCAACGAGGACCGTTGTCCTCAAGTCCGCTTCAACCTTTTTTTCAATGCACAAGAACGATAACTTGTCTGCGGTCCGTCTTAACTAGGACCTTTTCACCTACTTCAAAAACTCAGTTCTGACGCCTTTGGTTAACCCTGGCGTTCTGCTGAATTTGAGCCCTTTCTATCTTGCCTCTAACCTCGCGAGTAGATTCCGGCAGAGAGTTAAGCGGTATGTCCTTAGGCTTTTTCTCAACCATTGAGTGAATGGAATTGTTATATTCGATAGTGGCCTGCAGGATGAGGTCGACCGTGTCATCTATTCCCCTTTGTAGTTTCAAGCACCTAGCCATTTCCAGAAGAGTGCTGTGAAAGCGTTCTACCCGACCATTAGGGGAGGCGCATACACCACGCTTACGCCATAATTATTCAAAAGCAGAGACCTGATAGTCTCTGACTTGAATGCGAGCTCATTGTCGCAATATAGCTGCTTAGCCGAGGAAAAATATGCATTAAAACTAGCAGGGGCGGTCTCGTGTCTTCTATTGTTCTTCTACAGTTAAGGACCACCTCATTAGCCAATTTGCTCATTTTGGGAAAATGGTATTCCGTCATGACCTGTTTCACATTCTCCTGAGTTGCCCTATGGGCCCGATTGTGTTCCTTAATGATGATTTCTCTTCTATCACTGACGTCAAACACGTCGGCCACGAAGTTTTTGCAATACCAAAACTTTGTAGTCGGAAAGGCTCTTACCAACTCATGCTGGAAACTTGGCCAAGATTGGGAGAGTACAGTGAAACGCATTAAACACGTTCGGGTTATTGACGGTCTTAATTGTTTCGATAAGGGCGTCCCTATCAGTGAAATTTATTATGTGGCGAGTTTTTTCGCTGAAAAGTATGAAATTCCTCTTTAGGGGAAGGGTGCCTCTTCTAATACCATCTGGTTCCGGAAGCAGTTAAGGGGCTTCTTCGTCGAATCAATTGTGTAAGACAGAGACAATTCACTGTAAATTGTAGCCGCGTCAGATTCTGGCTCATCGCGGTTGCCCTGCAGGGTGTTCACGTTCTGGCGCGACAGTGCGTCAGCTACATGATTCTCTTTACCAGGCTTATAGAAAAGCTTTCATCAATGCGCGCTTTCAGCGCTTAATCTTTGCATTGAGATTGCTCTCGGATCCGAGAACGTAAGAGGCAGCTGCTCAGTGAAAATGTTTATATATTTAACCCCGTAAGGAAAGTGTAGTAGTTTGCCTAATGCCCAATCGATGGCAAGCAACTCTCGCTCGTTAGTAGCGTAGTTTGATTCACTATCTTTTAAAGACCGGGATATCATCGTTATGGGCGGCCATTCTGTGACAGAACTGCGCCAATGCCGTAGGCTGATGCGTCTGTAGTCAAGACAAATGGTTTTTATAGTCCGACTACATCAGTATGACGTCTTCCGACGCTAATATGTTCCTTAGCCTCTGGAAAGCGTTGCGCTTGAATTGTATGGGGACCTTTCTAGACCGGTACTTGCTAATGAATCGCTATTGCTGCAAAATCTTTGATAAAGCAGCGGTAAAAGCCTGCCAATCCCAAAAAGGATCTTACTTCAAACACCGTAGTCGCCTCAGCGTACTCCCGAATGGCTTTTATCTTTTCTGGATCTGATTTTGCACCATCTTTAGTCACTATAAAGCCGAGATACTCGACACTCTCTTTAAAAAGCTGTGACTCCTCGTGCGCCACACGCATGTTTGCCTTTAAAAGGCTCCCTAATACCCAGTCGACATGCCTGATATGGTCCGACTCGTTTTCCGAAAACACGATGACGTCGTCTACATAAACGTAGCAAGATTTTCCAATTTGCGCCAGCAGAACGTCATCTATGGTCCTCTGAAAAATGCTCGCTGCATTCTTCACCATTGATCGAAAAGGCCGTCTTCTCACGGTCTTGCTCTGCCAGAGTAATCTGGTGATAACCTGATTTTAGGTCGAGCGTCGTGAAGTATTTGGATTTACCCAGTATCATTGCTATACTTGACATTGGGCATTTTTCGGCAAAAGTCCTGAGGTTAAGCTTCCTAAAGTCTATCACCAGACGTTTATTTTGATTACCTAACTCATCTGTGCCTTTCTTATCGACCACCCACAGCGGATTGTTGTATGGCGATTTCGACTTTCTGATTATACCATTCTTTAGAAGTTCGTTGACTTCTGAAATGACAAAATCCTCTACATCCCTAGGGTAGGGGTATAGCTTTGAGTAGATCACACTTTCGTCGGTCGTACGGATTGTGGCCACAACGGCCGGGTTATAAGGCAGCGCCTCGTTAGAGTTTGCAAAAACCTTATTGCTTCGGTGAAGTACTCGCAGGAAATCTGCCTTCACCGCAGGTGGTGCCTCGACTTTTTTGTTCTTTGTGTGATTTACGTTCGCACACTTGTGGTACTGCAAAGCTTCTGAAGTCGCAGCAAATAACATACCTTTTTTTAGGAATAAAATCGCTCCCACTTGCTTAAGCAGGTCCAGTACTATAATTCCATCGAAAGTGGATAAGGATTCTAACAAGAAAAAATATGTGTCGCACCCAAGCATGGATAACTGCATTTTTCAGCGATGTCGTTGGACCCATGGATGGAGTGGACAACGAAAGGGGACTCGACAGGGACAATGCCTTCAAGGCGTTTGTGCGGCCTGATGTAATTTTTTGCCGCACCCCTGGCGATTAAAAATTTCATATCTATCCCCGCTATTCTCCGTCGAATGAACGGTAGCAGGGACCTTCCCCTAAAAAATTAGCGCTATCGCTATCGTTTTCTGGGCTATGTTCGTCCTGTTGTTCGTCCGACGCCTCTTGTGCCGCGTCGGCATAACCTGCGCTCCTAGCCTCGCTTGCCTGGATGTGATCTTCCCTCTGCCTCCTCTGGCCTGTCGCGCGCTCCGATCCGGCAGGGCGTTCATTTCCCTGACCTTGGCTGGCGTTAAATTTAGAAGATCCCTGGGGGTTCGAAAAGTTTATGGGCTGTCTAAACCTGGAAGAGGAAGGGTCGACTTCCATGGGAACTGGGGCATTATTGGCCACAGCTCTATTCTGGGCTCTGTCTGAGGATTGGCCGTTATGCTTCTTGAAATGAGGATTCTTGCCCTGGCTACCCTGAGAGAATTGTTTTTTTTTCCTGCTGCTGTTGTTGCTGGCGCCCTTGTTGGCGTTGCTCTGGGCGAACCCGCTCTTCTTGCCCCCTAGCAAAGCTTGTCGCGAAGGCATATCTCTCGTGATTAGCCTCGACCTCCTGGGCTAACGCTAGTGCCGTCGGCAGATCCGAAGGGTGAGCCGAAAACAACACGTCGGTTAGACTGCGTTTTAGTCCAGAGATAAATACGCGAAGTGCGTCACCCCTGAATTATTCACACATGCCCGCCGCCAAATTGCTGTCATAAGTCATGTGGGCTTTGCTCGTGAGTAACGTGAGCTTTTTTTCAACCTTATCGTAGTACTGTATAATGGTCATGCCGCCCTGCCTAAGCGTACCCATTTCTTGTTCAATCACATGAATAGGCCGTTTGTCACTATAAGTAAAGTCCATCCTCGTTATGATGGCCTCAAAGTTTAACGGCGTGTTAAAAGAGGCGAGAACCGCGTCCGCCGGCCTCTCACTTTACTCCTAATGATTACGGTGGCTTGGAACTTCCGTTGTTTTTTTTGAAAATTTTATAGGCGGCGTGCGCGGCCTGCCTCCAGGACACGTAAGTTTCTTGAGTCCCATGGAACTCAATAAGACATTTTACCACGTCGAGCGGCTCGTTACATTCCACCCCGTCTATGATTTGAACCTCCTTGTAAACCTTCACTTCTGGCACTAAAAGTTGTGTGTTTTTTAAATTGTTCGACACTTGCACAATCTGTTGTTGAAGCTCCTGCCTTAGCGCAGCTTCCCTATTCACGAATTCTTGTGCCTGCGCTGTGAGTGCGCTCCGCACTGCGACATCAATTATCGCGCCCAACTGCTCTGGATCCATAACTGAGTCTGTTTCTGTATCAGGTTCCGTCGGGACGATACAACTTGATAACTGCAATGTACCGATTCCCCCTATTAAACTCGCTAGAATACTGTCGTCGCTATCGTAGTGTTCGTGCACGTCTACGTCGATGTCACAGTCGCTCATTCGAATTTAAACCTCTATATGAAACCGAACAACACATTAAAGGTCAAGCTAATAGGATTTTTATTTTCAATACTATTTTATTTTTTACTGTTATTATTCTTTTTATTTTTTAAAAAAATTTTCATACATTTTTTCATTAATCAAAAATAGACACTCCTTTTCTTACTTCAAGATAATTAATTTTAGAATATTTAATTATTATTCCAGAGCTGCTGATTTGCCTTTTTTATACCCTTGCAGAGGGTATTATAATTTTGTCGTGAAATGTGTAACGCATAGAAGGAGACATCTCCGACCCCATAAAGTATATATATTCTTGATCAGCATCAACAGCCGAGTCGATATAGCCATGTCCGTCTGTCCGTCCTTTTTGTTTATCAAGATATCTTGACCAAACTCGGCATTGACTATTCTCCCTGTGCTTCTTAGATACGGGCAAAGCACTATGAGAATTATAAAATGGTTGGGTCTGCAAGGGTATTAGATCTTCGGCGTGCCGAAGATATCCTTTCTTTCTCGTTTAAATTTAATTTTTAATTTTAATTTTTGTCTGAATTGTTTTTAACGATCAACGTTTTATCGCGTGTTTTATTTTATATTATTTGGGTTTTTTATGTTGGGCGCCAATTAGTGCATTTGCATCTGCAACTTTGAACTTGCCAATTGCATTGAGAAATGCATATATAAATGAGTTAACTAATTGGAGACTTCAGGGACGATACGTCGCGCTTTTATTGTTTCCAAACTTAGACTGAAGAATACAATTTGTATTAATATAAGCAACGCCTGCAGAGACGCCGTCGCTGCCCCGAAGTCGACACCGCTGACGCAGAGGCGCCACCGTCGCGCTCGTAAAAGTGCAGCGTAAGCGCCTCGTGTGCGGTGTCGGATAACCGCCGCGGCCGGCAACATAGTTGCGACATATCCGTCGCGATCATGACTCCGGGCGTTAGCTTTCCCAAAACGTTGGGTCAGCGAATACCCATATTCAGTGGTTAACTTATACATACACACACATATAAAAACCAATAGCTGCCAAGCATTTCTGTTTACACGTTTGTATGCAAGTGGCCACAGTCCAATATAATTATTGTTGTTCCGAGACGCAGCAATTAAAACACAATAATTATAATTAAAATAACAATAGTCCGATTTATTTATTATAAGTGTACGAAAACACTACACATTAACGTCAAAGTTCCACATTTGTCAGCGGTGTGTACTCAGCCACGATAGTGGGTATTTTATGAGTACCACAAAAAGTAAAAAAACTATCCGTTACCGCATTCAAAGAATTAGCAATATAAGAATAAAATTATCGAAAATGACCATCGAAATTCTTTATTATTATTTTTTGTATTTTATAAATAATCACATTATTGTAAATTAATCAAACCAAATAAATTTATTAATTAAATTTATCAAATCAAATAAATTCATTATTACAAATAATCGCATTATTGTAAATTTATCAAACCAAATAAATTTATTAATAAAATGATCAAATCAAATACATTTTGATTTGAAGTACAATTATTTTAATTCTCCTCAATTGCAATCGAATTATAAGGTCGATTACTTACTTGTATCGGCATTCCAGTGTTTCTTTGTTTCAAGCATCGCAACCTCTACTACCAGGAGCCAGCATCCCTGTTTTTCTACCCAATCGCTTCCGCCTAGTATGCCAACTGGCAGGGGTGAAGAAACAAAGCACCAGTTAGCAGTTCCGTCCGCAAGCACCTCCAGAGCTTCTCCGTCTCCAACAGCAGCCCTTAGAGTCAAAAGGGACAGACAGACAGGCCCAAAATATAACAGACACGCCCTTAATCAAGTTTATTGCTGTCACTGATAGGCTAAGTCAGTTTGAGGCAAAAATAAACACTCCTGGAGGCTCTGGCCCGTCTCTCTACACGTGCCAGGTTCGTCGGGACAAAGTGTGAGTCTTGTGGGACAAGGTTGAAAAAGAGTACGAGGTCGGCTCAACAGTAATCTCGGAAGCCGGTTCAATGGAAACCATTTCAGTCATGCATTCCAATTACGACTATTGCTACTCGATATATGAGAGATGCGCCGCTAAACTTAGCGAGCAAATCGACACTGCTTACGCCCAAAAAAGACCATCCGCTCAGTCCGCCATTCCGACATTTGTTCCCACCGGCTGTCGCTTACCTCCTTGCGACACAGAAATCTTCAGCGGAGATTCCATCTCAAAGCGAAAACCAGCGGCGAGGCTCAGGCGATTGTATCGAAGTCACCATTGACTAACGGTGGCTTCCGATCAGCCTGGGCCAATCTGACTGAGCGTTTTGAGAACCGAAAATTGTTAGTCAACAGCCAGCTTAAGGTTCTTTTCAACCTGCAGCAAATCTTCCAAGAAAACTTCAGAGCACCATTCAAGGTTGCTTAACAGCTCTGGAGTTATCCGAAATTAATATAGAAAACTAGGACTGTATCCTCGTGTTCCTATGTGCCTCCAAATTAACACTCTCCTAAACAGTCCATCTCGAGAAAGAACGACATCTCATCTTCGCTTGAGATGAACGCCTTTTTCTTAGAACGCTATCGCACTCTAGAAGCGATAAAAGAGCTTAACCCAAGCGCAAATACTCCAGCGCACTCCAGAATTGTTCGCACAGAACCCCCTACCACTAGAAGGCTTAACTCATTTGAGAATAAGGTCGCTTACAAGCCGCAAGCCTGCACATTGTGCTCCAAGGAGAATCACCCTATCCGTCTGTGCACACGATTTCTCCAAATGCCTTCAGCGAACGGGCAACTTACATCAAACAGCAATAACTATGTTTGTACTGTTTCGCTAGGGGTCATCAGTTAAGGGATTACACAAGTGCTCACAATTGTTTTACGTGCAAGGGTCGTCACAATACGTTCTTGCACCGTAGTGACACTCCAAAATTGGCCCCTCCATGCCACAAGCAACAGCTCCGTCCAATCAATCCATACCGTCCACTCCAGCCCAACAAACGAATGTTCACAATTAGTTGCAATTAACACCCACGGTGTTCTCCTAAGCCCTGCTATTATATCGCCATTTGGGTGACTCGGGATCAGAGGCAACATTTATTTTCGAGCGACTCTTCCACCTGATAAAGCTGCCGTACAAATCCGTACAGGCACAAGTATCGGGACTAAATCAAGCTGTTGCAGCCCAGCCTCGCAAGCTCTGCCATTATTATATATTATTGGCTCTCCTTTCAAGCCCCGTATCCAAATCAAGGCATCAGCCTACGTCCTACCACATTTGGCAGGGAATCTACCTATCCTAATTTATGTGGCACGTTGCTGGGTCAGGAAACTATTTTCGGCTGGATTTTAACAGGCCCAGTTTCAAAGACCGCATCCACCGCAATCTCCTCATTCAACAAGGAACGAGAATGGCAGATATGTAGTCACCCTACCTTTCCGGGAACCTAATCACATAGACTTAGGACATTCAAGATCTATCGCACTAGCTCATTTTCTAAAGAACCAGAATCGTTTAAAAAGAAACCCTCCTTTGAAAGAGCAGTACGACTCCGTGATCCGGGAGTACTTCGATTTAAGTCATATGGCACTCGACAGAGCCGGGTTCCCTCTGAGAAAGTGGACATCCACCACAAAGGAAGTGTTAAAAGGAATACCAAGGGACCAATTACTATGTGCGGATTTCTTAGAAATCGAGGGGGCAGGCTCGCCAAACGCTAGGCATTCGATTGCAAGCCACAACAGACCAGTTTTTCTTTCCTCCGTCCAAACTGGTATCCCAGTCTTCGCTCACTAAACGTGAAGAACTATCACAGATTGCGAAATTGCGATAGTTCGAGCAAAGATTTTCATGCAAGAGATCTGGCTCCAAGAACTGGGGTGGGATGATTCCCTGCCGGAAGATCTCGTTCAACGTTGGCATGACTTCCCAACCGACTATCCCTCTCTCGAAGAGATCCGTATCCCAAGATGGGTAGATTTTCAGCAAAAGGCAAAGGTGCAGTTTCACGGCTTCTGCGAAGCGTCCCAGCGCGCATATGGTGCTGCAATTGGACAGACTCCACAATTGTTCTTGCCTGGTTGGATAAACCTCCATGCAAATGGTCTACCTTTGTGGCCAACCGGGTAGCCAAGATAACATCAACCAATGACAAATGGTCTCATGTTCGATCCGAACATAACCCAGCTGACTTAGCTAGTCGGGTGGTTTCTCCTCGGGACATATCGGGCAGCACTTTGAGGTGGCATGGACCGGAATGGTTACAACTACCACAAAACCAATGGCCAGTTCCTGTTACGGTACTTGAGACAGAGATTGAACAACGCGTAGTTAAGTGCAATGTATCACAGCTACCCTCCTATAACTTTCTGGAACGATTCTCCAGATTCGACAAGGCATTGCGAGTTATCGCATATGTCTGTCGCTTTATCCAGCGCTGTAGAAATCCAGCGAACCACCTCCCCGCTGAGCCCCGTAATGAAGAACTTCCGAGAGTTCAGTTCCTACTTATAGAGTATACTTAACGCCAAGCTTATCCTAAGGAGAATAGTTGCTTGCTGGATAAGAAGCAAATTCAAGGATCAAGCAGCATTCGCAATTTAAATCCTTTTATCGATCAAAGGGGTATTCTGCGATCCTGTGGACGGGTGAGAGCGTCAACCTCGTTGGGCTATGATGAGCGACACCCCATAATCATTCCGGCCAATTGTGATTTTTCACGCCTCCTGGTCCGATTTACCCACCTAATTTGTTTTCACGGAGGCAACCAGTTGGTAATGCGCCTCATAAGAGCTAAATACTGGATCCCAAAGCTCAAGGTCCTGGTAAAATCTACCATAAACTCCTGCAAGGTCTGTGTAATACACGGTCGAGGACTCCAGACCCGACTTATGGGCGAGCTCCCAAGGGCGAGATCAATCTTTTTCGGACCCTGCACACACACGGGTGTAGATTTTGCCGGACCATGCGATATTAAAAGCGTGCAAAATGACCAAGAGTTATGTTTGTGTCTTTGTTTGTTTCAGCACGAAAGCAATCCATTTAGAAGCCACCACAGATCTAACCACGGAGAAATTCCTGGCCGCATATTCGCGATTTATAGCAATACGTGGCCTTCCCCAACAGATGTACTCAGATAATGGGGAAACATTTGTGGGAGCCTTATCCGTTCTTTCGAGAGATTTCTTGCAAGCGACCAAGGAGCTCATCTTATCCAAGCACAGCAATCAAAACTTGTGTTGGCATTTCAATCCTCCTGGCGCTCCTCACATGGGCGGATTGTTGGAAGCAGGTATCAAAGGCTTTAAGACCCACAAATCCACCTCATCCTCAAAATATACATTTGAGGAGTTCGCGACTCTCCTCTCAAAGATTGAAGCCTGCCTTAACTCCAGGCCAATCTCTCCAATGTCGGAAGATCCGACTGATTTATTGACTCTAAGTCCAGGCCACTTCCTAGTTGGCGGCCCTCTACTGTCAATTACCGAGCCAGTAATCAAAGAAGACGCTATTTCTATAATTAACCGCTGGCAGCGACTCAAAGCGCTCCACCAGCAATTCTGCTTCCGGTGGAAGAATGAGTATTTAAAAGAGCTCCATAAGCGAAACAAATGGCAGTCCCCTACAAGGGACCTCCAAGTCGGTGATATGGTGATTATCAAGAAAGATAACCTACCAATAAATGAATGGCGCCTTAACCGACTCTAGCTCGCTTGCCCAGGCACCGCTCGTGGTGTCATCCGAAGGCCAATAGCCAAATTGGTCCTTCTTCCTACTGAGGCGAATAATACCACCGACTAATCCTTAAAAGCAACTAATCCCTCTTTAAAAAACAAAACCATCACATAATAACTCGTGTCCTTCATCTTATTCTCCAGTTCACTCCCCTGTAGAGAACCAGCATGGCACCGTCAACGAAGGGATCCAACAAACGCCAAGGAACGGACTCCTTTAGATGCCGGGTGTGTGGAGGCATCCATGCTCTACGCAAGTGCCAGCGTTTCATGAAGCTTACGCCCGAGAAGCGCCTCCGAGCAGTTTTAATAAACAAATATTGCTCCAACTGCCTGCCTCATCAGCACCCAGGGCAGTCATGTCGCATTGAAGCCAAGTGCAAAATTTGCAAAAAGGATCACCACACCCTTCTCCCCGTGGCGCTCGACCCTCTCGGTCAGCCAACAGGCTCACAAGAAGAGTTTCTGGCTCCTCGCCCTCCAGCGGCACATCACCCCTAAGCCCGAGACATTCCACTATACGGACGTCGCTTACGTCCCTTCTTCAGCACAAGGGGGTCAGTATCCTGCCCACCGCCATAGTGCTCCTCGACACCGGAAAAAGACTCTTCAGACTCGGGCCCTAATCGATCCCTGTTGTTCAGTAAGCCGCATTTATGCAACCGTGGCAAGGGCCTATGGCAGACCGCCTTGGCTCGGAAGGATACCAGATAAGATGATGTCTGGGAAGACGTCGGCGCCGAGTACCAAAGGTACTAGAGATGGCCGGAACCAGTCGATGTCCGCCAAAACGACGTTGCTAAACGGGTCCTTCATTTCCGCTCTAATAGAACGGGCTAGAGTTATGCAGTTGAGTTGCGAGTCAGCCATTAAGACCACCTCTCGAGAGATCTGAGTTGCCTTGGAGCGTAGCACGGCTGTGCACGCTCCTTCTGCGCCAATGCGTGTGACGGGAAGCCATGGGTCTTGAAGATTTTGACACCTGATTCTCACAATCCGCCCATGTGAGGAGCGCCAGGAGGATTGAAATGCCAACACAAGTTTTGATTGCTGTGCTTGGATAAGACGAGCTCCTTGGTCGCTTGCAAGAAATCTCTCGAAAAAACGGATGAGGCTCCCACAAATGTTTCCCCATTATCTGAGTACATCTGTTGGGGAAGGCCACGTATTGCTATAAATCGCGAAAATGCGGCCAGGAATCTCTCCGTGGTTAGATCTGTGGTGGCTTCTAAATGGATTGCTTTCGTGCTGAAACAAACGAAGACACAGACATAACCCTTGGTAATTTCGCACGCTCGACCAATGTAGCTTTTAATATCGAAAGGTCCGGCAAAATCTACACCCGTGTGTGTGAAGGGTCGGGAAAAGGTTGATCTCGCCCTTGGAAGCTCGCCCATAAGTTGGGTCTGGAGTTGTCGACGGTGTATTACACAGACCTTGCAGGAGTTTCTCACGAATATATTTTCAGGAAAGATGTTGCCTGTATCGAAGTTTCCACACCACAGTATACACTGCCAGTAAACGTGCAAGGCATCGGCGTAGATGTAGCATGCGATAAAGATAGCATGCGATAAAGATAACATGCGATAAAGGAAGACACACATGCACAATTTACAGAAATATTCAAAAAAGAGCGTAGAGCACATATCGTTGAAATTGTGCGTGGACGCCAAACCAGTGCTTCACAAACCCAGGTCTTTGCCACTAATATAGAAAAATAAAGTTGAGCAAAAACTAAGGGAATTATGGAAATTTTTATGTCTTTGGAATCAGGCGATTTTTACACAGCTTGATTTGCTTGAAGCATACAATCAATGATGGATTGACGATGAATCACAAGTAATGTTTTCATGGAGCACACATAGGTATCTTGATCAGAAAACAATAGAAAACCTGATAAGAGGAATTCTAACTATAGTTGTTCATCAAGATGACACAACAGTGACAGAGCCGGATAAAAAATCACACTTAAGCAGAATCTTAAAACAGTGTTGAGGAAATAAGAATCCGTGAAATTAAAATTTAAAAAATTGTGTCATGTTTTTTAGGAACAAATTTCATATCAAGGGTTTACCATAGACGCACATGGTCTTAAAAAGCATAGTGAAAGGACTCCTTGCATCACGCGAGCACCTGTTTCAATCAATGTTTTATAAGTTAGGGCATTTAGTGGCATCCTTACGAAACAATCAAGAAAGACATTTCGTCTGACAATGTGCTAGTGCATTTTAATTCAAGTCACTAAATTTGACTTACTACCAATGCTTGTAACACTGCTGTTGCTTGCATATTATGTCATAAATGCGAAAATATGACAAGCGAGATCATATGTATGGTGGCCTGGATTAGATATAGACATAGGAAAGTTAGATGGAGGTTGTGTGCGATGTCAAGAATCGCAATAGATTCCTGTGAAATCGTCGGAGTCCGAGACGGCAGCCTAGAATAGAATCCATCTAGATTTTGCTGGGCCCATTAATAATCATCATTTATTTGTCGTGGTCGACTTGCTTTCTAAGTGGACAGAAGTGTTTGTAACGAAAAACATCACGTCTCAACTCATGCATCCCTCCACTAACGCCCAAGCGGTTATCTTCATTAAAACCTAGAAAAAATCTATTTACTCTACCCTCAAAATCTGACCGAATGAAGAGCTCGAAACCAGGCTAGATCTTTTAAGTTCACCAAAACGTATTGGGAAGCCATACTAGAAGCACAGAACAGGAGCGCAATGTTTTACAAGGGCAACAGAAAGGTAGATTTATGCAAAGGCCAGAAAGCGTATATCCGAAATTAAAAGAGACCCGAACAAGCCTAGCTGGTCACCTGCAAAGAGAGAGTTCTCAGTTAAGAGTGATTGACGTGTTTTACTTGTGCTCCAGGATTTTATATATTTTCGCGCTTTATTCTTGCTTTTTGATTTAAAATTTTGCATATTCTGTGCTTTATTTAAAAAGCTTTAATTACTTGTGCAAAGTGTTATTCTGTTGTTGCAGTCTGTTAAATATTGCATTATTTGAACGCGGCGTGAGTTCCGTGTTGTTGGTTTTGTGTGTTTTGATTCCTTCGTTTTGGCGCTCTCCTGTGCAAGTTAATAACTAAGTTAAATATTGCACAATGTATTGCCCTAGTTATTAAGTAGCTTTGCATGAAAAATGCTGATGCGCCACATTTGAGTTCAGCGCTCTGCGTTAAAAACGACCAACAGTGGTATGCTGACACTTCATATTCGAAGTGAAGCGCTGCGCTGTATGGAATGCTGAGTCGGCTTGCCGACCATGACTTTGTGGCGTGATGCATTGTCGCTTAGGGCATGATCGGACTTATTGTAAACTCCTACAGTTTAGTTTTAACAACTCCGGCATTGCCGTAAAGAAAGCTTATATCTTTTATAATTGTCTGAGCCCAAGGCCAGCAATAGCAGTCAGTCAACTGCCAACATAATCTTCTTAACAGCGCTGGACCCGAGAGGACACTGCTGCGATAAGAGGATAACACCAGGATCAGGAAGTATACGCGGATCGTCACAGTGACTACTTACACATAGAGCTGTGTTACAATGCGGGACGACTACACCGATTAATAATTGGCGCCCATCTAAAATTCGAGCCCATTATCGAATTGGATCATGTAAGTTCGAGTAGTGAAGAATTTTATCGTGATCGGAAAACAAAGCAATAAATCGCCAAGTAATTGTTGCCCTAATAAAATAAAAAAAAATAATCAAGTGCATACCTCTAGTTCGTTAAATTTTTTATTGCATACTTTTGTCCGTCGAAAATTTTCCATTGCATACTTTTATCCGCAAAATTTTTTTTTGTTGAATACCCAAATAAAAATTTTTTCTTTGCATACTTTTACCAAAGCAAAGTTTTTTTTTGTGCATACCCAAAGGTACTTTATTCTTTCTTGCTGGTGACTGTCAGCCACGGCCGAAGAAATTAAGTGCCACTTTAATAAATTCTATCTCTTGCGCAACCAGAGCTTACAAGCTCGCTAATCGACCGATCATTTGCGATCGGCAATAAAATATTTGTGTGGTGCCAACCAACAGCCAATTAGTTGACACTCTCAGCTCGTTCGACGCTATCATAGGCTTTGACCTGTTAACACAGGCCGGGATTAAGTTGAACTTAGGAAAGAACACTCTGGAATATCAGGGCATTTCTGAAAAACTTCAGTACCACAACTGCGCTGACGTAAATTTCACCGATGTCAATGTCATTGTGGTGCCTGCCTCCGTTAAGAAGGCATTTAAGAGTATGATAATTAAAAGGAAAAAAGCTTTTTCAACAGCTAACGAAGCTCTCCCTTTCAACGCCGCTGTCATTGCCACGATTCGGACAGAGCCTACCCAAACCTTATGGGCGTTTCCGTTTTTGTAAACAACGAAGTCAAACAAATGCTAAAAGACGGCATTATCTGGCCCTCAAAGTCGCCCTACAACAGCCCAACTTGGGTTGTTGACAAGAAAGGTACTGACGCTTATGGTAACCCGAACAAGAGGTTAGTCATCGATTTCAGGAAGCTGAACGAACGAACCATCCCAGACCGTTACCCAATGCCCAGCACTCCCATGATTCTAGCGAACCTTGGGAAGGCGAAGTTTTTTACCACCGTAGACTTAGAGTCAGGGTACCACCAGATTTACCTTGCAGAGCACGACCGCGAAAAGACATCGTTCTCAGTAAATAGCGGCAAATACGAATTTTGTCGTCTGCCGTTCGGCCTACAAAATGCAAGCAGCATTTTTCAAAGGGCATTGGACGATGCTCTAAGGGAACATATTGGAAGGATATGCTACGTCTATATAGATGACGTCATAGTCTTTTCAAACAATGAATCAGACTATGTTCGCCACATCGGTGCTGTACTCAAGTGTCTAATCGATGCTAACATGAGAGTAAGCCAGGAAAAGACTAGTTTTTTTAAAGAAAGCGTAGAATACCTAGGTTTCATTGTGAGCAAGGACGGACCAAAATCCGACTCGCAAAAGGTAAAAGCTACTCAAGAATACCCTGAACCGAAAAGCGTGTACAGTGTCAGATCCTTCATAGGACTAGCAAGTTACTACAGGGTCTTTATCAAGGACTTTGCCGCTATAGCTCGGCCAATAACGGATATACTAAAATTCGGAAACGGCTCGGTTAGTAAGCACATGTCAAAGAAAATCCCTGTCGAGTTCAATGAAACTCAACGTAATGCGTTCGGGCGCCTTCGCAACATTATGGCATCAGAAGATGTCATACTTATATACCCAGACTTTAAAAAGCCTTTTGACCTTACTACCGATGCCTCGGCTGGTGGCATTGTCGCAGTCCTATCCCAAGATGGTAGACCAATTACAATGATATCCCGTACCCTAAAACAGGCAGAGCTAAACTACGCCACTAATGAAAGAGAATTGTTAGCTATTGTATGGGCTTTGGGAAAATTGCAGAACTTTCTGTATGGGTTCAGGGAAATTAGCATCTTCACTGATCACCAGCCTCTCACATTCGCGGTAGCTGACAAAAACACGAACGCAAGAATAAAAAGATGGAAGGCATACATAGACCAGCACAATGCCAAAGTTTTTTATAAGCCAGGCAAAGAAAATTTTGTTGCCGATGCCCTTTCCAGGCAAAATCTTAACGCTCTGCAAGATGAGCCTAAGTCGGACGCTGCAACCGTTCACAGCGAAATCTTACTGACCTACACAATCGAGGCTACTGATAAACCACTAAACGGCTTCAGGAACCAAATTGTTCTTGAGGAAGCACGTTTTCCGCTAAATCGGAATCTAGTGATGTTTCGCAGCAAAACACGCCACTTTATCAATTTCACCGACAAGAGCAGCATTTTAAAGTCTCTTAAAGAGCGCGTGAACACAGACGTCGTTAACGCTATACACTGTGACCTGCCTTCTTTAGCAAGCTTCCAACACGAGCTAATTTCCCACTTCCCAGCCACCCAATTTCGTTACTGTAAAAATTTCGTGCAAGACATAACCGATAAAAATGATCAGTTAGAAGTTATCACAGCTGAGCACAATCGTGCGCACAGAGCGGCGCAGGAAAATGTCAAGCAAGTCCTTCGCGACTACTATTTTCCCAATATGAACAGCTTAGAAGAAGTGGTTGCAAACTGCCGAGTCTGTACCAAAGCCAAATATGACAGGCACCCTAAAAGACAAGAGCTCGGGGTAACACCCATCCCAAGCTACACTGGCGAAATGTTGCATATAGACATCTTCCCAACCGATAAAAAACAATTCCTGACATGTTTTGACAAGTTCTCCAAGTTTGCAGTCGACATCACAGGTCCCCTATTGCAGCTTGTAAACATTTTTCCTAAAATCAAAACGATATATTGCAATAATGAGGCTGCTTTCAATTCACATTGACGTTGTGAATGCGCCCCCGCTGCATAGCTCATCGAATGGTCAAGTTGAACGCTTTCATAGCACCTTGGCAGAAATCGCTAGATGCCTAAAGCTAGACAGAAAAATCAGTGACACGGTAGAACTAATCCTGAGGGCAACGGTAGAATATAACAGAACCTTACACTCAGTCACCCGTGAGAAACCAATTGAGATTGTTCACGCAGGGCTCAATGTGCATCGCTCAGACATCAGAGAAAGGCTAGTAGGCTCCAGACAAAACCGTACCTTTGAGGTAGGAGAAAAGCTATACAAAAAGAACAATAGGAGGTTAGGAAACAAACTGACCCCGTTATGCACAGAGCAAAAAGTGGAAGCCGACCTAGGAACGGTTTGCCCTCACATTGCTTATCTCCCTGGCAGCGGCTAATGCACGGATCACCGACTACGATCACACGCTAACTACATCCCGGTAATAGACGGCGAGGTGTTAGTGTTCGAACAAAGGGACTATTTGAGACACTCAAGTAACCTTTCAGAGTTTAGCAGTATGATAGATGAAACAGAAAAATTGTCCGATTCCTTTCCCCAATCGCATATGCGCAAATTGCTAGACGTCGATACAGACCACCTAAGAACCCTTTTGTCCGTTCTCAAAGTACACCATAGATTTGCTAGAAGCTTAGACCTTTTAGGGACGGCATTGAAGGTGGTTGCAGGCACACCTGATGCAGCAGATTTCTTGAAGATCAGAATCACCGAGGCGCAACTAGTAGAGTCCAATTCTAGACAGATTACCATAAACTCCGAAACTCAGAAACAGATAAACAAACTGACGGACACCATCAACAAGATAAGAAATGCTCGGAAAAACGATTTGGTTGACACCCCACATTTATTTGAAGCACTTTTGGCAAGAAACAGAATGCTAAGCACAGAAATTCAAAATTTAATTCTCACTATTACTTTGGCAAAATCTAACATTGTGAACCCCACAATTCTTGATCACGCTGATTTGAAATCACTAATCGAACAGGACAGTCAATAGTTAGTTTAATAGAAGCCTCTAAAATAAGGGTCCTTCAGTCCGAAAATATTATCCATATATTAATAGCCTACCCAAAAGTTAAATTCAGATGTAAGAAGGTCACCGTCTACCCTGTATCTCACCAACAAGTCATCCTACGGCTCGTCGAAAACACACTGGCAGAATGTGAGGAAGATACTTTTGCTGTCACAGAATGCACTGAGACTACGCACAATACCTTTTGCGAACGGTCTCGACGATAATGCCCGTAGATGACGGCGTCGTGATTATCAACGAAGCGACAGCCCACATCCAAACGGACAATGGCGCAGAAGTGTTCGCGACAGGAACACACCTGGTAACTTTCGAAAAATCTGCAACAATCAACGGCACCGAATTCGTGAACTTGCGAAAGATGCAAAGCAAGCAGCCTGGCATTGTTAGGTCACCACTCCTGAACATCGTCGGCCACGACCCGGTATTGAGCATACCCCTTCTGCACCGCATGAACAACGAAAATTTGCGTTTCATCCAAGGCTTCAAAAAAGAAGTAGATGCCGCAGGCTCGCCCAAACTCTAGTTCGCAGTTGGTGTGATTTTGAATGTCGGACTAATCGGCTCACTCATCCTTTTTCTGGTAATAAGGAGAAGACGAGCCTCTATGGAGATACAGAAGGCCATTGACAACTTTAGAATGCCCGAGGACGGTCATCATCCTGAGGGGAACTACTAAGTTAAATATTGCACAATGTATTGCCCTAGTTATTAAGTAGCTTTGCATGAAAAATGCTGATGCGCCACATTTGAGTTCAGCGCTCTGCGTTAAGAACGACCAGCAGTGGTATGCTGACACTTCATATTCGAAGTGAAGCGCTGCGCTGTATGGAATGCTCAGTCGGCTTGCCGACCATGACTTTGTGGCGTGATGCATTGTCGCTTAGGGCATGATCGGACTTATTGTAAACTCCTACAGTTTAGTTTTAACAACTCCGGCATTGCCGTAAAGAAAGCTTATATCTTTTATAATTGTCTGAGCCCAAGGCCAGCAATAGCAGTCAGTCAACTGCCAACATAATCTTCTAAACAGCGCTGGACCCGAGAGGACACTGCTGCGATAAGAGGATAATACCAGGATCAGGAAGTATACGCGGATCGTCACAGTGACTACTTACACATAGAGCTGTGTTACAATGCGGGACGACTACACCGATTAATAATTTGCATACACTTGTTTGTGCGTATGTTTGCTGGTGCATATTTCTGCTCACAAATTTTTGCTGTTGCCTTTCTCTCCACCGATTTGTTTGTGTACGAATAGTTATTTTTGAGCGTTTGCTTGCTATTTTTGTGCACCATGCTTCGTTTCGTTGTTGTTACTCCTGCTTAACTTTTAACGCCGGTAGAAAATATGTCGTGCCCAAAGAAACCTTGCACGTTAAAGCAGGCTGATGATTCTGCACAGCTGCAATCTATTAATTGCCTAGCAACTTGGATTTATCTTCAATGTTGTCATTATCGCCTTATCCGAGCGACTGCCCAATAATTACCCCTGTTTTATCCCCTGTAAGAGTCCCATTAGTCCCCGTACCTGAACCTGTCCCAGTTAGCCACACTGCCTCAGCCCCGTCAGCTCCTGGCCGCAAAGGTAGACCTGCGCGCAATCTCGCCCAGGTTGTTAAAAACAATCATGGTGCCTCTTTGGCTTCACCAAATACTGTATTACCCACAGCCCTATCAGCTCCTATTTTAACTGTTGTTGCCCCTCGTAGACAAGTTTTTGTGTCTCGACTTTCGTCTGACACCACTCCTGAGTCATTGGCAGCCTATATTGCTAGCAAATCTTCTACTAGCCTGTCAATAACCAAATTTAGTTTCTCCACAAATAAATGTTTCACATGACATGTTCCCAATCATTTAGGATCCCAAATTTTTACCTCCACAAATGATTCTTCACGAGTTCAAGCCAAAAAAGCGTAACCAACCTGTCACCTTTTCGGTCCCTTCAATAGTGGGTACCGTTACTGCCGCAAAAACCCAACTTCGTCTTCCGACCTAGTTTCTATTCATTATCAGAATGCCAGAGGTCTCATTTCAAACACAGCTTAAAAATCTTTTTATGGATCGATTCCGATATGATCGCATTTTCAGAAACATGGTTAAGTTCAACCATATCTGATTTTGAAGTTTTTTTGAACAATTTTATTTTGCATAGCAATGATCGGACCTCTCGATGTGGTGGGGTGTTAATTGCCGTTAAAGCCACTTTCCAGTCAGATCCATTCTGTTTTACTACGCCCACTGACGCTTAGATTGCCTGAGTTAATGTGTCTTTTCCATCACGCGATATCTATATTATATGCTCATATGCTACTCTTTCTTCTGATATTCAAGTTTATATGAAGCATATTACTTGTATTGTAGCCTTTGTCCACTGACCACACTTCTTACACATTTTAGAAAATGTCACATTTTTGTAAAATGTGGTAAATGCGGTCTGTACGTTTTCCCATAATAAACACATTTCACACATTTTTCAAATATGCCACATGTTTGAGAAATGTGTAAATGTTTTGTTCGATGATTTATCGAGTTTTCTATCGATGTTGTGAAAAATGTGAAAAAATTATTACTACAAACAGCTGATATATCAACGAAGGCAAGCAGTAACTTTAATGTATAATTTTAAATTTTAATAATCCCACGGTTTAAACATTTATAGATGGTAGGGATGATTGATAGTGTTATTTCTGTGTCACAGCGACAACTGTGACAGTTACAAAAAAATATCAGTGACAAATAACAGCGACTGTTACTTGAATTTTGGGCGCGCAGTTTTTATAAAAAAATTATAATACATATAATATAAGTAAACCAAATAAAATGTATAATGTTATTTTTATTATATATGTTTGGTCAAAAAAAATTTCTCCAAAAAATCGTTTCTCCACTTGAAGCGAACAGACGTGTTTTTTTGTGCTCTACGTTTTGTTTTTGATTTAATAAAACACCGGCGTTTTAATTATTTATATTTTATATATTTCTACTATTCTGTTCGCCTTCTCGGTTTATTTTTTATTTATCGCGAGTGCATGCATGTGGTCTGTGCATTTTTGTTATTTAAATATTGTTTCTTTTAAACTTGTGTTCTTGTGCATTTTTGTTTGTGCGCTTACGCAATTAGCTCTGTGGGTAAGCTTCTTGTTGTTGTTTGTTGTTTATGTTTAACTGCACATCGCCTCTCTGGTGTGCAAGATTTCGTGGGCAAGCAAGCAATCTATAAATAGACTACTCTCGCACTCTCGCGCTCTCTCTCCTTTTTTTTCAACTTGCGCTTTGATCTTTTTCTACTTTCTGCCGCTTGTTGGTGCTCCATACGCTATTAATCTAATCTAAATAACTCTCTTTTTACATTTGGCTGCGTTATTACAGTTAGACCCATAATAATGGACCATAAAATTGTCTGTTTTATAAAAACTTGCCAAATGCCAATTACGGCAAGTCAATCCAGCATACCTTGTTGGCTGTGTGATAATGTCGTGCATTCTAAATGTGCGGTCTGGTGGGTGATGCTGTTGCCAAACGAAATGGTTTGCACTATAGTTGCGACTCGTGTAGGGAGATTGATGGTGAAATGCGGGCGTTTATGCGTCAGACCAGGAGCGGCTTTAGGGGTCTGATTGTTGGTTTTCGTAAACTTAACGATCAGCTCACAGCCCTGGACACCCAATTTAATAGCCTTAAACTGTTAGATGAGTCTCCGGGGCCTAAAAAGCCCACTCCTTGTGATCTGCCGTTGCCTAATACCCTTCAGCCTCCGACTGCTATTCAGCAGCCTACTACACCGATTACACAGCAGCTCATCTCGTTTGTTACTCCGGTAGCTGTGAGGTCTGCTGTGGACTCTGATTCTGTCCCGAAAAGTGTGACATCGGCACGAGAAAAACCAGTCGAATTATCCGTGTCGTCCGCTGTCGTGGGTGTTCCGAAAGGGCGACAGCAACAATTAAATTCACAACAGCCGCTAGAAGGCTCGTCGTCCGGACTACCGGCTGTTTTAGGTACCATAGTTAATAGTGTTCCCACTGTCCTACCTGTGGCACCTAAGCCTCTAGTCGGTGTTCCACCGAAGAGACTTATTTTTGTTTCTAGACTTGCCCCTCACTTTTCATCAGATGAGGTAAAAGCCTTTATACAGGCAAAAATTCAAGCGCCAGGTATACTGGTGGAGAAATTTAAGTTCGCTTATGAAAGGGATATTGCGTCCTTTAAAATAAGTGTTCCGCCAGAAATATTTACTGATATTTGTTGTAAAGAGTTTTGGCCGGAGCACTTAATAGTAAAAGAATATAAGGCCAAAAAGAAAAATCGGACTCCGATTTTATTACCACCTATTTCTAATAGCGCATCAACTTTAGTTGCTGCGTCAAAAAACTAATTTCATCTTTCAAGCTTGCCTACCAGAATGTTAGACGTCTTAAATCTAAACTCGCTAAACTGTATTTAGACTCTCTTGCTTTTAATTTTCAAACTATCGCTTTTACTGAGACTTGGCTGAAGCCGGACATCTCTGACTCTTAAATTTTTACCTCCAAATACACCACTTACAGATGCGATCGAGCTTCCCGTATCGGAGGAGGAGTACTTATAGCTGTCGAGTCTGCTCTTTCGTCGGAACGCATTGATCTTCCCATCTCAGAGATTGAGTTGGTGGCTGTAAGAGTTGTATTTGGTACTTTTTCTATCTTTATTACATGTTCATATTTACCTCCTCTATCTAATTTGTCTACCTATCAAACCCATCTTAATGCTATTAAATCTGCCTCCTCCCTACTTTCTGATAGAGACCTTTTAGTAGTTCTTGGGGACTTTAATCTCCCTGTTGTCGAGTGGTCATCGCCATCAGGCTCAAACTTTCTGTTGCCGTCATCGTCAAACGAATTTATTGATGGCATACATGAAATGTCCTTATCGTGTGCGCAATTCAAGAAACAGATATCTTGATCTAATTTTCGTGTTGGATTCGTTCAACAGTGTTGTGCACAGGATCAATCCGCTTACACTTCCTGAAGACCCTTTTCATCCAACTCTGGAAATGGTCATTGATTTACCAGCCCGAGTCCCTATCAAGGAATCGGAATTAGCTGAACGTATGCGTTGTTTCCGAAAGGCTGATTTTCATAAGCTAAATGATCTTATTCTGCAAGTCGACTGGTCCCAACTGTACAATTGTGCAGACATTGATGTTGCCTTGAAACTTTTTTATGACTCCTTGTACTCGATTTTTGATGTCTGCGTTCCTCTTGATCACCCAGCGAGGCCTGATAGGCCTCCCTGGTTCTCAAATGAACTGATGAGGTTAAAAAACGTGAAGTCGAGGTGTTATAAAAAGTTTAAGAAATCGGGAAATCACTCTGATTTCTCCCGCTATGCAGTTGCCCGATCAAATTTTTCCACCCAAAATTCCATCTGCTATAAGAATTACCTTCGGCGTTGTCGCTTTCAATTTTCACATAATCCTAAGCAATTTTTTAACTTTGTCAATTCTAAACGAAAGACATCTACTTTGCCTTCTTCGGTTAAGTGTGCAGATGAGAGCGCGAACACTGATCCAGGCATAGCCGATCTGTTCGCAAACTTTTTTCAAACTACCTACTCCTCCTCTAGGTATAATAAAAATCAGCCTTATCCTTATCAGTTACAGAGGTCAAATTGCATCTTTAATCCCATTATTACCGAAAGTTCGCTTCTTAGCGACCTTAACACTATCAAGCCGGTTTATTCACCGGGCCCTGATGGTGTTCCTGCCTGCGTGCTTAGATGCTGCGCTGCAGCATTATGTAAACCTGTTTTAAAACTTTTTGAATTGTCCGTTAACACTTCATCTTTTCCGACCATTTGGAAGGAATCATACATTATCCCTCTCCATGAGAAAGGGAGTAAGTCCGATGTCGAAAACTATAGAGGTATTTTCAAATTATCCGCTATACCTAAAGCTTTTGAGAGAATTATAACATCTCAACTGCAGCATTTATGTAGTTCTATTATTTCACCTTCCCAGCATGGGTTCGTGAAGCGCAGATCTACAACCACTAACCTTCTTGAGTTTACTTCGTTTGTAATTGATGGGTTTAAACAAAGAAAGCAGACTGACGTCATCTATACTGATTTCAGTAAGGCTTTCGACTCTGTCAACTATTCCTTGCTGCTTCATAAATTAAGCCTTCTCGGCTTCCCAGTCAATCTTTTGAACTGGATTTCAGAGTATTTGCGTGACAGAACCCAAAAGGTTCTTTTCAGAAATTCATTTTCTATACGTATTCTGGTGACTTCCGGTGTTCCTCAAGGTAGTCATCTTGGCCCGCTACTCTTTACTCTTTTCATTAAGGACCTTCCCTCGATACTGTCTCACTCTCGAGTATTAATGTATGCTGATGATGTAAAATTATGCCTTGCATATAAGGATATGGCATCATGTTATCTCTTACAAGCGGACATTGATGCGTTTCAGGCTTGGTGCCTAGCCAACCTGTTAAACTTAAACTGCTCTAAATGTAAGGTAATGACCTTCTATAGAAGCCCTCCTCAATTGGTTTCTTACATCCTTCATAGCATACCGCTCGAGCGTGTTAATAGTACTTCTAAAGAAGTTAATGATCTAGGTGTCATCCTTGATCATAAACTTAAATTCGACTCTCATGTTAATACCGTGGTCAATAAGGCCAGAATAGTTATGGGTTTCATCAAACGATGGTCGAAGGAGTTTGACGATCCGTACTCGACAAAAACACTTTATATATCTTTGGTACGACCTATTCTTGAGTATGCCTCATGTATCTGGTCACCACAATATGCTACCCATCAGGACAGAATTGAATCCGTTCAGAAAGAATTCTTGTTGTTTGCCCTTAGTGGTTTAAATTGGGATCCTCGTGTGCGGTTACCGTCATACTCCAGTAGACTTCTGATGATTAACCTTCCTTCTTTAATTAATCGTAGAACCATGCTGGGTGTAATATTTATTCATAAATTAATTACTGGTGAGATCGACTCTTCTGTGTTGACTAGCCAATTAAATTTCTCTATCCCTACTAGACTAACACGTAATTTTGTACCTTTATCGCTTCAATTTTGCTCAACTAATTATGCCTTGCATGAACCGTTCAGGGTTCCCTGTGATGACTATAACAAGCATTACAGAGTATTCTGGTCGGAAGCGTCTCTTCCTCGTATAAAGTCTTTTATCCTAAACTATTTAGCAAGTAGATAGTCCTATTTTTATTTGTAATTGTATTTGTACACATACTCGTAGTTCGTATCGATTTGTTTTTTTTGTATTTTAATATTTTTTTCATATTTACTTGCATTTCGTGTCGTACGTTACACGACTGCGCCCCTCGGTCGGTTGGGCGGGAGGTGGGATGCAGTACGTTGCATCGGCTGCGTGCAGTAACAACAGAAGACAATAATCATAATAACAGCTTAAGAGCAAAAAATGTTTGCTTTTTGTAATCCCTTGCCTACTCTCTTTTCGTCGGCCCTTTGCCTTCTGCGTTGACGCTCGCTGCCCACCGTTCTGAGCGGAGCTAAATTTCGTTCGTTTTGCATATAGTTAGTTTTTCGTTTGATCGCAAGCGAGGCACAACTATTTCGAGTTGACTGCCAAGCAAACATTATAACATTTCGTAAATTATAATAAAGTGCCCCTGGCGGCAACTTCACCCTCGAAACTCCTCATCGACCTCATCTTAAGCACGATGTTGTCCTACTTGCAACTGCCGTCATCAATGTGAAAAATCGCGCTGGCTCCTTGGTACCCTGCCGTGCGTTGCTCGATTCTGGGTCGCTATTGCACATCATCACCTCTCGTCTTGCTCATCAGCTCCAGCTGCGCAAATTCAAGTCCACAGCAGTCGTCTCTGGCATTGGTGATGCAGCGTTTTCGTCAAATGGCTTTTCGATAAACATCAGTGTCCAAACTCGAGTGTCTGAGTACTCCACATGCATCCCGGCATTGATTGCACCATCCATCACCGATAATCAGCCTGGCTTCACTCTTGACCCTGCATCCTGGAACTTTCCGTCAAACATACAATCAGCTGATTGATCCTGAATTCTTCAAATCTCAGCAAATCGACATGTTGATCGGAGCCAGTCTGTCTTTCGATCTGCTCTGCGTTGGCCAGATTAAACTAGCTGCTGGACTGCCGATACTGCAAAAGACTCGCTTTGGTTGGGTCGCGACTGGAGGTGCTCCAAATGCAGGAAAATCATCGCTCGTGGCTAGGCGATCAGTGATGAATCCAGATCTGCTGTCAGACTCGCATCTGCAGACGAATGCACAGATTGACGAATTAATCCGTCGGTTTTGGGAGCTGGAATCTTGCACCGAGCCTGAGTCATCACCAAACAGGGAGGAGCGTGACTGCGAGGCACACTTTCAAGCCAACTTTAAACGTCCGCCGAATGGCGAGTATTCAGTTCGTTTACCGCTGCGACTAAGCATGGATCAGCTGGGTGACTCCTATCAACAGGCGCTTCGCCGATTCCTTAATTTAGAAAGGAAACTAGACCGCAATCCAAATTTGAAACCCCAGTATGCAGCATTTATCAAGAAATATCTTGACTTAAATCATATGTCACTTGTTAGCTTAGCTGCACTAGGCCAATGCAAATACTATCTGCCACATCACTGCGTGCTGAAGGAGGATAGCACTACAACCAAGCTAAGGGTCGTGTTTGATGGTTCGGCAGCTACTACTTCTGGACACTCGCTGAATGATGTACTGATAGCAGGTCCTACCATCCAACCGAAACTGTTTTCGATACTGATGCGTTTTCGCACATTTGCAGTCGCCCTCACAGGCGACATATGCAAAATGTATCGATGCGTACGAGTCGAATCAGCAGACAGCTATCTTCAATGTATCCTGTGGCGTGATTCGCAGCATCAGAAGATACAGATTCACAAATTAGACACCGTCACCTAAGGCACAAAACCAGCTTCGTTTCTCTCAGTGCGGGCTATGCACCAACTGGCCATGGATGAGCAGAAAGCGTTCCCTTTTGGCGCTGACATTATTAAAAGGGATTTCTACGTGGATGATCTCATCTCTAGTGGTAGCTGTGTTCAAGAAGCAGTTGAGATATTGAAGCAAACGTCTGGACTACTCGCCAAGGCCAACATTGCGAAAATGGTGTTCTAGCGACGCTACTGTACTCCAAAACATACCGGAAGAGGATAGAGAATCGCTGCTCAAGTTCAACGATGGCAGCGATATCACGAAAACGTTAGGCCTCGTTTGGGATCCCGCCTCAGACTGTTTTCTTTTTTCATTCTTTCCACTGAGGCTACCCTCGAGACTGACAAAACTATCAATCCTGTCCTCAATTGCTCGTTTTTACGACCCCCTTGGTCTTGTTGGTCCTGTAATAACAAAATCTAAAATTTTTATGCAGTATCTCTGGAGAGAAAAATTGGACTGAGATTAACGGTCGTTATTAGTGTTGGTCAGACTCTGCTGTAGTCTTGGCTTGGATTCGCAATGATGTTTCCAAATTCAATGTTTTCGTTGCCAATCGGGTCGCAGCCATCCAAGAGCTCACCACTGGCATGGAATGGCATCTTATTCCCACTGAATTAAACCCGGCGGATATAATTTCACGAGCAGCGCTGCCCAGTGAGCTCTCCAGGTCTCCGTTACAAGATATTACTCGGAACTGCAGCGCAACTTGATCTCTCGATTGGCTGCAAGTTCATCAACTCGTTCTCCAAGCTGCAACGCGTCTTTGCTTACATTTACAAGTTTGTAAATCGAATCCGAGGAGCTGAGGTAACTGTGTAACTGTGTTGCTGCGGTCAGTGCAAATGGGCTGACTACAAGGCACTGATGGAAGGAAGGCGGTATTGTTGCCAAATGCACAATCTGTTTTCGTGCCAAGCAACGATTGGCAGAGCACATAGTGGCAGACCTACCAGCTGATCGTCTCAACACATCGTATCCCTTTATGGTCACTGGCGTTGATTACTGTGGACCATTCTTTTACAAGAGCGAAGTGCGCAACAGGCCACCCGTGAAATGCTACATTAGCCTGCTCATATGCTTCGCTACAAAGGCAGTGCACTTAGAGCTTGTAAAGGATTTGGCTACACCATCGTTTCTAAACGCCCTAAAACGGTTCATCCTAACTCGCACTCGACCTTCAAGGATCTGGTCTGACAATGCGACAAACTTTGTAGGCGCTAAGAATGAGTTGGTAGTTTTGAGCCGCTTGTTCCTGAGTGACGAGCATGTCAAGGCTGTTCACGAGTTTTTCCTATCCGACTCAATTGAATGGTCGTTCATCCCACCTCGCTCTCCGCACTTTGGCGGGCTATGTCGGCCCTTCCATCTTGGAATTCGATTCGCTGCGCACGCTCGTCTGCCACATCACGGCAATTATTAATTCTCGACCATTACTTCCACTTTCAGACCATCCCGATGATCTTGACGTCTTGACACCCGCACACTTCCTGGGTACAGCGCCATCTTCGTCATACATTGAGCCTGATCTAAGGAAGCTTAATTTCAATCGGCTTAACTATTTTCAGCGCGTCACATACCTCCAACAAGTATTTTGGGCCCGTTGGCGCGAAGAGTATTTAACGCTTCTTCAACAGCGCTCCAAATGGCGCACTCCTCAGCCAGGACTCTCCATCAACGATGTCGTCCTTGTAAAGGATGATAACCTACCGCCGCTGAAGTGGCCATTAGCTAGAGTGCTAGAGCTGATCTCGGGATCTGATGGGGTATCTAGAGTTGCAGTGCTTCAGACTGCGACTGGAGTCATACGTAGAGCCGTAAGAAAGCTGTGTTTGCTGCCAAAACAGGATGATGTTGAAAGTCCCTTGCCTTCCAACTGGGGGAGGATGTTTGGTCAAGTGACCGGTAGAGATAACAGCGACGGCTGCGTGCAGTAACAACAGAAGACAATAATCATAATAACAGCTTAAGAGCAAATAATGTTTGCTCTTTGTAAGCTGCTGCCTACTCTCTTTCGTCGGCCCTTTGCCTTCTGCGTTGACGCTCGCTGCCCACCGTTCTGAGCGGAGCTAAATTTCGTTCGTTTTGCATATAGTTAGTTTTATAACATTTCGTAAAGTATAATAAGTGCCCTGTGCGGCAAAATAAATACATTCGAAACAAATATAATTCTTTGAATTTCGCTGCGCACAAGCAGTGATAATTAATTAGTTGCAAAAGTGGCTTGTAACTACACAATATTTTATTATTTGTATATGTTATTTTTAGTTTAGTTAGTTAGTTATAGTTGCAAGTTCAAAATAACAGCGAAGTACTCGCCCGTTACACAGATCGTAGCTTGGCATCCAGAACGAAAGGAACAACCTGAGTACGGGCCTGTGACACAGTACTCAGCTTGTCGAAGAGTACGAAAGGAACAGCTTGAGTACAGGCCTCTAACACAGTAATCAGCTTCTCGAAGAGTACGAAAGTAACAACCTGAGTACAGGCCTGTGACACAGTACTCAGCTTCTCGAAGAGTACGAAAGTAACAGCCTGAGTACAGGCCTGTGACACAGAACTCAGCTTCTCGAAGAGTACGAAAGTAACAACCTGAGTACAGGCCTGTGACACAGTACTCAGCTTCACGAAGAGTACGAAAGGAACAACCTGAGTACGGGCCTGTGACACAGTACTCAGCTTGTCGAAGAGTACGAAACGAACAACCTGAGTACAGGCCTGTGACACAGTAATCAGCTTCTCGAAGAGTACGAAAGAAACAGCTTGAGTACAGGCCTGTGACACAGTACTCAGCTTCTCGAAGAGTACGAAAGGAACAGCTTGAGTACAGGCCTGTGACACAGTACTCAGCTTCTCGAAGAGTACGAAAGTAACAACCTGAGTACAGGCCTGTGACACAGTACTCAGCTTCTCGAAGAGTACGAAAGTAACAACCTGAGTACAGGCCTGTGACACAGTACTCAGCTTCTCGAAGAGTACGAAAGTAACAGACTGAGTACAGGCCTGTGACACAGTACTCAGCTTCTCGAAGAGTACGAAAGGAACAACCTGAGTACGGGCCTGTGACACAGTACTCAGCTTCTCGAAGAGTACGACAGGAACAACCTGAGTACAAATCTGACAAGACAGCAACCATCAAAATAAAAACTGTGCAAGTTTTTGATAAGCCAGCAACCATAAAAATTGAGAAACTGTTCAAGTTTTTGATATATATTGAAAAGTAGATCTTCGTGTAAACTGTATAAAAATTTCGCCATCCACATTGATCCAGTCATTTGTTATATCGTCGTAATAATCTCTTAGTAAAATTTTCGGTGTCAATCTTTTGAGTAAACAACGACCAAAAGTAGACTCTTGCTTTACTATCCGTGCATGTCATAGGATGATTTTTGTCGCTGTTACTTTTGAAAGGTGTAACATCAGTAACTAGTTACTTTTAAATACTTGTTACTTGTAACAGGTTGAGTAAATATTGCTCATCCCTAATAGATGGCCAAATCCCGCAAAAAGTCCATTAAATGGAGATCGCATTATTTAAGATTTTGAAGGAAAACTTTGCGGCGCTATGTAAATGAAAGCAGCTCGATCAGATGTTTATTTAAAGGTGCGGTACTTTTCCCACTCACATGTTACCGACAACCAATGGAACACCAATATGTAAAACTTAAAAATGTGACATTTCTTAAACATAGTGGACAAAGGCTATTAAAGAAGTTTCTTCACACGTGCGTGATAATGATCCATTTATAGTGTTGGGTGATTCTTATTTGCCGGGAATCTCTTGGTTTTTTTGTCTAAAATTATCTGGGACCCCCAGCTCAGCATGAGTTTATAGATTGCATGCAAGACTTTTCGTTATTTTAAATCAATGCAATTTCTAATCATTTGAATAGAACACTTGACCTTGTATTTGTTAACGACTACCTTATTGCTAATGTGTCTAAGTCTCCTCCTTTATCTCTTCCTGAGGATGTATATCATCCTACTTTAGAGGTCGTAATGTTCAATTGTAATCCTCCTCATTTCGTGCTCATCTGCCAATAAGCCCCGCCGTTGCTTTCGCAAAGGAAATTATTCATTGCTGAATCAACTTATTTATGCAACCGATTGGTCTTTCTTATATGACTCGGTTGATATGAATACTGCTATTAATTTTTTTATAACACCCTAAACTAGCTATTCGATTTTCTTATTATTATTGTTTTTTATATTTTATATTTTTTATGTATTATAATTTTGTCGTGAAATGTGTAACGCATAGAAGGGGACATATCCGACCCCATAAAATAAATATATTCTTGATCAGTATCAACAGCCGAGTCGATATAGCCATGTCCGTCTGTCTGTTTCTATGCGAACTTGTGTTTCAGTTTAAAAGTTATCTTTATGAAACTTTGCTGCACGCAGCACATACATATGTGAAAGCCAGCTGGATCGGACCACTATATCATATAGCTGCCATAGGAACGATCGGTCGAAATTTAAGTTGCATGGAAAAATTTTTTGTCATTCAAGATAACTTGATTAACCAGGGCATTTAGAGATTTCACTATGCTCCCTTCATATTTCCAAAATCTTATTTACATCGGACTACTGTATTGTATATCTGCCATAGAAACGATCGGTCGAAAACTAGGTATTTGATTTAAAACCTTTTTTGTTTATCAAGATATTTTAACCAAACTCATCATTTACTATTTTCCCTGTGCTTTTTAAATACGGGCAAGGCACTATGAGCATTATGAAAAGGTTGGGTCTGCAAGGGTATTAGATCTTTGGCGTGCCGAAAGTAGCCTTTCTTTCTCGTTTTTATTTTCTATTTATTAATGGTCGAAAAAACGAGTGTCTTCCTAATTATTAAATACAATACATAATAATTTTTAATGCTAAAAGCCTAGTTAGAGTACACAATTCTCTAATAGCATCACCAACCGATGGAGCTGTTTTATTTGCCAGTCCGGCCAGCTGTGCCCCTATTCACAGCTAATTTTGTAAGTGACGCTATAAGAGCCTACAGCTAAGAAGAAGGGTGTTAGTAGAGAAAATAGTGTTTTTTAGATAAAATTAAAAATAATCATAATTTACTATATTAATTAAGAAAATATAATAACAATTCGGAAAAATAAAAGAGAAGTTAGTAAAATAGTGAAGGAATTACACAAAATATATAGAATATTATGTATATAGGATAGAAGGATAGTAATGGGAAATCACCGACCCGGTGGGGAAAAATTTATAGCCTGTCCGGCATAGATGGGAATGGTCAATGACTTCCCGAAGGTATCTTGAAAGCAACGATTTTATTAGGGGTAGAGAAAGTTCGGTAGAGAAAAAATAATGCAAACTATTATAATTTTTACATAGCACGCGTAAAGGATTGTGCATAGCGTAGTCTGTTGTGCACGTAGATAGGAATAAGGGGCGATAATTTCTAGTTGGTCTGGACGGAACAGAGAATTGAAGACGCCCTAACAGAAAAGGAGAATCTATATCGCCAACAATCAACTTATGTAGGAAGACAACACCGAGAATTGTCCTACGGTTGGTTAACGACGGAAGATTAAGAAGAAGCAGCCTGCTGGAGTAAGATGGCAAGGGAAGATTAAGGTCCCAATTTAAACCTCGTAAGGCAATAAGCAGAAATTGCTTCTGAACAGATTCAATACGATCCTGGCTATTGTTATACTGCGGAGACCAGATGCAAGAGCAGTATTCAAGGATAGGGCGAACAAGAGAGATGTACAGAAGTTTCGTTATAAAAGGATCGTTAAACTCTTTAGACCATCGTTTAATGCACCCAAGTTCACCTTTTGCCTCATTAACGATGGTATCTATATGCAGATTGAAGCTGAGTTTAGAATCAAAAAGAACGCCTAGATCCTTAACTGTAAGTATACGTTGCAATGGAGTATTGTCAATTGTATAGCTGACAAGATAAGGTGTAGTGCGATTGAAGGTCATAAACATACACTTTGATCAATTTAGATGCAATTGATTGGCCGAACACAAAAATTGCATAGCGTTCAAATTGTCTTGTAGACGAGAATGATGTAGGGGATAAGTGTATGATAGATAGATCGTCCGCATACATGAGAGCATGCGATATAACCGAGGGTAGATCATTTATAAAAAGAGTAAAGAGTAAAGGTCCTTGAGGAACACCAGAAGTAGCGTGAACCTGTTTAGAGGTAGTCTGCCTCAGCATTACTCTTTGGGTCCTACCTTTTAAATAAGAACGAATCCAAAGCAAAAGAGATGGAGCTAAACCTAATCGGTCAAGTTTAAAAAGTAAATTGTCATGGCAGACAGAGTCAAACGCCTTACTGAAGTCAGTGTAAATGACATCAGTTTGCAGTTTCGAAAGGAAAGCATTATTTACCAAGGAAGTAAACTCTAGCAGATTGGTCGTAGTTGACCGATTCTTTACGAATCCATGTTGAACAGGGGAGACAACAGATTTGCTGAAATGCTGCAAATTCGAAGTGATTATTTTTTCAAAAAATTTAGGGATAGCGGACAGTTTTGCAATGTTCCTGTAATCTTGTATATCAGACTTTCCACATTTCTTGTGGAGAAGTATGACATAAGACTCTTTCCAAAGAGCTAGCTTTATCTATTCCGAGAGAAAACTAAGATGGCAGACTTGAAGATTTACTTTTCAAGTTTACAAAATTATAAAACTGTCTCGGGTTTTGGGTAAATTTCCTTTTGCAACGAGAAAGATAATTCTCATAGCACTGAGAATTAAGAAGAAAGAAGTTCGACTTGGCTATGGAATATATGGCCAAGTCAATACTCGAACCAGACCTTTTAAACTTTTTAAAATATTTAGACTTTATATTTTGTAGGTTTGATAGTCTGGCAGTGAACCAGGGTGGCTTTGAAGAAGCAATTGAGGGAATTCAATTAGGAATGCAATCATCTAAGATGGGGTTCAGAGTATTATAAAAAAAATTAAAAGCAATACTCATATCAACCGCGTCATATAAAAAAGAACAATCGGTTGCATGAATACATTGATTAAGCAAGGAATAGTTTCCTTTGCGAAAGCAACGGCGGGGCTTATAGGTAGCTGATGAATGTAAAACGAGAGGGTTGCAATTGAACATTGCAACCTCTAAAGTAGGATGATATACATCCTCAGGAAGGGATAAAGGAGGGGACTTGGACACATTAGCAATAAGGGAGTCATTAACAAATACCAGATCAAGAGTTCTATTCTATGATTGGAAATTGAATTTTTGTGAAACAAGGAAAGGTCTTGCATGCAATCTATAAAGTCATGCTGTGCTGAGGGCACTAGATAATTTTCGGCAGTGAATAATGACCAAGAGATGCTCGGCAAATTAAAATCGCCCAACACCATAAATAGGTCATTATCACGCACATCTGAAGAAACTTCTTTAAATAAAAGTAATATAAGCTTGAATATGAGAAGAAAGATGAATATAAGAGCATGTAATATAGATATTCCGTGTAGGAAAAGACACCTTAACTGAGACAATCTTAGCGTCAGTAGGCGTACTAAAACAGAAAAGTTCAGACTGGAGAGTGGCTTTAACGGCAATTAATATCCCACCCCCTCGGGCCGATCATTTCTATGCAAAATAAAATTATTCGAAAAAACCTCAAAATCAGATATGGTTAAATCTAACCATGTTTCTGAAAATGCGATTATATCCGAATCGATGGAAGTGCTGGGCATGAAAAGATTTTTTAGTTTAGAAATGAGACCGCTGACATTCTGATATTGAATAGTGAATTGGTAAGAAGTCGAAGTTAGTTATGTGAGGCAGAAATAGTAACATGTATTGAAGGGACTGGAAGGGTGGCAGGCTGATTACGCTTTTTTTGGCTTGAACTCGTGAACAATCATGTGCGGATGCCAAAATTTGAGATCACAAATGATTGGGAACGAATCATGTAAAACATAAATGTTGAAAGATACTATTTCATGAGGAGTGGAGAAATAAAATTTGGTAATTGACACGCTAGCAGAAGATTTGCTAACAATATAGGCTGCCAATGACTCAGAAGTGTTGTCAGACGAAAGTCGAGACACAAAAACTTGCATACGAGGGGCAACAACAGTTAAGGTAGGAGCTGATGGGGCTATAGGTAATACAGGATTTGGAGGGGCTAAAGAGGCACCACAATCTGGGCTAGATTATTCGCAGGTCTACCTTTGCGTCCAGGAGCTGACGGGGCTGAAGCAGTTTGGCTTACTGGGACAGGTTCAAGTACGGGGTCTAATGGGACTACTACAGGGGATAAAACAGGGGTAATTATTGGGCAGTCGCTCGGATAAGGCGATAAAGACAACATTGGAGATAAATCCAAGTTGCTGGGCATTGACAATAAGGGCGTAGGTGTATGGACAGAGGGAGAGGGCAAATGCGGAAATTTAGGCTTTAACCGGCGATTGGGTGGAGATTCGAATTTTTTATTTGCTAAGCAACTCAAAGCTCGAGTCAAAATTACTCGAGAGCTGCTTAGCCACGTTATTAAGCTTTAAGAATTGATTTCTCACAAAATTATACATTCTGGAGAAATCAATTTGCTTGTCGATGCAATCTGGGCACGACCAACGCAAGCCACCGCAGCCCTTCTTGGCAATTGCAGCGATCTTGTCGCAATGAGTGAGACCCTCACATTTAGCATGCATCATATTCTCACATAGCCAGCAATTAACAAATTGCTGCTATGCAGAATCATCAGCCTGCTTGAATGTGCAAGGTTTCTCACAGCACGACATTATTTCTATCTGCGTTAAAATGAAACAAGGTGCACAAATTGTTTGGAGCGAAAGGCAACATCACAAATTTGCGAGAGCTCGATGTACAAGCAGAAATATGCAGCAGCGAACATACGCACAAACAAGTGTATGTACAGGGGAGCACCAAATCAAAAGAATCAAAACAGACAATAACAGCAACACGGAACTGATGCCGCTTTCAAATAATGCAATATTTAACAGACTTACTCTGCAACAACAAAATAACAATTTGCACAAGTTATAAAGCTTTTTAAATGAAGCACAAAAATTGCAAAATTTAGAAATAAAAAGCAGGATTGAAGCGCAAAAATATATAAAAATCTTGGAGCACAAGTAAAACACATGTCAATCACTCTTAACTGAGCAATCTCTCTTGAATATGTGAGTTAAGAACAGTTATTACAAATACTAAGAGGAAGTACTCATGCACCCAGCCCAACGATCACGGCTAAGGTTCATGACCAATAATCGACACGTGCGCCAAGTCAGCGCATTCCTCAGCTCCACCGTGGAATTCAACCTGGACACCCGACTCCAACCAATAAAGCGGCAACGGCGACAAAACGGCAACGGCGACAAACCAACAGCGACAAAACGCCACCAGCAGCGGCAGTTCGAGACTAATAAATATTAAGCCAAATTTTGTCATGTTATCCCCAGTCACCCGCCGTTACACCGCGGGATAAAAAGGAAATAATCCAAAGGACCAGCGTGGGAGATTCGCCGAATGTTAATTAAAGAAAAAAAAATTTTAATCACGAAAACAAACAAAAATACTTTCATAAGATTAAAAACAAACTTAAAAAGAAAAATTTATATTTTGGAATATTTTAAGATCGATACACCCTTTTATTACGTTTAGATTAAGTAATCTGAAAAGCTATTTAGAAAATCCTGTTATAATTTTTATATTTTGCCACGCTCAAGCATCAAGTGCCCCATAACAAAACGTTAAACGATAAATAAACTAAACACTGCAATTGCAGTATAAAATACTCCAATTCTGCGACTCTCAAGGGACCCTCCAGAATAGAAGGAGAGAACCAGCCACTGGCTCTAGAATAATAAAAATTAATAAAAAGCAAGAGTCTCAAGTTGTCCGATTCATCAAAAATGCAGGAAAAGGATCTTTCCGACGCGCTAGCTAATATGAAACTCGGTTCAACTAATAACGCGTACGCCAGTCCAGAGCTAAAGCAGGTGATTTGGTCTTTAATTAAGGACACACTTCAGGAAGGTGAAATAATACGCCAGGCCAATAATGAAGAAAATGCCGATATCCCGCTCACGAGTCCGACTCAGGGGGAAGATTCAGAAAAGGTTCCCTATATAACGCGTTTAATAAGGGAATTCTCAGGAGATAAAACCGCATTCGGGTCATGGAAGAAAAACGTCGAAAGAATAATGGCCATTTATAAGGGCCAAGAGCATACCTATAAATATTATTTAATTACTCTAGCCATACGCAATAAAGTAATAGGAGAAGCGGATACTGTGCTTGAGTCGTACAATACCCCAATGAATTGGAAAGCCATTTCCAAGTGTTGAACAGTATCAGATGTTCTCACTGACACAGGGTCGTCTGTCCGTTACCGAATTTTATCAAACGGTATACCACCAATTGTCTTTGATTCTTAATCAGATAAGTGTTCAAGAAGACAAACCAGAAATAGTAAGGGCTTTGACGAATAGTTGCCGAGGCAAAGCCTTGGACACGTTCGTGCGAGGTCTAAATGGCGATTTACCTCGACTCCTGGCTATCAAGGAGCCAAGAGATTTGAGCCACGCCCTGCATTTGTGCAGCTTAGTAGAGAACCAAGAACAGAGAAATTCTTTTATACCAAAAATTAGACAACAACCTCCACCTCTACCACCTAGACATTTTTCAGCTCACCCTAATCCTAAATACCAACCACCAAAAATTATACAAAATAATAGAGAATAGAGAAGATTTGATCCGACACTGTATTACATCCCAAGACCAGTCGCGAACACATCTGAAGAAACTTCTTTAAATAAAAGTAATATAAGCTTGAATATCAGAAGAAAGATGAATATAAGAGCATGTAATATAGATATTCCGTGTAGGAAAAGACACCTTAACTGAGACAATCTTAGCGTCAGTAGGCGTACTAAAACAGAAAAGTTCAGACTGGAGAGTGGCTTTAACGGCAATTAATATCCCACCCCTCGTGCCGATCATTTCTATGCAAAATAAAATTATTCGAAAAAACCTCAAAATCAGATATGGTTAAATCTAACCATGTTTCTGAAAATGCGATTATATCGAATCGATGGAAGTGCTGGGCATGAAAAGATTTTTTAGTTTAGAAATGAGACCGCTGACATTCTGATATTGAATAGTGAATTGGTAAGAAGTCGAAGTTAGTTATGTGAGGCAGAAATAGTAGCATGTATTGAAGGGACTGGGAGGGTGGCAGGCTGATTACGCTTTTTTTGGCTTGAACTCGTGAACAATCATGTGCGGATGCCAAAATTTGAGATCACAAATGATTGGGAACGAATCATGTAAAACATAAATGTTGAAAGATACTATTTCATGAGGAGTGGAGAAATAAAATTTGGTAATTGACACGCTAGCAGAAGATTTGCTAACAATATAGGCTGCCAATGACTCAGAAGTGTTGTCAGACGAAAGTCGAGACACAAAAACTTGCATACGAGGGGCAACAACAGTTAAGGTAGGAGCTGATGGGGCTATAGGTAATACAGGATTTGGAGGGGCTAAAGAGGCACCACAATCTGGGCTAGATTATTCGCAGGTCTACCTTTGCGTCCAGGAGCTGACGGGGCTGAAGCAGTTTGGCTTACTGGGACAGGTTCAAGTACTTGGTCTAATGGGACTACTACAGGGGATAAAACAGGGGTAATTATTGGGCAGTCGCTCGGATAAGGCGATAAAGACAACATTGGAGATAAATCCAAGTTGCTGGGCATTGACCAAAAGGGCGTAGGTGTATGGACAGAGGGAGAGGGCAAATGCGGAAATTTAGGCTTTAACCGGCGATTGGGTGGAGATTCGAATTTTTATTTGCTAAGCAACTCAAAGCTCGAGTCAAAATTACTCGAGAGCTGCTTAGCCACGTTATTAAGCTTTAAGAATTGATTTCTCACAAAATTATACATTCTGGAGAAATCAATTTGCTTGTCGATGCAATCTGGGCACGACCAACGCAAGCCACCGCAGCCCTTCTTGGCAATTGCAGCGATCTTGTCGCAATGAGTGAGACCCTCACATTTAGCATGCATCATATTCTCACATAGCCAGCAATTAACAAATTGCTGCTATGCAGAATCATCAGCCTGCTTGAACGTGCAAGGTTTCTCACAGCACGACATTATTTCTATCTGCGTTAAAATGAAACAAGGTGCACAAATTGTTTGGAGCGAAAGGCAACATCACAAATTTGCGAGAGCTCGATGTACAAGCAGAAATATGCAGCAGCGAACATACGCACAAACAAGTGTATGTACAGGGGAGCACCAAATCAAAAGAATCAAAACAGACAATAACAATAACTGATGCCGCTTTCAAATAATGCAATATTTAACAGACTTACTCTGCAACAACAGAATAACAATTTGCACAAGTTATAAAGCTTTTTAAATGAAGCACAAAAAATGCAAAATTTAGAAATAAAAAGCAGGATTGAAGCGCAAAAATATATAAAAATCTTGGAGCACAAGTAAAACACATGTCAATCACTCTTAACTGAGAAATCTCTCTTGAATATGTGACTTAAGAACAGTTATTACAAATACTAAGAGGAAGTACTCATGCACCCAGCCCAACGATCACGGCTAAGGTTCATGACCAATAATCGACACGTGCGCCAAGTCAGCGCATTCCTCAGCTCCACCGTGGAATTCAACCTGGACACCCGACTCCAACCAATAAAGCGGCAACGGCGACAAACCAACAGCGGCAAAACGCCAGCAGCAGCGGCAGTTCGAGACTAATAAATATTAAGCCAAATTTTGTCATGTTAGCTCTTAAGCAGCACTATAAATAAACGGTTGTTTTCTTTTTTTTTAATAAAAACAATAACCGATTGTTTTAATTGTGAAATAAAAGTGCCTTAAAAGGATCCACAAAGCGCGAAAGTTCAAATACTCCGAAAAGTTCCTCAAAAAGAAGCCACAGCGCGAGTGCAAACCATAAAGGCAATCCTTATTGCGTTTATCCTCTAACGTTTTCCGGTCGTTATCGCCGAACACCCTGTAGTACCAGTTCGCAGGGTACCACGTACTAGTGTCCCGCAGGATCCCCAGTCACCCGCCGTTGCTACACCGCTTTGCCGTTACACCGCGGGATAAAAAAGAAATAATCCAAAGGACCAGCGTGGGAGATTCGCCGAATGTTAATTAAAGAAAAAAAATGTTAATCACGAAAACAAACAAAAATACTTTCATAAGATTAAAAACAAACTTAACGAGAAAGAAAGGCTATCTTCGACACGCCGAAGACCTAATACCCTTGCAGACCCAACTTTTTCATAATGCTCATAGTGCTTTGCCCGTATCTAAGAAGCACAGGGAAAATAGTTAATGCCGAGTTTGGTCAAGATATCTTGATAAACAAAAAGGTTTTTTAATCAAAAACCTAGTTTTCGACCGATCGTTCCTCTGGCAGCTATATGATATAGTGGTCCGATCTTAATAGAATTTTGCATATATATGGGGAGCATAGTAAAACTAATAAATGCCGAGTTTTGTCAAGATATCTTGATAAACAAAATGTTTTTTCATACAAAAACTTAATTTTCGACCGATCGTTCCTATGGCAGCTATATGATATAGTGGTCCGATCTTAATAGAATTTTGCATATATATGGGGAGCATAGTAAAACTAATAAATGCCGAGTTTGGTCAAGATATCTTGAAAAACAAAATGTTTTTTTATACAAAAACTTAATTTTCGACCGGTCGTTCCTATGGCAGCTATATGCTATAGTGGTCCGATCCAGCTGGTTCCGACATATGTACTGCGTGCAACAGAAAAAGGGACTTCTGCAAAGTTTCATTAAGATAGCTTTAAAACTGAGAGACTAGTTCGCATAGAAACAGACAGACGGACAGACGGTCAGACGGACAGACGGACATGGCTATATCGACTCGGCTGTTGATGCTGTTCAAGAATATATATACTTTATGGGATCGGAGATGTCTCCTTCTATGCGTTACACATTTCACGAGAAAATTATAATACCCTCTGCAAGGGTATAAAAAGAAAAGTTTATATTTTGGAATATTTTAAGATCGATACACCCTTTTATTACGTTTAGATTAAGTAATCTGAAAAGCTATTTAGAAAATCCTGTTATAATTTTTATATTTTGCCACGCTCAAGCATCAAGTGCCCCATAACAAAACGTTAAACGATAAATAAACTAAACACTGCACTTGCAGTATAAAATACTCCAATTCTGCGACTCTCAAGGGACCCTCCAGAATAGAAGGAGAGAACCAGCCACTGGCTCTAGAATAATAAAAATTAATAAAAAGCAAGAGTCTCAAGTTGTCCGATTCATCAAAAATGCAGGAAAAGGATCTTTCCGACGCGCTAGCTAATATGAAACTCGGTTCAACTAATAACGCGTACGCCAGTCCAGAGCTAAAGCAGGTGATTTGGTCTTTAATTAAGGACACACTTCAGGAAGGTGAAATAATACGCCAGGCCATTAATGAAGAAAATGCCGATATCCCGCTCACGAGTCCGACTCAGGGGGAAGATTCAGAAAAGGTTCCCCTATATAACGCGTTTAATAAGGGAATTCTCAGGAGATAAAACCGCATTCGGGTCATGGAAGAAAAACGTCGAAAGAATAATGGCCATTTATAAGGGCCAAGAGCATACCTATAAATATTATTTAATTACTCTAGCCATACGCAATAAAGTAATAGGAGAAGCGGATACTGTGCTTGAGTCGTACAATACCCCAATGAATTGGAAAGCCATTTCCAAGTGTTGAACAGTATCAGATGTTCTCACTGACACAGGGTCGTCTGTCCGTTACCGAATTTTATCAAACGGTATACCACCAATTGTCTTTGATTCTTAATCAGATAAGTGTTCAAGAAGACAAACCAGAAATAGTAAGGGCTTTGACGAATAGTTGCCGAGGCAAAGCCTTGGACACGTTCGTGCGAGGTCTAAATGGCGATTTACCTCGACTCCTGGCTATCAAGGAGCCAAGAGATTTGAGCCACGCCCTGCATTTGTGCAGCTTAGTAGAGAACCAAGAACAGAGAAATTCTTTTTATACCAAAAATTAGACAACAACCTCCACCTCTACCACCTAGACATTTTTCAGCTCACCCTAATCCTAAATACCAACCACCAAAAATTATACAAAATAATAGAGAATAGAGAAGATTTGATCCGACACTGTATTACATCCCAAGACCAGTCGCGAACACATCTGAAGAAACTTCTTTAAATAAAAGTAATATAAGCTTGAATATCAGAAGAAAGATGAATATAAGAGCATGTAATATAGATATTCCGTGTAGGAAAAGACACCTTAACTGAGACAATCTTAGCGTCAGTAGGCGTACTAAAACAGAAAAGTTCAGACTGGAGAGTGGCTTTAACGGCAATTAATATCCCACCCCCTCGTGCCGATCATTTCTATGCAAAATAAAATTATTCGAAAAAACCTCAAAATCAGATATGGTTAAATCTAACCATGTTTCTGAAAATGCGATTATATCCGAATCGATGGAAGTGCTGGGCATGAAAAGATTTTTTAGTTTAGAAATGAGACCGCTGACATTCTGATATTGAATAGTGAATTGGTAAGAAGTCGAAGTTAGTTATGTGAGGCAGAAATAGTAGCATGTATTGAAGGGACTGGGAGGGTGGCAGGCTGATTACGCTTTTTTTGGCTTGAACTCGTGAACAATCATGTGCGGATGCCAAAATTTGAGATCACAAATGATTGGGAACGAATCATGTAAAACATAAATGTTGAAAGATACTATTTCATGAGGAGTGGAGAAATAAAATTTGGTAATTGACACGCTAGCAGAAGATTTGCTAACAATATAGGCTGCCAATGACTCAGAAGTGTTGTCAGACGAAAGTCGAGACACAAAAACTTGCATACGAGGGGCAACAACAGTTAAGGTAGGGAGCTGATGGGGCTATAGGTAATACAGGATTTGGAGGGGCTAAAGAGGCACCACAATCTGGGCTAGATTATTCGCAGGTCTACCTTTGCGTCCAGGAGCTGACGGGGCTGAAGCAGTTTGGCTTACTGGGACAGGTTCAAGTACTTGGTCTAATGGGACTACTACAGGGGATAAAACAGGGGTAATTATTGGGCAGTCGCTCGGATAAGGCGATAAAGACAACATTGGAGATAAATCCAAGTTGCTGGGCATTGACCAAAAGGGCGTAGGTGTATGGACAGAGGGAGAGGGCAAATGCGGAAATTTAGGCTTTAACCGGCGATTGGGTGGAGATTCGAATTTTTATTTGCTAAGCAACTCAAAGCTCGAGTCAAAATTACTCGAGTTTAGCCACGTTATTAAGCTTTAAGAATTGATTTCTCACAAAATTATACATTCTGGAGAAATCAATTTGCTTGTCGATGCAATCTGGGCACGACCAACGCAAGCCACCGCAGCCCTTCTTGGCAATTGCAGCGATCTTGTCGCAATGAGTGAGACCCTCACATTTAGCATGCATCATATTCTCACATAGCCAGCAATTAACAAATTGCTGCTATGCAGAATCATCAGCCTGCTTGAACGTGCAAGGTTTCTCACAGCACGACATTATTTCTATCTGCGTTAAAATGAAACAAGGTGCACAAATTGTTTGGAGCGAAAGGCAACATCACAAATTTGCGAGAGCTCGATGTACAAGCAGAAATATGCAGCAGCGAACATACGCACAAACAAGTGTATGTACAGGGGAGCACCAAATCAAAAGAATCAAAACAGACAATAACAATAACTGATGCCGCTTTCAAATAATGCAATATTTAACAGACTTACTCTGCAACAACAGAATAACAATTTGCACAAGTTATAAAGCTTTTTAAATGAAGCACAAAAAATGCAAAATTTAGAAATAAAAAGCAGGATTGAAGCGCAAAAATATATAAAAATCTTGGAGCACAAGTAAAACACATGTCAATCACTCTTAACTGAGAAATCTCTCTTGAATATGTGACTTAAGAACAGTTATAACAAATACTAAGAGGAAGTACTCATGCACCCAGCCCAACGATCACGGCTAAGGTTCATGACCAATAATCGACACGTGCGCCAAGTCAGCGCATTCCTCAGCTGCACCGTGGAATTCAACCTGGACACCCGACTCCAACCAATAAAGCGGCAACGGCGACAAACCAACAGCGGCAAAACGCCAGCAGCAGCGGCAGTTCGAGACTAATAAATATTAAGCCAAATTTTGTCATGTTAGCTCTTAAGCAGCACTATAAATAAACGGTTGTTTTCTTTTTTTTAATAAAAACAATAACCGATTGTTTTAATTGTGAAATAAAGTGCCTTAAAAGGATCCACAAAGCGCGAAAGTTCAAATACTCCGAAAAGTTCCTCAAAAAGAAGCCACAGCGCGAGTGCAAACCATAAAGGCAATCCTTATTGCGTTTATCCTCTAACGTTTTCCGGTCGTTATCGCCGAACACCCTGTAGTACCAGTTCGCAGGGTACCACGTACTAGTGTCCCGCAGGATCCCCAGTCACCCGCCGTTGCTACACCGCTTTGCCGTTACACCGCGGGATAAAAAGGAAATAATCCAAAGGACCAGCGTGGAAGATTCGCCGAATGTTAATTAAAGAAAAAAAATGTTAATCACGAAAACAAACAAAAATACTTTCATAAGATTAAAAACAAACTTAACGAGAAAGAAAGGCTATCTTCGACACGCCGAAGACCTAATACCCTTGCAGACCCAACTTTTTCATAATGCTCATAGTGCTTTGCCCGTATCTAAGAAGCACAGGGAAAATAGTTAATGCCGAGTTTGGTCAAGATATCTTGATAAACAAAAAGGTTTTTAATCAAAAACCTAGTTTTCGACCGATCGTTCTTCTGGCAGCTATATGATATAGTGGTCCGATCTTAATAGGATTTTGCATATATATGAGGAGCACAGTAAAACTATTAAATGCCGAGTATGGTCAAGATATCTTGATAAACAAAATGTTTTTTCATACAAAAACTTAACTTTCGATCGATCGTTCCTATGGCAGCTATATGATATAGTGGTCCGATCTTAATAGAATTTTGCATATATATGGGGAGCATAGTAAAACTAATAAATGCCGAGTTTGGTCAAGATATCTTGAAAAACAAAATGTTTTTTTATACAAAAACTTAATTTTCGACCGGTCGTTCCTATGGCAGCTATATGCTATAGTGGTCCGATCCAGCTGATTCCGACATATGTACTGCGTGCAACAGAAAAAGGGACTTCTGCAAAGTTTCATTAAGATAGCTTTAAAACTGAGAGACTAGTTCGCATAGAAACAGACAGACGGACAGACGGTCAGACGGACAGACGGACAGACGGACATGGCTATATCGACTCGGCTGTTGATGCTGATCGAGAATATATATACTTTATGGGATCGGAGATGTCTCCTTCTATGCGTTACACATTTCACGAGAAAATTATAATACCCTCTGCAAGGGTATAAAAAGAAAAGTTTATATTTTGGAATATTTTAAGATCGATACACCCTTTTATTACGTTTAGATTAAGTAATCTGAAAAGCTATTTAGAAAATCCTGTTATAATTTTTATATTTTGCCACGCTCAAGCATCAAGTGCCCCATAACAAAACGTTAAACGATAAATAAACTAAACACTGCACTTGCAGTATAAAATACTCAATTCTGCGACTCTCAAGGGACCCTCAGAATAGAAGGGAGAACCAGCCACTGGCTCTAGAATAATAAAAATTAATAAAAAGCAAGAGTCTCAAGTTGTCCGATTCATCAAAAATGCAGGAAAAGGATCTTTCCGAGCGCTAGCTAATATGAAACTCGGTTCAACTATAACGCGTACGCCAGTCCAGAGCTAAAGCAGGTGATTTGGTCTTTAATTAAGGACACACTTCGGGAAGGTGAAATAATACGCCAGGCCATTAATGAAGAAAATGCCGATATCCCGCTCACGAGTCCGACTCAGGGGAAGATTCAGAAAAAGGTTCCCTATATAACGCGTTTAATAAGGGAATTCTCAGGAGATAAAACCGCATTCGGGTCATGGAAGAAAAACGTCGAAAGAATAATGGCCATTTATAAGGGCCAAGAGCATACCTATAAATATTATTTAATTACTCTAGCCATACGCAATAAAGTAATAGGAGAAGCGGATACTGTGCTTGAGTCGTACAATACCCCAATGAATTGGAAAGCCATTTCCAAGTGTTGAACAGTATCAGATGTTCTCACTGACACAGGGTCGTCTGTCCGTTACCGAATTTTTATCAAACGGTATACCACCAATTGTCTTTGATTCTTAATCAGATAAGTGTTCAAGAAGACAAACCAGAAATAGTAAGGGCTTTGACGAATAGTTGCCGAGGCAAAGCCTTGGACACGTTCGTGCGAGGTCTAAATGGCGATTTACCTCGACTCCTGGCTATCAAGGAGCCAAGAGATTTGAGCCACGCCCTGCATTTGTGCAGCTAGTAGAGAACCAAGAACAGAGAAATTCTTTTATACCAAAAATTAGACAACAACCTCCACCTTTACCACCTAGACATTTTTCAGCTCACCCTAATCCTAAATACCAACCACCAAAAATTATACATAATAATAGAGAATAGAGAAGATTTGATCCGACACTGTATTACATCCCAAGACCAGTCGCGAACTACCAGACTACACAACCAACAATTACTCAACAAGCCAAACAATTCCCTCAGCCGACATATGCACAATACGCTACACCCCAACAGTTCTTTGGGCCTAGACAACCCTACCCAGCGCCTCCGCGCCCAAAGGCTCCCAAACCGGAGCCCAAACCTCTACCGATGGAATTAGATGGTTCCATGCGGACCGGAAATATTAATTATATAAACAGGCCCCAGGCAAACGATTTCGTGGGTAAACGCCCCCCTACCGCAGCCATCGGACCTCGTCCGAAATACCCACGAAGCTTTGGAGCCAGCGGTAGAAGAGACCAAGCAGTGTGCTTTATATTACACGGACGTTGATGAACAATCTGATCAGACCGCATGCAAAGGCACAATCGAATATAACCCGACCATGGTTGAGGCCTCAGATGTCCATTATTTAGACTACATTTTTCCTCGCTGCCTTATATCAACTGTGTAACGGGGAACGGAACGACACTCAATTTCCTTTTCGACATCGGTTCAACCCAAAATATATCCAACCCAACTTAATCCAGAATCCTAAACAGATCGAAAAGACATTTTACTCAAGCTCAGTCGGTGGACAAACAAAAATAACACAACATAGCTACATAAGTTTGTTCTCTGAAAAAGATAAGCCAATCAAATTTTTCCTGTTACCCACACTTAAAACTTTCCATGGGATATTTCGTAATGATACCCTTAAACAGCTTAACGCTGTTATTGACGTTAAAACGACATATTAATAATAAATTGTAACTATAGAATTAAAATAAAACAACTAGCAACTCAAGCGGTCAATAATATTACAGTAAGAACTGATCACATGCCAAACACACAGGAAAATCTCATAGCTCGTATCACTCAAACACACTCAGACTTGTTCGCAGACCCAGACGAAAAACTGACCTCCACCACGAAAATGTTAGGCGGGATAAGAACGACATCGGACTCTCCGGTGTATAGCAAGCATTACCCCTACCATCCTTCTCTAAGAGGAGAAGTAAAAAAACAATTACAACAGTTGTTGCGCGACGGCATCACGGTCGCCGTACAATGCACCCGTCAGGAGATGCGATTCGTCAGGAGAATAGAAGTATCGTATAGTCATCGATTATAGGAAACTTAACGCGGTAACAATTTTGGATCGGTATCCGATCCCTGAAATCGGAGAAATAATCGCACAATTGGCCGAGAACAAATATTTCTCTGTGCTCGATCTGAAAAGTGGTTTTCATCAAATTCCACTCAAGGAGAGAGATATAGAAAAAACAGCATTTGCAGTAAACGGAGGTAAATATGAGTTTACCAGACTTCCATTTGGGTTGAAAAATTCCCCATCAATATTCCAGAGGGCCTTGGATGATATTCTCAAGGGAACACGTTGGAAAAATATGCTACTTTTACAGCGACGATATTATCGTCTTTAGTCAGTCCGAGAACGATCACGCCAAACACCTAGAAATGATCTTCAGGACCCTAGGCAAGGCGAATATGAAAAAAAAAATCGACAAATTGAGTTTTTCAAACCCGAAGTCGATTTTCTAGGTTTTACCATATCGGCAAACGGCGTAAAAACCAATTCCGAAAAAGTAAGGGCAATAGAAAAGCTCCCCATGCCCACCACCCTCAAGGACTTGGGGGTGTTTAAGCCCGTTTTCTGGGCTTATCGAGTTATTATAGGAGATTTATCCGCGATTATGCCAAATTAGTGAAACCTCTTACAACTCTTCTTAGGGGAGAAAATGGCAGACTCTCCAAAAATGTCTCTAAGAAAGTAAAAGTGACATTTGACAACAGCACACTGGACGCATTCAATAAAATCAAGAGAACGCTCACCTCAAACGATGTGATACTAGCTTACCCCAATTTCGAAAGAGAATTTCATTTAAAAACCGATGCATCAAACTACGCTATCGGAGCAGTCTTAGAACAATACGGTAAGCCTATCACCTATATATCGCGTACACTTTCCAAAGCGGAAGAAAATTACGCCACGAATGAGAAGGAAATGTTAGTCGTATGGGCCCTACAGAGCTTGCGCATGTATTTGTGCGGAACTTCAAAAGTAATAATATTCACCGACCATCAACCTTTAACTTTCGCTCTTAGCAACAAGAACCACAATGGGAAACTCATAAGGTGGAAAAGCTACCTTGAAGAGTACAATCATGAACTACGATACAAACCAGGAATTTCAAACGTAGTTGCGGACGCTTTGTCCAGAAATCCCCCAAACCCCCAAATAAATAGCACAAGTGCAACGGTACATAGCGACGATAGCTCGTCAAAGAACCTCATACCCGTCATGGAAGTTCCAATAAACGTTTTCAATAACCAACTTTTTTTATTAACTTTAAATACAGAATCATATGAGTTTAAAATACCTATCACAATCTACCATAGACTTATAGTTCAGAAACCTGACTATTCCGAAAAAGACTTAATACAGATATTAAAGACAAGGCTTAACCCCAAAATTGTAAATGGACTATTCACATCAGAAAATATTATGGGTAAAATCCAGAATATCTACCCCTTACACTTCGGCACCTACAAAGTACGATATACGCAAAAACAAGTAGAAGACGTCACCTCTGAGGTTGAACAAACAGAAATAGTAACAAAAGAACACACCAGGGCTCACGGGAATGCGATAGAAAACAAAATTCAAATTTTGAGTAAATTCTTTTTTCACAACATGAAACGTAAGATAGACGCGATGGCAAAAAGCTGCGAAACTTGTAAGGAAAACAAAAACGATAGGCACCCTCCAAAAAGGCGAGCTGCAACCGACACCCATTTCCTCTTACCCCGGTCAAATTGTTCATATGGATTTGTACACTACCGAAAGAAACATTGTCTTAACCGCCATAAACAAATTTTCTAGTTACGCTCAAATAAAAATTTAGAAATCAAAAGCAGCTGAAGACATCAAGCACCCTCTTCGTGAGGTCATGATCGCCTTTGGTATGCCGAAATTAATTGTTATGGACAACGAGAAGTCATTAAATTCCGCATCTATCAAATTCATATTGGAGAACCAATTGAAAGCAACCGTCTACACGACACCGCCATACACCTCAGTATTGGTCAAGTTGAAAGATTCCATTCAACTCTGACCGAAATAATGAGATGTGTAAAGAAGGATGACGGATGTGTTAATTTCGAAGACCTTATATTCAAAGCCGTTGAATTATACAATCAATCCGTACACTCCACAGTAAACGCACAACCCATATATATTTTTTTCGGAACTCAGCATACTAGCGACCATCAGGTATTAAAAGATACAAGAGCTAAAATCAGAAAAAAATTAAAAAAAAAAACAAGATGAAGATTTGCAATATTATAACAGCAAGAAAAAAATAATAAAATAGTATGAGACAGGCGACACAGTATATGTCAAGATAGATAAAAGTACAAAAAAGAAAAAGTAGCAGAAAATAGAAAAACTACTAACATAATATTTCACAGGCTATTCTTGCCGACCTGCTTCGGTTTGGCAACTATCCTCACACTCGCAGCTTTATTATCCGATAAAAACAGGCGCTGCAGCCGTACAAAATGGCACTTACAGAATTATCTACGTATTTGACGTAGAGGAATACGAAATGGCGTTCGGTAACCTATCAAACAGATTAAACGAAATTGAAAGAACACACCCATTTTTCCCGTACCTTGCATTTGAACTTTCAAAGGCCGAAACCAACCCAACGAAAAGTTACAGCAATAGAGGCACTGGGCACAGCATGGAAATGGTTGGCCGGTACACCGGACCACAGTGACCATGAAATTCTTATCACTAAAATGAACGAACAATTGGAAAACAAAAATAATCTATTAGTTATAAATACAGTCTTAAGCAAAAGAATTAATAAATTAAGCGAAGTAGCAAATAATAGAATAAAATCCGAAACAGAAAACAAAAAGTTTAAAGAAGAAAAAGCTACTATCCTAAAATATAAGCTTCATATTTTCAAAGAAGAATATAATATAATTTACGCCATCGATTGGGCTCAAACAAACACAATAAATTATGTTATTTTGTCTGATATAGAAATCGAAAAATTAACAAGCTTCCTAGAAAACGAAAATATACTATTCATTAACACAGAAGAATTATTAGAATTTTCCAAGATCAAAATAGCAATAGCAATAGTAATAGTAATAGTAATAGTAATAGTAATAGTAATAGTAATAGTAATAGTAATAGTAATAGTAATAGTAATAGTAATAGTAATAGTAATGGTAATAGTAATAGTAATAGTAATAGTAATAGTAATAGTAATAGTAATAGTAATAGTAATAGTAATAGTAATAGTAATAGTAATAGTAATAGTAATAGTAATAGTAATAGTAATAGTAATAGTAATAGTAATAGTAATAGTAATAGTAATAGTAATAGTAATAGTAATAGTAATAGTAATAGTAATAGTAATAGTAATAGTAATAGTAATAGTAATAGTAATAGTAATAGTAATAGTAATAGTAATAGTAATAGTAATAGTAATAGTAATAGTAATAGTAATAGTAATAGTAATAGTAATAGTAATAGTAATAGTAATAGTAATTGTTAACTAAAGAAATTTGTACGGCCATGTTATTAAAACCAGTTAAAAAAGGAAACAGAATAAATAAATTAAAAGTTGATAAAATTGTTAAATGCAAACAACATATTTTCGGAATTAGAGAAAATTGTGAAGCCCATAACGATAAGGTTATTTGCAGTAAAAACAATGCATTACACACATGCATTACACATCTGCTGAGAAGCCAGGTAGCAGATTGTACAAAAGCTATGTGCCCAACATGTGCCCGACCTAGAAGAACTTTTTACCGGTACGATTCTGCTTAACGATTTCAAGGGTACAATCGGCATCGATAAGGAGACAATGGACTTAAAGGGGACATTCCTTATCCAATTCGAAAACTCTACAGTAAGAATTGGAGAAGACGAGTACGTGTCGCAAACAATGATGTTCGCAGAAGCAAATCCACCTTTGCTTCAATTAATGGCGGAAAAAATAAAAGTCGAAAAAGTTCTGTCGTTACAAATGTTGAACGAGATCAACATTAACTACACAAAAGAGCTGGAAACCTTAAGGAGCAGCAACACCAATACGAAAACCGTACACGTTACGCTCTCAGGCACACTGCTCATCTTAATAGTGGCAGTGGTCGTTCACCTGATTAAGTAAAGAAGCACCTCGCAACAAATCAACGGGGATGCTACCCGACCAGCCATTCCAATAGAACACTCCAACAGTACCCAAACACGCTATTACATCGCGTCCGAGGCGTCCGCGTTTAAAGGAGGAGGAGTTAAGAGCAGTTATTACAAATACTTAGAGGCCCAACGATCACGGCTAAGGTGCATGGCCAATAATCGACACGTGCGCCAAGTCAGCGCATTCCTCAGCTCCACCGTGGGATTCAACCTGGACACCCGACACCAACCAATAAAGCGGCAATGGCGACAAAGCGGCAACTGAACCCTCTTCCTTCAACACAAAATGCAAATCTATATACTATTCTAGAGGATACATGTCAAGTTTGGTGACTCCAGCTCTTATTATTTCCCAAAATTGCGCAAAAAACAGAATTTTGATATCGATTTTTATCGATTACTTGGAAACGGGGCAAGTTGTCGAATATCGGAAACAAACTCGATCTGCGCGGGCACTAGGAGGACCTACAGCTAAAATTTCAGTCTCTAGCTCTTATGGGTTCTGAGATCCTTGCGTTCATACATACGGACGGACAGACAGACGGGCATGGCTAGATCGACTCGGCTGTTGATGCTGATCAAGAATATATATAATTTATGGGGTCAGAGGTGCTTCCTTCTGTCTGTTTCATACTTTGCACGAATACAATATACCCTTTTGACCCATTTTTAATGGGTTCAAGGTATAAAAATATAAAATCTAAATATTTTAAAAAGTTCCATAGCCAAGTCGAACTTCTTTCTTCTGAATTCACAGTGCTATGAGAATTATCTAACTCGTTGCAAAAGGCAATTTGGCCAAAATCCGAGACAGTTTTATAATTTTGTAAACTTGAAAAGTAAATCTTTAAGTTTGCCCTCTTCTTTATTTCTCGGGATGGATAAAGCTAGTAATGACTCTGATTCTGCTAACCTCTTTGCTAATTTTTTTTAATCAACCTACTTTTCAGACTTTTCTAATAATAATTCTTACCCTTTACTATTACTTCCTCCAGTTCTATGCCTGCTCGTATTGTTTCCCATTCTTCTCTCTTTTTAGCTATAAATTATTTAAAATCTTCTTACTCTTCTGGGCCTGACAATATTCCTAGTTGTCTACTCAAGTAGTGTAGTTCTTCCCTTCTTCGTTCATTGCTTAAGCTTTTGTATCCATCTCTTGAATCTTATGTCTTTTTATTTCTTTGGAAAGAATCTAATATCATTCCTCCCCACAAGAAAGGTGGAAAATAAAAGGGCATTGCAAAACTGTCCGCTATTCCTAAACTATTTGATAAAGGCTTAGAATTTGCAGTATTTCTGCAAATCAGTTGTCTCCCCTGTTCAACATGGATTTATAAAGAATCGGTCAACTACGACCGATTTGCTAGAATTTACTTCCTTGTAAAATTATGTTTTCCATTCTAAAATACAAACTGACTTCATTTACACTGACTTAAGTAAGGCGTTTGACTCTGTCCACCATGATCTATTACGCTTTAAGCTTGACCGTGTAGGTTTCCCACTATCTCATTTGCTTTGGATTGGTACTTATTTAAAAGGTAGGACCCAACGAGTAACGCCAAGGCTGACTATCTCAAAACAGATTCACGTTAATTTTGGTGCTCCTCAAGGTAGTCATCAAGGACCTTTATTCTTTCCTCTTTTTAAAAATGATCTCACCTCGGTTATATCACATGCCCATGTACTTATGTATGCGGACGATGTGAAACACTATACACTTATCCTCTATATCATTCTCGTCTATAAGATTATTTGAACGCTATGCAATTTTGGTGTTCGGCCAATCAATTACATCTTAATTGATCAAAGTGTATGTTAATGACCTTTAATCATACTACACCTGATCTTGTCAGTTATACAATCGAGAATACTCCATTGCAACGTATACTAACATTTAAGGATCTAGGCGTTCTTTTTAATTCCAAGCTCTGTTTCAATCTTCATATAGATACCATCGTTAATGAGGCAAAAGGTGTACTTGGATTCATTAAACGATGGCCTAAAGAGTTTAATAATCTTTTTCGCCCTATCCGTGAGAATTGCTCTTGCATCTGATCTCCGCAGGAACAATAGGGTCGTATTGAATTTGTTCACGAACTCTGATGGCCTTCGATAATCTGCGCTATCATGGTCTTCGCGGTTCGGTTGGTCCTCTCGATAGGATTCTCTTGCGGACAGTACGGGGCGGTGCACTGAACCTCTACACCCAGGGACTCCAGAAAAGACTTGAAGCTACAAACTTCTTGGGCACCCCGAACGTACTCAAAATCGTCTTACGACTCGCCGTCTGCAAATGCGCCACAGTAGCCCTCCTGAGTGGGACCAGTTCCACCCACTTCGAGAAAGCATAATGGAACAACAAGCACCGTGTTGCCATGTCACGACCGTGGAAGGGGCCCGACGAAATCCGCGCAGACCATTGCCATCGGCTCCGCTACCTTTCTCGTCAGCATGAGTTTGAGTCAGTTTGAGTTGCTCGCTCTTGAGCTTCTGGAAGACTTCGCAGCCTTATAGCCTCCACTGAACACATTTCTTACACATATCTCAAAATGTCGGCCTGTACGTTTTCCCATAATAAACAAATTCGCCCCGAACATTTTGTGTTTTTTGCGATGATTAATCGAGATTTCTATCGATATTGTGAAAAATGTGAAAGTACCATAACCATAAACAGCTGATATGTCAACGAAGGCAAGCGGCAACTTTATATTAGAAATATAAAATTGTACTAATCCCACAATCATGGCGAAATGTCGAGAAGAGTATTTAAAATGGATCCCTTACTTCGAGATCGCATTATTTGAGTTTTGGAAGAAAAAGTTTGCGGCGCTTATGTAAATTAAAGTAACTCGATCAGCTGTTTATTTGAAGAAGCGGTACTTTTCCCACTCATATGTTACCGACAACCGGTGGAACACCAATAAGTGAAACTTGAAAATGTGACATTTCTTAAGCCATTGGACAGAGGCTATTACTAGGCGACTCCGCGGAACATACCCAGTTGTATCTCTGGGCCAACCTCGACACGGTTTTCCTCACACCTTAATGCCCGGCCGTAGGAGTATCTTGGCATTCCTGCAATTCCCTCTGTCGCTGACCACTAGACACACTTAACTTTCAGAGAATGTAGTCCCCATCGTCCGTCCGGTGGCCCAAATGCCGATATAGTTGCCCATTTTTTCTATGTAGTCCGGGAACTTGGCTGGCTCTTCGGCGATTCTAGCACGCATACTCGTGACCCATTTGCGGGAAGCTTCGGCGACCACTGTCAGGTCTCTAGAGGATGCCTTGATAGTGCGTCGGCCACGACGTTGAGCTTCCCTCGACGGGGGTAAACGTCGAACTGGAATTGTTGCAGTTCCAGTGCCCATCGCGCGATTCTTCCTAAAGGGCTCTCAATCGAGTTGAGCCACTTAAGTGCCAGATGGTCCGTTATCAAGTCGAACCGGTACCCCTCCTGTTAGCAACGCAGCTTCCGGATCGACCATACGATTGCCGGGCACTCTTTCTCGGAGGCGGAATAGTTCACCTCAGCCTTCAGCAATTGCCGATTTGTGTACGCTATCAACCGCCCCTGTCCCGCTATCGTCTGCGTCAGCACTGCGCCGAGGCCATACTTACTCGCCTCAGTCTGCAAGATGAATTTAGGAGCGCCGTTAGCGACTGTACCTGCGTCTCGAAGTTGGGAACGAAGCGCTTGTACCATGAAGCTATCCCGAGACCCTGCCGCAGCTCCTTACAATTTGTCGGGGCCCTAAGGCGATACCCTCACCTTCTCCAGGTAGACCAACCTCTCCCTGAAGAAGCTGAATCTCTTCCTATTCAGCCGGAGATTGACCGCCCTCAACCGGAGGATTACCTCAGTCAAAATCTCTACATGTTGTTCTTTCGTTGCCCCTATCACCACGATATCGTCTAGGTAGGCGAACGCATGAGGCTCCATCTCCATCTCAACGCTCGCTGGAAGGTCGCACAGGGTGAATGCAGTCCAAAAAGCATCACCCGTCATTAGAATAGGCCTGTTCCTGGGACAGTGAATGCCGTGCACTCCCTACTATAGGCTGCCATCGGTATTGCCAGTAGCCGTGCTTAAAATCTAAGGTAGAAATGAACCGGGCGTGACGCAACAGCTCAAGGATGTGATTAATCCGGGGGACAGGATAAGCATCTGGAATGGAATGCGCATTGAGTTGGCGGTAGTCAATGCACATGCGCCACAGCCAGTCTTCTGCTTGACTAAGACTATTGGGACGCTGTGCGGACTACGCGACGGCTCGATGGCACTTGTCTGGATCAGCTCATACACCTGTTCGTCGATCACCCTCTGCATGGCCGGATTCTTCGGATATTGTCTTTGCTTCAATGGCTTGTCATCCTCCAGCCCGATCTTATGCTCGGCGATATACGAGACCTCCTGCAGACCCTCGAAGAGAGCCAGTTCCAACTCCGGGATCTCTCTTAGTTCCGGATCCAGGTCCGCTGCCTTTCCTACATCGAGCGTGGACTTATCTACCAGACGAATGCGCGCCTGTACGTCCTCAGCTCTTTTCCGAATCGCCCACTTGCGTACGCAATCTTCACTCAGGAAGCTGCGAGTGGTTTCGGTGTCGATGGTGGCAAGCATCGCCAATCTCCACCGTAGCGAGAGGCCCCCCCGTGGGCTGTACCGTCCTCCCCCATTCCGCGCTACTCGAACTCATGGCCACTTGACTGCCAGACTTGCTTCAGGAGTATTCTGCCCTTTGCCTCATGACCGTATTATACTCCACAGCCATCTGCGCCAGCTGGGACAAGAAGGAGATATCTTGCCGCCGCTCGTAGAGCCTGTATTCGGGGGTGGCATTCTTCTATGTACAGTGCAACTCCTGCGCCGGCTCGTATCTGGCGTGATGCATTAGAGCCCTCAGCTCTATCAAGTACTCCTTGAACTCCTCCCCCACGCGCTGCCGGCGTGACCGGATGTCGTCCTCCAGCCTCTCGAAGTAGCGCGGTGGCAGAAAGAACTCCAAGAAACCTCTCCTAAATACTGACCATGGAACATCCCTCAGGTCCTCCAGGTCCTCTAGGAACCCAAGGGGGTCGGTTCGGCCATCATACCTCATACCCCACTTCCGGACTTGTTCTGGAACGTTCGCAAGTGGCCTAACCTCCGACTGAGGATATGGCCTAGGATTGTAAGGAGCACTACTCGGCTCAGCAGGGGTCCGCCCTGAAGTAATGGGTCTCCCCTACACCCGTGACGGCTAAGCTAGGGATCGGAATCTGTGGACGCTCGTACAGTTGTAAGCTCCTCAAGTCAGGCTCCGATTTCTGAGGCGGCCGTCCGCCGACGTAGGTCGCCCCAGGATGTCGGCTCTAACGTTTTGGCATACTGGGACTCTTACACGGCAAGCCAAGCCGAAATTGCACACGAATGGCCACCATCCTGCACGTAAGTGGACAGCCGCTTACGCAACTTCTCCATGCGCCCTTCTTTGTTGTTCTCGCCTCTGTCTGAGCATGACTTAGTTTTAGTTTTAAAATCACTGAACGTAAAACACAACTAAATCCTAACTTAAATTATATCAATTGGACTTTAAATATTTGGTTTGGTTATCAGATGCTAGTTACAGCCCGTGGAAATCTGTTTGTTGTTTCTTTGTTGTTTTTCAGTGATGTCGGTGATGCTAGTTCCTTTGTCTTTTTGAATACATTTGAATAGCCTCCACTAGGAAACCAGGGCATGGTGATAGTCCACACGCCTCTGACGACGTGGCTGTGCTGGCAACTGCTCAGATTTAGCAGCATGCAATATCACGGTGTAGCTGTGCAGTATCAGCGGCTCCTTGATGATTGAGCTCGATTTGATCGATTTGAGTTGCGGGTGTGAGAACGTGTTGTGTGCTGGAGAGAGCGTTGTGGAGACATGATGTGTTCGTGACTGTTGTTGTTAGTGCTGTTGTTGAGTTCGTACTACTCGTTAGTTTTAATTGTGTTTCTGCGTCTGTTTGAGCTGGTCAAGCGAAAGTGACTTGATCGAACAGCCATTCTTTCATGAAGGACGGCACAAACGCCTTTGTTGTGGTAAACTTAACCTTGGGCTTTAGGAAGCGCAGCTGATACTCAAAAAACTGCAGCGATTCCAAGCAGCTGGTGCCGTTGCCATGAGTCAAGTATTTGCCCTCTGGCTTGAGCAGCTGGAACGAGTGCTCAATGATGGTGCGTATAAAATTCCAGCACTCGCCAATCTGAGTATCCGAAATAGGTATGTCAATTAGATCCCCAAACAAATAGTCAAACTTGCGCCCCTCGGCAATGAACTTTTTCATATAGTCCACAAAATCGCCCACTATGATCTCGTATTGATCTGTCTTGCGCTTCTTCAAGACATCACCACAAATGGTATTCAAATACTTGTTGCAAGCCTGCATGTTGTAGTAGGGCGTCCACAGGCTTCCAGGTGACCTTCTTTGGAATTGTTGAGTCGTTGGGGGAGCGTTTAAGCTCTACACAACAATATTTTCGGTGGTTTTAGAAAAAAACGTGTGTTCACTCAGAGGTTATTTTTCGTCTGTAATTTCTGATACTATGTTACAATGATTTAGTGTAAGTGTAAGTGTAATTGTAAGTGTAAGTGGTGAATATGTTTTTCCTGGTTACGGAGTCAGAACCAACTTCATTGAAATAGCGATGGCTAGATACACTTCTTGTGTGAACATGCCGCCCGCCTTGCTGTATTGCAAAAAATAGGATAAATTAGGAGGTAGTGGCTCTGTTTACTGGTGAGCGCAGGAGCCGGACAGTATCCACCCGAAGACTGTGTTTTGGGCCAATGGTGCGCCGCCATGGCTCGGCAGGACGCCTTGGAGAATCAGTTCGGGCCCAACACCAGATTTGCGATTTCCGGCTGGAACCAGCGATCGTCTGCCTGTCGGACGTTGGTGAAGGGCTCATTCAGTTTCTCACAAATGAGCTTCGATGGGGTTCTGTATTGAAGGTGAGGCATCACCTGCAGGATGACCTCTCGCTGGAAGCTGGAGGTCCTGGAACGGATGACGGCCGAACAAGCGCTGTCTGTACCGACGCGGGTGACGGATAGCCCGAAGGCCTTTGCCAAAGATGCGTCGATAAGACTTACCGGACAGCACGGGTCTAAAAGCGCCCGAGTGTCGCGGGTCGCCTTGCCGTTTCCAAGTCGGATAAATGCTCTCGGGAGCACGGTTGTCCTTTTGTGCTCCATCAAGGTGGACAGGGAGATGGAGCCAGCGGATGAAGGCGTCGCGGAGCGTCGCACTTGGGCCTTGGGGGTGCGCATTTGCTGGGACCGCTCCGGAGATCGCGATGGCGTGCGACGCGCTTCTTGGAGCTGAAGCAGGGTGTGATGTTCGCCCTGGCACTTGCGGCACTTGTCCTTGCGTCGACAGGACTCCCCGGAGTGTTGGTGAGCTAGGCAGTTTGGACAATATTTATTCACCAGAACTGCTCGGAGTCTCTTCTCGGGAGACAGCCGCATAAATCTCTGACATTTACGTAGCGCGTGGACTCCTCGGCATACTCGGCATCGGAACGATTCAGTTGCCGGGCGGCTCTTAGATCGGCCTTGTTGTTGGCGTGGAGACATCGTGCTGTTACGTGAAGAAGGTTAAAAACATAATATACATTAATTGTGCGGCTTTCTACGGATGGTCCACAGACCTGTGGATATAGGGTTCTAGAATCTAGAATCTCCAGATTCTATTTGATGGAAAATGGAGACTAGGTTCTATCGGGAGCAGGATCAGCTTAGAAATTGGTCTCTTGGAGACACCTCGGGCTGTTAGCACGTCGACCACTCGGACTCTTTGGTCGTCGCCAGGATAGGTCGTTTGGATTCGACCCAGACGCCAGTGATTGACTGGAAGATTATCTTCTTTAATAATGACTAGATCGTCCCGTTGTAAATCTCGCGTTGGAGTTTGCCATTTGTTTCTTTTTTGTAGTTCTGAAAGATACTCATGTTTCCAACGGAGACAGAACTGTTGATGCAAAGCCTTCAAGCGCTGCCAGCGGTTGATGATGGACGTGGCGTTTTCCTTAATCTCTGGCTCTGTGGCGGAAAGTAGAGGACCCCCGACTAGAAAATGACCGGGAGTCAGAGCTAAGAGATCAGTAGGATCTTCGGACATGGTCGATATCGGTCTTGAATTCAGGCATGCTTCAACTTTGGATAGGAGCGTGGAAAGCTCTTTGAAGGTGTATTTGGAGCTCGATGTAGACTTATAAAATAGAGTTTTAAAACTCTTAACACCTGTCTCCCACAGGCCGCCCATGTGTGGCGCACTAGGGTGGTTGAAGTGCCAGGACAGTTTCTGGAGACTGTAAGTGGCCTGGAGTTGCGTCTTAAGCGTTTCCACAAAATCGCGCGCAAGAACTTTGGCCGCTCCGACGAAAGTTTTGCCGTTGTCGGAATGCATTTGACGTGGGCACCCTCGTCGTCCCACAAATCTCGCAAATGGCGCTAGGAATTTTTCTGTGGTCAGGTCAGATGTAGCTTCTAGGTTGATGGCTTTGGTGCTGAAACACACAAAGACGCACACGTAGCCTTTTGTAATAAGGCAGGCGCTACCTGTGTAATTTTTAACATTGAAGGGGCCTGCAAAATCGACTCCTGTGTGAGAATGTGACTCTCTCCACAGGCAAGTCGCCCATGAGCTGCGTTTGCAGTTTCTTTTTTTGGATGACGCAGATTTTGCAGGAATGAATTGCAGGAACACCTTGAGCTTTGGAATCCAGTACTGTGATCGTATTAAACGCATCATGAGCTGGTTGCCTCCATGCAAGGATATAAGACGAGTGAAGGCGGTCAAGAGGCGCGAATATGCACATGTGTATGGCAGTATTATTAGATGCCGCTCATCGTAGCAGAGTGCTTCGGCCGCTCTTACGCGACCACATGCTCGAATAATTCCCTTACCATTTAGAAAGGGGTTCAAATTAAAGAGTTTGCTGGAAGTGAGCTGTTTTTTCGTGCTCAAGCAAATGTACTCTGACGAGTATGCTTGTCTTTGGGTCAGGAGAATGAGTCTTTCTTGTGCATAAGAAATCTCGTTGCTGTCAATTCCAAAAGTTGACGGGAGCGACAATCGTTTGCAACGCTTGAAGAAGCGATAAATGTATGCCAACACTCGCAGGGCTCGATCGAACTTAGAGAAGCGTTCGAGGAAAGAAAATGAGGGAGCCGCGCTTGCGAGCTTTACTTTAATCGTGCGTTGCTCTATTGTCGTATCTGGGATGGGTTCCGAAGGAATGGGCCATTGGCTCTGAGGTAGGCGTAACCATTCTGGGCCGTGCCACCACAGCTCATTGTTGACTAAAGCTTGTGGTGGGGCACCTCTGCTCGCTAGGTCAGCTGGATTGTACTCGGATCGTACATGGGACCATTTATTGGAGTCGGCGGCCTGCGTAATTTTTGCGACTCTGTTTGCTACAAAGGTAGTCCAGGTGCATGGTGGCTTATGAAGCCAGGCTAGCACAATTGTGGAATCTGTCCAATAGAACCAGTCGACGCCATCTGGGGACTGAGTGCAGCGGATAACTCGGACAGAAGTGCTGCTCCGCACAGCTCTAGTCGTGGCAAGGATACCGTCTTGACTGGAGCGACCCTCGTATTCGCGGTTAGGAGATGTACTGAGATGCGATCTTGCATCTCAGTGCGCACGTAAATGGCGGCCCCGTATGCACGCTGCAAACCGTCACAAAACCCATGGTATTGAATCGTCCCATGTGGGCGAAATTCGACCCATCTAGGGATGCGAATCGCACTGAGGCCCGGATACTCTTGGAGAAATAAATTCCACTTACTGAGAAGACTCTCAGGGAGCGGATCATCCTGCATGAATATTTTTGCCTGAACAATGACTGGACCCAGCCAACCTGCTGGATCGAACAGTTTGGCAATCTGTGAAAGGACTTCACGTTTGGAGACGGACTGCTTGGTTGTTAGCTCGGATGGAGCGAAAAGAACTCATCGGTGTCAGCTTTCCATCTGATCCCGAGAGTCTTCGCCGAACAGGCCTCCTCGATCTCTAAGAAGTCGGCGCGAAGCAAGTGGTCCTTGGGTATCGCTCTTAGCAAGTCCTTTTCATTGGATGTCCATTTTCGCCAGGGGAACCCGGCAGATTCAAGGGCTTTGCGGAGTTCTGCTATTGCCTGACCTGCTGTTGATTTGGAATGGGCTCCCGCTAATACATCGTCGACATACATATTGTTTGCGATAATGTGACTTGCTAAGGGATAGAACGAACGAACGTCATCAGATAATTGATGTAGTACCCGGATTGCCAAAAAGGGGGCACAGTTAACTCCAAACGTGACTGTGTTGAGCTCGAAGTCACTAAGCTCGTTGTCCTTTGTTCGGAACAGAATTCTCTTATAGCGCGTGTGTTTCGGATGCACAAGGATCTGCCGATACATTTTCGTGATATCGGCATTGAAGACATATCGGAAGAATCGCCATCTTAGAATTTGAATGGTCAAGTCGGATTGTAGAACGGGCCCTGAATGTAGCACGTCGTTCAGACTTTTACCATTCGATGACGGGTGGGAGGCGTTAAATACTACGCGGAGCTTGGTCGTGGTGCTGTCAGGCTTGTGAACAGCATGGTGTGGTAGATAAAAGTTATCGGAACCATTGCTTGGAGGGACTTGTCGCATGTGACCTAAGTCCAGATATTCCTGGATCACCGCATCGTACTGCTCCTTAAGGGGGGCATTTTTTGCCAAACGATTCTCGTTTCGAAGAAATTGAGCTAGTGCGATGGACCTTGAATGGCCTAACTGGATGTGATCGGAATTCTTGAATGGCAGTGTGACCAAGTATCTGCCGTTTTTATTTTTCTTATTGGTTTTTTGAAAGTTGCGCTCACAAAACCGGACGGATTCCTTTTCCAGCTTTACTGGAATATCCTCCACCTCCCAAAATTTTGTGAGCAGTTTATCCAAGCTCGCATTTGGATTCAGCGAGACTTGAGTTGAAAAGGATGCGACAGATTTGGCACTGGTCTTAGAAACGGGGCCTGTAAGGATCCAGCCGAAAATTGTTTCTTGACCAAGGAGAGTGCCACATATGTTGGGATAGGAGCCACTTAACAATATGGATGGGAGGACATCGGCGCCGAGAAGAACATCTGCCTGTGAGCTCCCATAGAAAGAGGGACCGGCCAAGTGTAATTTTGGAAGTTCTTTCAAAGCATTTTGGGGGATGGCGTAGGAGGGCAAATTGCCTGCTAGCTTTGGAAGAACATACGCCGGGGTTTCAATATGAACCCAGGGCGTTATCGGAGAACCGATATTAAAATGGCAGAGTTTTTGGGGCTGAGCCGAAATAGTAGTTTTGAACGGTAGCTTGGGTGGAAGACGAAGGGGGGTTCAAAACTACTGGTATTGTGGAAGCGGAGTGCACCTGGGGTCTCTCACGGTGGAGCAGCGTGTTGTGACGTCCCTTGCACGTGAAACAATTATGCGCGCTAGTGCAATCCTTTAACTGGTGCTGTCTGGCGAAGCAGTTTAAGCACTACTTTTGTTGTTTGATGAGGGAAAGTCTCTCGGTTACGGACATTTGTAGAAAGCGTGGGCATAGACGCACGGGATGGTTTTCCTTCTGACACAATTTGCAGTGTTGTCACTTTGTAGTCACTGTTGCCTCGAAGGTTCTCAGGTGGTTGGACTCTTTTTTTGTGGGTTTGGACTGGGATGGCGTATGTGCGGTAGGTCGTACATCCTCTATCGCCTCCAAGGTGCGATATCGGTCGATCAGAAATGAATTCATCTCGGACCATTGAGGTATCTCTGCCTTATCGTGGAGCGATTGTTCCCATAATGACAGCGTGAGCTTAGGCAATTTAGAGGAGCACAAGAAAATGAGTAGACAATCCCAATTCCAAGTCAAGAGCCGTTAAACACCCCTGGATTGTGCCCTGAAGCTCTTTAAGGGCGGCTCCAGACTCTTGTGCTGCTGAGGGAAGATGGAAAAGAATTTTTAATTGACTATTGACTAATAGTCGCTTATTCTCAAATCTCTCCGTCAGGCTTGCCCACGCTGACTGAAAGCCATCATTCGTCAGCGGGGACCTGGAGACAATTGCCCTAGCTTCGCCGCTAGTTTTTTAATTTAAGTGGAACAATTTTTCCACCGGCGTCAGTCTTGGATTGTTTATATAGACGGCTGTAAATAAGTCTCGGAAAGTTGGGCAGCTTAGGTAATCCCCACTGAAAACTTCAGTGTCGCATGGCGGGAGACTGCAACCCCTGGATATGGAGAAGTTGGAGGGGGGTTGCTCAGCTTGTCTATTTAAGGCATTGGCTCTTTCTATTTGCTCACTTAGTTGAGCCGCTCATCGCTCGTAAACGCAGTACGAGTAATCATATTTTGCTTGCATAGCCACCAGGTCACTGCTGCTGCAAGCGCCTTGGTTGAGAGCTTTAGAACATAACTCGTACTCGCGTTCTACCTTTTCCCATAAAGTCTTAATTTGATCTCGTCGGTCTTGGTGACAGTGACACGTCACTGTCCGCTGCGTCATTGATCTTTACTTCAAACTGGCCTAATCGGTCAGTTGTCGAAACGAAGTTATTCAGTGCCATATCGCTTGACTTCTGCATCTTTTGCGTAGTCGATCGGGTAACTTTTGGAGTAATATCTCTTGTTGGAATAGGATTCACAGGCTTGCGGACGGTTGCGCTGGTACCCTCGACCTTGAGTTTCCCAATAACCGCTCTAGGTGAGGTTAAAGCTCGCTTTGACTCCTTATCGGACGGTGCTGTGAGTCGTTTTTGGCTGTTTTGATCACCACCGATTGGCACACTAGGCTCTTCACAGAGCCAACAATTTTAGTAATCGGGTGAGATGTGATCAAATACAAATAAATTCAATCAGCCGAGCGAAAACGGAATGAGAAATGGCACAGAAACGATGGAATCGAGATATCAGAATAAATGGAATGACCAAAATGGGGTGCACTATTGAGTCCAACGAAATCGGAAAATGTTGCTAAATTAATTATTTTACGAATAATTTACTGCAATTAATTTATTGAAGCACCAGAGAAAAAGATTAATTTTCTTTTGACAAGGCGGCTGTGCAGTGGAAACGGATCAATCAAAAAGAGGAAAAAAAATGTATGCTTATTGTTTGCTAATTGTTAAGTTCAAGAAGAAGCACGTTTATTCTAAATGCAACTCAATGGAAAGTTTTTAACATATAATTATTTTTAAATAATTTGTTATTTTAAGGAAAAAAAAAATCACACGTATTTTTGATATGTTATGCAAACGCCGTTCAGTGGAAACTTCTTAACTTATAATTATTATTTATAAGTTGTTTTGAGGAGAAGCTAGTTTGCACCCCACTTCGGCCCCTTTTATGTTTCAGAAATTTTAATAAAACTCAAAGGAGCCTTTAGACTGCTTGTAATGCGATTTACTTCTCGAACTTTTAACAATAACTATCGATAGATTAGTGATGAGCAATTTACAATGGTATTTTATGGTGGTTTAAAAATAATAGTATGTGACTTCAATATCGTGATTTGAGAAGTAAAGATATATTGTAATTCAGATATAATATTATTCAGAGGGCGTTTTGCTGCGAACATGCTCCCCCGTTGGAAGATACAAGCTTTCAACCGATGTGGTCTCGATTGGCAGAACGGCGATTTTGACAATGGCTCTCTTGACCAGACCATTTTGTGTACGAATGACTGCTACTCTCACAATGCCGTCGTCACCCGTGATGACGCTGTCGACTGGACCAAGCGGCCACCTGAGTGGTGGTGCATTGTCCTCCTTGAGCAGCACGATGCTGCCAGCCTGAAGATTTTGCTTGGACGATCGCCATTTCCCGCGCTCTTGGAGCAACGACAAATACGATGTACTCCATTTCTTCCAAAATGATTGCTGCATGTGACATATTCGCTGCCAACGGCTGAGGCGACCTATGCTTAGGTGAGTTATGTCTGGCTCGTCGATAGTGGCATTGGCTTTGCCCCAGATGAAGTGCCTAGGCGTGAGTATATCCAAGTCATTCGGGTTTTCTGTAATATAGCAAAGCGGTCTTGAGTTAAGCATTGCGGATATTTGACAGATAAGCGTTCGGAATTCGTGGAATGAGAGAAGAGAATTTCCAACGACGCGGTAAAAATGATATTTTGCTGACTTGACAGCGGCCTCCCACAATCCTCCAAAATGTGGCGAACGGGGCGGAATGAATTTCCAGTTGATTCCCAGAGCTAGGCAGTTGCGAACAATCTCATTGCGCTGGGGATCGCTTACAAACAGGTCGCGCAGTTCCTTCAGCTCATTTCGAGCACCCACGAAATTTGTGGCGTTGTCTGTCCATATTGTATGCAGTTTCCCTCGAAGGCTTATGAATCTCTTTAAGGCAGCGATAAACGATGACGTGGACAGGTCCTCTACCAACTCTAAATGCGTTGCTTTCGTTGCAAAGCACATAAAAATTGAGATGTAGCATTTCGTTGGTGAGCGATTCCTGACCTCTGATTTGACGTAGAAAGGACCGCAAAAGTCGATGCCAGTTACGTGAAACGTCGGACTTGGCTGTACACGCTCAGCTGGCAGCTGGCCCACGACGAAGAGCCTACCGAAGAGCCTAAGAAAAAGATTAATTTTCTTTTGACAAGGCGGCTGTGCAGTGGAAACGGATCAATCAAAAGAGGAAAAAAAACGTATGCTTATTGTTTGCTAATTGTTCAGTTCAAGAAGAAGCACGTTTATTCTAAATGCAACTCAATGGAAAGTTTTTAACATATAATTATTTTTAAATAATTTGTTATTTTAAGGAAAAAAAAATCATACGTATATTTGATATGTTATGCAAACGCCGTTCAGTGGAAACTTCTTAACTTATAATTATTATTTATAAGTTGTTTTGAGGAGAAGCTAGTTTGCACCCCACTTCGGCCCCTTTTATGTTTTAGAAATTTTAATAAAACTCAAAGGAGCCTTTAGACTGCTTGTAATGCGATTTACTTCTCGAACTTTTAACAATAACTATCGATAGATTAGTGATGAGCAATTTACAATGGTATTTTATGGTGGTTTAAAAATAATAGTATGTGACTTCAATATCGTGATTTGAGAAGTAAAGATATATTGTAATTCAGATATAATATTATTCAGAGGGCGTTCTGCTGCGAACATGCTCCCCCCGTTGGAAGATACAAGCTTTCAACCGATGTGGTCTCGATTGGCAGAACGGCGATTTTGGCAATGGCTCTCTTGACCAGACCATTTTGTGTACGAATGACTGCTACTCTCACAATGCCGTCGTCACCCGTGATGACGCTGTCGACTCGACCAAGCGGCCACCTGAGTGGTGGTGCATTGTCCTCCTTGAGCAGCACGATGCTGCCAGCCTGAAGATTTTGCTTGAACGATCGCCATTTCCCGCGCTCTTGGAGCAACGACAAATACGATGTACTCCATTTCTTCCAAAATGATTGCTGCATGTGACATATTCGCTGCCAACGGCTGAGGCGACCTATGCTTAGGTGAGTTATGTCTGGCTCGTCGATAGTGGCATTGGCTTTGCCCCAGATGAAGTGCCTAGGCGTGAGTATATCCAAGTCATTCGGGTTTTCTGTAATATAGCAAAGCGGTCTTGAGTTAAGCATTGCGGATATTTGACAGATAAGCGTTCGGAATTCGTGGAATGAGAGAAGAGAATTTCCAACGACGCGGTAAAAATGATATTTTGCTGACTTGACAGCGGCCTCCCACAATCCTCCAAAATGTGGCGAACGGGGCGGAATGAATTTCCAGTTGATTCCCAGAGCTAGGCAGTTGCGAACAATCTCATTGCGCTGGGGATCGCTTACAAACAGGTCGCGCAGTTCCTTCAGCTCATTTCGAGCACCCACGAAATTTGTGGCGTTGTCTGTCCATATTGTATGCAGTTTCCCTCGAAGGCTGATGAATCTCTTTAAGGCAGCGATAAACGATGACGTGGACAGGTCCTCTACCAACTCTAAATGCGTTGCTTTCGTTGCAAAGCACATAAAAATTGAGATGTAGCATTTCGTTGGTGAGCGATTCCTGACCTCTGATTTGACGTAGAAAGGACCGCAAAAGTCGATGCCAGTTACGTGAAACGTCGGACTTGGCTGCACACGCTCAGCTGGTAGCGGGGCCATGACTTGCTCCAGAAGTTTAGGTCGCATTCGAAAGCAGCGCACGCACTTGTTGATGATATTTGACAGCCTTGAGACCTCCGGCCAGTAACGCTGGCGGAGTGTTGCTAGAAGGAATTGCGGACGAGCATGAAGAAATTCCAAATGATAATGTGTGATCATAGCTGCGGTGACTGGGTGGCGTTTAGGCAACAATAACGGATGCTTTGCTTCATATTCCAAGTTTGAGTTCTGAAGGCGCCCGCCGATGCGCAAGAGTACCTCAGCGTCCAACAGTGGGCACAATGAACGAAGTTTGCTTCTTGTTGGAAGCGGCCTTTTTAAGCTGAGTGCTTTGTACTCTTCGGCGAAGTGCGTAAGTTGAATGTTTTTTATAAGTAAATGCGTTCCGCACTTGATATCATCTGGAGTGAGTGGACCTTTTGATCTCGTCGAATCAGATCTTTTTAGCGCTGTAAATCGATACACGTATGCGAAAGTGCGCTGTAACTTGGCAAATGTGTTGTTGAATTTACAAGATGCCGATAGGTCCGTCTTCGTTGATAGTACCAGCACTTTCTGGCGTCGTTCTGGAAGCTCAAAGGGATAGGCGGCGTTTTGAGGCCAAGTCAAGCTAGCGGCCTGTATGAATGGGGGTCCATTATGCCATAGCTGTGAGTCTAAAAGTTCCACAGGTGTGCATCCACGTGATAAAATGTCCGCAGGTCTCAGCTGTGAGGGTACATGATGCCAGGTCATGCCCTTGGTCCGCTCCTGTATTTGTGATACCCTGTTGGATACAAAGACGTTAAACTTTGAAGGTGAATCACGAATCCATGCAAGCGCTACTGTTGAGTCGGTCCAGCAATGATATCTGCATTCGAACTGAATGCACTTGGCAATGTTTCCTATGAGCTCTGATAATAAAAGTGCTGCTGCCAGCTCAAGCTTTGGGATTGTCAGCGTCTTTAATGGGGCGACCCTTGATTTAGAGCATAGCAAATGTGATGAAAATACCCCTTGCATTTCGGATCTGACAAAAAAAGCACCATAAGCGGCTGTGCTGCTCATACGTGCAGCTCATACGTAGCCAGCGGCATCAATACAAAACGGGAGAATTTCAAGCTGCTGACAAATGAGAGTTGCGATATGAGTTTGATCCATTCGAAGTGCAGCGACTGCGACAGGCATTCGTCCCAATTGACCCTTTCCTTCCACAGTGCTTGGAGAAATACCTTTAACCTGGTAACGATGGGCGCGATCAATCCGAGCGGATCGTAAAATCTCGCTATCATTGATAATATGCTCCGTTTTGTGACTGATCCTTCGGGTACGATCTCCGCAAAGTTGAAAAGCAGGCTATCAGAGCTAGGGCTCCAAGCTAAACCAAACGCCTTTGCAATGTTGATGCCATCCTTGAACTCCATTAGCTTCTCACAATCGTATTCGCTTTCTCCTTTTAATGCATCAGGCTCGTTTGAGCACCACTTTCTGATTGGAAAGTGACCTTTAGCCAGTAGCAGTTTTACTTGCTGTCGGATCTGAATGGCTTCTTCTATAGAGTCCCCTCCAGAAATTAAATCGTCTACGTAGAAGTCGCGACAAACTATCTTTGCAGCTAGTGGAAAGGTAGGCTCTTCGTCGTGGGCCAGCTGCCAGCTGAGCGTGTACAGCCAAGTCCGACGTTTCACGTAACTAGCATCGACTTTTGCGGTCCTTTCTACGTCAAATCAGAGGTCAGGAATCGCTCACCAACGAAATGCTACATCTCAATTTTTATATGCTTTGCAACGAAAGCAACGCATTTAGAGTTGGTAGAGGACCTGTCCACGTCATTGTTTATCGCTGCCTTAAAGAGACTCATCAGCCTTCGAGGGAAACTGCATACAATATGGACAGACAACGCCACAAATTTCGTGGGTGCTCGAAATGAGCTGAAGGAACTGCGCGACCTGTTTGTAAGCGATCCCCAGCGCAATGAGATTGTTCGCAACTGCCTAGCTCTGGAAATTCATTCCGCCCCGTTCGCCACATTTTGGAGGATTGTGGGAGGCCGCTGTCAAGTCAGCAAAATATCATTTTTACCGCGTCGTTGGAAATTCTCTTCTCTCATTCCACGAATTCCGAACGCTTATCTGTCAAATATCCGCAATGCTTAACTCAAGACCGCTTTGCTATATTACAGAAAACCCGAATGACTTGGAGATACTCACGCCTAGGCACTTCATCTGGGGCAAAGCCAATGCCACTATCGACGAGCCAGACATAACTCACCTAAGCATAGGTCGCCTCAGCCGTTGGCAGCGAATATGTCACATGCAGCAATCATTTTGGAAGAAATGGAGTACATCGTATTTGTCGTTGCTCCAAGAGCGCGGGAAATGGCGATCATCCAAGCAAAATCTTCAGGCTGGCAGCATCGTGCTGCTCAAGGAGGACAATGCACCACCACTCAGGTGGCCGCTTGGTCGAGTCGACAGCGTCATCACGGGTGACGACGGCATTGTGAGAGTAGCAGTCATTCGTACACAAAATGGTCTGGTCAAGAGAGCCATTGCCAAAATCGCCGTTCTGCCAATCGAGACCACATCGGTTGAAAGCTTGTATCTTCCAACGGGGGGAGCATGTTCGCAGCAAAACGCCCTCTGAATAATATTATATCTGAATTACAATATATCTTTACTTCTCAAATCACGATATTGAAGTCACATACTATTATTTTTAAACCACCATAAAATACCATTGTAAATTGCTCATCACTAATCTATCGATAGTTATTGTTAAAAGTTCGAGAAGTAAATCGCATTACAAGCAGTCTAAAGGCTCCTTTGAGTTTTATTAAAATTTCTGAAACATAAAAGGGGCCGAAGTGGGGTGCAAACTAGCATCTCCTCAAAACATTGTTTTGTTTTCGAGCGACTTGAAACGTCGTAGATCACGTTGATATGAGTCTCCTAGCGTGTCGAAGCTGAGCTTTGCTGGAAGCCTAACTGAACACTGCCCTGACTTTAGTCGATTGTAGCCTTGGAGAAATAGCTGCTCACATAGTGCGTCTTCATCAGAGAGCGCAGGGGTTGTACCGCAGCAATTGTCGACTTCCCAGAATCGTTTTACAATATCCGACAGTGGATCCTCCCATGGATTAGGTTCCTTGTAAAGGGCTGAAAGGGATGTGTGTTTGTTGTGTACGCGGGAGAGTCCGCCAGACGCAATCCATCCGAGCTTGGTCTTTTGGAGCGTTGGTAGGTTATCCGCCATTCGAATTTGGCCGATGCAAATGAGATCGAAAAATAGTCCGGCACCAAGTAATAAATCTATTCTTTGAGATTTGAAAAACGTTGGATCCGCGAGCGAGATGTTTTTGGGGGATATTCCACCCAGAGATGTCTAACCCAAAGTGGGGCTGATAATCCGTTATACTGCGAGTAACGACTGCTGAAAATGATGTGCTGAAGCTCCTGTCACGTGACTGCGCTGATATGTCAGTGGACATGTTAGAAAATAGGGTTGATTCGCCTATACCAGATATTGATACGGCAGCATGATGAGTTTTGAGTTGGAGCTGCTTTACTAGACGAGCAGTGATAAAGTTGAGTTGAGATCCAGAATCCAGTAATGCGCGGCAGGGTATGAATACACCTGAGTGGCTCTTGGCATATAAGATGGCGGTTGGAAGCACCACATAGTCTACAGGCTGGGCATTCGTGGCTTCAGGTGCGAATTCAAGAGCAGTGCTGACGAGAGTTGAAGATGGTGGATTACTTAAAGACGATGCGTGAGGCTGGATCGTGGTTGCAGCCTGCAAGCTTGGTGTACACAGGGCAGATGATTGAGTTGTGATGGGGCTCATGTGCAGCAACGAATGATGTTTTTGTTGGCAATGCCTGCAGTGACCTGAGCGACATTGCTGCAAGCCATGGCCTTTGCGCAAGCAGTTTAGGCAAAGATGCAATCGCTTGGCCTCCTTGTGGCGCAAACTTGGGGACAGATTCAAAAACAACGGGCATTTAACAAGAAAATGCTCTTTTGAGTCGCAAAAATTACAATTTTGCTAGTAATTGTTAGATGAGGATGCAATGAATGTGTTACGATTCAATTTTTTTACATTTCTGATAACCTGGTGGCTAGGCGTAGCTGCCGTAGCGCCTTTCAAGTTTTCCATCATGCGGCATCTCTTCTCTAAGAACGCCGACATATCCGTCCACCTGGGTAGCTTATCCGTTGCAAGCGCCTCCTGCCACTTTTCCTGGGTGTGGTGATCGAGCTTGTGCGATATTGTGTGTATGAGTAATCCGTCAGCCAGCTCCTCAGTTGTTGACATGGTGCTAAGCGCCCGAAGATGCGAGTTAATTTTGTCACTCAACTCACGCAACGCCTCTGCTGATACCTTTTCAACACCTGGCAGCCCGACTATAGCCCGCACGTGGCCCTGAAAATGTAGCAACTTATTATCAAAACGCTTTATGAGTAACTCCAACGCCTTGTCGTAATTCACGTCGACAGGCTCTAACGATTTGATTGTGTTGAGAGCAGCACCATCCAAGCACGCACGGAAATGTTGTCATTTCTCAATCTTACTTAGGTCCTCATTGCTGCCAATGACAGTCTTGTACATGGCGTAAAAATCCGGCCAATCCTTGTAGGAGCCGCTGAACCTGGGCAGCTGCAATTCCGGTAGGCGAGGTAATGTTCGGTTGGTACGTTTTGTTGAGTGCTCACTGTACTCCGGCCTGTCCCCAAAATTCACTTATGGAGAAGAGCTTTGCCCTTGACCACTGCGAATGTCACAGAGTGAGCAGTGCGAGAATGCGATTACCGTTTTATGTGTGCAGCGGCTTGTGTATGTGTATGTATCGAGATCAATTGTAGCGGCACTTGCATTCACATTCATATGTATGTATGTAAGTATGTAGGTATCTGCTCGACGGCTTCTTTTCTAAGCAAACGGTTGTGCTTGGCACTGATATGCACCAAACAGCTTGGTTATAATAGCCGATGTGCTAAATAACGCGATAAGATCGTTAGAGAGAAGCGCGCACTCGAGCCGGTGTGCGAAATATGTACATACATATGTACATATGTCTGTACTTGAGTTTAGTGCCCATGTTCGCAGCAGAACGCCCTCTGAATAATATTATATCTGAATTACAATACATCTTTACTTCTCAAATCACGATATTGAAGTCACATACTATTATTTTTAAACCACCATAAAACACCAATGTTTTGAGGAGATGCTAGTTTGCACCCCACTTCGGCCCCTTTTATGTTTTAGAAATTTTAATAAAACCACTAACCATACAATGCATAGATACTTCAAACAGCATTTTAATCGAAGCACGATTTTTCGCAACGAGTGAGCCCCATGGGTGTCTGAGACCATTTTAGTGTGCCCAGATAAAGTAAGACTGCTGAGAGCAGCAGCCGAACGCCGGCCTCGAAAGCCGAACGTTCAGTATGAAGCCGCATCTCGCTCAGCGCACATCGTCGCTGCGGCTGATGTCTTTTTTTAATATATATAGGTATGTATGCCTGTTTTAAATGCTTACAGCCCAAAAACATATGTATGTGTATACGCATTTGCCTCGCCCTCACTCATTGCTTTGCGCACTTGTGTGCATCTCTTTCTCCCTGCATATCTTCTCACATACATACATACATATGTTTGTGTTGTGTGGATATGCACACAAGTAGATCACGGCGTTTGTCGCGAGCCAGAGGTTTTTCTTCAATTGTGTGCCCTTTGTGTCCGTGGTAGCAAAAGGAACGCACATTCAAATGCTCTATCATATATTTCTTCGTCCAGTCAGGTAAAATGAGAAGAATCTGATCTATATTTATTAAATCAACAATTTATTGACCTAAATAAAATAAATATATTTATTTTCTATTTACTGTAGGGACTTATTTTGCTTGAAATAAAAATATATCTAAGTCGTATTTCTGCAAGGGTAATTCATCGTCGGCTTGTCGAAAAATTCTAAGAAAATACGAAAAATTGAACATTTTCAAATTTTGCGATTTGCTACTTGTGCACACGCACACTCTTTCGACGGAGCAGTCGTGTGATATTATAAAAGGGTTTGGCCTGTTTATCTGCCAATTTGCTATTTTCCATGCTTGTATTGGCCCTTCACACATTTGTGCCTTTAGCGGCCGCAAGCCCACCGTTGGCATGCCAAAAAAATAAAGACGGTGCCCGTCGCCCAAATTTACGCACCCATTGATGAAAATATCTCTTCTCCCTTGATCGGCTCATTCACACGCATTTGTGAGTGTGTGTATGGGTGTGTGTGTAGAGCAGGCCCAAAAAGTTATCATGCACAAATGCCAACGTTCAGGTACCCTTACCCCTACAACAAGCATGGAAAATAGCAAATTTGCAGATAAACAGGCCAAACCCTTTTATAATATCACACGACTGCTCCGTCGAAAGAGTGTGCGTGTGCACAAGTAGCAAATCGCAAAATTTGAAAATGTTCAATTTTTCGTATTTTCTTAGATTTTTTCGACAAGCCGACGATGAATTACCCTTTGCAGAAATACGACTTAGATATATTTTTATTTCAAGCAAAATAAGTCCCTACAGTAAATAGAAAATAAATATATTTATTTTCTTTAGGTCAATGAATTGTTTATTTAATAAATATAGATCAGATTCTTCTCATTTTACCTGACTGAACGAAGAAATATATGATAGAGCATTTGAATGTGCGTTCCTTTTGCTACCACAGACACAAAGGGCACACAATTGAAGAAAAACCTCTGGCTCGCGACAAACGCCGTGATCTACTTGTGTGCATATCCACACAACACAAACATATGTATGTATGTATGTGTGTAGATCTCGGGGTTTTGTGAGAAGATATGCAGGGAGAAAGAGATGCACACAAGTGCGCAAAGCAATGAGTGAGGGCGAGGCAAATGCGTATACACATACATATGTATTTGGGCTGTAAGCATTTAAAACAGGCATACATACATACATATGTTAAAAAAAGACATCAGCCGCAGCGACGATGTGCGCTGAGCGAGATGCGGCTTTATACTGAACGTTCGGCTTTCGAGGCCGGCGTTTGGCTGCTGCTCTCAGCAGTCTTACTCTATCTGGGCACACTAAAATGGTCTCAGACACCCATGGGGCTCACTCGTTGCGAAAAATCCTGCTTCGATTAAAATGCTGTTTGGAGTATCTATGCATTGTATGGTTAGTGATAAAACTCAAAGGAGCCTTTAGACTGCTTGTAATGCGTGATTTACTTCTCGAACTTTCAACAATAACTATCGATAGATTAGTGATGAGCAATTTACAATGGTTTTTTATGGTGGTTTAAAAATAATAGTGTGTGACTTAAATATCTTGATTTGAGAAGTAAAGATATATTGTAATTCAGATATAATATTATTCAGAGGGCGTTCTGCTGCGAACATAAGTTTTTATAAGAATGAAGAATAATAATGCATGTGTTTGTATTTTATTAAGTAAACGCAGTTCGATGGCAAAGTGGAAACATACAAAAATATAAAAGTGGCTCAGAATCAGTTTATCGAAAAACGATCTTGATATTTTTACAACCCTGCTGTTGTTTACTTTTTGCGCTTACCAATTAATTGTAAAAAAAAAGAATATAAATTGATCACGAAGCTGCTATAGAGAAAAAAATAACAAACTATACACATATAATGTGATGTGTGTGTGTATATACATGCAGGTGAATTTCCACAGATTTCTGTTTAATTAACTAATTGTGTGGTTTTTATTAAGGTATGTGCTTATTTGGTGACGTATAGAATGGAGAAGCGCATACCATTGTTCAACGGAGCGAAAGCCTATGTGTGCAGATATGTCTTGTACTTGCATACATCAATATGGCGATCGGTTAAACTCGAGGTTTATGCACTTGTACATATGTATATACATACATATATACGGACACCAATATGGCGACCTTTTTTTTGTCACTTTATGCTTTATTTCTTTTAATCTGTCATTTTTTAGATGCCCTTATGGCCACAAACATATTTTATTTGAGGGTTTTTGTTTGTTTGAATGAAACTGCCCCTTGCTTTAACCACGGACAATGTGAAGCGAAAAATATGTTCAGAGATATGAATATTATTAAGTCGGACTGGAGTTGCCCGAATTTTGGCAATGGACAAGTTGAGGTAGCTGCACTGCTACTTATCTTGCTATTTGTAGCGGTTCCTCGAAACTTCTATTGCAGATACACTGATACTTGCTGGGGCGAACTGGATATAATACCCAAAAATTTTAGTAATCCGGCTCGAAGGACCAAATGTTGTAGTAGAGCGTCCGCAGGCTTTCAGGTGACCTTCTTTGTAATTGTTGAGTCGTTAGGGAAGCGTTTAAGCTCTACACAAAAATATTTTCGGTGGTTTTAGAAAAAAACGTGTGTTCACTCAGAGGTTATTTTTCGTCTGTAATTTCTGATACTATGTTACAATGCTTTAGTGTAAGTGTAAGTGTAAGTGTAAGTGGTGAATATGTTTTTCCTGGTTTTGGAGTCAGAACCAACATCATTGAAATAGCGATGGCCAGATACACTTCTTGTGTGAGCATGCATAACAAGCTCATCGATTTCGAGCATGACTACATGCTTTGGTTTCTTCTTAAGCAGCTCATAGAGAAGGACGCCATCGCCGCCTCCCAGTATACAAATCTCCTTGCCCTCGTAGTTCTCAATGCCGCGACCCATTAGGGTTTCTGTATAGCTCAAATCCGACTCGGCAATATTCTGCAATTCGTCTAGAATTAGCAATTAGTGTCTTGGAATGCATGATTTGAATCTTTTGAAACAGCGACAGGGCGTCATAGACAAGCGTATCAATGTCGTACTCAATAATGCGCTCATCTGCAGATGGATAATACCTAGCGACATCGCCACGTTTCAATGTTGGTATCTTTTAACCCGAAAGGGCATTCTATTTTATGGCTATGGCATTTTCCACGCGTCTGCCAGTATCAAAGGACATGATAGGCTCCTTGCCGTCTGCCAAGTAATACTCCACATTGAAGGTTAACAAACCCTTTTTAAAGATGCGGCATTTCGTGCAGCACCGAAAAGTATCCATTATCCATGGACTCCATGGAATAGGCGAGCTCCAGTTGGGAAAACACATGTTCCAGCTCGTTACGAACAATACGAGCCACTTCCTGACGTTGTATTGCAGTTGCTGTTTTTCCAGCATCCAAAGTAAAATCAAAGAGTATTGTCTGGGCAGCCATGGCGAAATTGTCTAGGTTCAGCCCGCCGAATGTGCGAAATAGATACGATAAGATATACAATGCTTATATCCTATAACTATGATAATGAACTGTGGGGTCGCTACCTTAGTGGCCGCCTCACATAACATCCTTAAAATGCGATGCTTGGTTACAAGGCGCCATACGATAAAGCAGAATGAGAAAGTAGAGATTTCGTCACAAGCAAACAATGAAACTCCAATAAGAGCCCTCAGACCACTGATGGAGGGAAGAGTGGTATATGGAAGAAAAAAATAAGTAGTTGAGTTAAATGAACGTCGAATTGTAATGCTATCCTATGTAACGTGATATTGAAATATACAAAATTGAACTTATAAACGTATTTTGAACATTGTAAAATGCATATAGGGAGCGTGTTATATATTGATTTATATAAATATTTGTAATTTACATAAAATGTAACACAAACAACGCAGAAATGTTACGAGGTGTTAAGAATACTGAACAGTTATTATAAGGAATAAAAACAATTCATTTCCATGCTGATCTCTAAAGAAGCGTGGTCAAACATGAAAATTACCGTTGCAAAAACTAAGAATTCTCTAAAATTTTTATTTTAGTTTTATTTATATTTTCTTTTTTTATTTATTTCTTTTTTTTTCAAGGAGTTTGATTTTGGTTTTATCGATTTCATGGAACAGGCCATGTTATTGATGATTTGAAACAAACTCGTAGTGAGCACGTTTTTTATCCGTTTTCAATGGGCTAGGGGTATAATTATATTTGTCATTTGGATGTCTCAATGAACCAGAACCGTAAGGTTGCAGCCTTACCGCGTTTTAACTGTAACATAGTGCAATCAAAATTAAACCAATAAAAAATACTTACAGTGAACAGTTGAAATCCAACCATACAAATAAGGAGTGCGGAAATCGTCACATTCACTAGGAGTATGGGATTAAAGAAGTCCTCCAAACGTTTAGCAAAACTGAGAAGAAACAAATTTGAACCTTATACTTTTCAATAATATTTGAAAGGAATAATGTTTATTAACATCTAATATAAATCATTTTGACAGGGGATTTGAAGCCGAGCGGTTGCTACTTTGCGATCTCTGGATACCTGCCGAACTGTAAAAGTAACTGCTTCTCCTACTATGACACTCAGGCTATATTTGGAATTGGGAATATTCGTCAGAGCTAGAAATAGATGCGTGCGGTTTTTTACGGCACAGCACGGAACTAACTTTTCTAACCACAACCCAGTCCAAACAAACACGGCCTAGAATACATTTTTTTTTACACCCTGCAAAGAGGGTACAGTGCTTTTATTCAAATGTATGTAACAGGCAGAAGGAAGCATCTCCGACTATATAAAGTATATATTCTTGATCTGCATCAATAGCCGAGTCGATCTAGCCATGTCCGTGAGCCTGTCCGTATGAATAAAAGTGTCGATCTCAGAACCCAAAGCAGCTAGAGACTTTAAATTTGGAATGCAAATCTCATGGCTAGATCGACTTGACTATTGACGCTAACCAAAAATAAGGGGGTGAAATGCTTCCTTGCACCATTTACATACATTTGCACAAAACTATTTTACCGTGATTAACCATTTGAAATGAGGTTAAATGACAAATGTGTTTAGTAATATTCATAATGAAAATAAAATCAAATGTTTTTTCTAGACTAAATTAATATTGCAACAGGAGGTTGTTATAAACATATTATGAGGCTACTAATTCAGCAACCCCACAGATCATAATCATATTTATATTGTGTAAGTTTGCTAATTTTATTGTACCAGTCATAAGAGTGGGTAATTGTAATAGGAATATTTCAAGTTAATTAAGGGCAAGGAGCCACATTGAAGTCATAATTTAAGTTTGAATTTAACCGCCGGCCGCTGCTGTAACCGTGCGTTGCAGATCGGTTGCTCCACACCGCCTTCGAAAGAGCAACTTCATCTCGACGGTGAAGATCGAAAGCTCCGAGGCGAAGTTGTAAAAGTTCGCTCCGAGCTTGAGCGGCCGAAAAGAGCGCACGGTCCATTTTGGTGAGCGATCGAAACGGATAGACGTGCTGTTAAGAGAGAACCAAGAAAAGGATGCGCAGGTAACCGATAGTGTGCAGCTGAGCGTTAGGGATCCAGGCAGTGCGGCAGGGTATTGGTGGGGAATAACATATAGTAGAGTAGTGCGTAAAAATAAAAGTAGTCCCGGAAAGTGAATAAAGTTAATGATAGTTACTTAGTCGATTAACTCCTTTTATTTTCCCATTAATATTAATCTTAAACGTCGAGGCAAGCTGGCGTTCAACATGACTCTTTTCCTAGCCTATAGTGTTGTGCCTAATTATACGAGGCTTAATCCCCTCGCCGTAGAGCAATCCCAGCATTTAGTGCTCGTGTGTCTAGACAAACTTAGGGTAATAACGCCCGTGACATCCATAGAGTGCCGAAGTCAAATTCGGCTGCTCTGGACGCTCACCACGTGTTTCCACACCTGGAGTGAACAAAAAAAAAAAACAATAAACAAAAACGACATTAGGTGGCAACAAGTTAAAGACAGAACAGAAAAAGGGTTAACAAATAAATCAACTGGGACGCCGACTTTAGAAAAGGCTAAATAAAACGAGTGAGAAAAACCAGAAACGGAGTCAAGTGAGTGCTGAAACCCGGGAGTAGGCGGATGCTGGATCCACCAAGGACGCAAAGAGGAGTTGATGGCGATCGCCAGGGAATTCGGGCTGGGAAAAGAAGGCCGAGTGGATGAGCTTCGTAAGCGGCTATCGACCCATGTGCAGGATAGCGGCCCGACTGAAACTTAGGATTGGCCTGCCGAGTTGGAAGCACAGTATGCCAAAAGAGAAATCAGTATTCTTTAATATACGAGAAGAGCTCTCAATTGTGCGAGCGTCCTCAAATCCCGACCTCAGGTTAACTGTCACGAGTGCAGGGGGCGTTCTTAACATCTGAGTGGAGGGACTCCACCAAGCAACAGTGATCGATGTCGAGATCGGACGAACCCCCGAAGAACGGGCCATTACATATGGTATTGCCGTCGATCGCATGCCTAGCTGCCTAGGGCAATGAGCGAGGTATTCTGCGACAGGGCCGCCCATTGGTTCCTGAGTAGTGCGCTGAGAGATGTGCCACGGTTTGTGTCAATGGGAGGATTCTTAGAGTTATTCTTGCCACCGCACTATTTGAAAATGCCTGAGAACGAAATCTTGTCCCGCCTGCAGAATGAGGGCGAAGAATTCGAAGAGTACCTGATAGACCTGAGGGCCATAATGCATCACGTCAGGTATGATCCGGCGTAGGAGATACATCGGATATAGGAAAATGGCTCCCCCCAATACGTGTGTGGGCAGGATTTCTCGACATTGTGCTAGCTAGCGTAAATGGCTGTGGAGTACGAGACGGTCATGAGGCAGAACTTGGAGAACTTGGATAGCGATTTAGTGAGTCAGTTCGCCATGAGACCGGTTTATGCTGAGCTGGCTACGACAGTACACCCTATGGGTGGACATCTCAACCAGTTCCGATCTCTGCCCAGCGGACCTCGAGCGGCGGGTACGGGCAGACGACGCCGACACCCCCGCAAACCGATGATAGAGTTTCCATTGAATGCAGACGGTGGCCGAATCGTCGCAACAGTGAATATTGGCGGGCGGATGATGCATGCGACAATCGACACCGGGATGACTCGCAGACACATGAGCGAGAGGACACGAATAAGGAAGCGAATGAGGTACCTCACTGTGAATCAGTTCATCAGCTCTACGCTGATCACGAAGGTTGCATGGCGGAAATATGTTATAAAGCAGAGGAAGCAAGGTTAATGGCTAGAATCCACCCAGAGTGGAGGAGTCAAGACCACTCTGAAGTGGTTCGCGGGGGAAGTGAAACGCAGGTTGGACGCCCCATGGAGGAAGCAGTGTGGCCAGTGCATCTGGATCTTATACTGAGGAATGTCCTAGAGTCTGAACTGGCACTCTTGGAAGGTCTGCAGGGGGTCTCGCATATGGCCGAACATAAAATCCGGCTTACGGATGACAAGCCAATGAAGCAAAGGTACTACCCGAGGAACCCGACCATGCAGAGGGTGATCGACCGATTCGTCTCTACACTTGATTTGAAGCTCAGGTATCGGCGGATACCAATGGCAGCCGAAAGTAGGGAATGCACGGTATTCACAGTGACCGGGAGAGGTTTGTTTCAATGGCAGGTGACGCATTTGGACCACATTCAGTGTGTGCGACCCTCCAGCGGTCATTTGACACGGTAATAGGAGCGGTAAAGGAGCCTCATGCGTTCACCTACCAAGACGACATCGTGGTGATAGGGGCGACACGGGAACAACCACTGACGGCCGCTGACCGCCTGAAGAAGGGGGGAAAATGATCTTGGGGTGAGAAACAGGAGCAGGCTTAACGTCAATTCAAGGACAGCTTGACGACTGCCCCTGTGTTGGCTTGCCTGGACTTTCCGTCAAATTCATCCTGTAGAGTGATGCGCGTGAAAATGTCCTCGGTTCAGTGCTAACGCCTACGGAAGGGACAAGAGAGGGTGATAGCATATGCGAGTCGGAAGATGTTGAAGACTAAGGTGAACTAGTCCGCCACCGACAAAGGGTGTCTGGTAATCGTGTGGTCGATCAGGAAGGAGTGTTGGTACCTAGAGGGAAACCGTTTCGTCGTGATCACCGGGCACTCAGATGGCTTAGCTTGATCGAAAGCCCTTCCGGAATGATCGCGCAGTGGGCACTCGAACTGCAACAAATCCAGCTTGATGTCCACTTCCGACGAGGGAAGCTCAACGTTGTGCACTATCACGACATCCTCCAAAGACCTGTCAGCAAGCAGTGGTCGCCGAGTCCGTCTGCAAATGGGTCACGAGTATGCGTGTCAGGATCGCCGAAGAGCCGGCCCATTTTTCAGACAATGTAGAGTAAAATGGGCAACTGTTTGAACATTTAGGCCACCGGACGGACGCTGAGGACTACATTCCCTGGAAACTGTGTGTGGCCAGTGGTCAACGGCATAGGGTTTTGCCGGAATGTCATGATGTTCCCACGGCGGGACATCATGGCGTGTAGAAAACAGAGTCAAGATTAGCCCACAGATACTACTGAGTCACTGAGTGTAGCAGTTTAGTACAAGAGATCCTACTGAGAGGACCGTAAATATAATAATAGCGCAGTTTATCGAGAGCCATCGGAGCTCAATACAAATGTAGCGGACTCGACGGGCTGCAGTCCCATTATTCTCATGCAGGGCAGGGAACCGCGTCTGGTCACCTCTCTGTACGATCACGTTGCTCCGGGGTCGACTACTAGATCATTTGACGCCAAGAAAAGATCGGATAGGTTGAAGGAAATCTTTAATATCGCCCACAGCAATCTATAGTGCGCTTCAAAGGACCAAGGAAGGCACTACAACTTGCGTAGAAACGACTGGCGACCTTTGCTGGACTCTATGGTCCTATAATGGCAACATCAATTTGCATAATTGAAGTTAACAAAGGGCAAGGAGCCACGTTGAAGTCATATATTTATTTTGAATGCAACCGCCGACCATGCGTCGCAGATCGATTGCTCAAGACCGCCCTCAAAAGCGCAACATACCATAGCAGGCCGGCGACCTTGCGTGCTGCCTTGGCTTGGACCACTCTTATGCGGCGCGGCTAGTGTGCTGACGCCGTACCCCAGACTTGGATGGCGCATGTCCAGATGGGCGTTACCATCGTTTTAATTAGCAGCGCTTTTGTGGAAATGCTAGCTGATGAATCCCAGCATTTAGTGCTCGTGTGTTTTGACAACCTAAGGGTAAAAGCTTCCGTGATATCCATAGAGTGCCGATAGCAAACTCGGCTGCTGTGGATGCGCCTTTTTGCCTCGTGTGTCCACACATTGAGTGAAAGTCTGTCTCACTTACTATAGGGTAGCGACGCCGTGCACTGCCACTAAGCATCGAAGGTAATCTCGAGCGGCTCGTGAAAGAAGACGACGTCATGCCCTGTAAACTAGAACAGTTTAACCCGTTCGAAACATTGAAGCAAAATATACTTAATACTGAACAATCGATATTAATTTATCCCGCAACACATATAGATCACTCTGGACCAATAAACAGCAAAGAGACGACGAAGAAATACATTTTAGTGGTAGTGGAGGCGTGTACAAAATTTGTAAGGTTTTACCCGACCAAAACAACGAAATCCATGGAAGCAATAGACGCTCTAAATGATTGTTTCAGAGCATATAGCAGACCGGAAATGATTATTCCGGATAGAGGAGCAAGTTTCACATTCGAAGTCGTTAAGGGATTTTTAGGTGAAAATAATATAGGACATATAAAGGTTTCAACAGGTTCTCCGCAAGCAAGCGGGCAGGTGTAAAGAATTAAAAGGAAGCTGGGAAGCTGTTATAGATTCGGAACATGTAGAGCAAATGTAGTACAAGGATAAAGTCAGACTATAATAATGTGTAAGTGAATGCAAAAAGACAGATACCGAATATATATTAAAATAGAGACTACGTTATGATTAAGAATCTTGATTTAGTGGTAGAAGTAGCAATTACAAAGGTAGAGTATTAAAAGTACTAAAAAATTACAGTAACCACATAAAAAATATAGATGTTTTCATCATCCGCAAAAGTCATATGCAAGAATATGGGCTGTCAGCACCTCAAACGAGGGCTATAAATAAAAGAAAAACACGTACAAGATTCACATAATAGCGATCGGATAAAGAAGATCAAGGAAAGTCAGGTGATACAGGCAGTAAACAAAGAATTTGTTTACAACTCACCGGAGGTTAAAAGCTAGGACTAATATGATGAAGTGATTTTAAAAGTAGGTGCGGCAGAGATGTAGTAGTATATATTTTATCATGCGTAATATTAGAATAAATAAATAATAAATAACATTCACCGACACGCTATAAATACATTCAAAAACTTTGATAATTACCTCCTTTAAATATCAAAAACCTATTGCGAAACAAATAGATTTTTAAAAAGTTTGCAGCACGATTGGGCGTTTTTAGTCAATTCTTGACCGCGGAATAAGGCATCCGAAAAAAATTCGAGAAGAATTATTTCAGGTTGATGGCTTACCCGTTACAACACACACAGCATATCTGCTATATCCACACCTCCCATAACACGACTATATTGATAAACAATGATTAGGTATGTAGTTTATATAAACTTTTTATCCCTTTTAAATAATCTGCTATACGATATGGTAATGTTTTATTATTATTCTGTCGACAAAAGTTGAAGTGCTTTGACGACGTAGCATTTTACAGCGATTAAATCATCATCAAATGAATTGATGTGAACCAGTTTTCAAAGTAAAATAGAAAAGCTCTGGTGGTCTAATATATCCTTTAACAAGGCAATTACAATGTCGGATGAAAAAACAAAATCATAATTAGGGCAGGTTCCATCTCCTCCTAATGTTGAATGGGTTTAATCCACATTATGTAAAAAGGAACATTTGTAAAAGGAAGCATATCCGACCCTATAAAGTATATTTATTCGTAGTCAACATCGATAGTTGTGTCGATCTATGCCCTTTTCTCCGTTTGTATGACAGCACCTACAAGAGGTAGAGACTTTGAAATTTAACGTTAGTCCTTGTAGTGCCGTAGCGTACTACGAATTTTAAGGCCGTTGTATAGAATACATAAATATTTTATTGCACAGTTTTCCCCAAGATCGGTAAAGAAACAAAAGTTATTAACGAAAATGGCAAATATACCTTTACCTAGAAAAAAGCTAAAATAAAAGAGAAAAGTTGTTGGTAGAACTAGGCGCATTATATCCCCTAGTTGGGCATTCCCAACCATAGCACTGTAACTTGCTTTTGGTGTCAGTGGAGAAATATAAATATAGATAATTTTTTTCAAAATGCTCTTCAATCAAAACTTCACTAATGATACAATCTGAAAAATATATGAATTTATATAAATTAATAAAACTAAAGCTGCTGATGGATTTTATCGTGAACAGTTCTATATGAATCCTATGCGCTTCGTGCTGATAAGTTTAAATTTTTTAATAAGATCATATTATTTAATGGTAGCTGTGCCAGCATAGATGTGCCCACATTCTCCCCTTTTTGATCTCACTCTGCCGATCGACTAATGCTGGGGCGGCCGGTTGTCCTCGGCGACGACCAGCAGCTCCCCCACAACGACGTTTGGCAGGCGATGGTGCCACTTGGCCCGCGCTTGGAGTCCTAGAACATACTTCTTTGACCATCAACGCCAGAACTGTTGCTTGAGCGACGAAACAGCTTACCATCGTTTCAAGCCCTGGCCTGGCGTTAGAGCCTCGCCGTCGCTTGGATCATCGGTTATCACTTGCAAGTGTCTGGAGTTGAGCACGACTCCCACTGCGTCTAGAGTCATCTATAGCTCTTTGTCCATTAGCAACAAGCTGCCTACCGTCCGTAGAAAAAGGAGCTTTGCAACTTCGCACCTGCCTCCCACAGACCCCCGAAGTGCAGAGCTTTTAGCAGTATGAACACAAATTCGCATCCGCTTTTTGATGCGAATTGCATCCGCATCTTCCTCGCAACTACCGAAACTGGGGACTTGCTCCGACGATGTTCGTCGCGTTGTCGCAATGGCCGGTCTGTGGGACTCCTCGATGGCCGACGAACCTTTGAAAAGCCATTAAAAATGTGTTAGTGGATTAGTCAGATACTGGTTTTAAGTGAACCGCTTTGGAGACGAAGCAAACAAATAATGCTATGTACGACATATACCTAGGCTTTTCACGCATTCGAAAAGTCGTGCTAATTGGGCCACAAAAATCGACGCCACAGATAGAAAATAGGCGGTTCGCTCGGAGTCAATCTGCTGGTAAATGTCCCATTATTTGTGGTAGGTTTGCCTCTTCGCTCACGAAAAAGACTTATGAGTGCCCTTGGGCCAGCATGACAATTCGTCAAATACAGGTATCTAATAGCGAATTGCGAGCTTTTATTCAGAAGTAGCGGAAACTTGACATCATACTCGCAACAACAAAAAAGAGCACCAAGAACCATTATACTCAAGTATAAATGGATTGAGACGCTGCAGGCTATGACGCACGCGCGTGCCTTTTCGAACTCTATCTAGGTCATCTTGGAATTAAACTCTTTGGATGAATTCAACTATTTTCTCGAAAGCTTCCTTCCTTTCGAGCGCCGTAGGGATACTCTTTTAATAATATTGTTCGATATTAAAGAAGTATAGGTCATCACTAGATGTCGCTGGTAGTCGATGAACTATTTAAGTAGTTATTAGGAACACACACATCAATGCAAGTCACTAGATATATCGAGTAAGCAGTTGAGTGTCAGCAACACCAGGTCAAGATGATTAATACATACAATAAACAAAGCAATATCATTTAACTAATTAAAGTCCTTTAATTATATTAATTCAACAATTATTACATGGTGACAGAAATAAAAATTTAAAATACGATAATTAAAACGAATTGTGTTCGGTACCGAACAAAGGATCAACGGTGACGTCACGTTGTGAAATAGCGTGAAAGACTGCAAATCATCGGGCTTTGGGAGCATCATAGTCTGAAAAGTTTATATGACCACCAGGTCATCATCGGGAAAACATTTTCGAGTATTTTTTTTTGGGAAAACAGTCAGTTAAACTAAAATGATGTCAAACGAATTAAAAATTATTCGATTGCACAAACGTGGCAAACGAGTGGCGACCATGGAAAAATGAATTTTTGATGTACACGCAAGCAACAGACAAAGACGAAGGAACTGAATCGAAAAAAATTGCAACGTTTTTGTGGTTAGTTGGCCGAAAGGCTCGTGAAATCTACAACACACTGTTTCCGAATGATGGAAAGGTAAACGGAATTCTTGGACAGGAAAATGTTGTGGTACCGGCTGGGGATGAAAATGAAAAAATTTGAAAGCATTCGAGGAATATTGCATGCAGCGAAAGAATATAACGATGGAATTGTTTAAATTCAGCAATATTGTGCAGAAGGAGACGCAACCGTTTGTTGAATTTGAAACAGATCTACGAAAGCAGATTGAATTTTGTGAATACAACTGTAATGGAGCATCGTATACGAGCGAATGCTAAAAGATCGTATCATTGGTGTGTATGACAAAAAGTTGCAATTGAAATTGTTGGATGGCAAGGATGAGCAAAAGGTTATTGAAATGTACAAAACATATGAAGCGGCTATTGGCAAATGGAATTGAACGAAGCAAGCTCCGATTTAACAACGTTTATAACTCCATTTGGTAGGTTTAATTTTAATCGCGAGCCGTTCGGACTGAATTTCGTACCTGAATTGTTTTAACGTGAAATGATTAGAATGTTTGGAGACATTAAGGGGGTCATCATTTATTTCGATAATATGGGTAGTTACGCGGAGAACGAAAAGGAACACAATTGTATTATGTAATGTAATATCGTCAGCGCGAGGTTAAATTTATGGGAAATATATTACCTTTTTTTTTTTATATTAATACATTTTGTTTATTTCAAAATCTGGTGTCCTGTCACTCTATGTTGGGGTTCAATGGACCGATGTAGAAGGGCATGTTGCGTATTTTGTAAATCATTAGTCAAGTCGACTCGAAGGCACAATGTGTCCCACATATAAATACTAGTGGCCTCCTCGTGGTGACCCTGGGTGATTGCCCGAGGTATATTCGCACAACCAGCTAATTCGAGCGGCGAAAAAATAAGACGACCCATCTACGGCAGTCGACAAAAACTTTAAGTAAATTTGGTACCACATGTAGCCAAGAGCCCGCGGAACTTGTTTCGTCCTGACCTTTTGGGTGCGGCCCTTCGGGGAGTGGCTGTGCCTTTGCTCGACGTGGCGTTGCGTTTCAACCAAAACATAGTTTTTTGAGGTTTTAGTTCGGCCTCACCTCCCACCAAGAGGGAATGTATTGCTTCCGCCTGGCATTCATTCAATTGGTACCGAAGGCACACTGTTCGAGCAGGGTCCTGGAGGGGCGATAGTCCGACGCATTGATTCGGCTCGTTGTATTTTCGAATACCGTGGTAGTAAACTCCCACGGGGTACACTTCACGTTAAACAAATGTAGACTTTTTGTTACTCTATGTTAGCAGCTTTTATAAGAGTGACAAAATTACTTAGCTGTGCGAAAATTGTGGATTTACAATTAGTTTAACAGATTAGACATATATACATACATATATACACAGAAACGTATTGTATTTAGTGGTATTTAATTACATTTTTTGTTTTGTTTGATTTTAATTAAGATATTTCGGCTGCACTTCGGCAACCGTCTTCAGGGCACTAACACAAAAATCACAATTAACATTAAGGTATATTAAATAAAATTGAAGCAACTACTTAAACAATTTAAAAAAAGTTTTGTTTTACACGTCTGCGCTCATTGACGTGGAGGTTGAAACTATTTGAATTCAATAGATGTCTGTAAAGGTGAGCACAGTTTTCGGTGTCCGTTTTGTAGTTTTGTCTTCTGTTGTTTGGTGTGTTTATTATGTGTAACATTTCTAGTGTATGTCTTTTGTTATAGTGTTGTTCTTGTTGTAAAATTGTCGTCGCATCGAAATTTGGTGTGTGGTTGCTTTTCATACAGTGGGTAATAAGTGCTGTTGTTATACCCTGAACCCATTAAAAATGGGAAAAAGGGTATATTGTATTTGTGCAAAATGCAAATGTATGTAACAGGCAGAAGGAAGCATCTCCGACCCCAAGTATATACATTCTTGATCAGCATCAATAGCCGAGTCGATCTAGCCATGTCCGTCTGTCTGTCCGTTCGTCTGTCCGTCCGTCCGTCCATATGTATGAACGCAAGGATCACAGAACCTATAAGAGCTAGAGACTTGAAATTTTAGATGTAGGTGCTCCTAGTGCCTGCGCAGATCGAGGTCCGATAATCGATAACTTACTCCGTTTCCAAGCAATCGATAAGAATCGATATCGACATCCTGTTTTTTGAGCAAATTGTGTAAATAATACGAGCTAGAGTCACCAAACTTCTATCTTCTTTTTATCAAGTATCTTTTTGATTTTATACCTATCGCCACCTCCCCGCTACCACCCCAGAGTTATAAATTAAGTTAATAACCCTACTTGTATTGCCAACCAATTTAAGCCACAATTTAAATGCAATTGACTTTTTGAGAATACACAAATATTCTATGGTACGATAAGATATACTGTAGAAAATTTCATTAAGATCGGTGTTTGTTTTGTTTTCCGGTATTTTGCGCACTACTGCGCACGTGTTGCGACGCAATTTCTATACATGTACAGTGTACAGTGTACATTGTACACACACACATTCATACGCGTCTGCTTCGAATTCTGTCTTCACTGCGATTATTTTCTGTTTTGCTATTTTAATTGGTTTATTTCTCGATAATACTCAATTATTAGTGTAGATGTTAAGTAGAGGCAGTGGCAAGTGGTGCAGTCTGTCGCGAGTTCGAGTCCTACCGGGGAAAGTAAATATGCGGTCAGCTGCGAGTTCAAACCTTGCCAATGGATCTTTTTTTTTTATTTTATCTTTATTAATTCAAACGAGCGCCCTTTGGTGTTCGATAAGAGGGTTCAGGGTAATCCCTAGTCGGGAGCTCCCGACTAGAACCTCTTACTTACATAATAATATACAAATTATTTTGATGTCTTAATTTGAAGTCAGATTTGTGTTGGGTTATTCTTGTTTCGAGTTTGGATTTTGTTGGGCCGATGTACACTCTGTTGCAATTATTGTTATTATCCCCGCCACGTGGTATTTTGTAAATAACATTACTTTTATTCATCATTGATGTTTTCGCCTTTGTATTATTAAAGAATTTTTGTAAAGTATTAGTGGGCTTGTGGGCTACTTTTATTTCTTGTCTGTTATAGCAGTCTGAGTTTATGAGCCGTTCCGATAATCTTGGTACATATGTGAAAGATTTATATATTTTTGGAGATTCTGTTGGCTTTTGTGTTCATATATGTTGTCTTTTAAATAATGTTCTAATTATATATATCTAATTATGGTATATTGTGTCCGATATATTTGTCATCCTTCTCATACAGATTAGAGCTGTATTTATAATCATACTTTTTGGGTGGTTAGAGTTGAAGTTAAGTATTCGTCCAGAGGCTATGGGTTTCATATACCACTTAATTTTGAGGGAGTTGTCCACTTTGTTTACCAAAATGTGTAAATATAGTAGCTTCCCGTCTTGTTCTAGATCCACTGTGAATTTTATATGTTTGTGAAACGAATTTAATTCTTTAAAAATGTTTTGTACCTCTGTTTTGTCCGTTACAGCAAAAGGATCATCAACATATTTTGTCAGGAGTTTTGGTTTTGTTGTCAATTTATCAGTAATATTGTCTTAAAGTTCTTCCACTATTATGTCAGCTTTACGGGAGAAGCCGGTGATCCCATTGGAATTCCTTTTAAATGAATGTACATCCTGTCTTCATATTTAAAATACCTGTTCTCTTGAATACAGAATTTAACTATATCCATAAATAATAGTTTAGGTATAATTGTGTGTTCCTCTAATTTGGTCCATTTCCGTCATATAGTGTCCAGTACCAATTCTATTGGTATGCTGGGAAACAGGGATACTACGTCAAAAGATACTGATATTTCGTCTTCCCTGATAGAGGCGTTATTAACTCTGTCTTTGAACTCTAATGAATTCTTAATGTTATATCTAGAGTCCGTTGTCAAGTTTCTTAATATTTTTATAATATATATATTGATGGTTTTGGCGACCTTTCCATATTAAAAAATATTTTTTGGCTGGCTCGAGGTCCGGGTTTGTAAAAACAAACATTAAAACAATTGTATTTAATTTTTGCTTCCAATATATTTCGGTTGCACATCGGCAAACAGTCTTCAGGGCACTAACACCAAGATACAATTCGATTACATCAAGATAAACATTAATTTGAAAATTTTACATACATTATTTTACACGTCTGGGTTTTTTGACGTGGAGATTGAAACTGAGGCTGTTCGGCTGTTTAAGAGATGTCTGTACAAGTGAGCGCAATTTTCTGCATCTATCTTGCAGTTTAGTCGTTTGTTTATGGGTGTGTTAACTTTGTGTAGCATTTCCAATGTGTGTAGTTTGTTATAGTGGTGTTTTTGTTGTAAGATTGTTGTTGCATCAAAATTTGGCGTGAGATTGCTTCTCATGCAGTGGGTCATTAGTGCTGTTTTCTGTACATCAGTAGATAGGGAATGTATGTTCTGGCACAGGAAGTGACGTCAACGTGGTGGGGAATGTATGTTCTGGCACAGTAAGTGGCGTCACGTTTGTTTACATTTATTATCAGGGTCAAGTATTTTTACGAAAGGGAAAGGGGGAGCGGGGGGTGCTATGTTTATATTTTTATGCGCGCTCGTAAGTGGACGCTCAGACGCTCTTGGGAAAGGGGGAGCGAGGGGTGCTATGTTTATATTTTTGTGCGCGCGCGGAAGTGGACGCTCAGACGCTCTTGGGAAAGGGGGAGCGGGAGGGTGCTATGTTTATATATTTGTGTGCGCGCGCGTAGGTGGATGCTCATGAGGAAGGGGTGGCGGGGGGTCTTATGTTTCCATTTTTGTGTGGGAAGGAAGATCACATAGAGGAGGAGGGGGATTACGTTGGTGTCGCGTGCGCAAGATGGGAAGGGGGGTTGTGGAAGGGGAATTGGGTGGACATGAGGAAAGGGACTGGGTGTTATGTTTCCATGTGTGTGTGTGTGTGTGTGAGTTTTTTTTTTTTTTTTTTTTTTTTTTTTTGCTTCGTAAGATATTGATGGCCCGGGCCAACCGTATGCACGATTCGCTGACTCCGGCAACACCTACGTACTAAACTCACCCCCCACTCACACACCAAATTCCCCGCAGGATCACCGCAAAGTATTACTTCGCGGGGATGGGTTGCCTATTTAGGGCAGTATCCATTAGTCGTCGCTCCTTTTCGCATCGTCTCAGATCCCTCTGGATGCCTATTATGAGCTGGCTTATATTTCTGCAGTTGTCCTCTCCTTCCAGCATGAACGCTACCAGTCCCTCCGGTGGAGGTACAGAGCTCACTACCTCTCTGTATCTCGAGCATTGGTACAGCACGTGTTCCGGGTCTTCGTCCAGATTTGGGCAGTTCGGGCACTCTGGAGAGTCCTCATGCCTGAACCTATGAAGATACTTCCTATACCCGCCGTGTCCAGTGAAAAACTGTGTTAGGTGGAAGTTAATTTCGCCATTCCGTCTCCTAATCCATTGCTCCAGATTGCGGATCAGTTTATGATTCCATCTCCCCTTGTTCGCCGTGTTCCATCTCTCCTGCCAAGTTGCCATTGATGTTGCTCTCTCCGACCGGATGACGTCCATTGAGACGGCGTCTCCCGTGGCTATTCGGGCCATGTAAATTTTCTCCATTTCCTTGCCCAGTATATCTACTGGCAGCATTCCTGCCAATACTGTGGCTGCCTCGTCCGACACCGTCCGGAATCCAGAAATGGTGCGCAGAGTACTGAGCCTATAGGGGATTGACATCTTCCTTCTGAGGCCTTTCTGGCTTGCAACCGCTGAAGCCCATATCGGTGCAGCATAGAGCAGCACGGAGGCTACAACTCTCGCGAGGAGCAGGCGTCTACCTGCTTTAGGTCCTCCTATGTTGGGTAGCATCCTCGAAAGGGCTGCCTGCATTTTGGCTGCTTTTTGGCTAACGTAATCTACGTGCGGTAGAAAGCTAAGCCTGTTGTCTAACATGACCCCCAGATACTTAATGGAAGCCTTTGACTCGATACTAACGCTGTCTACCTGAAATCTAGCAAACTCGACTATTTTGCGGCTTGTGATGAGCACAGCCTCTGTTGTATGGCCTGCCAGCTCCAGGCTAGCGCCACGCATCCAGCTGGCCACGATCCTTATGGCTGCATTCGCAGCCGCTTCCACGTCTTCTATTTCTTTGCCCACCACTACTAGAGCTAGGTCATCTGCGAGTCTTATGATTCTGCATCCCTGGGGCAATTGCACTCTGAGCACCTCGTCGTACATTATGTTCCACAGGAGTGGTCCCAGGACCGACCCCTGTGGGACCCCTGCTGAGACCGTGTAACTCCTAGCACCGACATCCGTATCATAACTCAATACCCGATCGGACAGGTAGTTGGATATTATACGGAAAAGGGAGGACGGTATCCCTACTCGGTCTAAGGCTTCCAGTATACGAGACCAGCTTGCTGAGTTAAAGGCATTGCGGATGTCCAACGTAATCACCGCGCAATACTCCTTGTCTCCCCACCTCTATCTGGTTCCCTCTATTGCTTTAGCGGCAATATCTACCACCGCCTTAATTCCATCGACCGTAGACCTTGCCTTGCGAAATCCGTATTGCTGTTTGGACAGGGCCTCTTTCTCTTCGACGACACTAAATAGTCGGTCATACACAATCCTTTCCAGTACCTTTCCCGCCGTTTCCAGTAGGCAGATTGGCCTGTATCCCGAGGGTTCCTCTATTGGCTTGTCCCCTTTCGGTAGAAGGATTAGTTTCTGTCGCTTCTTAGGGAATACACCGTCCTGTAGACATTTAGTATATGCCTCGGCGAAGGCGTCGGGTTTCATTAGCATTGCTAACTTTAGCGCCTTGTTTGGCACCCCATCTGGTCCTGGAGCCTTTTTGTCGCCTAGTTTTTTGCTTGCCGCTAACACGTCGTCTGCCGGCACCTGCTGCACTAGCTCCGTGCTCAGTGAGCGGTTGGCTACTTCCAGTCGTGGGTGTTGGGGGAACAGTGTCTCAACTATAGTGGCAAGTGCGGTAGGGCAGGTCACATGGGTTGTTCTCTGGCTGCGGATCTTCTTCGTGACGACCTTGTATGCCGTGCCCCACGGGTTAACATCGGCCTCATCGCATATTTTCTGGAAGCAGCTGGATTTGCTTCGTTTAATGCTTCTCTTGAGGTCTCGCTTGGCTGCCCGCAGGTCTTCCAGCCTAGATGCAAAGTCTGGGTGGCCTCGGGCACGCTTTTATTTACTTGCCACCAGCGATAGGCTTGTATGGCTCGCAGATTATTGCGACGTCCGTATTTCTCTCCCGTATTGATTGTGTCAGCAGGGCCTGAGCAGCCTCACAGTGGTTGAGGTTCGGCTGTCTCCACTTCATTTTCTGTTGGCCAGGGCGCTCCTAAACACGGCGCATCTGCCGCTGCCGGCAATGTGTTTGCAGTCGGCATTCCTTTCCTTACAGAGCATGCACTATATCTCTTGTTTGCAGTCCTTAGCCAGATGGTCCTTTCCTCCGCATCGTCGGCACAGATTCGATCTGTCTAGATCACTTTTGCAGTGTCTTGCTAGATGTCCAAACTCGAGGCATCTGAAACATCTGGTGATGTTTATCCGTTCGCGGATTCTTGAGTTGACCCAGCCTACTTTCAGGAAACCTACTGAAAGGGCCTTTTTCGCGCTTCCCACTGGCAGTCTTATCGTCGCCGTCTGTATTTGGCCGTACGCCTTTCGGAGGCTGATATTCTCTGGGGCTATGTCCAGTATTTGGATTTGACCCCTCAGCGCCTCACAGATATCCTCCCTGGTCGTGATCTCGTCCAGGTCCTTGCATTCAACGGTCACTCGGTGGGACAGCGTCCAGACCTTTTAATTTTCGCCTAACGTTTCGCCTACCAGGTTTCCAAATGCTATGTGATTCTCTCCCGAGTGGTTAAGCTGAAGTAGTAGGTCTCCTTTTTGTGTCCTCCTTATTCTTGTCACCACTTTTCCGAGCTCGCCCAGTTTTTCGTCCGCTTTAACTTTCCTCAGTATCTCTGAGTAGCTCGCTTCGCCTTTTTCCGAGATGACTATAGCATCCGGTCACGCCTTTTCCTTGAGCAATCCCTTGCTGTTTTTTCGGGTGACCTCCTTCCTTTTCTTGTGGGTGACCTCCTTCCACTTGTCGCCATCCGCTTTGGGGCTCGGTGTCTCCTGCGCCGTTAGTGCCTGCTACCTTCCTGATTTTGTTTTGTCTGTGTTTTGTTCGTTATCGTCGTCCTGAACAGGCGAGTTAACTGTGTTTATGATATCCTTGCCTTTCGTGAACTATTGCCGCTGGTCCCGTTCTGTTGTCTGTTGGAACACCTATCTATCTGTTTTTTTTTTTGTGTGTGTGTGTGTGTGTGTGTGTGTTTTTTTTTTTAATTTTTTTTTTTTTGCTTACGGAGGCACGGAGGTGAAAATCTTCGTAAGATACTGATGGCCCGGGCCAACCGTATGCACGATTTGCTGACTCCGTCAGCACCTACGTACTATACTCACCCCCCACTCACACACCACATTCCCCGCGGGATCACCGCAAAGTATTACTTCGCGAGGATGGGTTGCCTATTTTAGACAGTCTCCATTAGTCGTCGCTCCTTTTCGCATCGTCTCAGATCCCTCTGGATGCCTATTATGAGCTGACTTATATTTCTCCAGTTGTCCTCTCCTTCCAGCATGAACGTTACCAGTCCCTCAAGTGGGGGTACAGAGCCTACTACGTCTCTGTACATCGAGCATTGGTACAGCACGTGTTCCGGGTCTTCGTCCAAATTTGGGCAGGTCGGGCACTCAGAGGAGTCCTCATGCCTGAACCTATGGAGATACTTCCTATACCCGCCGTGTCCAGTAAAAAACTGTGTTAGGTGGAAGTTAATTTCGCCGTTCCGTCTCCTAATCCATTGCTCCAGATTGGGGATTAGTTTATGTGTCCATCTCCCCTTGTTCGCCGTGTTCCATCTCTCCTGCCAAGTTGCCATTGATGTTGCTCTCTCCGACCGTCGGATGACGTCCATTGAGACAGCTTCGCCTGTCGCTATTCGTGCTTTGTATATTTTCTCCATTTCCTTGGCCAGTATATCTATTGGCAGCATTCCTGCCAATACTGTGGCTGCCTCGTCCGACACCGTCCGGAATCCAGAAATAGTGCGCAGTGCGCTTAGCCTATATTGGATTGACATTTTCCTTCTCAGGCCTTTCTGGCTTGCGACTGCTGAAGCCCATATCGGTGCAGCATAGAGCAGCACGGAGGCTACAACTCTCGCGAGGAGCAGGTGTCTACTTGCTTTAGGTCCTCCTATGTTGGGTAGCATCCTCGAAAGGGCCGCCTGCATTTTTGCCGCTTTCTGGCTAACATAGTCTACGTGAGGACGAAAGCTAAGCCTGTTGTCTAACATGACCCCCAGATACTTAATGGAAGCCTTTGACTCGATACTAACGCTGTCTACCTGAAATCTAGCAAACTCAACTATCTTGCGGCTTGTGATAAGCACAGCCTCTGTTTTATGGCCTGCCAGCTCCAGGCTAGCGCCACGCATCCAGCTGGCCACACTCCTTATGGCTGCATTGGCTGCCGCTTCTACTTCTATTATTTCTTTGGCCACTACTACTAGGGCCAGGTCATCTGCGAATCCTATGATTCTGCATCCCTGGGGCAATTGCACTCTGAGCACCTCGTCGTACATTATGTTCCACAGGAGTGGTCCCAAGACCGACCCCTGTGGTACCCCTGCTGTGACCGTGTAACTCCTAGTACCGTCTTCCGTATCATAAATTAATAGTCGATCGGACAGGTAGTTGGAAATTATACGGAAAAGGGAGGACGGTATCCCTATTCGGTCTAAGGCTTCCAGTATTCGAGACCAGCTTGCTGAGTTAAAGGCATTGCGGATGTCCAACGTAACCACCGCGCAGTACTCCTTGTCTCCCCACCTCCATCGGGTACCCTCTATTGCTTTAGTGGCAATATCTACCACCGCCTTAATTGCGTCGACCGTAGATCTAGCCTTACGAAATCCGTATTGCTGTTTGGACAGGGCCTCTTTCTCTTCAACCACCCTTATTAGTCGGTTATACACGATCCTCTCCAGCACCTTTCCCGCCGTGTCCAGTAGGCAGATTGGCCTGTATCCCGAGGGTTCCTCTATTGGCTTATCCCCTTTCGGTAGGAGGATTAATTTCTGTCGCTTCCATCTCTTGGGAAATACACCGTCCTGCAGACATCTATTGTATGTCTCGGCGAAGGCGTCGGGTTTCGTCAGCATGGCTAACTTTAGCGCCTTGTTTGGCACCCCATCTGGTCCTGGAGCCTTTTTGTCGTCTAGCTTCTTGCTTGCCACTACCATTTCGTCTGTCGACACCTGCTGCACAAGTTCCGTGCTGCGTGAGCGTCTGACGACCTCCAATCTTGGGTGATGGGGGAACAGTGCCTCAACTATAGTGGCGAGTGCGGTAGGACAGGTCACACGGGTTGTTCGCTGGCTGCGGATCTTCTTCGTGACAACCTTATAAGCCGTGCCCACGGGTTTACATCGGCCTCGTCGCATATTTGCTGGAAGCAGCTGGATTTGCTTTGTTTGATGCTTCTTTTGAGGTCTCGCTTGGCTGCCCGCAGGTCATATAGCCTAGATGCAAAGTCTGGGCGGCCTCGGGCTCGTTGGGAGCGTCTTCTAGCGCGTAGGCAGGCCTTCCTTAGGTTGCTGATTTCTCGTTCCACCAGTAGCAAGGTGCTCCTCTTCTGTTTGGCTTCCTCCTGGGCATGGATAAGTCGCACGCGTCCGAGATGTTTTCCATAAGCTGCCGTGCCATGTCTTCTGCTCATGGCCCCAGTCCATCGAGCATGGCGTAGGGAATCCGTGTATGTTTCCTTGTCTAGGCAGTTGTCCTTCCATTTGGGTCCTGTTGTTTTGGGCTGCTGTTTTCTCCGTCCTCTCCCGTGGATCTCGAAATGTACTGCTTGGTGGTCACTGAATGTGAATTCATTGCTGACTTTCCATGTGGTTAGCCTATAGAGTGAGCTGCTGAGCAGGGTGAGGTCTATAATAGAGCCTCTACCGGCCTTGCAGTACGTGAGCTCCTGCCCGTCGTTTGCAAGGCCCAAGTCGATCGCCGCGAACTCTTCTAGCAGGGTGGTTCCTCTCGCGTTGGTTTCCTTGCTTCCCCATTCAATGGCCCAGGCGTTAAAGTCTCCTGCTATGACGAGGGGAGCTCTGTTGCGAGCGTCTTCTGATATTTCCTCCAGCATGTTTTGGAACCGCCGCAGTTCCCAGCTTGGGGGTGCGTAGCAACTGTAAACGGTGATTCCATTAATTTTCGCTCTGACGAATCCTTCGTGTGATGCTTTGACTTCCTGGAGCGGTGAGTTGAGGGACCAGATGGCCGCCTTTCCGCATTTACTTGCCACCCAGCCGCTTCCTGCTATAGGCTTGTATGGCTCGCAGATTATTGCGACGTCAGTGTTTCTCTCCCGTGTTGCTTGCGACAGCAGGGCCTGAGCAGCCTCGCAGTGGTTGAGGTTAAACTGTGTGAACTTCATTTTCTGTTGGCCAGGGCGCTCCTAAACACGGGTCATGTGTGTGTGTGTGTGTGTGTGTGTGTGTGTGTGTGTGTGTGTGTGTGTGTATGTGTAGGTGTGTGTGTGTGCACTTTTTGCCGCTTTCTGGCTAACATAGTCTACGTGAGGACGAAAGCTAAGCCTGTTGTCTAACATGACCCCCAGATACTTGATGGAAGCCTTTGACTCGATACTAACGCTGTCTACTTGAAATCTAGCAAACTCAACTATCTTGCGGCTTGTGATAAGCACAGCCTCTGTTTTATGGCCTGCCAGCTCCAGGCTAGCGCCACGCATCCAGCTGGCCACGATCCTTATGGCTGCATTGGCTGCCGCTTCTACTTCTTTTATTTCTTTGCCCACTTCTACTAGGGCCAGATCATCTGCGAATCCTATGATTCTGCATACCTGGGGCAATTGTACTCTGAGCACCTCGTCGTACATTATGTTCCACAGGAGTGGTCCCAAGACCGACCCCTGTGGTACCCCTGCTGTGACCATGTAACTCCTAGTACCGTCTTCCGTATCATAAATTAATAGTCGATCGGACAGGTAGTTGGATATTGTACGGAAAAGGGAGGACGGTATCCCTATTCGGTCTAAGGCTTCCAGTATTCGAGACCAGCTTGCTGAGTTAAAGGCATTGCGGATGTCCAACGTAATCACCGCGCAGTACTCCTTGTCTCCCCACCTCCATCGGGTACCCTCTATTGCTTTAGTAGCAATATCTACCACCGCCTTAATTGCGTCGACCGTAGATCTAGCCTTACGAAATATGTATTGCTGTTTGGACAGGGCCTCTTTCTCTTCAACCACCCTTATTAGTCGGTTGTACACGATCCTCTCTAGAACCTTTCCCGCCGTGTCCAGTAGGCAGATTGGCCTGTATCCCGAGGGTTCCTCTATTGGCTTATCCCCTTTCGGTAGGAGGATTAATTTCTGTCGCTTCCATCTCTTGGGAAATACACCGTCCTGCAGACATCTATTGTATGTCTCGGCGAAGGCGTCGGGTTTCGCCAGCATGGCTATCTTTAGCGCCCAAACAAGGCGCTAAATCTGGTCCTGGAGTCTTTTTGTCGTCTAGCTTCTTGCTTGCCACTACCACTTCGTCTGTCGACACCTGCTGCACAAGTTCCGTGCTGCGTGAGCGGCTGACGACCTCCAATCTTGGGTGATGGGGGAACAGTGCCTCAACTATAGTGGCGAGTGCGGTAGGACAGGTCACACGGGTTGTTCGCTGGCTGCGAATCTTCTTCGTGACAACCTTACAAGCCGTGCCCCACGGGTTTACATCGGCCTCGTCATATTTGCTGGAAGCAGCTGGATTTGCCTTTGTTTGATGCTTCTTTTGAGGTCTCGCTTGGCTGCCCGCAGGTCATCCAGCCTAGATGCAAAGTCTGGGCGGCCTCGGGCTCGTTGGGAGCGTCTTCTAGCGCGTAAGCAGGCCTTCCTTAGGTTGCTGATTTCCTCGTTCCACCAGTAGCAAGGTGCTCCTCTTCTGTTTGGCTTCCTCCTGGGCATGGATAAGTCGCACGCGTCCGAGATGTTTTCCATAAGCTGCCGTGCCATGTCTTCTGCTGTGGCCCCAGTCCATCGAGCATGGCGTAGGGGAATCCGTGTATGTTTCCTTGTCTAGGCAGTTGTCCTTCCATTTGGGTCCTGTTGTTTTGGGCTGCTGTTTTCTCCGTCCTCTCCCGATCTCGAAATGTACTGCTTGGTGGTCGCTGAATGTGAATTCATTGCTGACTTTCCATGTGGTTAGCCTATAGAGTGAGCTGCTGAGCAGGGTGAGGTCTATAATAGAGCCTCTACCGGCCTTGCAGTACGTGAGCTCCTGCCCGTCGTTTGCAAGGCCCAAGTCGATCGCCGCGAACTCTTCTAGCAGGGTGGTCCCTCTCGCGTTGGTTTCCTTGCTTCCCCATTCAATGGCCCAGGCGTTAAAGTCTCCTGGGGGAGCTCTGTTGCGAGCGTCTTCTGATATTTCCTCCAGCATGTTTTGGAACCGCCGCAGTTCCCAGCTTGGGGGTGCGTAGCAACTGTAAACGGTGATTCCATTAATTTTCGCTCTTACGAATCCTTTGTGTGATGCTTTGACTTCCTGGGGCGGTGAGTTGAGGGACCACATGGCCGCTTTTCCGCATTTACTTGCCACCCAGCCGCTTCCTGCTATAGGCTTGTATGGCTCGCAGATTATTGCGACGTCACTGTTTCTCTCCCGTGTTGCTTGCGACAGCAGGGCCTGAGCAGCCTCGCAGTGGTTGAGGTTAAACTGTGTGAACTTCATTTTCTGTTGGCCAGGGCGCTCCTAAACACGGGTCATCTGCCGCTACCGGCAATGTGATTGGGGTCGTTTTTCCTGTCCTTGCAGAGCATGCACTGTGGCTCCTGTTTGCAGTCCTTATCCAGATGGTCCTTTCCTCCGCATCGTCGGCACAGATTCGATCTGTCCAGTTCACTCTTGCAGTGTCTTGCAAGTTGTCCAAACTCAAGGCATCTGAAAACATCTGGTGATGTTTATCCGCTCGCGGATTCTTGAGTTGACCCAGCCAACTCTTATAGTCGCCGTTTGTGTTTGGCCATACGACTTACGGAGGCTAATATTCTCTGGGGCTATGTCCAATATTTGGATTTGACCCCTCATGTCCTCTCTGGTCGTGATCTCGTCCAGGTCCTTGCACTCAATAGAGACTCGGTGGGACAGCGTCCGGACCTCTGCATTTTCGCCTAGCGTTTCGCCCACCAGGCTCCTAAATGCTGTGGTATTCTCTCCCGAATTCCTAAGCTGAAGTAGCAGTTCTCCTTTTTGTGTCCTCCTTATTTTTGACACCGCTTTTCCGAGCTCGCCCAGTTTCTCATCGGCTTCAACTTTTCTCAGTATCTCTGAGTAGCTCGCTTCACCTTTTGCCGAGATGACTATCGCATCCGGTCGCGTCTTTTCTTTAAGCAACCCCTTGCTCTTTTTCCGGGTGACCTCCTTCCTTTTCTTGTATGTATGTCCTCCTTCCACTTGTCGCCGTCCGCTTTGGGGCTCGGTGTCTCCTGCACCGTTGTTACGGTAGCCTGATTACCGGCTGGCCCTCGGATTCGCTTAGTTTGGGGCGTCCGTACCGTGGCCTGCTTCCGCTTGACGTCTACCGTCGTCCTGAAAAGAGGCGAGGTTTGACACGACTGGTGTGTCCTAATTACCTCCTTGGCTCCTTCGTCGTGTAGCTGGATGGCCGCCAGCTCGTAGAGCACTCTGATGCTCTCTATTGAGTCTCGCATGGGCTGGTGGATGGAGCGTCGCTTGCCATCTTCGAGCATGTCTACCAGCTTTGAGATCTCGTGCCCGAGTTCCTGGAGTGCTGAGCTGCTCTGAGTTGCCGTGGTTTGTTCCCGCTCTGAGTTTGTCTCTGCGGAGACGGCTGTTGCTCCATCTACTGGTGATCTCACCATTCTGCTGCTCTTTGCAAAAGCATCACAGCTCTCCTTCGTTTGTGGGGTTTGGATGTTACTCATTTTGTTGGGTCCCAACTCCTAAGCCGTTGTCCTTGTCCGTTGTACAGTCGCGTTATAATCTCATGGTTGTCTTTGCAAGCAGTGAGGCCATAAGAGGGTTGACACCCGCCTTCATGGGGTCGTGTGTTCAGAGCCAGATCCGCGTTAATCAGGAATATTACATCTGAACCTATACAGCCAAGTAAATGGCGACGATACGAGGAGCGTGCTTGGAGATTTGCCATGTTTTAACGGGACGGGGGCGGTAACAGCATTAGCCTAGCAGTCATTTCGGCCAGATTTCACCCCGCTTACTGAGATGCTAGAATACTGTCGGCCGTCAGCCCAGGGGTCGTCTAGTCGTGTAGGGTTGTCCAGAGTTCTGTAATAGTTCCATTCTTGGATATCAGTGACGAGAGGACGTCAGTCTTCTTTGATGGTTATTTATTCAATGAATCTTAGAGTTAGAGCTGTCCACCGTGAAGCAGTGAGCAGCCGTTTTACATACATGGTTTTTAGGCTTATTATATACAACAAGAGAGTCAGAGAGTCATGCGCGCACATATGTATACACAGCGACGGTCAAGCGTGAGAACGCTGACTTAGCTATTTGGGCGGTCGTTGTTATCAAGTGCGGATCATATTTCGTCTGCACTTGAATATGCGCGACAAAGTCGCTGCTTATGTTTGCATTCTGTTGGCATAACAACAAAGTGTTGCAGCCTTATTCATATGTATGTATATACATATGTACGCATGCTACATCTCCCTCCTTTTAAAAAATAACGTAATTTATGTAGTTATTTTAAGTATTAATGTTAATTATTTTTGTTTGTATGTTTTTTTTTTGTTTATATTATTTTAATATAACAATTTTTGTTAATATGTATGTGTAAATGTATATGTTTAAAACTATGTGTATTTAAAAAATATATATATGTATGTGTTAGTATTTTATTTTAAATGTTGTCTCTTTTTATAAAAGAAAGATTTTTTCTTTCTATTTGAGTTTCCTTTTCTTAAATTCCATTTTCATTTTTATTGTTTTGTATTATTTTGTTCGAACAATTTTCTTTGTTTATATTAGAGTTTTCAATTCAATTATTATAAAATTTTAATCTATCCTTATGTACTTTTTGTTTTTTCTTTTTAGTATCCCTAATTATTATATTATCGTTATCTTCTAACTTTTCTACTGTATAGGGTCCTAAATAAGTTGGATCTAACTTATGTCCTGTTTCATTCTTAAGTAGGACTTTATCTCCTATCGATATATCTATGTTTATTACTTTTTATCATATAATTCCTTATTATTTCTCTTATTTTCTTCTAACATAATTCTAGCTCTTTTATATGCTATTTCTAATCTATATTTACTTTCCTTAGCATAATCATCTATATTATATAAAGGTTCTATGGTGTCTGTGCTATTAAAATGTTTTAATAAATTGTTTGTTTTACCGAAAACAAGTTCATATGGACAATAGTCATGTGCCATAGATGGGGTTGTGTTGAAACAGTAAACGAAATATTGGATCCATACGTCCCAGTCAGTTTTATCAACCGATATATATGAACGTATGTATTCATTAAAAGTTCTGTGACTTCTTTCGACTGTTCCAACTGTCTGGTGGTGGTGTGCAGTTGATGTTATGTTATTTATTTGTAAATACTTGCACAAATCATTTATTATAGAATTTTTGTATTCTGTTCCCATGTCCGTAATGAACGTCTTCATTGGACCGTACTTTAGAATAAAATTCTCAAAAATCGCCTTTGCTACTGTGTTAGCACTTTTGTTTGGAATTGGAATCGCGACTAGATATTTAGTCAGATCACAAATTAATGTGACTGCGTATTCATTTCCATTTTCAGACTTGGGTAGTGGACCAATGGTGTCTACTATAACCCTGTCGAAAGCGTGTATTGGCGTATTAGTTATTGTTAAAGGGGTTTTTATTTTTCTTGTCACCTTTGATTTTTGGCATTTTGGACATTTTCGTATGTACTCAGTAATATCTCGAGTCATACCTTTCCAATAATAATGTCTTTTGACCTTGGCCAAGGTTTTTGAGATGCCTGTGTGACCTCCTTGTATTGGATCATCATGGAACGTAGACAATAGAGCTTCTTTTTCTTTTATTGTTTCTATTTGGGTCACCGGGTTGAGTAGCGCTACTCTCAATGAAATTAATATTTTATTGCCCATATTTTTGAAATTATCGATTGAAACGTGTTCAAAGATATTTTCCCACGGTGCCACTTTGAGTTGGCTAATTTTATTTATACCGGCTTGCGTTTCAAGCCTTTGGAAAAATTGACCTAAGTCAAGAGTTCCATTGGTATATAAATCGCTAACATCATATCTTGCAGTAATTTTCTTACCATGTTTAAAAAAACATAGCATATTTTTTACATGCAAGGTCACTACTTTACGTACTTCGTCATTGTTAATGACTTTATATACGTTGGGCTTTGAAGCTTTTTTCTATAGATTGCCAGGGCAATTCTATTTTTTCTTTTCCTGCGCAGGAATTTTGTCTACTTTGATATCTTGTAGTGACTTTCTTTATTGATCCATTTATTTGTTGTAGCTGTTGAATGGTTATTCTTGATAACGCATCCGCCACAAAATTGTCTTTACCCTTCAGATATTCGACTGTAAAATTATACTCCTCTAGTTCAAGTCTCATACGCGTTAGCTTTGAGCTTGGATTTACCATTGAGAACAAGTATGTTAATGGTCTGTGATCTGTTTTGACATTGAAGTGTCTACCATAAATATATGGTCTGAAATAAGTTATTGCCCAATGGATTGCTGCCAATTCTTGTTCTGTTGTACTTTTATTACTTTCACCCTTAGTAAACGATCTTGATGCATAAGCAACTGGAAGTTGGAGTCCATTTTTGTTTTGAGTTAAAACTGCTCCACATGCTTGTTTACTTGCATCTGTTATTATGCAAAATTCTTTGCTGAAGTCTGGGTATTGTAATAAATTCGGATTTATTAGTGCCGATTTGAGATGTTCGAAAGCATGCTGACAATCAGCTGTCCATTCGAATTCTACATCTTTTTACATAATCTTGTTATGTGACGAGCATAGTCGGCAAAATTTTTGATAAAACGTCTATAGTAGTTGCAGAATGCAACGAATCGTCTGGCGCTGTCCGCATCATGTGGAACTGGGTAATTTTTAATGACGTCGTATTTTTTGTCGTCAGGCAAGATTCCTTTATCCGTGCATTTGTGTCCCAAAAATGTGACTTCATGCATGAAAAATGAACATTTTCAGGATGTAATTTAAGATTGTATTTCCTACATTTCTCAAAAACATCAGTTAAGTTTTTGAGCATATGTGTTTCGGAACAACCAATGACTATTAAATCATCCATATAAAGGAAAGCTTGAGAAGGTTCTAATCCGGAAAATGCTATAGTCATCATTCTCTGGAAAGAATTTGGCGCTATTTTTTAAACCGAATGGCAATCGCGTGAAGCGATACGAGCCATTGCTTGTTGAGAAGGACGTTATATCTCTTGAACTTTTTTCGAGTTCAATTTGATGAAATCCTGACATTAAATCAAGGCATGAAAAGTATTTTGCTCTTCCTAGTTGATCCAAAATGTCATCAATTCTAGGCAGCGGGAATTTATCCGACAACAGTTTTTTATTAATTTGACGATAGTCAATTACTAATCGCCATTTTTCTTGTCAGAACCTGGAAGAGATTTCTTCGGAACTAACAAAAGTGGGCTGTTATAAGGGGATACAGACGGTTCGACTATTTTATTGTCGATTAATTTTTGTACTTGTACTTGTATCTCATCTATTTGACTTTGAGGGTTTCTATAATTTTTTATGTAGACTGGTTCATCATCCTTCAATCTTAGCTTTTGTTTGTAGAAGTTATTGGTAGTGATCGATTCGGTTTCGAGTCCGAATACGTCACTAAACTGGGTGCATAAGTTAGTCAATTCGTTTTTGAACTGTGGTGGAAAATTTTTAGCTAATTGAGATAAGACAGTTTTTTCTCTATTTTCTGGATTGTTTTGAACTATGTCGTAGTTCGAAAGTGGTTCATATGACAAATTTTTAATATCTACTACTTGATCGGTACTGGTCGTATTCAGTAATCGGACAAATACATTTTTAGTTGTTGCAACTGTGTTTGCAACATAAATGCCTTCTTTAATTTCCTGGTTTGGAATTAGTACACTATCTTCATCTGATGATAGGTGAATTTTTCTGACTACTTGGGATCTTGCTGGTAGAACAATGGAATTATTACCAGAACTGTATGTTATTGGAACATAAATTGGGAAATTTAGATTATTTGGTCTCATTATGAGCCAATCTTCATTTGGTTTGAAATCTAACTGGCAATTGAATTTCTTAATGAAGTCAATGCCTATTATTCCATCACAAGGTATTGCGAAATGCAAATCTACTAAGTGAAAATCGTGTGGAATTATGTATTTACTTGTCTGTATCTCTATTGAAATCAGTCCTTTGGACTGTATTATGTCTTGGCCTATGCCTTGAATATTGATCTTCTTATTTATTTGGATATCATGAAAGATATCAGAATTTTCCTTTAACAGAGATATGTCTGCACCAGTATCTATTAAAAATACAAGTTTTTTATTTGTTTTCACATTGAAAAAGTTTACAAATATATTCAAACTAAGATTGATGGTATGAACCGCATAATTTCCTACTGCTGAATATCTGAGGGTTGTTGAGAGTTTCCCTGATTGTTCTGGGTTACTCTAACATTGTTTGTATTATTATTATTTTGGTTGTTTCGGCCTCGGTTGGAATTGTTGTTTCCATTTCCTCGGCCTCTATGGTAATTGTTGTTTTGATTACCGTAGTTATTATTTCCTCTGTTTTGGTAGTTACCATTGCCTCTACCACGATAGTTACCACGATTGTTACTACCGCGGTAGTTGTTATTCCCTCTTTTAGAGTACATCACTGTATTCACACTACCAGTAAGCCTTGTACTAGTACGGATGTATGCACTAACGGCAGCATCCATGGTAGTGAAAATACCAGACTCCATAACGGTTTTAACACTTTCGTGACTAGTTTTACTAATCATTGTGTTAACGGCTTCTGTAGTGCTGAGCGTGTCAGCATTTTCAGATGGTATGCCTTGGTCAATATAAGCAGCTTCAAGAAGCTGTCGCAGATTTTCTAGTTCAGTTGTGAACTGGTGGCTGTTTTGCCTTTCTGCGTTAAAGTGTCCATTTTTGCCTTTATGTTGGCGGGTGTTTCACCGACAACTACTTCTTTAATTTTGCAATGATTCCATCTATTGTGGTTTCATTTTTTATTTTGTTGAGGGTTGTGCCCGTTATTTTTGATTTAATCAACTCTATGGCAATTTCCTCATAAGTTCCCTTTGTTAAGTTGACAAGTCTTAATGCCGTTAAGAATTTTCAAGACGGGTTTTCTTTCCGTCAAATTCTGGGACTGCTTGTGCAATTTCCCTAATATATGCCCTCTGGGCAGCGGCTGTGTCAACCATTATACGGCTATTATCAGCACTTTCTTCACTTTCGGATAAAATATCTTTGGAATCCAGTGTGATAACAGCAGGGATTGTTAGATTTGTTAAATCTTCTTCTTCTAATTGAATATCCTCAGTCCGAACTTCAAGGTTTTCACCGAGTTCCAACTTTGCAGGTGTATTCAAAATAGAAGGTAGTATTAATTTTAAATTATGCTTGTCTTTAACTGTTTGTATATTATTTCTCAGTCTTATTAGCAACCTTGACGTTTCTGACCAATGTTCATCGGTTAATACATCTTTATGTTGATATATCAATAATCGAGCTTCGTTAAAGCTGTCGATTAATGTTATGGAGTGCCTATTAACTGTATCTATATGCGTTTGTCTATTTTGTGTTAGACATTTATACGCTTTTTCAAATGTCGTTTTAATATTTTGGATCCGCTCAGAAAGTTCTGGCCATTCCATAATATTGACAAGCTACTTTGTTTTTCAAGATTATTCTGGGATATTCTTACTATTCATCATACTGTGTGTTCATTATTTTTTTTTTTTTTATTTATTTAGTTTAATTGGTATCTTATAGTTATTATGATATTGTCAATTATGATTAATCATTGTTGTTTGTGCTGTGCAAATTTAAATTTTGTCCAAGTCATTTGCTCGGCTCATGAATCTTTTCTTTAGGCATTTGTTATGCAGTTTATATATTTTATAAAAACAATTTGCACACATTATAACAACTATGATTACCAGTAATATATTTGTTAATTCTAAATCTGTGTTGTTTGATTCAACTTTATTTATAACGTTGGCAGTGGAATCCACTGTTTTTACATCTAATACTGCCATTTTTGTGGGTATTGTATATAGTATATATTTAATATGTTCGACTGTTTCAATATTTTCGACAGATTTGCTAATTCTGTTGTTATTCATATATTAAATGAAATTAAAACTTTAGTTTAATGTCTTTGTTTGATACAACCACTCTTTACTTTGCTTCAAATATTTTAGTTTTACATATTTTCCTACCTAGTTTTTGTATGGTTTTCAGGCCATACGCTAATCGGGCAACTTTAATGTCGCTCAATTGTACATTAGTTTTTTATAATATATAAAAAAATATGCAACGCAGTGCAATGGAAAAAAAAAATATGCGCTCTTGGAAGCGCTGTCGGTTCATTTATCTTTGGCCTGACTTGGTGCGTCAGACGGGACCGGTGCTGGCTGCACAGGTTGTTACTGCTTCTGTGTTGGGGCACCGGTGCAGGCTGCACAGGTGTATCGGCAATGTGGTGTAAATAGAGGTCCCTCGCAGTCGTTCGGGCAGGCCTTCTTCAGCTTCGGTATCTCTTTTTGTTTGGGTGGAGATTGTTTAGTTAATTGTTTATTATATATATTTTTAATCACAGGGTAGGTGGATGTGCGCGCGGCTGGTGTTTGATTTTTCGCTCTATTAATAGCGTTTTTATGTGTTCAACTTCGGCATGTAACTTAACCGAGTTGTCCCAACTTATGTCATTTTTGCTGTTTAACAGCTTCAACAATTCTGCCTTTCTGGCCTTAAGTCTTTTTACCTGGCCACTTCTTTTTGCACACATCTCACTCTACTCACTGCGTTTCTTCAATAGTTGCTGCTGTTCGTTTCTTCAATTGTTGCTGCTGTTCGTTTCTTCAATTGTTGCTGCTGTTCGTTTCTTCAATTGTTGCTGCTGTTCGTTTCTTGAATTGTTGCTGCTGTTCGTTTCTTCAATTGTTGCTGCTGTTCGTTTCTTGAATTGTTGCTGTTGTTCGTTTCTTCAATTGTTGCTGCTGTTCGTTTCTTGAATTGTTGCTGTTGTTCGTTTCTTCGATTGTTGCTGCTGTTCGTTTCTTGAATTGTTGCTGTTCCAGTCCCGCTAGTCCCGATCCTGTGACGTCCTGTCACGGTCGCCATGTAATAGTTCCATTCTTGGATATCAGTGACGAGAGGACGTCAGTCTTCTTTGATGGTTATTTATTCAATGAATCTTAGAGTTAGAGCTGTCCACCGTGAAGCAGTGAGCAGCCGTTTTACATACATGGTTTTTAGGCTTATTATATACAACAAGAGAGTCAGAGAGAGTCATGCGCGCACATATGTATACACAGCGACGGTCAAGCGTGAGAACGCTGACTTAGCTATTTGGGCGGTCGTTGTTATCAAGTGCGGATCATATTTCGTCTGCACTTGAATATGCGCGACAAAGTCGCTGCTTATGTTTGCATTCTGTTGGCATAACAACAAAGTGTTGCAGCCTTATTCATATGTATGTATATACATATGTACGCATGCTACAGTTCACAGCCTGAGACATTACTGGTCTCAGTCTCAGTCGCCTTCTCGTGTTAGCTAGGCGCGTCACGGGTGTGCAGCGCCTACCCAGGGGATACCTGGCCACAACCGGAGGTCACGAGTTGCTTTAATTACCACGGAACGGAATCGATCTGGCCGTTTCCAGGTTAATGGCGTTCAGAATCTTTTCGCCTGCAAGAGGCACCTCTCCGGGCAATTACATCCCCGTGTCAATTTCAGTCGCCTCATACGACAAGCAATGACTAGCTGTGGTAGTATTCTATTGGCCGCTTACCACACGGCTGTGTGTGTGTGTGTGTGTGTGTGTGTGTGTGTGTGTGTGTGTGTGTGTGTGTGTGCGTGTGTGCGTGTGTGCGTGTGTGTGTGTGTGTGTGTGTGTGTGTGTGTGTGTGTGTGTGTGTGTGTGTGTGTGTGTGTGTGTGTGTGTGTGTGTGCGTGTGTGCGTGTGTGTGTGTGTGTGATTGGAATGGAAGGGGTGAATGGGAGAGGGAGTGCGTTGGCAAAGTGGACGGGGGTGTTATGTTGCCATTTGTGTGTGGGGAGCAAAGATCACATATGTTTACGATGGATGTGGTTGGATGGGATGGATCGAAGGGGAGGAGTGCGCTCCTATGTTATCAGCGAGCTATAATGTGACTGGGGGGAAACTGAAATGAAGTGAATATTATTTGTAAATAAAATTTATTATCCGAAAGTTTTAAAGTTAAAAAAGTCCTCTAAATCAGGATATTAAAAAATGGCATCAACATCAGCAAACAATAATCAAAATGCACAACGCTTTTGTGAGGCTTGTGGAGTAACGGTAGCTCATAATCGCTGGGCACAACATTTGCGAACAAATGAGCACAAAAATAAGGCTTTCACACCGTTGGATGGCTATGTTCAACTTGCGGTATCCGGATTCCAAAACCGGATTAACACCTATTGATATAGCAATGTTTCGGATAACGTTATGCTCCCTGAAGAGTTCCTATTGGAAGCAGGAATATTTGAAAATAAATAATAATAATACTGATGGTAAAGATTTTGAAATAATGATCAAATCCCATCAAACTGAAATGTGTGTGGCTACGAAGTCTTCTGACTTAGAAGAAATATTCGTAAGCCACTCAGCCATCATAAGTTCAAAGATGGATGAATTCCAAGAGAGAGATAGTGGTTGGACTCTCATAAAAATTATACGTTTGGAAATGAACGTCTATAAATATAAGCCACTAAGAGGCTCTAGTTTTATTGCATTACCACGGAAATTGAGCTTGAAAAAAGCTATTATTTATATAAAAAACGAAGATGAGTTTTGTTTTGAGTGGGCTTTAATAGCAGCCCTAAAGAACTTGCAACATAATGCTGATAGGTGTGCCCCATATAAAATCGATGATATAAGGAGTCCAATTATTGAAATTGATGAGATATTCTCACTCAAATTTCATAATATGGAATTTCCATTAAAGCTCAAAGACATTAAATTGTTTGAACAACAAAATACTTACATAAGTATAAATGTCTTTGGCTATGATGGAGACATTAATGAAATTATTGGACCACTCTATCTAACCAAAGAGCACCGGGAGAAGCATATTAATCTATTGCTTTTGGAAAAGCAAGATATATCCCTTTATACCTGGATTAAGAATCTATCAAGGTAAGTAAGAAATACAAAAAAAAAATATATACATACATTTCTTTTTTAATATCAATCATAATTTCTCCTCCAGGCTTACACACAATCAGTTGACTTCGCATACGAGGAAATTACATTTCTGTCATGTATGCTTAAACTATTCGCATAACGACAGGATGCATGGCGAGCAGTGTGGAAAAGTGGTGGCGAAGCTTCCAACAGCGGATAAGGCGAGTGTAAAATTTAAGAACTATGCAAATAGTTTAGATATACCTTTTATAATTTATGCAGATTTCGAGTGCGTTTTAAAACCTATCAACAGGAATGTGAGCTAGAATGTAATAAGCATTCAAGAACACATTCCTATTGCATACGCATATTTTAAAAAATCTGCATATGATTCTAGTTTAGATAAATTTGTTATATATAGTGGAGAAAATGTAGGATTACATTTTGTAACATCTCTCATTGCTGATGCCAGAGAGATTTATAGCAAATATTTATCTACTGTAAAGCCAATCGAAATGAGTTTAGAAGATGAACATAAATTTAAAAATGCTATAAATTGCCACATTTGCACTAAGATTTTAAACTTAGATGGAGTACGGGATCATTGCCATTTAACTGGTAAGTTTAAAGGGTCAGCTCATAATGCCTGTAATATAAATTACAAAATTGCCTCATTTATCCCCGTACTTTTTCATAATTTTTCACGCTATGATGCTCATTTGTTTGTAAGAGAGTTGTCAAAAGTTGAAGGTGAAATTAAGGTTCTACCTCTCAATAAAGAGATTTACATTTCCCTTTCAAAATGCACATATAATACAAATTTTGAAATACGTTTTTTAGACTCATTTCGATTTATGGCTGCAAGTTTAGATAGTCTTAGCTCTAATTTAGAACATAATAATTTCACAACTGTTAAACGGTTTTTTCCGGACGAAACACACTTTAATCTAGTACATAGGAAGGGAGTTTTCCCATATGAATACTTTACTAAATTTGAATGTTTGCAAGAAACTGTGCTTCCACCAAGGGAAAAATTTTTCAACAGTCTTGCAAAAGAGAATGTTTAGATGATGAAATAATCGCTCAGAACGTGTGGAGAGTTTTTAATTGTAAAACCCCTTAAAGATTATATGGAGCTGTATTTAAAGACAGATGTACTTTTGCTTGCAGATGTTTTCGAAAATTTTCGTTTAATTTGCAAGAATATTTATTCATTAGACCCAGCCCATTATTACACAGCTCCGGGGTTATCTTGGGATGCTATGCAAAAAACAACTGGAATAGAATTAGAATTATTTACAGACATAGATATGCAAAGATTTATACAAAATGGTATTCGTGGGGGATTAGTACAATGTTGTCAGAGATATTCAATTGCTAATCATAAGTATATGAATGATTATGATAGCACAAAACCCTCTCAATATTTAATGTATTTGGATTCAAATAATCTATATGGGTGGGCGATGTCACAATATCTTCCATATGGTGATTTCCAGTGGTTAAGTGAGGATGAAATACGATCATTTCATTTATTTTCATTTTCTGAAACGTATGAATACGGATACATTCTTGAAGTAGATTTAGAATACCCAGCATCCCTTCATGATATGCATAACGACTTACCGTTTTGTCCAAGCAATCAAAAACCGACTGCAAAGTGTACAGTTAACGAGAAAGAAGGGCTATTCTTAATAGGATTTTGCATATATATGAGGAGCATAGTAAAACTAATAAATGCCGAGTTTGGTTAAGATATCTTGAAAAACAAAATGTTTTTTATACAAAAACTTAATTTTCGACCGATCGTTCCTATGGCAGCTATATGCTATAGTGGTCCGATCCAGCTGGTTTTGACATATGTGCTGCGTGCAACAGAAAAAGGGACTTCTGCAAAGTTTCATTAAGATAGCTTTAAAACTGAGAGACTAGTTCGCATAGAAACAGACAGACAGTTGATGCTGATCAAGAATATATATACTTTATGGGGTCGGAGATGTCTCCTTCTATGCGTTACACATTTCACGACAAAATTATAATACCCTCTGCAAGGGTATCCCATACATTATAGAAATCTTCAACTAACTAAGATTTACCGTATATTACGGTTTAAGCAGTCTCCTTGGTTAAGAAAATATATTGATATTAATACATATCATAGAAAGCAGGCAAAAAATAATTTCGAAAAAGATATTTTTAAGCCATTAAATACTGCAGTATATGGGAAAACCATGGAAAACGTTGAAAAACGTAAAAATATTAAATTGGTAACTGAGTGGGAAATAACGTATCGCAATAGATAAGGAGCAGGGGCATTAATCGCAAAATAAAACATTCATAGCTCAGTGCAATTCTCGAATAATATGTATACAATCCAAATGAAAAGATTGCTTAACTATTATAATAAGCCCATATATTTAGGTTTTACCGTATTAGATCTTTCGAAATTGTTTATATATGATTTTCATTATGATTATATGGTAGCAAAGTTTAAATCTAATCTAGCATTGAATTATATGGACACAGACTCCTTAATATATACCATTAAAACTGAGGACTTTTATGCAGATATTAGAGATGATCTTGAAATGAAATTCGACACATCTGAATACTCTGATGATCATGCTCATAAAAATGTCCTAAAGAGAGTTAATAAAAAAGTCTTGGGCATGATGAAAGATGAGAATAATGGTAGGATAATGAAAGAATTCATAGGACTTCAACCCAAAATGTACTCATTAAAACTTGAGGACGGAGGTTGTGTTAAAAAGGCAGAGGGTATTAAAAAATCAATTTTGGAAAATATCAGTGTGAAATGCTTTAAAGATTGTCTTTTCAATAATAAATCATATACAACAAATAATATGTTAATTTTTAGATCTAACTTACATAAATTGTGTACTCAAAAAATAACAAAAGTAGCTTTAAGTTCTCAAGATGATAAGAGAAAAATAAGAGATGATTGTATACATACTTATGCATGGGGTCACTATAAGATTGTAAATTAATTGGTTAAATAAAAACATTAAAAAAAACTGACTCGACTTTTTTAATTTTCTTCTGAAATTGTATATAAATTGAGAGAGAGAGAGAGAAAGAGAGTTAAACGGAGTTACCTTAAAAAATTATTGTACTATTAAACTTCAGAGAGGAAGAGTATAAATACCGTATATCATATTCAGTAGATCTACATTACAAATGCTGCTGTATTCAAAAAATATAAGAATGAGCGATTCCCAGCGTTTAACCGGCCGTGAAAGTGGACGAGAAGATAAGGTGAAAGAAACAAAATATAAAATATATCAAAATCCAGCTAAAACAAATAACGAGAAAAAAAACACCAATGATAACAGCTATTCAGAGAGCTCTGTAAAATACCAAAGATTTAAATTCAAATTCAAATTCTGATTTAATAATACATCGTGAGATTCAAGAAAATATAATATCATCTACAACTCTTGAGCTTTTTGATGAGGATGATGATACCGATGAAGTCCCTGAAACAGACATTGAAGATGAGGAGGACGATATATTTAACAATAGTCATCACTATGGGCATTGAGCATCTTGCTCAACCAATAATATTATCAGATAGTGAGGAAGAACTATTTGAATACCAAAATTTATTTGATTAATAAAATTATAATAAATATTTTACAAAACTATATCCTTCTTGTTTATTCTATTTTCATTATAGAAGTTTCGCGAATAATTTTTTAAAATTAATCAATCGAATTTTAAAATCTTAAGAATTCTTCAAAAATTTTAACTGATTCAACCTCTCCTCATTTACCATTATCCTTTCAGCTTCGTTAACAGATAATTTTCAGATGACGAAGTTCATAACTACTGTTATAAGTACACCTTTTTGTTGATACATATTCATCATATTGAAGCATAAAATGTCTATAAAACGGTGTATTACTCTCACAAATTCCAGAAATGTTTGCTTCTTTCTGTATTAGCTCTTGCCTACACATCTTTTACGCTTGAATTCTCATCAAGTTGAAGTGGAATTAGAAGCGTATTAAAACATTGAGCTACTTATATTTAAATAGATGAGTGCTCTTTATATTTTCATATAAAATTCTTTAATTTTTCATTTTTTTTCATATTATTACATAAAGTTTTACATTTAAATGATTCTTCTTACTTATGATTTGAAAAATGATATATATATATATATATATATTTTTTTGTCTATCCAGGAGTTGTGCTCATCAGAGAACCCAAACCATTTAACATATACCTTATCACCATTTTTCTTTATTGCCTTCTTAACTAGGTAGGTATCGGGAAAGCGGGTTTTCTTTAATTCGTGAGAATAGAATTCTCCTTTAAGTGGCGTTCCTTGATAATCTTATAATATATATGTTGTGGGATGAGTGTTTTTCACTTGGGAAATTTTAAAAATTTCTGTCGTCCTATTCCTATTCAATTTAAAAATATTTAACATCGCCTTTGTAACGTCTTGAGCATTTTTGCTTTTGAGTGCTACACCCCAGGCGTATTTGGAAAATGTATCGATAACAGTTAATAGGAATCGAAAATATTTATTTGATGATATATAATTTCCCATTTCCACCAAATCTGCCTGCCAATGATCATCGATTCCTTTCATAATAACCCTTCTACGCTCAAAATTTTTTCGCGCTGGTCCATGCAACTCATTAACTATTCCCCTCTTGCTCATGTTGGTAGTGGTGTGTGTTCTATTTTATGTTATGTTGGTTTGTTTAAAAGCTTTAATGGTATTTTCTCGCCTTCAATTTGCATTCCTACATTTTTTAATACACTTTTCGGAGTAGTATAGTATTTAAATATAAAATCCTCAACACTCGCTTTTTTTTCAGTTAGTTCAGCTATTATTTTTTCACAATATTGTTTCAGATTCTTCTCGCTACTCGTAGACTGAGTGATAATACTCTTTTCTAGATTTAAGTTTTCTTTTCTAATGAGCGTTTGCAAGTCTTGTGCTAATCCAACGACCTTACTTTCCAAAAAACGATAGTTAACTGCGTCTTTTTCTTGAATCGGGTTCCCAACGTTTTTAAGACGTTTACTCTGGATATCAATGTTTTGATCGTTATCCATAAACAGCCCCAAGAATTTAGCTCCATTTCTCTTAAAATTGTCACTATTGTATTTAGCACTTGAAAAGTGACCAAACTTGTCTACGGACATGTTGTGAATAGCTAAACCATTGAATATTTATTATATTTATAAAAGCTCTATTGTCTTAAGTCAACCTTTCAACAATGTAATTGACTCCCTAATTTTAGCATTTTCCTTATTAATATACTCTCTCAACGCAATATTTTCAGTATTAATATAAGTAATCAAATAGTTTTTTGATTTTTGTAAGATTTTCTCAAAACTTATATTGTTCTCTTCAAGTTTTCCAAAAATCGTATTATTATATAAATTAATATCACTTCTCAGTTTTGGAATTTCAATATTAACTTTATTTAAACATTCGTTTATAGATTTATCTACTTCATCAACTTTATTATGTATGAGAAGCTCCAAATCCTCTTTTGATTTGTATAATATATTTTGAACATAAAGTTTATTGTAAACAGAATCTCTTTTTTTTTTTTAGCTGAGGAGTAATGTCCAAACTTCTTGATACTCATTTTAATAATGTCAGTTAAATGCAAATATTTTTCCCTTTTATAAATTTATTCGATAATTTTTGCTTCCCGAAGTTCTTTAACTATTGAAATTATCTCGTTGTTATGATTACTATGACCAGCTGTTTGTGAGGCGAATAGAAGCTTTAATCGATCAACAATTTCATTCGGATCATCCCAGTAAATATAGTTTGGTTTATTTGTATTGAGCTTCATTATACCACTACCGGATATAGATGATTTTGATTGATTTGGAGTTGATATGGCAATTGGTACTGTTTTATGAAAAATAACTTTTTGAGATAATTTTGGAAAAGATTTTTAATTATAGTTAAATATTTTTTCGAACAATTTCCGTTAAGTTGTCCATCAGGTTTGTTATGTTTTCTGTGAGCAGAAGTTTTTATTAGAATATCTTTATAATTTTGTAGATCTAGATCGTTATAATTCTGAGGAGTATTTTCATAAATTAAAGAATATAAGCCTGTAGTGAGATCCCATGTTTCACCACTAGAATAAATTTTTCTTCTGATATATGAATAATAGAATTTCCTAACCTTAATTCACCATTTAAATCTTTATATGGTCCATACGCTTTATCAAGTATCTTTTTTCTAGCTAATACACTTAGATTACACATATTTTCAACTCCAACATTAGATTGAGAGTAGAGCTGATTAACTGTAATATCATTAACATCATCATCATCATCATCATCATCATCATCCGCATCAGCATAGTCATCAGTTTGATTGATTCTTGTAGTAGCATCAATAAAATCATCATCATCATCATCATCATCATAATCATTCCCATCATCTAGTCGCCGTCGTCTAAAATGCGAACTATCTAACTCTGGCTTAATTCTAGTATTTGAAGTAAGTGGCGTGTACGACTGCTCTTCTTTCTTTGGTTTCAAAAATGTATTATTTAATTTATTACTCTTAGTAACGAGTTTCTGCAATGGTTCTGTTATGGGCTTTAATGTTTCTTCCAGTTGTGAAGCGGATTCAGCTTTACCTAATTTAATACTTTGAAATTGTTTTTTCAAAACATTTCTAGTTTTTGATGATTCCTTTAGTAAATTCTCATCCATTTTCTGATCTGCTATACAGTTTAAGAGCAGTAACTAATCTGTTATTCGGTTTTATAGCAGTTAAACAGCCTGTTATGAACGGTTTTATAGCAGTTAAATAGCCTATGAAGAATAGCTGCTTTACAGGTCGACTGCCCTGTTAGCAGTTAAAGAGATGACTGAATATTAAAGATATATAATAGAGTATGTAACTATATATATGCATCATTTTCATTTTTTATGTAATAGAGAGGGAGAGGGAGATTGTATATACCGTACATTATAATAAAAAGCGAGTGTATATATATATATATATATAGTGACATATGTACCACACCCACAACATATACTATAAGTAAACACACACTCTTGTATCCTAATACAGCATATATAACATATGTCCACAGCACCTAATGCCAACCCCTTACACATAAGCCTAAGTTTTACTGAGGACGTTAAACCGTCAAGTGGCATCGTGCACAAATTGTGAATCCAAATAAGTCTCGCCTGTTGAAATAAAGTATTATTTTTTTTTTAACAACGCGTATTGGCTTATGTAATTGGCGCAGCCGGTAAGATACGCGAGTGATATAAGACCATTAAAGGACAATTGTTGTCCCAGGCCTTAAAAGCAAATCGTGATCGGCGCTGATGATCGACGCGAACGCACAATCATTCGAAAATCGTATCCGCAAAAGGACACACGCGAAACTTACCGCGAGTGCCTATTGACCGTTCACGGATTACAACATCCCAGGTCAATCAAAAACCCGACATTGCAATTTCATTGCAATTATCTAGTACTCAACTAAGTATTGATCCTTCGGACAATCAGAGTTACTGGGTAGTGAATTTTATTCACGACACAACAGTGAGTGTGCCCTTGGTCTTGCACATCCGTTGATCCCTGCAAGACGCACTCATTGGTAACGCGCGCGAATACCTAAACAAAAAAAGAAATACACCAAGAACAATAACAACAACAAAAGTGAAAAGTGAGCAACATGGCACAACCAAATGAGCCAGTATTGCAACTAAGCGAGCAACACCTTTCACAAGCACTAGGCCAAATTAGGCAAGTGCCAACATTTCATGGAGCCACCGAGGAGCTAAGCGCCTTTATAAGACGCATCGACTTCATCATGCAGTTATATCCAACGAGGGGTGTTCGCCAACACAGCGTCCTGTTCGGAGCCATCGAAATGCAAATAGGAGGAGACGCGCAGAGGGTCACGCAGCTATCCGCTGCCAACACCTGGACCGATTTGAGGTCGGCGCTCATCTCAGAGTTCAAAACGCAGACGCCATGCGAAGAGCTCTTAAGAAGAATTTACAATACCCCATTCACCGGAAGTATTCGTAAGTTTGTAGAAGAACTAGCATATAAGTCATTTGTTATATCCAATAAGTTAATACTAGAGGACAATCAGATGAATACTATGTTGTATACAAACGCATTAAAGAACACAGTTAAAGACGTTATTATGAGGAAGTTGCCCGATAGGTTATTCATGACTTTAGCTCGTCATGATATAACGACAGTTTCAAAATTAAAACAGGTAGCTCAAAAAGAAGGCGTCTATGATTTAGTGTTGTCCGATAGAAATAAAAACCCAAACAATCAAAACAATCCAGCTACTTCCAACTAAAATCGAGGTAACATTGAGTACGGGAAAACTCCAAATTTTAATCAATCAACAAAACAACAAAACTATAGTAACACTATACAAAAACCAAAATCCCAAGTTGATTGTAGTCCACAGATAAACTTAGATTTTAGTCAAAATCGAAACAAAGGCAGGGCACAAAACCCTCTTAATTCAAAAATCCAAATCCAAAATCACCAAAAACATTCATCCGCCCCCAATCCGCCAATAAAAAAGGCAACGTGAAAGCGGTAGTGGTCACATGAAAATGGACACATCCGAAAATTTTCTTCAAACTGCCTCGAGTCAGAAACCGAAGAAGAACCAACCCATTTATCAAACTAACCATGAACAATAAAATCCTAAAATGTGTAATAGACACGGGGTCGTCTATTAACTTAATGAAAGATAATTTCCTAAATTTCTCCATAAGAACTTGCCAATTGGACAATTAATGGTACAATAATACTAAATAAAAGTATTTCGCTGAAACCCAGCAAACTTTGCCCCACTCATCAGAAATTCTATTTACATAATTTTTCACAAAATTTTGATGTGCTATTAGGAAGAGACTTCTTAGAGAGTACTCAAGCCCTAAAAGACTACAAAGATAAAACCATACGGATAAAGGAATATACATTTACCATGCAAAACAATTCGGAAAGCGAATCGCCAGCGAATGAGTCAAAAATCGAGTACCTCGTTCCGCCCCCATCAGATGACGAACAATTTGTGTTCGCCATCAACAACGAACTCTCAGAGTTCAACGAATTCCGCCTAGATCATCTAAACGATGAAGAGAAAGGTAAACTAACAAAAATCTTACATTAATTTGGTGACATTCAATACCGAGAAGGTGAAAATTTGACCTTCACAAGCACGGTTAAACATGTTATCCAAACCAAACATGAAGATCCGGTTTATAAAAACCATAAAAATATGCCCAAACATTCGATAAGGAAGTCGAAAACCAGATCAAAGATATGTTCAAACAAGGGATAATTCGCAAGTCGAAATCCCCTTACTGTTCGCCAATTTGGATCATACCCAAAAAGAGGGATGCATCCGGCAAACAAAAATTTAGGATAGTCATTGACTATCGAAACCTTAATGAAGTCACAATTGATGACAAATACCCCATACCAGTAATGGATAGTATACTAGACAAACTCGGTAAATGTCAGTATATCACTACCATTGACCTCGCTAAGGGCTTTCACCAAATCCAAATGGACGAAAGTTCAATTCTTAAGACAGCTTTTTCAACTAAAAATGGACATTACGAGTACACTCGAATGCCGTTTGGGTTGAAAAACGCACCTGCAACGTTCCAACGCTGCATGAACAATCTTCTGGAAGATTTAATCTACACAGATTGTCTTGTCTACATGGACGACATAATTGTATACTCCACTTCATTGGAGGAACATATATTGTCATTGAGGAGGGTATTCATGAAATTAAGGGAGGCCAATCTAAAATTGCAATTAGATAAATGTGAATTCATAAAAAAAACAAGTCATAACATAAAAGAGTCATAAACATAAAAGATAAATTATACACGGAATCATTTGAGAAGTTAAAATGACTTATAATGTCCGATCCGATACTTGTATATCCCAATTTCGAGAAACAATTCTCATTAACTACAGATGCCAGTAATATTACTATAGGGGCAGTATTATCACAAGAGCATAAACCAATCTGCTACGCAAGCAGAACATTAAATGAACACGAAATTAATTATTCGACAATAGAAAAAAAAACTTTTAGCTATTGTCTGGGCCACCAAATACTTCAGGTCCTATCTATTCTGTAGAAAATTCGAGATCTTTAGCGATCACAAGCCCTTAGTTTGGCTAAATAACATCAAAGAACAAAGATGGAAAATCAAGCTAAATGAGTTTGATTACCACATAAAATATGTCCCTGGAAAGGAAAATTATGTAGCAGACGCTTTATCGCGAATTAAAATAGAGGAAAATCTATTAGGCGAAACTCCAGACAGCGTAGCCGTAACAATACACAGTGCACAGGAAGACAACGAAAACCATATTCCTATCACAGAAAGACCTATTAATTATTATAACAGGCAACTAGAGTTCATAAAAGCTAATATTAACAAAGTAGAAACGATACATAACTTTCATAAAATAAAAATTAAAATTTCTTATCAAGAAATGACCCATGAATACGCTAAAGAAATGATAAAAGAATATCTATGCACTAAGAAAAGTGTAATTTACTTCCATAATGAAGCTGACTTCATTATTTTCCAAAAAGCTTATGTTGAAATAATCAACCCAAATAACTTAACAAAAGTGATGAAATCAACTAAACAAGTTATAGATGTCCAAACCTATGCAAACTTCAAAGAAATTATCCTTAAAAGTCATAAGGACTTATTGCATCCAGGTATAGAAAAGGCCACAGCCCTTTTTAAAGAAAAATATTGTTACCCTGACCATCAAAAGTTGATACAAAATATCATAAACGAATGCGAAATATGCAGTATATCCAAAACGGAACATAGAAATGCTAAACTTTCTTTTCAAACGACTCCAGAAACGTTCAACCCCCGAGAGAAATACGTCATGGATTTTTATATCGTTGACAATAGGCAGTTTCTATCTTGCATAGATATTTATTCCAAATACGCAGTAATAGTAGAGATAAACAGCAGAGATTGGCTCGAAACAAAACGAGCAATCCTCCAAATGTTCAACCTAATGGGTAAACCAATAGAAATCAAAGCAGATAAAGATTCAGCATTCATGTGCGCAGCACTCCAACCATGGTTACATTCCGAAAAGGTCCAAATAACTATAACCACTAGTAAAAATGGAATTTCTGACATTGAGAGATTTCACAAAACAGCTAACGAGAAGTTAAGAATAATTAACAGCGAATCCGATCCGGAAAATAAATTAACAAAATTTGAAACGATACTTTATACGTATAATCATAAGACAAAACATAATTAATCTAAGCAAATACGATAATTCCAGATCAAACGGCCAAGAGAACCCAACTTAAACTGACAGCATATTTACTGTTTTTCCTAATAAGCACCTTCATCCGAGAAGTCCAACTCCAAAGCTTAGAAATCAACCCAACCCAATCTAAAAACGGCCACTTAATCTTTAAGACAGGAGTAATACACTTACCCGTAAGCTACGAATACCACTATCTGTCTGTTAATGTAACTAAAGCAGAACAAACTTATTACAAAACAATTAAACAAGCTGAAGAATTCGAAACATACCCACAGATAAAATATTTAAAAGAAAATTAATGCTGTCAAAATTGCATCAATAGAGAAATAATAATAGAAGGTAACAACCTTATAAAAGCGTCAAATTGTTCAATCCAACTAGATGAAATAATAATCACAAGCACACTACTAGATTATACACAAACGATTTATGTAAGCAATAATGTAACCAAATTAGAACCATTGTCATACATTCAAGCTAAAGAAATCGTAAAAGATCATACAACGAGAAAGAAGGTCTATCTTCGGCATGCCGAAGATCTAATACCCTTGCAGACCCAACCTTTTAATGCCAAGAAAATGGTTAAGGCCGAGTTTGGTCAAGGTATATTGATAAACAAAAAATATATTAATCAAAAACCGATGTAAATAAGATTTTGCAAAAATGAAGGGAGCATAGTGAAATCTTTAAATGCCGTGTTTAATCGAAAAATCATGAAAAACAAAAATTCTCCATACTAAATTAATTTTCGACCGATCGTTCCTATGGCAGCTATATGATATAGTGGTCCGATCTTAATAGGATTTTGCATATATATGAGGAGCATAGTTAAACTAATAAATGCTGAGTTTGGTCAAGATATCTTGAAAAACAAAATTTTTTCATACAAGATCCTACTTTTCGACAAATCGTTCCTATGGCAGCTATATGATATAGTGGTCCGATCTTAATAGGATTTCGCCTATATATGAGGAGCATAGTAAAACTAATAAATGTCAAGTTTGGTCAAGATATCTTGATAAACAAAAGGTTTTTTCATACAAAAACTTAATTTTCGACCGATCGTTCCTATGGCAGCTTTATGATATAGTGGCCCGATCTTAATAGGATTTTGCATATATATGAGGAGCTTAGTAAAACTAATAAATGCCGAGTTTGGTCAAGATATCTTGACAAACAAAATGTTTTTTCATACAAAAACTTAATTTTCGACCGATCGTTCCTATGGCAGCTATATGATATAGTGGTCCGATCCAGCTGGTTTTGACATATGTGCTGCGTGCAACAGAAATAGGGACTTCTGCAAAGTTTCATTAAGATAGCTTTAAAACTGAGGGACTAGTTCGCATAGAAACAGACAGACGGACAGACGGACAGACGGACAGACGGTCAGACGGACAGACGGACAGACGGACAGACGGACATGGCTATATCGACTCGGCTGTTGATGCTGATCAAGAATATATATACTTTATGGGGTCGGAGATGTCTCCTTCTATGCGTTACACATTTCACGACAAAATTATAATACCCTCTGCAAGGGTATAAAAATGTACAACACCTTTCAAATTGTAACAGTAACAACACTTTGCATAATCATAAGCGCTATAATATTGTATATTATCTATAAGTTCAAAGCATTACCCCAAAGAATAATTGTCAAATATAAGAAACAAAAAGAAGAACCACAAATAGTAGAACCAACCAATATACAATCACATGAAAATATTATAAGCACCAGCAACTTAAATGAAACCGATAATATTGTCATTAGCAATAATCCAACTTTATAGTGACATATGTACCACACCCACAACATATACTATAAGTACACACACACTCATGTATCCTAATACAGCATATATAACATACATATGTCCACAGCACCTATTGCCAACCCCTTACACATAAGCCCTAGCAACTAAGCGCACCACATATGTAACATGAGACACCCCAATTTGTAAACAATAAACCCCAGAGCCCCAAAATTATAAATTCTTGGTGACAATAACAATTCTGGCGTGGGACCGATCATAAAATCGAAAACCACTAGACATAAATATCCGGCACAATCGTTATTCCCACCAAATGCCCAATTTGCCAACGCAGCTCAAATTCAGGCTCTTAGAATATTCCAGAAACTCATTAAGAGAATGAGAGCATTGTTTAAAGAGAGCGAGCTCATGATCTGAGCCCTCAGAAGAGGTTTGCTAAGCGTTGACAAGATTATAGAAGTTGAGTTTTACTGAGGACGTTAAACCGTCAAGTGGCATCGTGCACAACTTGTAAATCCAAATAAGTTACGCCTGTTGAAATAAAGTTATATTTTTTTAACAACGCATATTGGCTTATGTAATTATATATATATTCTATTTGTTCTGTAAAAAACAGTTATTGTTTTTTTTTTTTGTCTGTAATAAAAAATAATAAATAATATAATAATAAATAATAAATGTCTTTTATAAATGTTTAGTTGGCTGGCTCGAGGTCCGGGTTTGTTTTAATAAACCAATGAAACAATTTTATTGATTTTTGCTTCCGATATATTTCGGTTGCGCATCGGCAAACCGTCTTCAGGGCACTAACACAAGAACAATTAACATTTTATTATATTAAATTAAACTATAAATTGACACATTTAACCTACATTATTTTACACGTGTGCGCTTTATGACGTGGAGATCTAAACTGAGTCTGTTTGGCTGTTCAATAGGTGTCTGTACAAGTGAGCGCAATTTTCGGTGTCCGTCTTGTAGTTTAGTCGTTTGTTCGTTGGTGTGTTAATTATGTGTAGCATTTCTAATGTGTGTCGTTTGTTGTAGTGTTGTTCTTGTTGTAAGATTGTTGTTGCATCAAAATTTGGTGTGTGGTTGCTTCTCATACAATGGGTCATTAGTGCTGTTTTCTGCATATTAGTTTGATGTCTTAATTTGAAGTCTGATTTATGTTGGGTAATCCTTGTTTTTAGTTTTGATTTTGTTGTGCCTATGTACACACTATTGCATTTGTTGTTATTTTCCCCAGCACATGGTATTTGGTAAATTACATTACTTTTATCGGCCATAGGGACTTTTGCTTTAATCTTATTAAAGAATTTTTGTAACGTGTTCGTAGGTTTGTGTGCTACTTTTATTTCTTGGTTGTTGTAGCAATCTGAGTTCGTGAGGCGTTCTGATAGTCGTGGGACATATATTAGGGATTTGTATATTTTGTTAGGCTCCGTATTCTTTTCTGTTCCGATTTGTCGTCTTTTTAATAATGTTTTAATTATATTTTTTGGGAAGTCATTTTTCGTTAGGAGTTTTTTAATTTCATGTATAGTTTCTTCGTGGTATATTGTGTCCGATATGTTCAGCATTCTTTTCATACAGCTTATTGCTGTATTGATTATCATACTCTTTGGGTGGTTTGCATTGAAGTTGAGTATTCGTCCGGAGGCTATGGGTTTCTTATACCACTTAATTTTGAGTGTGTTGTCCAATCTAATTACTAAAGAGTCTAAAAATTGTAGTTTCTTTTTTACCAATTCAATTGTGAATTTGATGTGTCTATGGAAGGAGTTCAATTCTTTCAGAATCTTCTGTGCCTCTGTTTTGTCTGTTATGGCAAACAGGTCATCTACAAAAGTCTTGGTTTTATTGTCAATTTTTCTGTCACGTTGTCTAATAGTTCCTCCATTACTATATCTGCGATTACTGGGGAGGCTGGTGATCCCATTGGCATTCCTTTTAGTTGTGTGTATATCTTGTCTTCGTATTTGAAATATCTGTTTTCTTGTATACAAAATTTAACTATGTCCATAAATAGTTGTTTAGGTATACTTGTGTGTTCTTCTAACTCTGTCCATTTTCGTCTTATTGTGTGCAGTGCTAATTCCATTGGTATGCTGGGAAACAAGGATACTACGTCAAAAGATACCAATGTTTCGTCTTTCCTAATGTGGGAATTGTTAACTCTGTCTTTAAAATCTACCGCGTTCTTTATATTTTGAGTCCACTGTCAAATTTCTTAATATTTTAATAATATATTTGCACAGTCCGTAAGAAGGGGATCCGATGGAGGAGCATATTGGCCTCAGTGGTGTTCCTTCTTTATGTATCTTCGGCAGTCCATATATCCTCGGAGGTACCGATGTTGTCGTAGACATCTTATTTCTTTCGTCCTTTGAAATAAGACCCATTTTGAATAGTTTAGCCACGAAGTTGTTATTCTTTGTCTGTAGTCTTGATGTCGGATCCTGTCTTAGTGTCTTGTCATTTTATTTTTGTAATCGTCCACATTCATTGCTACGGGTTTGTTACATTTATCTGATGATAAGATTTTTATATTTTTATGTTCTTTTAAGAATTTACGTGTCTGTACCACTGTGTCCAATATTGCTCAATCCCTATTGTTTTGGTTATTCTTCGTTTTAGGCTCTTTAACCAATAGAGAGAATTTGGTGCGCGCCGCCTCTTGTGTTTCTTTTTCTTTTATTGTTTGAACTAACTCTTCACCGTCTGCAATGTATTTTAAGAGAGGAAACTCTCTTTTATTGATCGGGAGAGCGAACTTCGGCCCTTTTGCGAGTAATGCTTCTACGTTTGGCGGGAATTATATTTTCGTTTTGTTTATGAACCACTCTCTTTTATTGCTGTTGTCCGCTAGTGTAAGGTTCCGTTGATCTCGTAGCTTGTCATGTTTCGTTTCTTGTTTTTTCCTGAGCGTTGTTGTTATTTTGTTTTCTATGTTTCTCTCGTTTTCTAAAAACGTTTTGGCTTCATCTGTGGTCATCAGTTGTTTTATGTTTGTTTTTGCTGATTCCATATGTTTTGTTTGTTTTTGTAATAGGCCGATAAAAGTAATGTAATTTACCAAATACCATGTGCTGGGGAAAATAACAACAAATGCAATAGTGTGTACATAGGCACAACAAAATCAAAACTAAAAACAAGGATTACCCAACATAAATCAGACTTCAAATTAAGACATCAAACTAATATGCAGAAAACAGCACTAATGACCCATTGTATGAGAAGCAACCACACACCAAATTTTGATGCAACAACAATCTTACAACAAGAACAACACTACAACAAACGACACACATTAGAAATGCTACACATAATTAACACACCAACGAACAAACGACTAAACTACAAGACGGACACCGAAAATTGCGCTCACTTGTACAGACACCTATTGAACAGCCAAACAGACTCAGTTTAGATCTCCACGTCATAAAGCGCACACGTGTAAAATAATGTAGGTTAAATGTGTCAATTTATTGTTTAATATAATATATTTTAATGTTAATTGTTCTTTGTACCTTGTGTTAGTGCCCTGAAGACGGTTTGCCGATGCGCAACCGAAATATATCGGAAGCAAAAATCAATAAAATTGTTTCATTGGTTTATTAAAACAAACCCGGACCTCGAGCCAGCCAACTAAACATTTATAAAATGGAAAGGTCGCCAAAACCATCGTTAAATGTCTTTTATTTTCAGTCATCTATTTATAAAAAATAATACCGAAAATGGTATTATTTATCCTGTATAATAATATTCAACAGTTTCTGCTGTTGGGACTGCGATGTGTAACCCCAGGTTGTAAAACTGCGCGCCTGCAGCTCTTTGTTTGGCAAGCTGATATCGCCCGTTATAAAGTCGTTGAATTGACTCGTCTTTCATCGAATTATATTTCTTCGGAAGGAAGAATACGTGGTGTTGGAGCTCCAAAGCAATTGCCTCACCAAATTTTGTTTTTGTTCTCAATGCGCGTACAATATCGTACATCACATTTTCTTCCATTGTTGTTATACTCAAAAGGAGTTTCGCCCCTATCTTGTTACGTTGTTCTGGCACATAGCTTGTGTCGACAAATGTTACGCAGCCACCCTAAACGCAAATTGCAATATGTTTACATTGATCAATTGAAAATGAACAAAATATGTCGGAGATTCTTTACGCCTTAGAGAAAATATAAGAGTTTTCTGTCCATTTTCAGGTGTGATATGCACCTGTAGCAATAGAGCAATAGCTTGCCGTTGGGCAATATACAATTTTGCTCATCCTCCATAACAAGTGCAGTATCTATCATCTGGAGTAAGTCTTTGAACCCAAAACATTTTGAGAGCTTCCCTTGATATATCTTCCTGCACACTGCAGCGTTTATTATTGTGTTAATAAAAACTGTAAACAGAGATGTGAACCCGATTATAGTTGTATTTAATGTTTTTTCCTAAATAATCAATAACTTCTTGAGGAGGTTGTAAATTTCCAAACTATCAAAATATTCATTCTCTCTTCCATTTTTAATATAAGCTACCCAGTGTGTTCCACCTCCGATGAGTCTAAATTTATAATACCACGCTCATTTTTCCACTTATTTTTGGGAAGAGAATCTCTCATATATACACCTCTGAAATATGGAATATGCTTACGAGCAAATTTCATTATATCAATATTTGAGAGAGGTTTATTGGGTAGCTTACTAAGAAGTTTTTTGCAGAATGATCTGTTGTTATTCCGTAGCCCTTTCGATATGGTTTTAGATAAAATCCCTTGCCTAACGCAATAGCTTCCATTGAGCGGTTATGTCGCTTATTCTCCTCTTGTTGTTGTCTGGCATTTTTAGCGTTTGTGATTGTTTTTGCAATAGAAGCGCCACCCGATGTAAGTCCACCAAGGGCTCCTAGGGCTGTTAAGATGGGTATTAGCGGTAAGAAACCACCAAATTTGGGAACGCTAATCACTCGAGGAATTGCTATTTCATTGTTTATTTTTGAACCAATTGATTTGTGTATAGCTTTCCGAGCTATTTTAATTGCACTCTCAACATCAAGGGGTCTTTCCCTTTTCAATAGCTTATCAGCTGCTTTAACCACCTGCATAAACCTTTTCCTTATTTTTGCAACTTGATACCTTTTTCATATTGCTTCTCTGTTTTTCATTTCTTCTAGTGATACCCATACCAAATTTTTTTTTTGTTTTCATTGCGTTTGTAACGAAATATGCGGCAACCTTTTCTCCAATGCTGCTATTAGACGCTGCGTCTAATGGGTTAATGCCTTTATCACCACGCTGTAAGCGTTCTTTGAGTTTCGTACCTGGGCCACAAAATTGATAGCCCGGTAAATGCAATTCAATCGGAAGGCTATTAATTATGCTATTAACTAGACTACCTCCACAATAAACGTTTGGTTTACGACTGAATCTTTTATAAAAACAAATAGACATTTTAATTGATACTTAATCGCTGAAGGTATATCAATGAATGATATTCATTTTGCGAGACAAAACTCATTAAATATGCATTTAAAGAAGCAAAAAAAGAATATAGAAGTGAGAAATATTGATTTTTCATCCAATAAAAATAATATTCGACACAGTGTGCTATTACCAAACTCAATAAGAGGATTAATTGTAAGTCCATCTAATTGCGGAAAGACAAATCTTATGATCAGCTTAATAGAGAGTCCAAATGGATTAAAATTTAAAAATATTTACTTATTCTCAAAATCATTATTTCAACCGAAATATGAATACTTAAAAAATCTAGTGACCCCAATAAAAGGAATGCGATATTTCACGTTTTCTGAGAACGAAGGTGTTATACCACCTGAGAAAGCTAAGGATAGCTCGATAATGATATTTGATGATGTAGTATACACGCATACCAAAGCATCTTGTGCGCGATAATGCCAATTTAATAATAATATTCAATCAAGATCAACTTAATATGAAGCACATTTATCAAGATCATGTGGGTGTCGATATGAATTTCGAAACATTTATACAAATTTGTCAATTATGTTGGAAAAATTAATATCGGTTTCTTTTGATTAGCAAGGATGACGCAATAGACAATGGAAGATATAGAATAGGATTCGATACATTTATTATAATTTAAATAATTCATTATAATGAAGTTCTAGTATATAAAACTGTAAAATTAAACAAATTTTCATTCATTTAACATTCATTTCTCAACATGGCAACAACAATAACTTTAACTGGGAAAGGGGCAATTTTAAATGCGAATTACTTTTCTCCCATTGAATTGTCAACAGAATACGAATGCTGTCTAGTTGATTTTCATATGTACAATTCAATTCCAAATGTTGATCGGACTAATAATCTATTTAATTTTGGGGAACATACGATTGAAATACCTGTAGGATCATACGAGCTTGAGGACATTGTTGATTTCATCATAGATAATTTGATAGAACGAAAACTTATTACTCATCACTCTGATCTCACAATCTCACAAAGCAATAACAATACACTTCAAGTGACGGTGATGAGTAAAAGTTTGCCAATACATTTTAATAATAATCATTCGATTGGTCAATTACTTGGATTTAAAAAAAGAGTTCTAGTACCGAAAGTTACTCATACCTCAAATTTAGGGGTAAATATTTTTAAAGTGAATACAATTCAGATCATATGTAAACACTATCTTATCGCATACGCTTCATGAATTTGCTCTCAACGTTGCACCGGGATATAAAATGAATGAGATCCCACACAACCTTATTTACTTGCCATTAAACACCAGAGAGATAAACACATTAACGATACGAATAATTGATCAAGACGGTGACTTGATTAACTTGCGTGAAGAAGTAACTCTTCGCTTACATTTGAGACCACGATAATGATAATTTACAATAATAAAAACGTGTGGAAGCCAGTAATACGCAATAGTCGCTCATATTCCACAGTAGGGCGAGGGTCAACTAGGAGAGCACTTACACCAGCCAATAAAATATTCTTAAAATCTCTAGGCTTTAAAGTTCGAAAACAATGGCAAACAGCAGCACCATTTTAAATGTTCGTGAAAAACCTTATTCGGATGATAGTATCAGGAAAAAGGAATATCATACTTGTACACCCTATCTAGGGATGCATCCGGCAAACAAAAATTTAGGATAGTCATTGACTATCGAAACCTTAATGAAGTCACAATTGATGACAAATACCCCATACCAGTAATGGATAGTATACTAGACAAACTCGGTAAATGTCAGTATATCACTACCATTGACCTCGCTAAGGGCTTTCACCAAATCCAAATGGACGAAAGTTCAATTCTTAAGACAGCTTTTTCAACTAAAAATGGACATTACGAGTACACTCGAATGCCGTTTGGGTTGAAAAACGCACCTGCAACGTTCCAACGCTGCATGAACAATCTTCTGGAAGATTTAATCTACACAGATTGTCTTGTCTACATGGACGACATAATTGTAAAATAAAAATTAAAATTTCTTATCAAGAAATGACCCATGAATACGCTAAAGAAATGATAAAAGAATATCTATGCACTAAGAAAAGTGTAATTTACTTCCATAATGAAGCTGACTTCATTATTTTCCAAAAAGCTTATGTTGAAATAATCAACCCAAATAACTTAACAAAAGTGATGAAATCAACTAAACAAGTTATAGATGTCCAAACCTATGCAAACTTCAAAGAAATTATCCTTAAAAGTCATAAGGACTTATTGCATCCAGGTATAGAAAAGGCCACAGCCCTTTTTAAAGAAAAATATTGTTACCCTGACCATCAAAAGTTGATACAAAATATCATAAACGAATGCGAAATATGCAGTATATCCAAAACGGAACATAGAAATGCTAAACTTTCTTTTCAAACGACTCCAGAAACGTTCAACCCCGAGAGAAATACGTCATGGATTTTTATATCGTTGACAATAGGCAGTTTCTATCTTGCATAGATATTTATTCCAAATACGCAGTAATAGTAGAGATAAACAGCAGAGATTGGCTCGAAACAAAACGAGCAATCCTCCAAATGTTCAACCTAATGGGTAAACCAATAGAAATCAAAGCAGATAAAGATTCAGCATTCATGTGCGCAGCACTCCAACCATGGTTACATTCCGAAAAGGTCCAAATAACTATAACCACTAGTAAAAATGGAATTTCTGACATTGAGAGATTTCACAAAACAGCTAACGAGAAGTTAAGAATAATTAACAGCGAATCCGATCCGGAAAATAAATTAACAGAATTTGAAACGATACTTTATACGTATAATCATAAGACAAAACATAATACAACTGGTAGAACACCAGCCGATATCTTCATATATGCCGGAACACCCGCACATAATACCCAAGAAAATAAACGTAATAAAATAACAAATTTAAACGAAAAACGCCAAGAGTTTGAAATAGACACTAGATTTAAAGAATCACCCCTAGTAAGATCTAAAACTACAACCCTATTCAAGAAAACGGGAAACCTCAAACAAATAGACGATATGCATTACGAAGAAACTAATAGAGGTAGAAAAATCACACATTACAAATCTAAATTTAAAAAGAAAAGAAAATTAATCTAAGCAAATACGATAATTCCAGATCAAACGGCCAAGAGAACCCAACTTAAACTGACAGCATATTTACTGTTTTTCCTAATAAGCACCTTCATCCGAGAAGTCCAACTCCAAAGCTTAGAAATCAACCCAACCCAATCTAAAAACGGCCACTTAATCTTTAAGACAGGAGTAATACACTTACCCGTAAGCTACGAATACCACTATCTGTCTGTTAATGTAACTAAAGCAGAACAAACTTATTACAAAACAATTAAACAAGCTGAAGAATTCGAAACATACCCACAGATAAAATATTTAAAAGAAAATTAATGCTGTCAAAATTGCATCAATAGAGAAATAATAATAGAAGGTAACAACCTTATAAAAGCGTCAAATTGTTCAATCCAACTAGATGAAATAATAATCACAAGCACACTACTAGATTATACACAAACGATTTATGTAAGCAATAATGTAACCAAATTAGAACCATTGTCATACATTCAAGCTAAAGAAATCGTAAAAGATCATACAAAAATGTACAACACCTTTCAAATTGTAACAGTTGTAATGGTCGCAATTTTCCTATTTAAATTAAACCGCGTAAGCGATCCTAACAGCTTGCGTTTGTGTAACGACGCTATAGCGATCAGCTTTTGTCTGTCACGGTCAGCTGCGAATGATTCTGCTGCTGCTATAAACCGCCTGCGTGCACGTTGGCAGCGCAGCTATCTTCAATCTAATCCGCGAAAGAAAAAAGCTCTGAGACCCTATATAAGCCTGTGGGTCCCGGATATAACCCTTCTTCTTTTCAAAAATTACTTTACCATCGAAGGTCTGGCTACGGCGGTTCGGACATAGCCCCACTAAAAAAAAAATTTTAGCTAAAAGCAACAAGTTCGGGCATCAGTCGCTTAATTCGTTTAATTAAATTCCAACTAAATTGAACCAAAAACGAAAATAAAAAAAAAAAAAAAAGGAAAACCCTAAAAGCGGCCGATTGCCGAAATATACATTTTTGGTTGTTCGTTTGATGATAAACCTTTCGCTACGCCAGCCGGCCACCAGCACCTCACCGGCATATATTTCTTTGTGCCAAGATCTGGTCACAGTTTTAACCAGTTCTTGCCTGCCTGCCGGAAGTAATTTTTGGAGGAATCAATCTTGCCGCCTCCGTCTCTGACATAGAAAACCCACTTATTTTGAGGCAACCGCCACGGTGTGCCCATTGGACGGCATTGTAATTCTTGGGATGGCACTGTAATTTCGTGGGACGGCAATGTCATTTCTGCCCCCAGTAAAAAGACGTCAGCCTCAACTGCGGATTAGCTGCCATTCCCTTGCTCATGCCAGCAAGAACGGGCAGGCGCCGTTTCCACAGTCTGGAATCCGGAAGAGGGAGTAGCCTTTTGGGCCCCATTGACGCGCCACTGATCAGAAGCCCAGATGACATCGCCCATTAAGTTGGCCGGAGCGTGCAGATGCATGAAAATTGCTGTTAAATGTTTTTAGTACAAAAAAAAAAAAATTTAGTTTATTATATCTTGTGAGAGACTCCCAAAAGTTTGTGCAAAGTGCATTTATTAGAACCGTCAAAAAAAAAACCTCGTGCAAGTGCAGTGAAAAAAGAAAAAATGTACATCTATATATATATCTTTATATATGTAGAAAGAATTAATAGTATAGATATATCCCCCTTCTTGTTGGGGTAGAGTCCAAAGTCATTTCTGAATTTTTTTTATATTTCTTTTGAATTTTTCCCACTTAGTTTCGGAGAGTATCTTCTAAGTACTCACCATTTAAAAACCCCCTGTGCCATAATAAATAATCGAAACAATTTAAAAGCCCCACAGAAGACAAAAGAAAACAAATGAAAGAAAAAAATAAAATTTGCTGCAAACTCTCCGCTGAAAGGCCTTTCATCGAGGAATACATGTAAGTCTGTACCTTTTGTTTTGATTATATTTTCTTATTTTGGCACAGATAAGCACAGCCAAGCTGACATGCGCACCTGCTGAGCTTTTTACGACTTTCTGTTTCACATTACGCTTTAGCTCCGATCAATATGTTTATGACCATGTCAGTCTGGTGAATGCTTATCATCTTTGATTCTACCTACACCCCGCTCAAATTAGCTGAACCAGAAGCAACATAAAAGAAAAGATTTTTAACAGAATCAAATATATGTACACAAATATAATCGTATTCACTGATCAGCTGGTTGCGCTGCGCTCCGATTTGCCCATGCGCTTCGAGCTTAACCTTCTGTTGCCCATATTTTTTTTCGACCATACAATTAACCATCAACTACAATGTCATTTTTTTTCATTGCCTAGCCTTATTCTATAATTATTAAATGCACTTTAGCGAAATTTTGAGATTTTATTTTTTTTATTTTGCTCAATAAGAAAAAAAGATTAACTGAATAGTTTATAAAATGAATTATTTTGAGCCATTGTAAAAATATTAACTGAATAGTTTTAGTTACGGAATTATTGTTGAATCATTAATGCCACTTGTAATAAGATGCAGACTATCTAACGGAAGGATTCAATTTCATTGAATAATGCTTTTGTTTATAATAAATATTAATTACGGATTTTGATTATGAATTGCTAAGTTTTCTTTCCTGGTGACATGGTGATATAATGTCGTAGAAGAATGTTTTTTTGGGATCTTCAAAACCTTAAACGCGGAAGATCATGGCTGGGAGGGTATCGAACGCGAGAGTCAGCTTACATCCAAGACTTCGCCTCTTCGGAATATATATGCCCTAATGAAAGCTATCACCATTGTATTGGCACTTTAAGTGCTCGTTAAGTTATGCCTGTTTGAGATTTTGTTTCTTCGGAGTATCGGTCTCCAATTTAGATTCTGTAGGGATCCTAAAATAAAATTGTGTATGCAGGTCGAGACATGGCAAAAAGAACCCCCCACCCGAAAGAGCTAGGGAGCAAGAGGATCCCGCCCTGCCATGCTAACTCAACCACGAGGAGCCTCGGTGAATACTTCCCGAATTATTTTTGTGAAGATTGGCTGCCAACCGCCGTCACCGTTGCTACCCGATATGTATTGCTAGAGTAGCTTCACCACAGTACATGTTACATAAATTTTTGGCGCCCAACGTGGGGCCGAGGTTGTCTATAAAAAAAAAATAAAAAAAAAATGAGTCTTTATATTATTGTCCACGCACGCTGACGTCGATGTGACTTGTTTAGTCTATCTTCCGCATGCGCAGATACTGGTAGTATACAAGATAGTAATTAGGACTACGATGCTTACAATTCAGAGCTTGAATTATGCCGAGAATCTGACCTTACTATCTTGTTGAGTGCCTATATATAAACACGACTATAGTTATTAACACCAGCTATACAATCGGTCCCATACATTTGCTCGTTTTCTTTCTTATATTTTTGGAGAAACAACAGATTAGGTTTGCTTAGGTAGAAATACTTTCATATGCAATTTTAGAATACTGCATATTTTGATAAGATATCAGTACTGAGTGCTACTTGATAGCTTGTTGATGGTTAAGTAAATCTCAGTCTTCGTGGAGCCAAAAGTTATAAAGTTAGATTGAATGGTTTTGTATTAACGATACTATCAAAGATAGTTAGAATGTTGCCCGGAACTTGGCCATATGCTGCTTTGCATATCCTTGCCGAACATTTCTGACTGGATTAAAATGTTGAATGTTACAAACCGCTTTCTAAAGTAGTTTCAATAAAAAGATAAATTACCTACTTTCATTGAGGCGATTATATTTCGTAATTAAAAAAAAAAAAAAAAAAAAAAACTTCTACTCTATTATGTTACCAAACCAATGTCACGAATCAGGAAAAATTTAATTAATCATGTTGCCTTTACGCAGCCCACAAAATGTACAGCCGTCGTCAGAGAGAGCTGATAACCACTGTGTTCTATGCCAGTTAGTAATGGACAATACACAGTCTTGCTATTGCACCCCTTGTAGGCATGTTTTTCACAAACTTTGCTTGGAAGGTTGGTTGGTAAACCATGCTAAATGTCCCAGTTGTAGTTCTGTGATTGACCCAGCCTCAATTAAATTAGTTGTTGGAGATTGCTCGCCGAGAGAGGAAAACAATCTGCTCCACCTCCACCTACGAACATAGGGAGAACGGTAACGCGCAGTCTAGCAAAATCTCTTAATCCTGGTCCGACCCAGAGTGGCGAGAATCCAACAGCAAGGTTATTAGATGTTAGTGATGTACCACAATCAGGACTCGACGCTAGCAATAGCACGAATCCACCTGAAATCGCTCCTGCACGACCAGCTCCTGGTGTACGAAGAAGAGGAAGACCCACTCAGTCCAATAATACCTGCCAAAATCTGGGAGTGGACTATAGGATAATTCAGGAGATGATCGAACAATCAATCACTCGCGTTATGTCATCACTGCAAATACAAGCACCACCCTTTCCAAGAGTGTTGCCAACCCCGATCCCGGTGTCGCCTAGTAGTTCGTCATTCCGAAATGGAAAAATTGCTGACACCATGCAAAAATGGAATCTTAATTTCGATGGGTCTACCGAAGGATTAGGGGTAGAAGAATTCCTATATAGAGTCAAAACATTGACTGATGAAACTTTAGACAGCGACTTTATGGGTCTCTGTAAGCACTTTACATGTGCTATTTTTAGGCAAAGCCCGTGACTGGTACTGGCGGTATCACAAGCAGGTAGACCACATAGTCTGGACTGAATTTTGTACTGCACTTCGCCATCAGTACAAAGATTATCGCTCCGATTTTATGAGCAAGGAACTAGTAAGAGCTAGAAAGCAAAACCCTGGGGGAATCATTTGTGTCGTTCCATGACGCTGTAGCGTCACTGATCGATAAATTTGCAATTAAAATTGACGAGGAGGAGTTAATCGAAATTTTAAAAAATAATTTATTACCCGAAACCCGACATAAACTGCTATACCAGCCAATAAGTTCAGTTGGCCATCTACGTAGATTGGTCCAAATGAACGAGAATTTAGTTCATGAGCTCAGTTGTCGCCCTGATGGTATGAATAAATCCAGGACTATTGGCCGTCGCCAAGTATATGGACTAGAAGAGTCTTTTATTGAACCGGAGGTAGAGAATTCAGAAGATACAAACTTTGACATCGCAGCAATTCGTAGATGTCATGCCAACTTTAAATGTTGGAACTGCGAAGAGCAAGGGCATCTGTGGGAAAATTGCCTTGCTGACCGCCGTATATTCTGTTACGGATGCGGGGCACCCAACATTTATAAGCCCCAATGCCAAAACTGTATCCGTAAAGCTTCGGAAAACCAACAGAAGGGTGCATCCAGCAGCAGTCGGATGCCCCAAAATCTAATTAATTCCCATACGAACTGTACCTGTGGACCGAAGCAAAGCTTGGTCCCTACACCGACTTTAAAGTCACATTCCAACAATTTAGAAATAGCGAAAACTATTAAATTACGATTTTTACCGTATCATGAACGGTTAGCTAATTATTTGCATGTCCGAAATAAGATTTTTTATGAAGAAAAACCCCGCATTTCTCAGCGAACGCAGCGCTTGAAAAATTATTATTCAAAAATCAAGCAACATAGCAAGCTTTTAGTTTCGACAGTTTTTTGCAATCCCACCGATATGCGCAGCTATGCCGAAGTGTCATTTTTAACCTTTACCGAGCTTGGTCTATTGGATACAGGCGCGAATATTAGCTGCATAGGTTCTACGCTTGCTCAACAAGATTTTACCGCAATGCCGGAATTTAAGCCTATTAAATCGCATGTCAGAACAGCAGATGGCCATAGTCAGAAAGTCATCGGAGTGCTTGAAGTTAAAATGCAGTATAAATCGGCTACCAAGTCCTTGCAACTGTATGTGATTCCTTCTATAAACCAAAATCTAATTTTGGGTCATGATTTTGGGAGAGCCTTTGAGCTTGCTTAAGCATTATAAATTCTGTAGAACTAAAATCAATGGAAAAAGAGCAAGAAACAGAGTCGATTGCATACCCCTTAGATAGCCAGCAAACGCAACAGCTGCACGTAGTAAGGCAGTTGTTCCCCAACGCTGCTGATAGATTAGGCCGCACAACATTGATCCAACACCGTATAGATATAGGAGACGCACGTCCAGTGAAACAAAGATTCTATCCTGTAAGTCCGGCCGTAGAAAAGTTGTTATATGCAGAAATTGATCGCATGTTGCAGCTTGGAGTTATTGAGCCGTCTGTAAGCGCTTGGAGCTCGCCTATGCGACTCGTCCTTAAGCCCAACAAGGTGCGCCTTTGTCTGGATGCTCGAAGACTGAATGACGCCACAAAAAGATGCTTATCCTTTGCCGAGCATCGATGGCATTTTTTCGCGGCTACCTAAGGCGAATATAATTTCCAAACTAGATTTGAAAGACGCCTATTGGCAAATAGAACTTTCCGAGGATTCAAAGCCTCTCACTGCTTTTACGGTCCCCGGAAGACCGCTATATCAGTTTAAGGTCATGCCCTTTGGCCTTTGTAACGCGCCTTCTACCATGTGTCGGTTAATGGACGAGATAATTCCTTCTGACCTGCGCTATTGCGTGTTTGGTTATTTAGATGATCTGTGTATTGTGTCAGAAGATTTCAGTTCACATCTGGCGGTATTGGTTCGCATCGCTGAGCAGTTTAGAAAAGCCAACTTGACGTTAAATATTTCGAAAAGTCAATTCTGTGTAACAAGTATCAATTATCTTGGTTACGTGATTGGTAGCGGAGGTATTTGCACAGACCCGGAAAAAGTAGCTTGTATTGTAAATTGGCCGCCGCCAAAAAACTTGAAGCAAGTTCGAGGATTTCTAGGAGTTTGCGGTTGGTATCGTCGGTTTATATGCAACTTTTCCGATCTCACTTGCCCCATAACGGACATATTATCGACAAAGAAAAAGTTTGAGTGGACCCCTGAAGCACAGACCGCAATGGACAACTTAAAAACAGTGCTAACATCCTCGCCGATTTTAAAAATGCTGACTTTAAGAAGAAATTTTTCTTACATTGTGACGCTAGTGATTTTGGCATTGGCGCCGTTTTAGTACAGATGTCTGAAGATAATGAAGAACAACCGATAGCTTTCATGTCAAAAAAATTAAGCCGTGCGCAGCGAAACTATAGTGTTACCGAGCGTGAATGCCTAGCAGTCATATTAGCCATCGAGAAGTTCCGATGTTATTTGGAACTCCAGGAATTTGAAGTGGTTACCGACCATTCTAGTTTGCTATGGCTTATGCGCCAGCAAAATATATCGGGTAGACTGGCACGATGGGTTTTTAGACTGCAACAATTTAAATTTTCCGTCTCCCATCGGAAAGGCAAAGAACACATTGTTCCCGACGCTTTGTCTCGGTTGCCTGAGAATGAAATCGCTCAATTTGACATGGGTCCTGTAATAGATCTTGAGTCCGATACATTTATGGACGCTAGCTATGTACAAATTAAAGACAAATTTTCCCAAAATTTTACTCAGTTTCCGGACATAAAAATCGTTGATAAGTTTTTGTATGTACGCACCGAACATTCGAGGGAGACTCGACACAAGAAAGTCCTTCGTGGAAACTATGGGTGCCTGATCGACTTAAAGTCGATGTGCTCAACAAGCCCATGATAGCATAACGTCGTCTCACGCCGGCATGCAAAAAACTATTGAAAAAATCCGCAGACATTTGTTCTGGCCAGGATTAGTTAAAGATGTACGTGAATACATACGAAATTGCGAGATATGTAAAGAAACTAAGGCTCCAAATTATACCCTTCGGCCACCTATGGGTGCTCACATCCCAACTTGCAGACCATTTCAAAGGCTTTATATTGACCTGCTTGGGCCATATCCTAGAAGCAAAAGCGGTCATGTGGGATTGTTAATAGTCTTAGATCACTTTAGCAAGTATCATTGGTTGCAGCCCCTGAAGAAATTCACCTCAGCTGTGATACAAAAATTTCTTCTTGAACAAATTTTCCATTGTTTTGGTGTGCCACAAACTATAATAAGTGACAACGGCACCCAGTTCAAAGCTCGTGAGTTCAATGCCTTCTTAGCCGAACTTGGCATTGAACATCTGTATACAGCTCTATATTCACCGCAGAGCAATGCTGCAGAACGAGTTAACCGCTCAATACTCGCCGCCATTCGCTCGTATTTAAAACAGGATCAGACCCATTGGGATGAACATATTACAGGGATTTCATGCTCCTTAAGGTCTGCTCTGCACCAATCGATTGGGTGTTCTCCATACCGTGCCCTATTCGGGGTGGATATGATCACTCATGGTACCGATTACAAATTATTGAAGGAGTTGTCTTTATTGGAAGAACCGCTGGTCCCCCTGTTGCGGTCTGACCTTTTGGCATTGCTAAGGACAGATATTCAGAAAAAACATCAGGAAAGCCTATGAGCGCAATGCGGCTTAATATAATTTACGCAGCAAGCCTGTTTCTTTTCGTGAAGGACAGGAGGTGTTCTGTCGAAATTTTGCGCTTAGTAAATTCTCACACAATTTTAATGCTAAACTGGCTCCCCAGTTTATTAAATGCCGTGTCAAAAGAAACTCGGCAATTGTTTTTATTCCCTTGAAAATCAGCAAGGAAAAGAAATTGGCACTTTTCATGCCAAGGACATTAGAGTCTAATTCCCGCTAATATACCCGTCTAACGGTAGGATATTATCGGGTGGTGTAATGGTCGCAATTTTCCTATTTAAATTAAACCGCGTAAGCGATCCTAACAGCTTGCGTTTGTGTAACGACGCTATAGCGATCAGCTTTTTGTCTGTCACGGTCAGCTGCGAATGATTCTGCTGCTGCTATAAACCGCCTGCGTGCACGTTGGCAGCGCAGCTATCTTCAATCTAATCCGCGAAAGAAAAAGCTCTGAGACCCTATATAAGCCTGTAGGTCCCGGATATAACCCTTCTTCTTTTCAAAAATTACTTTACCATCGAAGGTCTGGCTACGGCGGTTCGGACATAGCCCCACTAAAAAAAAAAATTTTAGCTAAAAGCAACAAGTTCGGGCATCAGTCGCTTAATTCGTTTAATTAAATTCCAACTAAATTGAACCAAAAACGAAAATAAAAAAAAAAAAAAAGGAAAACCCTAAAAGCGGCCGATTGCCGAAATATACATTTTGGTTGTTCGTTTGATGATAAACCTTTCGCTACGCCAGCCGGCCACCAGCACCTCACCGGCATATATTTCTTTGTGCCAAGATCTGGTCACAGTTTTAACCAGTTCTTGCCTGCCTGCCGGAAGTAATTTTTGGAGGAATCAATCTTGCCGCCTCCGTCTCTGACATAGAAAACCCACTTATTTTGAGGCAACCGCCACGTGTGCCCATTGGACGGCATTGTAATTCTTGGGATGGCACTGTAATTTCGTGGGACGGCAATGTCATTTCTGCCCCCAGTAAATAGACGTCAGCCTCAACTGCGGATTAGCTGCCATTCCCTTGCTCATGCCAGCAAGAACGGGCAGGCGCCGTTTCCACAGTCTGGAATCCGGAAGAGGGAGTAGCCTTTTGGGCCCCATTGACGCGCCACTGATCAGAAGCCCAGATGACATCGCCCATTAAGTTGGCCGGAGCGTGCAGATGCATGAAAATTGCTGTTAAATGTTTTTAGTAAAAAAAAAAAAAATTTAGTTTATTATATCTTGTGAGAGACTCCCAAAAGTTTGTGCAAAGTGCATTTATTAGAACCGTCAAAAAAAAACCTCGTGCAAGTGCAGTGAAAAAAGAAAAAATGTACATCTATATATATATCTTTATATATGTAGAAAGAATTAATAGTATAGATATATCCCCCTTCTTGTTGGGGTAGAGTCCAAAGTCATTTCTGAATTTTTTTTTATATTTTTTTGAATTTTTCCCACTTAGTTTCGGAGAGTATCTTCTAAGTACTCACCATTTAAAAACCCCCTGTGCCATAATAAATAATCGAAACAATTTAAAGCCCCACAGAAGACAAAAGAAAACAAATGAAAAAAAAAATAAAATTTGCTGCAAACTCTCCGCTGGAAGGCCTTTCATCGAGGAATACATGTAAGTCTGTACCTTTTGTTTTGATTATATTTTCTTATTTTGGCACAGATAAGCACAGCCAAGCTGACATGCGCACCTGCTGAGCTTTTTACGACTTTCTGTTTCACATTACGCTTTAGCTCCGATCAATATGTTTATGACCATGTCGGTCTGGTGAATGCTTATCATCTTTGATTCTACCTACACCCCGCTCAAATTAGCTGAACCAGAAGCAACATAAAAGAAAAGATTTTTAACAGAATCAAATATATGTACACAAATATAATCGTATTCACTGATCAGCTGGTTGCGCTGCGCTCCGATTTGCCCATGCGCTTCGAGCTTAACCTTCTGTTGCCCATATTTTTTTCGACCATACAATTAACCATCAACTACAATGTCATTTTTTTTATTGCCTAGCCTTATTCTATAATTATTAAATGCACTTTAGCGAAATTTTGAGATTTTTTTTTTTTATTTTGCTCAATAAGAAAAAAAGATTAACTGAATAGTTTATAAAATGAATTATTTTTGAAGAATTTTTGAGCCATTGTAAAAATATTAACTGAATAGTTTTAGTTACGGAATTATTGTTGAATCATTAATGCCACTTGTAATAAGATGCAGACTATCTAACGGAAGGATTCAATTTCATTGAATAATGCTTTTGTTTATAATAAATATTAATTACGAATTTTGATTATGAATTGCTAAGTTTTCTTTCCTGGTGACATGGTGATATAATGTCGTAGAAGAATGTTTTTTGGGATCTTCAAAACCTTAAACGCGGAAGATCATGGCTGGGAGGGTATCGAACGCGAGAGTCAGCTTACATCAAGACTTCGCCTCTTCGGAATATATATGCCCTAATGAAAGCTATCACCATTGTATTGGCACTTTAAGTGCTCGTTAAGTTATGCCTGTTTGAGATTTTTTGTTTCTTCGGAGTATCGGTCTCCAATTTAGATTCTGTAGGGATCCTAAAATAAAATTGTGTATGCAGGTCGAGACATGGCAAAAGAAACCCCCACCCGAAGAGCTAGGGAGCAAGAGGATCCCGCCCTGCCATGCTAACTCAACCACGAGGAGCCTCGGTGAATACTTCCCGAATTATTTTGTGAAGATTGGCTGCCAACCGCCGTCACCGTTGCTACCCGATATGTATTGCTAGAGTAGCTTCACCACAGTACATGTTACACAGTAACAACACTTTGCATAATCATAAGCGCTATAATATTGTATATTATCTATAAGTTCAAAGCATTACCCCAAAGAATAATTGTCAAATATAAGAAACAAAAAGAAGAACCACAAATAGTAGAACCAACCAATATACAATCACATGAAAATATTATAAGCACCAACAACTTAAATGAAACCGATAATATTAATATTTAGCAATAATCCAACTTTATAGTGACATATGTACCACACCCACAACATATACTATAAGTACACACACACTCATGTATCCTAATACAGCATATATAACATACATATGTCCACAGCACCTATTGCCAACCCTTACACATAAGCCCTAGCAACTAAGCGCACCACATATGTAACATGAGACACCCCAATTCGTAAACAATAAACCCCAGAGCCCCAAAATTATAAATTCTTGGTGACAATAACAATTCTGGCGTGAGACCGATCATAAAATCGAAAACCACTAGACATAAATATCCGGCACAATCGTTATTCCCACCAAATGCCCAATTTGCCAACGCAGCTCAAATTCAGGCTCTTAGAATATTCCAGAAACTCATTAAGAGAATGGAGCATTGTTTAAATAGAGCGAGCTCATGATCTGAGCCCTCAGAAGAGGTTTGCTAAGCGTTGACAAGATTATAGAAGTTGAGTTTTACTGAGGACGTTAAACCGTCAAGTGGCATCGTGCACAACTTGTAAATCCAAATAAGTTACGCCTGTTGAAATAAAGTTATATTTTTTAACAACGCATATTGGCTTATGTAATTATATATATATTCTATTTGTTCTGTAAAAAACAGTTATTGTTTTTTTTTTTTGTCTGTAATAAAAAATAATAAATAATATAATAATAAATAATAAATGTCTTTTATAAATGTTTAGTTGGCTGGCTCGAGGTCCGGGTTTGTTTTAATAAACCAATGAAACAATTTTATTGATTTTTGCTTCCGATATATTTCGGTTGCGCATCGGCAAACCGTCTTCAGGGCACTAACACAAGGTACAAAGAACAATAAACATTAAAATATATTATATTAAACAATAAATTGACACATTTAACCTACATTATTTTACACGTGTGCGCTTTATGACGTGGAGATCTAAACTGAGTCTGTTTGGCTGTTCAATAGGTGTCTGTACAAGTGGGCGCAATTTTCGGTGTCCGTCTTGTAGTTTAGTCGTTTGTTCGTTGGTGTGTTAATTATGTGTGGCATTTCTAATGTGTGTCGTTTGTTGTAGTGTTGTTCTTGTTGTAAGATTGTTGTTGCATCAAAATTTGGTGTGTGGTTGCTTCTCATACAATGGGTCATTAGTGCTGTTTTCTGCATATTAGTTTGATGTCTTAATTTGAAGTCTGATTTATGTTGGGTAATCCTTGTTTTTAGTTTTGATTTTGTTGTGCCTATGTACATCACTATTGCATTTGTTGTTATTTTCCCCAGCACATGGTATTTGGTAAATTACATTACTTTTATCGGCCATAGGGACTTTTGCTTTAATCTTATTAAAGAATTTTTGTAACGTGTTCGTAGGTTTGTGTGCTACTTTTATTTCTTGGTTGTTGTAGCAATCTGAGTTCGTGAGGCGTTCTGATAGTCGTGGGACATATATTAGGGATTTGTATATTTTGTTAGGCTCCGTATTCTTTTCTGTTCCGATTTGTCGTCTTTTTAATAATGTTTTAATTATATTTTTGGGGAGTCATTTTTCGTTAGGAGTTTTTTAATTTTCATGTATAGTTTTCTTCGTGGTATATTGTGTCCGATATGTTTCAGCATTCTTTTCATACAGCTTATTGCTGTATTGATTATCATACTCTTTGGGTGGTTTGCATTGAAGTTGAGTATTCGTCCGGAGGCTATGGGTTTCTTATACCACTTAATTTTGAGTGTGTTGTCCAATCTAATTACTAAAGATTCTAAAAATTGTAGTTTCTTTTTCCAATTCAATTGTGAATTTGATGTGTCTATGGAAGGAGTTCAATTCTTTCAGAATCTTCTGTGCCTCTGTTTTGTCCGTTATGGCAAACAGGTCATCTACAAAAGTCTTGGTTTTATTGTCAATTTTTCTGTCACGTTGTCTAATAGTTCCTCCATTACTATATCTGCGATTACTGGGGAGGCTGGTGATCCCATTGCATTCCTTTTAGTTGTGTGTATATCTTGTCTTCGTATTTGAAATATCTGTTTTCTTGTATACAAATTTAACTATGTCCATAAATAGTTGTTTAGGTATACTTGTGTGTTCTTCTAACTCTGTCCATTTTCGTCTTATTGTGTGCAGTGCTAATTCCATTGGTATGCTGGGAAACAAGGATACTACGTCAAAAGATACCAATGTTTCGTCTTTCCTAATGTGGGAATTGTTAACTCTGTCTTTAAAATCTACCGCGTTCTTTATATTTTGAGTCCACTGTCAAATTTCTTAATATTTTAATAATATATTTGCACAGTCCGTAAGAAGGGGATCCGATGGAGGAGCATATTGGCCTCAGTGGTGTTCCTTCTTTATGTATCTTCGGCAGTCCATATATCCTCGGAGGTACCGATGTTGTCGTAGTCATCTTATTTCTTTCGTCCTTTGAAATAAGACCCATTTTGAATAGTTTAGCCAACGAAGTTGTTATTCTTTGTCTGTAGTCTTGATGTCGGATCCTGTCTTAGTGTCTTGTCATTTTATTTTTGTAATCGTCCACATTCATTGCTACGGGTTTGTTACATTTATCTGATGATAAGATTTTTTATATTTTTATGTTCTTTTAAGAATTTACGTGTCTGTACCACTGTGTCCAATATTGCTCAATCCCTATTGTTTTGGTTATTCTTTTCGTTTTATGCTCTTAACCAATAGAGAGAATTTGGTGCGCGCCGCCTCTTGTGTTTCTTTTCTTTTATTGTTTTGAACTAACCTCTTCACCGTCTGCAATGTACTTTAAGAGAGGAAACTCTCTTTTATTGATCGGGAGAGCGAACTTCGGCCCTTTTGCGAGTAATGCTTCTACGTTTGGCGGGAATTATATTTTCGTTTTGTTTATGAACCACTCTCTTTTATTGCTGTTGTCCGCTAGTGTAAGGTTCCGTTGATCTCGTAGCTTGTCATGTTTCGTTTCTTGTTTTTCCTGAGCGTTGTTGTTATTTTGTTTTCTATGTTTCTCTCGTTTTCTAAAAACGTTTTGGCCTATCTGTGGTCATCAGTTGTTTTATGTTTGTTTTTGCTGATTCCATATGTTTTGTTTGTTTTTGTAATAGGCCGATATAATGTAATTTGCAAATACCATGTGCTGGGAAAATAACAACAAATGCAAATAGTGTGTACATAGGCACAACAAAATCAAAACTAAAAACAACGATTACCCAACATAAATCAGACTTCAAGTTAAGACATCAAAATAATATGCAGAAAACAGCACTAATGACCCATTGTATGAGAAGCAACCACACACCAAATTTTGATGCAACAACAATCTTACAACATGAACAACACTACAACAAACGACACACATTAGAAATGCTACACATAATTAACACACCAACGAACAAACGACTAAACTACAAGACGGACACCGAAAATTGCGCTCACTTGTACAGACACCTATTGAACAGTGACAGACTCAGTTTGAATCTCCACGTCATAAAGCGCACACGTGTAAAATAATGTAGGTTAAATGTGTCAATTTATTGTTTAATATAATATATTTTAATGTTTATTGTTCTTTGTACCTTGTGTTAGTGCCCTGAAGACGTTTTGCCGATGCGCAACCGAAAATATATCGGAAGCAAAAATCAATAAAATTGTTTCATTGGTTTATTAAACAAACCCGGACCTCGAGCCAGCCAACTAAACATTTGTAAAATGGAAAGGTCGCCAAAACCATCGTTAAATGTCTTTTATTTTCAGTCATCTATTTATAAAAAATAATACGCGAAAATGGTATTATTTATCCTGTATAATATTGCTCAACAGTTTCTGCTGTTGGGACTGCGATGTGTAACCCCAGGTTGTAAAACTGCGCGCCTGCAGCTCTTTGTTTGGCAAGCTGATATCGCCCGTTATAAAGTCGTTGAATTGACTCGTCTTTCATCGAATTATATTTCTTCGGAAGGAAGAATACGTGGTGTTGGAGCTCCAAAGCAATTGCCTCACCAAATTTTGTTTTTTGTTCTCAATGCGCGTACAATATCGTACATCACATTTTCTTCCATTGTTGTTATACTCAAAAGGAGTTTCCTTATCTTGTTACGTTGTTCTGGCACATAGCTTGTGTCGACAAATGTTACAACCACCTAAACGCAAATTGCAATATGTTTACATTGATCAATTGAAAATGAACAAAATATGTCGGAGATTCTTTACGCCTTAGAGAAAATATAAGAGTTTTCTGTCCATTTTCAGGTGTGATATGCACCTGTAGCAATAGAGCAATAGCTTGCCGTTGGGCAATATACAATTTTGCTCATCCTCCATAACAAGTGCAGTATCTATCATCTGGGTAAGTCTTTGAACCCAAAACATTTTGAGAGCTTCCCTTGATATATCTTCCTGCACACTGCAAGCGTTTATTATTGTGTTAATAAAAACTGTAAACAGAGATGTGAACCCGATTATAGTTGTATTTAATGTTTTCCTAAATAATCAATAACTTCTTGAGGAGGTTGTAATTTCCAAACTATCAAAAATATTCATTCTCTCCTCATTGCTGCCCAGTGTGTTCCTCCTTGAGTCTAAATTTATAATACCACGCTCATTTTTCCACTTATTTTGGGAAGAGAATCTCTATATATCTCCTCTGAAATATGGAATATGCTATTGAGCAAATTTCATTATATCAATATTTGAGAGGTTTATTGGGTAGCTTACTTAGAAGTTTTTTGTAGAATGATTCCGTGCCCCTTCGATATGGTTTTAGATAAAATCCCTTGCCTAACGCAATACCTTCCATTGAGCGGTTATGTCGCTTTATTCTCCTCTTGTTGTTGTCTGCCATGTTTTAGCGTTTGTGATTGTTTTCAATAGAAGCGCCACCCGATCTAAGTCCACCAAGGGCTCCTAGGGCTGTTAAGATGGACGTTAGGTAGAAAACCACCCTAATCACTGAGGAATTGCTATTTCATTGTTTTATTTTGTTGACCATTGATTTTGTGTATAGCTTTTCCGAGCTATTTTAATTGCACCTCAACATCAAGGGGTCTTTCCCTTTTCATTGCTTATCAACCACCTGCATAAACCTTTTCCTTATTTTTTGCAACTTGATACCTTTTTTCATATTGCTTTCTCTGTTTTCATTTCTTCTAGTGATACCCATACCAAATTTTTTTTGTTTTCATTGCGTTTGTAACGAAATATGCGGCAACCTTTCTCCAATGCTGCTATTAGACGCTGCGTCTAATGGGTTAATGCCTTTATCACCACGCTGTAAGCGTTCTTTGAGTTTCGTACCTGGGCCACAAAATTGTTAGCCCGGTAAATGCAATTCAACGAAGGCTATTAATTATGTTATTAACTAGACTACCTCCACAATAAACGTTTGGTTTACGACTGAATCTTTTATAAAAACAAATAGACATTTTAATTGATACTTAATCGCTGAAGGTATATCAATGAATGATATTCATTTTGTGAGACAAAACTCATTAAATATGCATTTAAAGAAGCAAAAAAAGAATATAGAAGTGAGAAATATTGATTTTTCATCCAATAAAAATAATATTCGACACAGTGTGCTATTACCAAACTCAATAAGAGGATTAATTGTAAGTCCATCTAATTGCGGAAAGACAAATCTTATGATCAGCTTAATAGAGAGTCCAAATGGATTAAAATTTAAAAATATTTACTTATTCTCAAATTTCAACCGAAATATGAATACTTAAAAAATCTAGTGACCCCAATAAAAGGAATGCGATATTTCACGTTTTCTGAGAACGAAGGTGTTATACCACCTGAGAAAGCTAAGGATAGCTCGATAATGATATTTGATGATGTAGTATACACGCATACCAAAGCATCTTGTGCGCGATAATGCCAATTTAATAAAAATATTCAATCAAGATCAACTTAATATGAAGCACATTTATCAAGATCATGTGGGTGTCGATATGAATTTCGAAACATTTATACAAATTTGTCAATTATGTTGGAAAAATTAATATCGGTTTCTTTTGATTAGCAAGGATGACGCAATAGACAATGGAAGATATAGAATAGGATTCGATACATTTATTATAATTTAAATAATTCATTATAATGAAGTTCTAGTATATAAAACTGTAAAATTAAACAAATTTTCATTCATTTAACATTCATTTCTCAACATGGCAACAACAATAACTTTAACTGGGAAAGGGGCAATTTTAAATGCGAATTACTTTTCTCCCATTGAATTGTCAACAGAATACGAATGCTGTCTAGTTGATTTTCATATGTACAATTCAATTCCAAATGTTGATCGGACTAATAATCTATTTAATTTTGGGGAACATACGATTGAAATACCTGTAGGATCATACGAGCTTGAGGACATTGTTGATTTCATCATAGATAATTTGATAGAACGAAAACTTATTACTCATCACTCTGATCTCACAATCTCACAAAGCAATAACAATACACTTCAAGTGACGGTGATGAGTAAAAGTTTGCCAATACATTTTAATAATAATCATTCGATTGGTCAATTACTTGGATTTAAAAAAAGAGTTCTAGTACCGAACGTTACTCATACCTCAAATTTAGGGGTAAATATTTTTAAAGTGAATACAATTCGATTGGAGTGTAATATTATTAACAGATCATATGTAAACACTATCTTATCGCATACGCTTCATGAATTTGCTCTCAACGTTGCACCGGGATATAAAATGAATGAGATCCCACACAACCTTATTTACTTGCCATTAAACACCAGAGAGATAAACACATTAACGATACGAATAATTGATCAAGACGGTGACTTGATTAACTTGAGTGAAGAAGTAACTCTTCGCTTACATTTGAGACCACGATAATGATAATTTACAATAATAAAAACGTGTGGAAGCCAGATACGCAATAGTCGCTCATATTCCACAGTAGGGCGAGGGTCAACTAGGAGAGCACTTACACCAGCCAATAAAATATTCTTAAAATCTCTAGGCTTTAAAGTTCGAAAACAATGGCAAACAGCAGCACCATTTTAAATGTTCGTGAAAAACCTTATTCGGATGATAGTATCAGGAAAAAGGAATATCATACTTGTACACCCTATCTTCAATCATTCAATGTTAACGAAGAAGTTCGAATTACAATTCAAAACCAAGATTTGTATGTTTTACCACATGAAAGTTGCATCAGCATAGAAGGTTCGGTTGCTACGGCTACTACGGATGCTGATACATCAGTTGCTACAGGCAAACTTAAAAATAACTGCATGGCATATTTATTTGATGAAATTCGATATGAACTAATTGGAAGTGAAATTGATCGCACTCGATTGGAGTTACTTCAACTATAAAAAACTATGTTTCTTTAAATAAATCAGAGAGTGAAATGCTTGAGAACGCTGGATGGTTTAGAGGTGAAAGTCGCGAACTATCGAAAATAAGTGATAACTTTTTTTAATTTTAATGTACCTCTAAAATGTTTACTCGGGTTTGCTGAAGACTATAACAAAATCCTATTAAGGTTGGCACCGTTGAGTATAAACTCAATATTTTCAAGATAACCTGGAAAATTCCACATATAATACTAAATGATCAAGCAAAACTGCAAATGTTTAATGTGGTTAAAAGTGGAAGTTCTCTCCCAATAGCATTCCGCAGCTGAGACTGTTATATGAATCCATCACTCACAGATGGCGCTCAACACACTTGGAATGTAAAGCTAGCAGCTAATAGAGAACGTCCTCGATTTGCATTATTCGTATTTTTTTCGGAGGGAAAAATGATTACAAACAATTTATTAAATTTAAAAGTTCATTTGAACTCAGAAACATATCCATACGATGATTTAAATTTAAATTTTGAGCGCGGACGATTTGCTGTTTTGTATGATATGTACGCTAAATTTCAAGAAATCTATTATATGAAAGAACCTCAACCACTGCTAACACCTAAAGAATTTGAAAAAAATGCCCCCATTGTTGTTGTGGACTTGTCATATCAGAATGAGGCAGTTAAAACCGGACCCATTGATGTTCGAATTTCTTTAGACTTAGCAACAGGAAATACTTCAACATGTGATGCTTACTGTCTACTTATCCATGACCGCTTGGTTGAGTATTCACCGTTAACCTCTTTAGTTCAACGCATAGTCTGATAGCGATCGGATGTATTCGTAGCGATCCCAAGAAAATGAATACCGCTGTCATATATCTTACATTTACTGGCGGAAAACAATGTGAGATTATTGTCAAAGAAATCGCAATCTTCTTTACACCGGACACCATGCTCGATCGAGTATTTCGAATAAAACCTCCATACCCCTTTAGGGACTTAAACAAGCTTCAGCAAACCTATTCACGGGCAGATGCAGTGCTCTCATGGGAGATCGGTGAGGACGATGGCTTCGCGAAAAAACTAAAGGCAAACGTATACGGATGTCAGGAAAAAGACATCTTACAATATATGCTAAAAACAAGCGTCGAAGACTATAATGATTATATAAATGCTCCAGTGCTTTCATCTGATCAAATCAGCGGCTATAAAAAGTGTGGTTCCCATTCAAATCAGCATTATGTGTGCAGCTATCAAGCGGGCATATGTGTGAACTATTTGAACCACCACTAGATGGCGCTAGTAGTAAGGCAAATAGAAAGATAAATGCAGAATGCTGAATGTCCAACAGGGCCAACGGGTACACAAGGCCGCGCATTTGGCTAAGCCATCCCCACCGCTCCGGCGGCGTACCCACTAACGGGGCTCTGGCGGCCGAGTCGGGGCGGCATAACTCCCAACAAACGCTACGGGGAAATTTGTAGCCAACGTGGGACGCCCTACGGGACAAGCTCGCGCCACTTATTTGACGTGCACAGAGGATCCCATAGGATCCATTGAGACCCCAGCCCAGTAAGGTCTCAATTACGGCATACTGGAAGCCACTTACATATCCGACGAAACCGGGCTGACAGGCCGCAGTATTCCAGCACCTTAGTAAGCCGAGTGAAATTGAGCGGAAACGGCTGCTGGGCTAATGCTGCGCCTGCCCCCGCCCCGTTAAAACCATGGCAAGGCCTCGAGACCCTCGCGTGGACTTCACTCCCTGGAAAGGCACCCACGGGATTACGAAGGTGACTGCACAGAACGGGCAACAATAACGGCCTCGAAGGGGGGCCCAACTACAAAGAAATGAATGCAAAACCACAAGGGGGACACCTCCACCCCGAAACAATAGAGGCAGCAACACCAACAACGAGAGAGGCAGAGCCTATCCAGTGCGAAGAACCATGGGCAGATGGTCTCGCCTTCGCGAAATCTAGTAGATTTGCTAGACCTCCACCGCAAGCCGACCAAGCCGATGCACCTCTGCCAACCAAATGCGACGCTATCAACTGCATTGCAACAGGCGCAAGTACGAATACGCCGAAGAGAGGCAGAAATTCGGGAAGCCCTTTTTGCAAAAATCGACGGGGACATTCCCGCAGAAGCCACTCCCAAGCTGCGAGCAGCATACCGGGGAACCCAGACTGCTGATAATCGGGAAAATAAGAATTGGATGGGCAATCTGCCGCATTCGACTTAAAACCGACCACAGGAGATGTTTCAAGTGCCTAGAATTCGGGCACATCGCAACCAGGTGCAGAAACAGCCATGACGAAACAGGCAAGTGCTACAACAGCGGTTGAGCAGAGCATGCATCAAAAGCATGCCGAGAGGAACCAGCGTGCATCCTATGTACCTTAGCAGGTCATGTCCGTTATTCTTAAAGGTCGCAAATAAAAGAAATTAAAAATGAAGCTACTACAGCTTAACTAACCCAAACAGCCAGAGAGATACGAGCCGACGTGGCACTACTGAGCGAACCATACGTAGCAATGTCTGAAGAGAGTTGGGTCCAAAACACCGAACATGGTGCTGCTGTATGGAGCTGCGGAAACCCACCACTCCTAGTGAGCGACAGGAAGACGGCCCTGGGATACGCAAGAGCCAAGATCGGCGGCATCTATTGGTATAGCTGCTATATGGCCCCCAGCGTTCGACTCGACGAATTTGCACGAATGCTCGATGAACTAGTGGCGGACGCTCAAACGCACTTCCCACTGGTCATTGCCGGCGATTTCAACGCGTGGGCAGTGGACTGGGGAAGTGCCAGGACGAATCCACGAGGTTGCACGCTGCTAGACGCCTTCGCAGCCCTTAATGTAACACTGCTGAACACCGGGACCGAGCACACCTTCATCAAGGCAGGACGCGGCTCAATTATTGACCTGACGTGTGCCAGCCCCTCAATAGCAAGACGGGCCACATGGGAGGTGTCCCAGCTGTATACGCATAGCGACCACCAGGCCATTGTCAGCAATACTGATAGTGGACTACTAAACCCGACGGGCAGAACACACCACATCGCTTGGGAACCTGAGACGCTCAGTAAAGAGGCACTCTTAGCGATTTTTGAAACCACCGCAATCACTGAACACGCAGAACAGCTCGCTAACTTCCTAACACGGGAGATGCAACGAGCCTGCGATGCAGCGATGGCGAGGAAAAAGAAAGGACGTAACAAGCACAAGCCAGTCCGACGGTGGAATGGCGAAATAGAGGATGCGCGTAAAAGTTGCCACACAGCAAGACGCATATACCAGCGCGCAGCAAGACGAGCGCGACGGGAAACATCAAACCTGGCCCTGGAGCACGAAGCCGAAGAAGCTCGCGCAGCCTACCACTCCTGGCGAGCTATGCCCACCAAGGCTATCAAGCGAAGCAAGCGGCTGAAGACCATCGCTAGCGCCCACGCAGACACAGTCGTAAATGTGTTCAACCGATGCATTGCAGAAAAAACCTTTCCAACGTGCTGGAAGTTGCAGAGACTGGTCCTTATCCCTAAAGCTGGAAAGGGCCCGCAGGACCCCTCTGCCTACAGGCCACTCTGCATGCTGGACTCCACGGGCAAGCTCTTCGAGCGCATCATCTGCGATCGTCTGGAGAAGGAGATCGCTGATCGCTACGGACTCTCGGACCAGCAGTTCGGCTTCCGTAAACACAGGAGCACTGTCAACGCTATCAAGTTGGTAGCGGACACGGCACGGAAGGCCATAGAAGGCACGCGATGACGCGGCGCATCCAAAAAGTATTGCCTTGTGACAACGCTAGACATAAAAAACGCGTTTAACTCGGCAAGCTGGCCAAATATACTCCTGGCGCTTTCCAGGCTGCAAATCTCCGAGTACCTCATCAGCCTTGTTGCCGGATACTTCAAGGACCGGGTACTCATATACGACACGATTGCAGGACGACGCAAGTACGCCATTACTGGGGGCGTTTCTCAAGGATCGGTGCTTGGACCCTTGCTTTGGAACGTGATGTATGACGGAGTGCTCCGACTTGCTCTACCACCTGGCTGCAGCATCGTTGGCTTCGCAGACGACATCGCAATCGTCACGGTGGCGAAAGAGAAAGCGCAGGTGGAGAGAAAAACCAATGAAGCAGCCCACAAGGTGACTAGGTGGCTTGTAGAAAATGGCCTCAACTTAGCTGCGCAAAAAACAGAGGCAGTTCTTATCAGCAGCCGGAAGCAAGTGGAAACCGCCAACATCACAGTGGACGGAACTGAGGTAGTTTCCAAGCCTTCTATAAAATATGTAGGCGTCTTGCTGGATCACAGACTCAGCTTCAAGGAGCATCTTAAATACGCAGGTGAAAAGGCGAGTAGAGCTATAAATGCACTATCTGGCATAATGGCGAACACTGGAGGCCCTAGACAGCGCAGCAGACGGCTGATCTGCAACGTGGTCCAGTCGATGCTCCTCTACGCGTCATCGATCTGGGGACCAGCAATGAGGATCTCCTCCTACAGCCACAAATGCAGGGCATCGTACAGAAGATGCGCACTCCGAGTCCTCTGCGCCTTTCGGACCGTAGTACGCAGCCGGGAGACAACACTAGCAGAATGGCAAGCACGATGGGTGTCTTCGCCCAATGGCAGCTGTACTTAACGCATAGTCCCAGACCTACGGCCGTGGGTAAGCAGGAAGTACGGACAAACCGAATTCTACTTGACCAAGCTACTGACAGGACATGGATGCTTTAAATCCTATCTCTTTAGGTTTAGGCATGAGACGGATCCGTTTTGCACACACTGTGCGCGGACCCTAGAGGACGCAAAACACGTCTTTTTTATCTGTCCCATATTTTATGCTGAACGGGAAGAGCTAAGCCAAAGTATTGGGAGAAATTTTACAGTCACTGACTTAATAGATATCTTACTTAGCTCGCAAAACAATTGGGTTGCAGTAACCCACATGGCTGCAGAAATCATCAAATCCTTGCGTCGCGCTGAAAGACAGCGCAATTCAAGTTCTAACTCTAGATAAGATCCTAGAAGAGGCTTTCATGCCATCTCCCCCTCGTGAGGTAATACTTAGCGGTCGTTCCGCGAGAGGGAAACGGAGAGTAGGTGGTGGTTTTAGTGGGTGAAAGTCCCACACTTTTCGGCTTTAAATGCTTCCCCCCCTATTAAAAAAAAAAAAAAAACACACACATACACACTTACACACACACACACACAAATGGAAACATAACACCCAGTCCCTTTCCTCATGTCCACCCAATTCCCCTTCCACAACCCCCCTTCCCATCTTGCGCACGCGACACCAACGTATTCCCCCCTCCTCCTCTATGTGACCTTGTTTCCCACACAAAAATAGAAACATAAGACCCCCCGCCCCCTTCCTCATGAGCATTCACTTACGCGCGCGCGCACAAAAATATAAACATAGGGTCCCCCCGCTCCCCCTTTCCCAAGAGCGTCTGAGCGTCCACTTACTAGCGCGCACAAAAATATTAAGATAGCGTCCCCCGCTCCCCCTTTCCCTTGCATAAAACCACATGATCCTTAACACCCCCTGCCCCCCGCCACCCCTTTCCCTTGCGTAAAAACACTTGACCCTGATCATAAATGTAAACAAACGTGACGCCACTTACTGTGCCAGAACATACATTCCTCACCACGGGGACGTCACTTCCTGTGCCAGAATATACATTCCCTATCTACTTACAGCATTTTGATGTCTTAATTTGAAGTCCGATTTATGTTGACTGATCCTTGTTTTTAGTTTCGATTATGTTCTACCTATGTAAACACTATTACACTTGTTGTTGCTTTCCCCGCCACAAGGTATTTGGTAAACGACGTTGCTTTTGTGGGATTTTAGATTAGATCTTATTGAAGAACTTCTGTAATGTGTTCGTAGGTTTGTGTGCTACTTTTATTTCTTCTTTGTTGTAACAGTCCGAATTTGTGAGGCGTTCTGATAGTCGCGGTACATATATTATGGATTTGTATATTTTTTCAGGTTCTTTTGGCTTATTCCTTTCAAATTGTCGTCTTTTTAATAAAGTTTTGATTACGTTTTGTGGGAAGGCATTTTTCGTCAAGAGCTTATTAATTTCATATATATCCGATTGTGAATTTTCGGTAGTCCATATATTGTTTGGGGTACTGCTGTGGTAGTAATCTTATTTCTTTCGTCCTTTGAAATAAGACCCATCTTAAATAATTGTGTCACCAGGCTGTTATTCTTTGTCTGTAATCTTGATGTCGGATCCTGTCTTAATGTTCTATACGCGTATAAGTCATCTAAAATATTTGTCATTTTGTTATTGTAGTCGTCGCTATCCATTGCTACCGTTTTGTTACCCTTGTCAGAAGATAATATTTTGATCTTGTTATTTTCTTGTAAGAATTTACGTGTCTGTTCCCCTGTGTCTAGTATGGCTCGATCCCTTGTGCTTTGGTTGTCCTTAGTTGTGTATTCCTTAACTAATAAAGAGAAATTAGTGCGTGCCGACTCTTGTGTGTCTTTTTCGTGTATCGTCTGTACCAACTCTATTCCGTCCGCAATGTATTTTAAGAGAGGTACGTCTTTCTTATTAATCGGGAGAGCGAATTTTGGTCCTTTCGCAAGTAGCGTTTCTACGTTAGGCGGGAATGCTGTTTTCGTTTGCTGTTTCCATATGTTTGTTCGGAACTGCTCATAAACTCAGACTGCTATAACAGACAAGAAATAAAAGTAGCCCATAAACCTACGAATACGTTACAAAAATTCTTTAAAAGATAAAATCAAAAATTCCCATGACCGAGAAAAGTAATGTCATTTACAAAATACCATCGGCACAACAAAATCCAAGCTAAAAACAAGAATAACCCAACACAAATCTGACTTCAAATTAAGACATCAAAATAATATACAAACAAGTAAGGAGTTCTAGTCGGCAGCTCCCGACTAGGGGATACCCTGAACCCTCATATTCCAACACCAAATGCAGCGCCCGCTTATAGATAGAGAGTAGCGGGGAGGTGGCGATAGGTATAAAATGAAAGATAATCGATCTCTTATTATTTACCAAAATTGCTTAAAAATCGGGATTTCGCTATACATTTTTATCGATTACTTGGAAACGGGGCAAGTTATCGTTTATCGGAAACAAACTCGATCTGCGCAGGCACTAGGAGCACCTACATCTCTAGCTCTTATAGGTTCTGAGATCCTTGCGTTCATACATACGGACGGACGGACGGACAGACAGACGGACATGGCTAGATCGACTCGCCTATTAATGCTGATCAAGAATATATATACTTTATGGGGTCGGAGATGCTTCCTTCTGCCTGTTACATACATTTGGATTTTGCACAAAAACATAATACCCCTTTTACCCATTTTTAATGGGTTCAGGGTATAAAAACAGCACTTATGACCCACTGTATAACAAGCAACCACACACCAATGCAACGACAATTTTACAACAAGAACAACACTATAACAAAAGACATACACTAGAAATGTTACACATAATAAACACACCAAATAACAGACGACTAAACTACAAAACGGACACCGAAAACTGCGCTCACTTATACAGACATCTATTGAATTGCCAAATAGTTTCAACCTCCAAGTCAATGAGCGCAGTCGTGTAAAACAATGTATGTTTTTTATACAAATTTTTTTTAATAGTTTAAATAGTTGTTTTATTTTTTATTTAATGTATCTTAATGTTAATTGTTTTTTGTTTTTTGGTGTTAGTGCCCTTAAGACGGTTGCCGAAGTGCAGCCAAAATATATTGGTTAAAATCAAACTAAAAAAAATTGCGTTTTCAATTTTGGTTTGAATGAGTAAGCTCCGGACCTCGAGCCAGCCAAACAAATAATTATGAAATGGAAAGGTCGCCAATTACAACATTAAATATTTATATCATGGAAAGGTCGCCAAAACCATCATTAAAAATGGAAAAGAATAGAATTATGAAACCATTGTTAGTAATGTAAATGGTCGATCGTACATGATAAGGGACAATTTCGAAAACTATTTTAGACGCAACCGACGGCCATTGCCAAGAGTAAAAATAATGAAGTTAATGGGGCAGAAGTAAGGTTTGAAGAAAATGTCAAATGTAACGTAGCTGGTCCTGATAATTTCAAACCGATTGAAATAGTACCTTCACTTGGGCTTAACAGACAAGCTTACGTTAACAATGGCAGTGAACCAATTATGTGTAATGTGGATGAACCAGGTCTACCAATTTTGGACGATAGTAATGTATCATCAGATGAATATCACACTGCTGGTAGTTTGGATTCAGAAACAGAGTCGGGAAGCGATCAAGAGACACCCGAACAAGTGTTAATGAACCATATGTTAGGAGTACTCGAAGTGGTCGCAGTAGTCGTCCACCTCAACGATATGGTTGGAATTAATTTAATGTAAAAACCATGTGAGTTCAATAACTTCTTATCACTTAGTCAAATAGAACATTAATGTAAGCCTTAAATTCTTTTAAAAGAAAAAAGCGTGTAATAATATTGTTCGATATTAAACAAGTAAAGTTTGTCACTAGGTGTCGCTGCTAGTCGTACTATTTAAGTAGTTATAAGGAATACATCCATCAATGCAAGTTATATATACTTATATCGAGTGGGCAGTTGAGCGTCAACCATCACCAGGTCAAAATGATTAATACATACAATAAGCTAAGCAATATCATTCAACTTAAATAATTAAAGTATTTTAATTATAATAATTCAACATTTATTACAAATCTCAAATTGTACTTCTCGATTTGTAAATTTTTAAATAAAGCAGAACACATAAGCAAACACTCTCAGCAGCCTGGCACGCGATGATAAACTATCGATAGTTTCCAAGATGCCAGTCCAAAAGCTGCTTTGCGTACTTCTGGGGTACGCATCTCACCTGTCATCAGATGTTGGTTAACCGGCCAAGATGCTATTATTTCCTTCAAAAATGAATGCCCATCAAACCACATCGAACTCATTAACATCGCAGCCTCTTGAAACGATATCTGTTGGGTTTTGCTTTGTAGGTACATGGCGATTCAATGACAAGGATCCGCGAAAAGATGAGCCGCGCTCAACTGAATTCGAGAAGACGTCTTCGTCTTGAGGGGAGCTACTTTGGATTTGGATGTCAACAATGAAATAAGGCTGAGTACATTTTCGCACGCTCTTATTGAAACGTCGCCCAAACTATGGATCTCGATCGCTCAAGTTGGCTCTGTTAACACATACCGTGGTATCTTTACCCTTTGCAACTGAATCAAAGTTGATTTCAGTTGCAGCCACGGCTTATGCATATTCAGACGGATAACCAGAGCTCTTGAAGTGGGATTTTCGCCTTGATGATCAGAGGACTTGACAGGCTCTGAGACCCATGTATGAATCGTCAAGCTTGAATTGAAAAGCATCTACATTCGGCAACCACATCACGCCAAGTGTTTTGGTTGTGTCAGACTCTGAGATCAGATTGGCTGCGTTTGTTGCGGAGAACGCGGAGAATTCGAAAACCATTTGGTAAGTTGGAAACCTGCGCTTTGAAGTATATACGACACTTTACACTTAATCGTCTATAGGTTCCCTAAGCATGCAGTACCAGTCAGTCGTGCTGCTAACTTTAGAAGCTTAAGAGTGTGATGACTCGCTCATCTCACTTAGCTGCATTGCCAAAAACGGGCCAGGCGCAGTACCGTAATTACAGAGATTAACAAAGAGTCAGTTGGGCTCTTTCTCCACACTACACTCTGGAAATGTCGATCTGCTTCATGCATTATGACCTGCCTATACATCTTTTTGATGCCAGCTGTCAATGCATATTCGTGGAGTCGAAATCGAAGCAGAGTCAAGTATAGCTCCTCTTGGACGGCCTGTCCAACCATAAGAAGGTCATTCAATGCAATTTCCGACAGGACGCGTCATAAACAACGCATAACTTCGTCGACGCTCTTTGCGGTCTGAAAACACACTGATGCGTAATGAAATACTGTGAAGTACTTGGAATCTGATCATCTATGAATGATGAATGATGAATTTCAAGTACTTACGCCTAAACTTGGGATCCCAAGTCGAGCGTCTTTCAAACGATCAAAAACGTCGCTTGGCAGCCTTGAAATAGTAACCAAGCTCATTGGCAACACTTTCAATGACCAAAATTTCCATAACTCTATCGAGGTATAAGACTCTTCTTGATAACTTAGATTAACAGCATGAGTCTCCTCACGACTTTTCGGCGTGTAACACTTTGAGACTCCAGCCAACAAGAGACTTTTGCAGAATCGGATAATTCGGACCTTCTTTAATCTAACCAACAGAGCTCCGATTATTATTTAGGAAACAGATTTGAACCCACCGGACGAAACTTTAGCTGGTTCTTTAGTAAAGGTGTTGATGCCTTTCTTTTTATCTTTTTTCATCACCTATTGACAAGAGTAAGCCATATATGGCTTCAATGATGCAATGGATATCAATGATGCAGCAAAAGGTTGCGCTATTTTTGACTTTGGCTTAAGCGACCCGAAATAATCTCATTGAATATTAGACATTCATTATTGTATACTCTCTTCAGGCTGTCTAATGCTCCCAAATAATTGTCCACGGTAACTTCAAAATCTCAAAAAGTAGCTAGAGCTTCACCAGAGAGGCATGAGATCAAATGATTGAATTTCCCTACACTTAAAATGATATGATCGTTATGAACAAAAGTTTCAAACAGGCTAATAAGATTCTTGAGAACGGAGCATTTTTCACTAATGTCGGAAAGTGATATTTTATCTCTATGAAATTGAGTTGCGATTGTTTTTAAGCAGCAGTTTTGAAAATAGAGCCAAGAATTATAGAAAAGTTGTCGCTTCACAACAATACGTTATAAAGTTATCTATCTTTATACATTAAACTGTTTGTCCTGACTGACTGACTGACTTATTGACTGACTGATTGGTGATCAACGCACAGCCCAGACCGAAAGAGCTAGAAAGCTGAAATTTTCACAGTAGTAACCTTATGTGATGAAGGTCCACGTTAAGACGAGGTTTCGGAAAAACTTCACCCGCAAGTGTAGAAATTCGCGAAAAACGTTTGTATAAAAGTTTTTTGTTTACCATCCGATCGGCCTCAAACTCATTTTCAAAGATTTTTGTTCAAATTCATTTGAGGGGTGCTTCACACTTTTCGAAAAATTCATTTCTCCTTGGTGGAAATGGAGGTCAAAGATTTGGTGGGTGACGTTGCGCGCTCCTATTAATTTCCAAGGATTAATATGAACAAGATTGGGGTTCTAGTCGGGAGCTCCCGACTAGTGGATACCCTGAACCCTCTTATTCCAACACTAAATGCAAATCGCGCTACGCGCTCGCCTATAGTAATTAAAAGAAATTTAATTTAATTGTGAACAGAAATTCTTGAAATTTTCGCTTGATGCTACATACACGTGCACAGTCAAAACACATAACTTTTGCGTGTTTCTTAACTTATCATAATGCACTTTTTTACAGTATATATTATTGTAAGATAGAATATTTGTGTAATCTCAAAAAGACAATTGCTTTTAAATTGTGGCTTAAATTGGAGTGCAATACAAGTTGGGCTATTCACTTGATTTATAGCTTTTCGGTGGTAGCGGGGAGGTAGCGATAGGTATGTAATGAAAGATACTTGATATATAAATACTATTTCAGAAGCAACATATAACTTTTGGTGACTCTAGCTCTTATTATATACACAACTTGCAAAAAAACCAGGATGTCGATATCAATTCTTATCGATTGTTTGGAAACAGAGTAAGTTATCGATTATGGGAAACAAACTCGATCTGCGTAGGCACTAGGAGGACCTACAGCTAGGTCTGATATCCTTGCGTTTATACATACGGGCAGACGGATGGACAGACAGACCGACGGATATGGCTAGATAGACTCGACTATTGATGCTGATCAAGAATATATATATTTTATGTGGTCGGGGATCATTTTTTCTGCCTGTTACATACATTTGCACAAATACATTATACCCTTTTATCCATTTTCAATGGGTTCAGGGTATAATAATCATTTGAGGCGTAATTCACATTTTTCGCGAAAGATTTAAGTTTCGTCCGATTGGCCTCAAACCTACATATAAAGCCCTACAAAAGAACTCGATGAATAGGTGTTTCAGGGATTTTAGAAATTCCATTCAACACTGTGGTAAATTGTCAGTAAACGATTCCATGAAAGTTAATTGTTTACTACCCGTTCCGCCTTTAAATCAATTTCAAATGCTCCCTAGTTTTGTGGATGAAAAAGGCGGGTGAATATATTTAATTCTTTTAGCACTGACCTTGCAAGGGCAAGGGTAATACCCGCTAGTTGATTTATAAAGTTTTTTGAAGTTATAAAGTCGAATGAAACAGTGGTTGAGATAAAAGTTATATCAGCTGCAACAAGTGCAGGAGAGACTTGCCAACCTTGTTTACAAAGAAACGTTGTTAACGACCTAAAAATGTTTGGATTTGATTGCTTGTTAATGACATTGCTTATGCGATGCGACTCCAGAACCCAACATACTCCCCCCGTTGGAAGCCTCTATAATTATTACACCATTTGTTTTTTTTTTTACTAGGTATAGTGGGCAGGACCAGCTGCTTTTAGAGGGTCGTCGTAACTCGACGAGCGCGGGCATGCGTTGGCGGGCCGTAGGTTGTAATGTAGTGAGTCACATTATAACCTTTTGGTTGCCTATTAGAGCTAATCGTCGCCAAGTCCTTGAACTCATGTAATATCTGTGCAAATTTACCGTGTGTGTTGTATAATAAGAAGTAATTTGTGTGATATTGTTTAGTGTAGTGTAGTAGTGTAGTCCGGTTGACTAGCTTCTTTTGTTTAATATCCACAAGCAAATCAGAATGTCGAAGAAAGTCCGATGTATGCACCCGCTGAATCCGAAGACAGTTTAAGTTTTTTTCTGTTTGTGATTTAAATGACCACGACGAATGGCATTTGTGCTCGTTAACAAAACAAGGTATTGTTTTGATATGATACATTTGGTTTTTTCACGTTCAGCTGACGTTGAACGAGCGCAATTTTTGCTTTTGAAAAGACTGTTTATTTGGGTTTTTCACTGGGTTCTTTGGTTTCGATTTTGCAGTTGTTTTGGGAATGACTCTTATATTGCGAATTCCCCAACCTCCATTATCTTGTCTGCTAATTTTCTAATTCTGACAAACCAGCGTCTGATGCCTGCATAATAGCACGAAACTGCGTTGCCAAAAGTTGGATCCACAGCGATTGAAGAAAACTGTCAGTGTGGGACGTTTGTCGCCCAAATCAATCTCTGACAGAAGCTTCTACATTTTCTTTTGCTCGCTCTCGCAATATCGCTCTAAAATGCAAGCCTTCAAGTATTTGCACTTTCCGTTTGCTGGTAAGTAAGTTAAGTTAAGTTTTGCGTCTTAAATTTGAACTAATACTAACGATTCAATGGAGGCCAGGGTCGTGTTGAACTTTGTCGCATATGAAACCTGCCAACAAGAAGTTCGCCTCTACCTGAGCAAGCCAAATTTCAGCGTCGTCAGGCCAAAACAGTGGCACTTTTACTGAAATTCTGTTTTTTGAAAGATCCAGTAGATTTGCCATGTCATTTTGCGCATTATTTTGGGCGGCCACATTCTCTGACGAATTGGCGCCAGCTTGTTTCTAACATGACGCTCGATCGTTTTTATGTGGCCAAAACACTTTACGACGATGTGGAGTATGGATTTTATTTGATATGGAGAGTCGTGGTCACCAATTTGGTGTTTTCGTACACCAATTTTATTTATGTTGCTTATATTTAATACTAATCATATAAAAGATATAAATAATGCGATGCGTGCAAGTTGGCGTTGTTAGTATTCGTGGGTCTATCTGTTAGATATGTGTCCTAAGCTTAACATCTATCGATACTAGTATCGTTACAGAGATCGATCTTTATATATTGTGTTTATGATTAATGAATGACAATGTGGTTTGATGGAGTGGCGAGTCACCACAAGTCCATGATGCCTTTTACGCTTCATGAATTTGTACACATAGGTACTCTGTTCTCATTTGGTGTGTTACATTTTTTCCTTATTCTATCATAAAAACAAGTAAGAGCTTCTAGTCGGGAGCTCCCGACTAGGGAATACCCTGAACCCTCTTATTGCAACACCAAATGCAGCACGCGCTACGCGCCCGTTTGAAGTAATAAAGACAAATTTAAAAACAAAAAGTTCCATTGGCAGGGTTCGAGCTCGCAACTGACCGCATTACTTTCTGCCGACTCTACTCAGCAGCCACACCAGCCAAAAACAAAAAAAAAAGTTTCCCCGGTGGGGCTCGAACTTGCGACAGACCGCACCACTTGCCACCGTCTCTACTCAACACAACACCAATAATTGAGTCTTGTTGAGAAAAAAACGAATTAAAGTAGCAACACAAAAAATAATCGCAACTGCAATGCCGTTGATAGAATTCGAAGCAGACGCGCATGAATGTGTATGTGTGTACTTGTATACAGAAATTCTTGGAATATGCGCTAGCTGCCCCATCCAATTGCGCTGTACAAAAAACATAACTAATATTCCAGAAGCAACATATCAAGTTTGGTGACTCTAGCTCTTATTAATTACCCATTTTGCTCAAATAACAGGATGTCGAAATATATTTTTATCGATTGCTTGGAAACGAAGTAAGTTATTGATTATCGGAAACAAACTCGATCTGCGTAGTCAGTAGGAGGACCTATATATATATCAAGTATCTTTCATTTTATACCTATCGCCACCTCCCCAGCTATAAATCAAGTGAATAACCCAAATTGTATTGCACGCCTATTTAAGCCACAATTAAATGCAATTGACTTTTTGAGAATACACAAATATTCTTTGGTACAATAATATATACTGTAGAAAATGGCATTAAGGTCGGTTTTTGTTTTGTTTTTCGGTATTTTGACTGCTCACGTGCTTGAGACGAAAACTACAAGAATTTCTGTATACATGTACACTCACACATTCATGCGCGTCTGCTTCGAATTCTGTCATCATTGCGATTGTTTTCTATGCTGCTATTTTCATTGGTTTTTTTTCTCAATAAGACTCAATTATTAGTGTGGCTGTTGAGTAGAGGCAGTGGCAAGTGGTGCGACCTGTCGCGAGTTCGAGCCCTACCGAGGAAAGTATTTTTTTTTTGGCTGGTGTGGCTGCTGAATAAGAGCAAGTTCGAACCCTGCCAATGTAACTTTTTTTTTTTAATTTATCGTTATTAATTCAAACGAGCTGCAGTTGGTGGAGGGTTCAGGGTATTCTCTAGTCGGGAGCTCCCGACTATAACGTCTTTCTTGTTAGAATCTGTTTTTGATTCTTGAATTTCAATTTGAGGACACATTTTATTAATAGGTCTTGTCACTAAACCTTCTTGACTCTAATAGTTGCTACTCTCACTTTTTCATCTCTACCTTCACGAACCTCTTCTATTTTTCCTAAAGGCCGCTGGGTGGAAGTTTTCTAATTTTATTAAGACTATCTGCGCTTATTCAATATTTTGAGTTTTTTTTCTATCATTTCTTTCAGGTAGTATTTTTTCTATTTTTTCCACAATTCTCCTTTAGCTTTTGAATTAATTTCCATCAACAGAGTCTATGTTTGGTCTACTATTTAAAAAAGTGACTAGGTGTTAAAACTTCCTTATTATCTATACCATTCCCTATTGTATATAGGGGACGTGAATTTAATGCCCCTCAATTTGGCATAAAAGAATTGACATTTCTTCATAAACTAAATTGTTCTCCCCAATTATGCTTTCCATATGATTTTACCCTAGGTTCTCAGATACCTCCAAGGTCAGGTCTTGATGGGGAATGAAATGGCACTCAATTCTATCTGTTTCCAAATCGGAAGATTGTTGACGTTGCTATATATGCTATAAAGTATATATATTCTTGATCAGCATCAATAGCCGAGTCGATCTAGACATGTCCGTTTGTCTGTCCGTTCGTCCGTCTGTCCGTCCGTCCGTATGTATGAACGCAAGGATATCGGAAATTATAAGAGCTAGGGACTTATAATTTTAGCTGTAGGTCCCCCTAGTCTATGCGCAGATCGAGTTTATTCCCGATAATCGATAACTTACTTGGTTTCCAAGCAATCAATAAAAATCGATATCGACATCCTGTTTCTTGCCCAAATTGGGTACATATTAAGAACTAGAGTTACCGAACTTGATATGTTGCTTCTAGAAAATATATCAAGAATCTTTCATTTTATACCTATCGCCACCTTCCCGCTACCGCCGCAGAGCTATAAATCAAGTGAATACCACAACTTGTATTGCCAACCAATTTAAGCTACAATTTAAATGCAATTGACTTTTTGAGAATACACAAATATTCTATGGTTCAATAATATATAGGAGTCACTTTTCGGTGCTTAAGGTGAACGGACGTGCTCGCGGAAAACAATTAATAACCAAAACTCCAGTGCGCACCCAAACGGTCAAAGCGGCTATTGCAACTCTGCACAAAGAGTGCAAAGCACCAATAATTTCACAAAAACGAAAAAAATTAAAACAAAACTAATTGCTGACAAAGCAATTTGTTTTAGGTGGATCGAAACCAAATCAAACACAAAATAAGGTGGTCACAAATTGAGCAAGTCGGCTGCGTTGCCGTGCTGACATGCACCCGACCAGCGGCAATGCCAATAGAGCAAAAATTCCAGTGAGTGCTGACAACAGTAATGCACCCACAATAAATAACAAGGGGCCGTCTCGAACTAATGAGGTAGGCCAACTAAATGCTGACGCCGCAATGCCGCCGAGCACCTCAATGCTTAACAGCCGCTTAGCAACAGCTGCTAACAAATTCTCCGCGCTGATGTCTGGAAGAAGTACTTCAGTCTCCCCTTCCTACCCTCTAATGGAATCCGAGGACCCCGGCAGCAGCCCACATGCTGGTGCTAGCACAATTAGACACGACGCCCTAGTGCAAATAGTAGAGGCCATCAAACCCAATTCGCGCGCCGCAGTTGCGGCTCGAATGATTCAAGCACATGCAAAAAAAACTAACGACAAGCGCAAAGTCTCAGACAGCAGGACCCCACCTGTTGCGCGGCGAAAACTGAACAAAACTGATCTTCAACGCCATATTAAGGACGCAACACTTCCCTGCCCAGTGGAAGTTAGCGAGGATCCATATGATCCATAAGTCGGGCAAGCCGGAATATGACCCTGAGTCATATCGGCCGATCAGTCTCCTGCCTTCCTTGTCGAAGGTCTGGGAAGGACTGATTGTCGCCCGACTTTCAAGGCTTATGGATCACATGGCCATCCTTCCTGAACACCAATTTGGATTCAGGGGAGGGCATGGCGCTGTCGAACAGGTTCACAGAGTGATTAACTATATTCTTAAGGCTTACGACGACAAAGACTACTGCTATGGAGTCTTTGTAGACGTTAAGCAGGCCTTTGACCGAGTCTGGATTGATGGATTGCTCCAGAAAATCAAGATGAGTCTTCCCGCCCCCTTCTTTCTACTTCTGCGCTCTTATCTAACGGAGCGAAAGTTCGAAATTCAAAGTTAGAGCAGCAATCTCTCCTGCCCGCAAAATGAAGGCGGGTGTCCCCCAAGGCAGCGTACTGGGCCCTTTCTCTACAACTTGTACACGGCAGACATCCCCACTCCGGATGAACTACACGAGTTTGCCACCCCAGGCAAATACTTGATGGCTACATTTGCCAATGACGTGGCAATATTTTACTCAGCCCACTGCGAGTACGAAGCCACTGACGGTGCCCAGGAATACATTCACTTGCTTGAGAGCTGGACACGCAGGTGGCACATCAAGCTCAATGCCTCCAAATGCCAGGCGGTCAACTACACACTGAGGCGTGGCAAGGCTCCAGCAGTCTGGAGAGACGGTAGCCCCCTCTACCCTGGCAGAAGCGCCAAGTATCTTGGAATTGGACTGGATAAGAGGCTTAGTTTTCGGGCGCACATCGACGGCCTTCTTAAGCAGTGCCGCCATAAGATGGCCAAGGCCAACTGGCTACTAAACCCCAACTGCCCATTGCCACTTCGCTGCAAACGGGCAGTTTACAACGTCGTGGTGGCACCAACTTGGAGATACGGTATTCAGGTTTGGGGCATTCCATCTCGGACAAATCGAAGACGGATTCAGACACTCCAAAACTTGGACTTGCGCCGAATTACGGGTGCTGACTGGTACGTCAGAAATTCTAACTTGCACAGAGACCTCAAAATGGAGACCATAGACAGCCAAGTCGGAGCATTCGCCAACCGGTACAGCGAACGCTTGCAGCAACACTGCAGCCGGGTAGCAAGAGACCTCGCTAGGAGGTGTGTAGTCAGGAGGCTCAAGAGAAGATCGTTCAAGGACCTCCTCCAACCACGACATAGGAGACGCCCCAGAGTCCCCCGACTACCTACGTGACGATGCAGCCTTACTCAAAAAGCCGCCTTTGACGTTTGTCCACGATAAAGCCTGAGGACCCAACCAGGCTTGGCGTAATATCACCTAAGCCAACTGTGTTGTAATAAAAATGTATGCTATTTTTGATTCAATACAATAAACAAACAAACAAAAAAAAAAAATAATAATAATAATATATACTGTAGAAATTTTCATTGAGATCGCTTTTTGTTTTGTTTTTCGGTGTTTTGACAACGCATGTGTTTGCATCTCGAGCGCAAACTCCAAGAATTTCTGTATGTACAGGTATACAGACATTTATGCGCATCTACTTTGAATTCTATCAACAGCATTACAATAGCGATTTTTTTCTGTGCTGATATTTTAATTGTGTTTTTTTTTTTTTTCTCAATAAGACTCAATTATTAGTGTGGCTGCTGAGTAGAGGCAGTGGCAAGTGGGCGGTCAGTCGTGAGTTCGAGCCCTACCGGGTGGTGTGGCTGTTGGTAGAGCAGCAAGTAATGCGGTCAGTTGCGAGTTCAAACCCTGCCAAGTGTAGGAAAGGCCCGACGCAAATAAAATGCAGCCGTTTCTTGTGCGCGTCACTTTTCGAATGTCGTCGCAGATCTTTTTATTTCACCATCGCTCTCAATTTCTTATGTTAGTGCCAGAGCGAGAGTAGGAGCATCGAATGTTTCGCTCTCTGAAAGAAGCCTTCGATGCGATTACAGTTATCTTTACAGTGGGACACTTAATGCTTAATCACAGTTGAATCTTGAATGCTAAATATTACTACAATTCATCTGTCCTGACGTTGAGTATCTCCTTATACCCGTTGACATACTTCTGGCTACAATATTACTTTGGCCATATTTACTTTGACAGTATTCTTTTCTTAATTTATGTTCGGTATTGTTTTGCTTGGATTTATTTTTACTCCAGCTATTGTCATTACTTACATTATTTACTTTAACATCTTCTAAATTTAAATTCTCAGTGTCACTATCTGAACTGTTTTTCTCTTGTGTGTTATCGTTGTCTTCAATATATTTTCTACCGTTAAGCCAAGGTTTCATATTGTGTACTGCCCAAATTCCCGAATACGGTATTTGTGTTTATTGAAAATTTTCTGGGTCTTCTAAAAAGTATCTATCATTATCTAATACCCTTGACACCACATATGGTCCTTTGAATTTAGGAATAAGTTTGCTTGTTACTCCAGGCTGTGAATAAAAGTTTCGGACTACTACATAATCTTCATTTGAGAATATGTTGGGTTTCTGACGTTTTGCATCAACATAATTTTTTGGTAATTTTGTATCTTTTGTTGGTTGACTTCTGCTTTCTTTCTTATTTTTCTGTGCCTCCTATTACTGTTGCTTTTTTTTCTTCTATAACTTTTTAGCTTAAGCTATCTATGTTAGTTCCTCTCTGTTTGACTCCAAATAACATATCGCTGGGGTATTCATTTATACTTCGATTCTTCGTGTTATTCATCGAGTGTACTTCTTTGTCTAATACCTTGTGCCATGGTTCACTATTCTCTACATTTATTAGTTCGCATTGGGCAGATCTCTGTTTACTCTTTTTACTTGTCCATTGGCTTGTGGTGAAGCTAAGGCTACTTTTATATGGCGAATGTTATGTTCCTCGATGAATTCATCAAATTCCTTGGACGTAAAACAGCTTTCTCTATCAGATTTAATGTTCTTTGGCCTTCTATATGCTTTGAAATAATCTTTTAATGCTTCAATTGCTTCTTTCGAATTAGTTGTTTTTATTGCATATAACCTAACGAATATAACCTACTAGTATATGTTACTAGTATATGTTTCTTTTTTGTATATTTGCTATTGACTGGGTCATAGTGATCAATGTGAATTACTTCAAAAGGGTTGGTTCCCTTTGGTATGGGATGTAGGAAACCATCAGTTTTTCCGGACTAGAAGAGGCTGTACACTTCTACCATTTTTCTTATGTTGGGAGACCAATAGCTTTTATTAATCAAATCCGTTACTTTGTCAATTCCTACATGACCCATTTCGTCTTGGTATTCATTTAAAACATTTTATTCCATAGATTCGGGAACACAGAATACTAATCTATCATTCTTATTTCTATATATCTCTCTGAGCTTTTTTATTTTTTCTTCCTATCTTCCTTTGTAACAGAATCGCCCCGTAGCCTAGAGAACTTCTTTCATCTCTAGGGTCATATATTGCTAATATCGGTGCTTCTATTAACTTTTTTTTAGTGCATTGAAAGCATCTAGTTCCACTTCTTTTAACTCTAACTTTTTATCTTTCTTTGTTAGATCATACAATGGCTTTGCAATTGGTGAAAAGTCTTGAACAAGTCTCCTAAAGCATGAGCATTGGCCGATAAAACTTTGAACTTGGACTTTGGACTTTTGTAGGTATAGGAAAAAATCGAATTGTTTTTATTAACTTTGATTTTCATTAACTTTCATTAACTTTGATGCCATTTCCAGTGCTCACCTAAATCTTTTGTAGCAATCATAATGTCATCGAGGTAGATCACAACTTTTCCTGTTCTAACTATTTCTGCAAATACTTTGTTAATATATCTTTTAAACGTCGACGGTGCATTTGTTAATCCAAATGGCTTTCTAAGATAATCAAATTGTCCTAGCGCGGTAGTAAATCATATGTACTTTTCCGATTCTTTGTCCATAAAAACATGTTGAAAACCATTTTTATACCCTGAACCCATTAAAAATGGGTAAAAGGGATATAATGTTTTTGTGCTAAACGTAAATGTATATAACAGGCAGAAGGAAGCATCCCCAACCCCAGAAAGTATATATATTCTTGATCAGCTTCAAGTCGATCTAGCCATGTCCGTCTGTCCGTCCAAGTCGATCTAGCCATGTCCGTCTGTCCGTCCGTCTGTCTATCCGTCTGTCCGTATGTATGAACGCAAGGATCTCAGAACCTATAAGACTTAGAGACTTGAAATTTTAGCTGTAGGTCCTCCTAGTGCCTACGCAGATCGAGTTTGTTTCCGATAATCGATAACTTACTCAGTTTCCGAGCAATCGATTAAAATCGATATCGGCATCCTGTTGTTTTAGCTAATTGGGTAAATAATAAGAGCTAGAGTCACCAAACTTGTTATGTTGCTTCTAGAATATTATATATATATCAAGTATCTTTCATTTTATAGCTATCGCCACCTCCCCGCTTCTCTCTATAAACTAGCGCGAACTGCATTTGATGTTGGAATAAGAGGGTTAAGGGTATTTCCTAGTCGGGAGCTCCCGACTGGTACCTCTTACTTGTTTAAATCTAACTTTGAAAACAATTTTTTATTCGCTAATCTTTCTAGTAGATCATCTATCAGTGGAAATGGGTAGTTATCTTTCACTGTTACTTTGTTAAGACGACGACAGTCTACACACATTCTGAGCTCTCCTGTTTTCTTTTTTATAAGGACAATTGGTGATACATACTCTCACGGACTTGATCGTATGTAGCCTCGAGCTATGTTTTCGTCTTGTATTTTGTGCACTTCTATCTTTTCTGTATATGATAACCTTCGTGGGGAGCAGCGAAACGGTTTCGTTCTCAACAGTAATTTTCATTGAGTTCTTTATTTTGGGCTCCGCAGGACTGTCCGGTTCTACATATTGTTATTCGAACAACTCTTCAAATCTTTTCAAACTGTTTTGACTTATTTCCTTTTTTACTTAGTATCTTCCTTTGTCTGTGCTATCACGCTTATTGCCATCATCTGTTTTTCAAAACATTCTGTCTCGTATCTTCCTCCTATTTGCTCGTTGTAACCTTGCTCTTTTTTTATCCATTTCGTTCATTTTATACCCTGAACCTATTAAAAACGGGTAAAAGGGGTATAATGTTTTTGTGCAAAATGTAAATGTATGTAAAAGGCAGAAGGAAGCATATCCGAACCCATTAAGTATATGTATTCTTTATCAGCATCAAAAGCCGAGTCGATCTAGCCATGTCCGTCTGTCCGTATGTATGAACGCAAGGATCTCAGAACCTATAAGAGCTAGAGACTTGATTTTAGCTGTAGGCTCTCCTAGTTCCTACGCAGATCGAGTTTGTTTCCGATAATCGATAACTTACTCCGTTTCCAAGCAATCTATAAGATGGTTCAGGGTATTCCCTAGTCGGGAGCTCCCGACAAGAACCTTTTATTTGTTTGTATTTTCTTTGTCATTTTCTTTGTGCATCACCGTTGGGTCAACACTTTTGCTTATAACTTCTTCAACTTCAAGTATTTTAAAATTACTTAGAAATGGAAAATCTCTTCCTAATACCATTGGGTGCCTTGTAGCTTCATCGTTTACAACAAAAGATTCAATTTTTACATTTATATTTAAAGTTTTGATAACACAACATAGTTTTAGAATTATATTTAATTTACTTCAATTTATTCCATAACATATATTTAATTTTTCATTATTTGAACGGTTGATTCGCTTAAAAAGGTGATTGAAGTAACATAAACATTATTTTTATCAAGAAAACATACATCCAAATATCTTACATAATCGGCTGTCGCCGTGTTCTTCTTGTATAGTGAGCACTCTCTAGCCAGATGCCCAAGTTTGCCACAAGCAAAGCATGTTTCTTCAGCTTATTTCAAATTTGCGGCGTATTTCAAGCACATTTGCTTTGGTGCCAAAAATGATCCTTAACTGCATCAAAATATTATCGATGTTTCCAGAGAGAAGTGTTGGACGAGACAGCAGTCAAATGTTTGCTATGCCCTTGAGGCGAGCACATTTTAGTGTGCGCATGACGTCATCAGAGACTTTGAAAACATCTCGAATAGTTTTCACTAGCACCAATTATTCATTGAAAAAATTTCTGTTACGTTTTCATTAACAGTGTTGAAACTAGCAGCATTGGCAACTTCAACGTTATTTTGCGTGTTGCCAGCATCAGCTTGTGGCTCAGCATTGGCAACTTCAAGATTATGTTGAGCGTTGCCAGCATCAGCGTTTGTCTCAGCATTGGCAACTTCAATGCTATGTTGAGCGTTGCCACCATGACTGCAGATCGGTAAGTCATTGTTATCCTCATTTGCTATGCCGCTGTTCCTGACGTCATTGCCGTCATTTGCTGTCATAATGGAAGAACCGCTATTGCTGGCCGCCTCTACGTCGCAAGGGCTGTTGTTGTTGTTGGCTGTCTGAGCGCCGCAAGAACCGCCGTTGCTGGTGCTTGGTGCAAAATCGATCCACTTCTCGTGCAGCATGTCTAAATGGAGCTTTGAAGCACTTGCTGAAGGTAATGGAGCATTGAGCTGAGCCAATAAAGCAGCTTTGGTGCTTTGGTGCTAGTTTGGTGCTAGTTGGCAACCCAGTTTTTCGCATCATATTCTTAGGTCGGATAGGCTTAGATTGTTAGTATTCACGAGTGACTCCATAATCGAGTTAATTAATTAATAAATTTTAGAAATTTTTGGTTTATTCCAAAGGTTTTGTTGGTTTAATTCTGTGAACACTTCTGAATTTGTAGGAAGGGCCTGGCGCAAATAAAATGCAGCCGTTTCTTGTGCGAGCACTTTTTGAATATCGTCGGAGATCTTTTTATTTCATCGTTCTCATTTTCTTATACTAGTGTCAGAGCGATAGTAAGAGCATCGAATGTGTCGCTCTCTGAGAGAAGTCTCCGATGCTATTACAGTTATTTTTACAGTGGGAATCTTACAGGCTAATTATTACTACACAAGGGAACTGTTTTTTTTAAATTTATCTTTATTAATTCAAACAAGCTGCATTTGGTATTGGAATAATTCCCTAGTCAGGAGCTCTTGACAAGAACCTCTTACTTGTTTAATTATAAGATACGATAAGGGACATTTGTGTAGAATTAGTCGGATTCACTAGAGTTTGCACCAGAGTTTGGTACGTCCAACTCTCAGAAGAGAGTTGTCTAGAAGTTATCTAGAAATGGATGGTAGCTTAATATTTTGCTTTTTCAACTCTCTATGTCTCCTATTACTGTTGCTTTATTTTCTTCTATAACATTTTCGCTTAAGCTATCTATTTTAGTTCCTCTCTGTTTGACTCCAAATAACATATCGCTGGGGTATTCATTTATACTTCGATTCTTCGTGTTATTCATCGAGTGTACTTCTTTGTCTAATACCTTGTGCCATGGTTCACTATTCTCTACATTTATTAGTTCGCATTGGGCAGATCTCTGTTTACTCTTTTTACTTGTCCATTGGCTTGTGGTGAAGCTGTGGCTACTTTTGCATGGCGAGTGTTATGTTCCTCGATGAATTCATCAAATTCCTTGGACGTAAATCAGCTTTCTCTATCAGATTTAATGTTCTTTGGCCTTCTATATGCTTTGAAATAATCTTTTAATGCTTCAATTGCTTCTTTCGAATTAGTTGTTTTTTTTGCATATAACCTAACGAACTATTACTAGTATATGTTTCTTTTTCGTATATTTGCTGTTGACTGGGTCATAGTGATCAATGTGAATTACTTCAAAAGGGTTGGTTCCCTTTGGTATGGGATGTAGGAAACTATCAGTTTTTTCCGGACTAGAAGAGGCTGTACACTTCTACCATTTTTCTTATGTTGGGAGACCAATAGCTTTTATTAATCAGATCCGTTACTTTGTCAATTCCTACATGACCCATTTCGTCTTGGTATTCATTTAAAACATTTTATTCCATAGATTCGGGAACACAGAATACTAGTCTATCATTCTTATTTCTATATATCTCTCTGAGCTTTCTTATTTTTTCTTCCTATCTTCCTTTGTAACAGAATCGCCCCGTAGCCTAGAGAACTTCTTTCATCTCTAGGGTCATATATTGCTAATATCGGTGCTTCTATTAACTTTTTTTTAGTGCATTGAAAGCATCTAGTTCCACTTCTTTTAACTCTAATTTTTTATCTTTCTTTGTTAGATCATACAATGGCTTTGCAATTGGTGAAAAGTCTTGAACAAGTCTCCTAAAGCATGAGCATTGGCCGATAAAACTTTGAACTTGGACTTTGGACTTTTGTAGGTATAGGAAAAAATCGAATTGTTTTTATTAACTTTGATTTTCATTAACTTTCATTAACTTTGATGCCATTTCCAGTGCTCACCTAAATCTTTTGTAGCAATCATAATGTCATCGAGGTAGATCACAACTTTTCCTGTTCTAACCATTTCTGCAAATACTTTGTTAATATATCTTTGAAACGTCGACGGTGCATTTGTTAATCCAAATGGCATTCTAAGATATTCAAATTGTCCTAGCGCGGTACTAAATCATATGTACTTTTCCGATTCTTTGTCCATAAAAACATGTTGAAAACCATTTTTATACCCTGAACCCATTAAAAATGGGTAAAAGGGATATAATGTTTTTGTGCTAAACGTAAATGTATATAACAGGCAGAAGGAAGCATCCCCAACCCCAGAAAGTATATATATTCTTGATCAGCTTCAAGTCGATCTAGCCATGTCCGTCTGTCCGTCCAAGTCGATCTAGCCATGTCCGTCTGTCCGTCCGTCTGTCTATCCGTCTGTCCGTATGTATGAACGCAAGGATCTCAGAACCTATAAGAGCTAGAGACTTGATTTTAGCTGAAGGCTCTCCTAGTTCCTACGCAGATCGAGTTTGTTTCCGATAATCGATAACTTACTCCGTTTCCAAGCAATCGATAAGATGGTTCAGGGTATTCCCTAGTCGGGAGCTCCTGACAAGAACCTTTTATTTGTTTGTATTTTCTTTGTCATTTTCTTTGTGCATCACCGTTGGGTCAACATTTTTGCTTATAACTTCTTCAACTTCAAGTATTTTAAAATTACTTAGAAATGGAAAATCTCTTCCTAATACCAATGGGTGCCTTGTAGATTCATCGTTTACAATAAAAGATTCAATTTTTACATTTTTATTTAAAGTTTTGATAACACAACATAGTTTTAGAATTATATTTAATTTACTTCAATTTATTCCATAACATAAATTTAATTTTTCATTATTTGTTTTAGCTCCTTTTGGAACAGTTGATTCGCTTAAAAGGTGATTGAAGTAACATTAACATTATTTTTATCAAGAAAACATACATCCAAATATCTTACATAATCGGCTGTCGCCGTGTTCTTCTTGTATAGTGAGCACTCTCTAGCCAGATGCCCAAGTTTGCCACAAGCAAAGCATGTTTCTTCAGCTTATTTTAAATTTGCGGCGTATTTCAAGCACATTCGCTTTGGTGCCAAAAATGATTCTTAACTGCATCAAAATATTATTGATGTTTCCAGAGAGAAGTGTTGGACGAGACAGCAGTCAAATGTTTGCTATGCCCTTGAGGCGAGCACATTTTAGTGTGCGCATGACGTCATCAGAGACTTTGAAAACATCTCGAATAGTTTTCACTAGCACCAATTATTCATTGAAAACATTTCTGTTAGGTTTATTGTCTACGTTTTCATTAACAGTGTTGAAACTAGCAATGTTTGGCTCAGCATTAGCAACTTCAACGTTATTTTGCGCGTTGCCAGCATCAGCGTGTGGCTCAGCATTGGCAACTTCAAGATTATGTTGAGCTTTGCCAGCATCAGCGTTTGTCTCAGCATTGGCAACTTCAATGCTATGTTGAGCGTTGCCACCAAGACTGCAGATCGGTAAGTCATTGTTATCCTCATTTGCTATGCCGCTGTTCCTGACGTCATTGCCGTCATTTGCTGTCATAATGGAAGAACCGCTATTGCTGGCCGCCTCTACGTCGCAAGGGCTGTTGTTGTTGTTGGCTGTCTGAGCGCCGCAAGAACCGCCGTTGCTGGTGCTTGGTGCAAAACCGATCCACTTCTCGTGCAGCATGTCTAAATGGAGCTTTGGAGCACTTGCTGAAGGTAATGGAGCATTGAGCTGAGCCAATAAAGCAGCTTTGGTGCTTTGGTGCTAGTTTGGTGCTAGTTGGCAACCCAGTTTTTCGCATCATATTCTTAGGTCGGATAGGCTTAGATTGTTAGTATTCACGAGTGACTCCATAATCGAGTTAATTAATTAATAAATTTTATAAATTTTTGGTTTATTCCAAAGGTTTTGTTGGTTTAATTCTGTGACCACTTCTGAATTTGTAGGAAGGGCCTGACGCAAATAAAATGCAGCCGTTTCTTGTGCGAGCACTTTTTGAATATCGTCGGAGATCTTTTATTTCATCGTTCTCATTTTCTTATACTAGTGTCAGAGCGATAGTAAGAGCATCGAATGTGTCGCTCTCTGAGAGAAGTCTCCGATGCTATTACAGTTATTTTTACAGTGGGAATCTTACATGCTAATTATTACTACACAAGGGAACTGTTTTTTTAAATTTATCTTTATTAATTCAAACAAGCTGCATTTGGTATTGGAATAATTCCCTAGTCAGGAGCTCTTGACAAGAACCTCTTACTTGTTTAATTATAAGATACGATAAGGGACATTTGTGTAGAATTAGTCGGATTCACTAGAGTTTGCACCAGAGTTTGGTACGTCCAACTCTCAGAAGAGAGTTGTCTAGAAGTTATCTAGAAATGGATGGTAGCTTAATATTTTGCTTTTTCAACTCTCTATGTCTCCTATTACTGTTGCTTTATTTTCTTCTATAACATTTTCGCTCAAGCTATCTATTTTAGTTCCTCTCTGTTTGACTCCAAATAACATATCGCTGGGGTATTCATTTATACTTCGATTCTTCGTGTTATTCATCGAGTGTACTTCTTTGTCTAATACCTTGTGCCATGGTTCACTATTCTCTACATTTATTAGTTCGCATTGGGCAGATCTCTGTTTACTCTTTTTACTTGTCCATTGGTTTGTGGTGAAGCTGTGGCTACTTTTGCATGGCGAATGTTATGTTCCTCGATGAATTCATCAAATTCCTTGGACGTAAAACAGCTTTCTCTATCAGATTTAATGTTCTTTGGCTTTCTATATGCTTTGAAATAATCTTTTAATGCTTCAATTGCTTCTTTCGAGTTAGTTGTTTTTGTTGCATATAACCGAACGAACTATTACTAGTATATGTTTCTTTTTCGTATATTTGATATTGACTGGGTCATAGTGATCAATGTGAATTACTTCAAAAGGGAACCAACCCTTTGGTATGGCATGTAGGAAACTATCAGTTTTTTCCGGACTAGAAGAGGCTGTACACTTCTACCATTTTTCTTATGTTGGGAGACCAATAGCTTTTATTAATCAGATCCGTTACTTTGTCAATTCCTACATGACCCATTTCGTCTTGGTATTCATTTAAAACATTTTATTCCATAGTTTCGGGAACACAGAATACTAGTCTATCATTCTTATTTCTATATATCTCTCTGAGCTTTCTTATTTTTTCTTCCTATCTTCCTTTGTAACAGAATCGCCCCGTAGCCTAGAGAACTTCTTTCATCTCTAGGGTCATATATTGCTAATATCGGTGCTTCTATTAACTTTTTTTTAGTGCATTGAAAGCATCTAGTTCCACTTCTTTTAACTCTAACTTTTTATCTTTCTTTGTTAGATCATACAATGGCTTTGCAATTGGTGAAAAGTCTTGAACAAGTCTCCTAAAGCATGAGCATTGGCCGATAAAACTTTGAACTTGGACTTTGGACTTTTGTAGGTATAGGAAAAAATCGAATTGTTTTTATTAACTTTGATTTTCATTAACTTTCATTAACTTTGATGCCATTTCCAGTGCTCACCTAAATCTTTTGTAGCAATCATAATGTCATCGAGGTAGATCACAACTTTTCCTGTTCTAACCATTTCTGCAAATACTTTGTTAATATATCTTTGAAACGTCGACGGTGCATTTGTTAATCCAAATGGCATTCTAAGATATTCAAATTGTCCTAGCGCGGTAGTAAATCATATGTACTTTTCCGATTCTTTGTCCATAAAAACATGTTGAAAACCATTTTTATACCCTGAACCCATTAAAAATGGGTAAAAGGGATATAATGTTTTTGTGCTAAACGTAAATGTATATAACAGGCAGAAGGAAGCATCCCCAACCCCATAAAGTATATATATTCTTGATCAGCTTCAAGTCGACCTAGCCATGTCCGTCTGCCCGTCCAAGTCCATCTAGCCATGTCCGTCTGTCCGTCCGTCTGTCTATCCGTCTGTCCGTATGTATGAACGCAAGGATCTCAGAACCTATAAGACCTAGAGACTTGATTTTAGCTGTAGGTCCTCCTAGTGCCTACGCAGATCGAGTTTGTTTCCGATAATCGATAACTTACTCAGTTTCCGAGCAATCGATTAAAATCGATATTGGCATCCTGTTGTTTTAGCTAATTGGGTAAATAATAAGAGCTAGAGTCACCAAACTTGTTATGTTGCTTCTAGAATATTATATATATCAAGTATCTTTCATTTTATAGCTATCGCCACCTCCCCGCTTCTCTCTATAAACTAGCGCGAACTGCATTTGATGTTGGAATAAGAGGGTTCAGGGTATTTCCTAGTCGGGAGCTCTCGACTGGTACCTCTTACTTGTTTAAATCTAACTTTGTCAACAATTTTTTATTCGCTAATCTTTCTAGTAGATCATCTATCAGTGGAAATGGGTAGTTATCTTTCACTGTTACTTTGTTAAGACGACGACAGTCTACACACATTCTGAGCTCTCCTGTTTTCTTTTTTATAAGGACAATTGGTGATACATACTCTCACGGACTTAGTCGTATGTAGCCTCGAGCTATGTTTTCGTCTTGTATTTTGTGCACTTCTATCTTTTCTGTATATGATAACCTTCGTGGGGAGCAGCGAAACGGTTTCGTTCTCAACAGTAATTTTCATTGAGTTCTTTATTTTGGGCTCCGCAGGACTGTCCGGTTCTACATATTGTTATTCGAACAACTCTTCAAATCTTTTTTAACTGTTTTGACTTATTTCCTTTTTTACTTTGTATCTTCCGTTGTCTGTGCTATCACGCTTATTGCCATCATCTGTTTTTCAAAACATTCTGTCTCGTATCTTCCTCCTATTTGCTCGTTGTAACCTTACTCTTTTTTTTATCCATTTCGTTCATTTTATACCCTGAACCTATTAAAAACGGGTAAAAGGGGTATAATGTTTTTGTGCAAAATGTAAATGTATGTAAAAGGCAGAAGGAAGCATATCCGAACCCATTAAGTATATGTGTTCTTTATCAGCATCAAAAGCCGAGTCGATCTAGCCATGTCCGTCTGTCCGTATGTATGAACGCAAGGATCTCAGAACCTATAAGAGCTAGAGACTTGAAATCAGCTATAATGTTAGGTATAATGTTTTTGTGCTAAATGTAAATGTATGTAACAGGCAGAAGGAAGCATCCCCAACCCCATAAAGTATATATATTCTTGATCAGCTTCAATAGCCGAGTCGATCTAGCCATGTCCGTCTGTCTATCCATCTGTCCGTATGTATGAACGCAAGGATCTCAGAACCTATAAGAGCTAGAGACTTGATTTTAGCTGTAGGCTCTCCTAGTTCCTACGCAGATCGAGTTTGTTTCCGATAATCGATAACTTACTCCGTTTCCAAGCAATCGATAAGATGGTTCAGGGTATTCCCTAGTCGGGAGCTCCCGACAAGAACCTTTTATTTGTTTGTATTTTCTTTGTCATTTTCTTTGTGCATCACCGTTGCTTATAACTTCTTCAACTTCAAGTATTTTAAAATTACTTAGAAATGGAAAATCTCTTCCTAATACCATTGGGTGCCTTGTAGCTTCATCGTTTACAATAAAAGATTCAATTTTTACATTTTTATTTAAAGTTTTGATAACACAACATAGTGTTAGAATTATATTTAATTTACTTCAATTTATTCCATAACATATATTTAATTTTTCATTATTTGTTTTAGCTCCTTTTGGAACAGTTGATTCGCTTAAAAAGGTGATTGAAGTAACATTAACATTATTTTTATCAAGAAAACATACATCCAAATATCTTACATAATCGGCTGTCGCCGTGTTCTTCTTGTATAGTGAGCACTCTCTAGCCAGATGCCCAAGTTTGCCACAAGCAAAGCAGGTTTCTTCAGCTTATTTTAAATTTGCGGCGTATTTCAAGCACATTCGCTTTGGTGCCAAAAATGATTCTTAACTGCATCAAAATATTATTGATGTTTCCAGAGAGAAGTGTTGGACGAGACAGCAGTCAAATGTTTGCTATGCCCTTGAGGCGAGCACATTTTAGTGTGCGCATGACGTCATCAGAGACTTTGAAAACATCTCGAATAGTTTTCACTAGCACCAATTATTCATTGAAAACATTTCTGTTAGGTTTATTGTCTACGTTTTCATTAACAGTGTTGTAACTAACAATGTTTGGTTCAGCATTGGCAACTTCAACGTTATTTTGCGCGTTGCCAGCATCAGCGTGTGGCTCAGCATTGGCAACTTCAAGATTATGTTGAGCGTTGCCAGCATCAGCGTTTGTCTCAGCATTGGCAACTTCAATGCTATGTTGAGCGTTGCCACCAAGACTGCAGATCGGTAAGTCATTGTTATCCTCATTTGCTATGCCGCTGTTCCTGACGTCATTGCCGTCATTTGCTGTCATAATGGAAGAACCGCTATTGCTGGCCGCCTCTACGTCGCAAGGGCTGTTGTTGTTGTTGGCTGTCTGAGCGCCGCAAGAACCACCGTTGCTGGTGCTTGGTGCAAAATCGATCCACTTCTCGTGCAGCATGTCTAAATGGAGCTTTGAAGCACTTGCTGAAGGTAATGGAGCATTGAGCTGAGCCAATAAAGCAGCTTTGGTGCTTTGGTGCTAGTTTGGTGCTAGTTGGCAACCCAGTTTTTCGCATCATATTCTTAGGTCGGATAGGCTTAGATTGTTAGTATTCACGAGTGACTCCATAATCGAGTTAATTAATTAATAAATTTTATAAATTTTTGGTTTATTCCAAAGGCTTTGTTGGTTTAATTCTGTGAACACTTCTGAATATGTAGGAAGGGCCTGGCGCAAATAAAATGCAGCCGTTTCTTGTGCGAGCACTTTTTGAATATCGTCGGAGATCTTTTTATTTTATCGTTCTCATTTTCTTATACTAGTGTCAGAGCGAGAATAAGAGCATCGAATGTTTCGCTCTCTGAGAGAAGTCTCCGATGCTATTACAGTTATTTTTACAGTGGTAATCTTACATGCTAATTATTACTACACAAGGGAACTTTTTTTTTTAATTTATCTTTATTAATTCAAACAAGCTGCATTTGGTATTGGAATAATTCCCTAGTCGGGAGCTCCCGACAAGAACCTCTTACTTGTTTAATTATAAGATACGATAAGTGACATTTATGTAGAATTAGTCGGTTTCACTAGAGTTTGCACCAGAGTTTGGTACGTCCAACTCTCAGAAGAGAGTTGTCTAGAAGTTATCTAGAAATGGATGGTAGCTTAATATTTTGCTTTTTCAACTCTCTATGTCTCCTATTACTGTTGCTTTATTTTCTTCTATAACTTTTTAGCTTAAGCTATCTATTTTAGTTCCTCTCTGTTTGACTCCAAATAACATATCGCTGGGGTATTCATTTATACTTCGATTCTTCGTGTTATTCATCGAGTGTACTTCTTTGTCTAATACCTTGTGCCATGGTTCACTATTCTCTACATTTATTAGTTCGCATTGGGCAGATCTCTGTTTACTCTTTTTACTTGTCCATTGGCTTGTGGTGAAGCTGTGGCTACTTTTGTATGGCGAATGTTATGTTCCTCGATGAATTCATCAAATTCCTTGGACGTAAAACAGCTTTCTCTATCAGATTTAATGTTCTTTGGCCTTCTATATGCTTTGAAATAATCTTTTAATGCTTCAATTGCTTCTTTCGAATTAGTTGTTTTTGTTGCATATAACCTAACGAACTATTACTAGTATATGTTTCTTTTTCGTATATTTGATATTGACTGGGTCATAGTGATCAATGTGAATTACTTCAAAAGGGAACCAACCCTTTGGTATGGGATGTAGGAAACTATCAGTTTTTTCCGGACTAGAAGAGGCTGTACACTTCTACCATTTTTCTTATGTTGGGAGACCAATAGCTTTTATTAATCAGATCCGTTACTTTGTCAATTCCTACATGACCCATTTCGTCTTGGTATTCATTTAAAACATTTTATTCCATAGATTCGGGAACACAGAATACTAGTCTAGTGGTAAAGCACACAAAATCCGGCGGCCAATCGAAGCAACTTAACAGATGACACGAACGTGTAAACCGATGACAGCCTGTGCGATGACCAGCACCGGCACCGCCTGAGCCCTTAGGCCCCGGACAGCAGCAGCAGATACAAAAAGTGTGGGAGGCAATCCGCCTTTTGCACCAACGCGGGAAGTAAATGAGCAACGTTGGACTGGAAGAGGCTGCTCCTGTTGAGCAAAGGGATGCACCCAGCCTGCAAGAGGCTTTAGAGGTGTACCCCAACGATGGACCACGCCCACTCACAATAGCTGAGTACCGGTCACGACAACAGAAGAAGGAAAAGAAGAAAACTAAAAGAAGCGGAAGAAGGATTAAACTGCTTCAACAAAGAAGACTCCTACAGGATCTTATCAAGACAGCGACAACGCCCCAGGAGAGATATGAAAAATAAAGAATCTCGAAATTATCGAGAAACAACTTCGTGCTGGTGCGAAGCAACGCAATAAGGGCTGCAAACCTGCCAATGCCTAAATTGCCCTTAAATATAAACTCTAATTCAAGCCGATGCGCGAAAGCGCTACTTGAAAAATACTAAAATCTGTTAGGCTTTTTACTAACACATACGGTTGGACTATTAAAAGTATAAATAAAAATTGTCAGCCAACCGTATGCCCTAATTAACTCAAATTTTTCCTTTTCCTAAATCAGTTTATAAGGAATTTTACAATTATTGAACAGTTTTTAAAGAAAAACTAATAAAAATGACAGGAAAATTTTTTTTTAATACAAAAAAAAATAAGAACAATTCTTTTGAATGTTTCAAAACAGTATAAGCAAAACAGACACTGTAGAAATGGGTTTAATAGACACTAAGACAGTGGACTCCACTGCTAATGTTATAAATAAAGTCGAGGTAGAGACTCCAGATCAAAAGCTAATTGTAATATTGTTAATAATCATAGTAATTATAATGTGCATAAATATGTTTTATAAAATTTACAAACTGCACAACAAATGTTTAAAAAAGAAATACTTAAGCAGAGCTAATGATCTGGACAAAATATAACAATGTACTAAAGTTACAAAATGTAAAAATGATACAATAAGATAAGAATAGAATAAATCACACAATAAAATAAAACTAAAAACAATATATATAGATAAATTAACAAAAGTGACACAAATAGACAAAAAGACGAAAGTCAAATAAAAGCAATACTGTCGAAATATCATGATGATCCTATAGAGGGAGGCCATACAGGGATTACGCGTACCTTGTTAAAAATAAAGAAATACTATTACTGGCCCCAAATGACTAAGACTATTACAAAGTATGTGAAAACTTGTGCGAAATGCCAATTAGCAAAAACCACAACACATACTAAAGCCCCAATGATATTAACGAATACTCCAAATACTGCATTTGACCCTGTTTTGATAGACACAATCGGTCCATTACCTCGTACAGAGAATGGCAACGAGTACGCAATTACTATAATATGCGACCTCACTAAATATCTAGTTACAATACCAGTAACAGACAAAAGTGCAAAAACAGTAGGTAAAGCAATATTTGAATCTTTTGTAGTAAAGTACGGTCCTATGAAGACGTTCATAACGGACATGGGTACTGAATACAAAAATTCGCTAATAAATGACCTGTGCAAGTATATGAATATAAGTAATATACAATCGACAGCACATCATCACCAGACATTAGGAACAGTAGAAAGAAGTCATCGAACATTTAACGAATTTATTCGCTCATATATTTCGATTGACAAAGACGATTGGGACATATGGTTGAATTATTTCACGTATTGTTTCAACACTACACCATCGACAGTACATGGATACTGTCCATACGAACTTGTTTATGGTAGATTACCAAGACAGTTCATAGAATTTAATAACCAAACTAGAATTGACCCTATATATAACAAAGACGACTACGCAAAAGAATTTAAGTTTAGGTTAGAAATAGCTTATAAAAGAGTAAAAACTCTAGTAGATTTAGAAAAAGAAAACAGAAAGATAGAATACAATAATAAACTAAATGAAATAGAACTAGAAATTGGAAATTTAGTTCTACTAAAGAACGATACAGCGCATAAGTTAGAAAATAAATACTTAGGCCCTTATAAAGTAATAAGCAAAGAAGATAGAAACAACATAAAAATAGATGTAGGAAAAAGGAAACCCCAGGTAGTAAATAAGAACAGGTTAAAATTATTTAAAACTTAGCTTAGCTCGAGCATAGAACATATTACATTTTTAGCGGTTATGAATATAAACAGTTGAATAATACAAAAAAAAAAAAATAATAATAATAATAAAATTAAATTTATCGATACAAAAATATATACATATATTAATTGAACAACTACATTATATTACGTTATTCTCCTAAAAGGGGAGAAGACAGACGGAATACCCTGTACTTAAATATAAAGTATGCAGCACTTTGTTGCATACAATAACAATAATACACCTAAGTCTGTTTTTACACGGTCTTTTTTTACACGGTTTTGATATAACACGGTTTGAAAATTGAATATTTTTAATTTTTTTACACGATTTTATTCCATTTAGCACGATTTGAAATTTTATGTACTTAAATTTTTTTTGTCAAATTTAATTTTTGTGAAGTATGTTCATATCACAAAAAAGTATTTATGAAAGAAAAAAGTCTGAAACCATCGATAGTATCGATAGTGCTATCTTTTTTGTATTTGTATTTTGTATACGATCAACGTCTTTTTTTACACGTTTTTTTTTTACACGGCTTCTTCTGGAACCAATCTACCGTGTAAAAACAGACTTAGGTGTATAGTAAACAAGCCCAGAGCCACTTTATGTATTGGCTCGGTCTCGTATTACGCAGCGCGGTTCACTAGCCTCACTAGCTGACCGTTTGTGCTTACGCTGCAGATCCCACGCTCCGTCTGAGCGCATTCCGCGGGCAATATATATGCTCACTAATACAGGCATATGCGGGCTACTCACTCTCCCTCTCTTTGTAGCTGTTAACCAATAACAGCATAAGTATATACATGTATCCATAGGCTAAGAGTATTATATTGACTCAGAATAAAATCATTCTCATGAAAGAACATAACCAGCACAGACGTGCTAAAACATTTTATATATAATACTGTAAGAGTAAATATATTACAGTAGATCACAACTTTTCCTGTTCTAACCATTTCTGCAAATACTTTGTTAATATATCTTTGAAACGTCGACGGTGCATTTGTTAATCCAAATGGCATTCTAAGATATTCAAATTGTCCTAGCGCGGTAGTAAATCATATGTACTTTTCCGATTCTTTGTCCATAAAAACATGTTGAAAACCATTTTTATACCCTGAACCCATTAAAAATGGGTAAAAGGGATATAATGTGTTTGTGCTAAACGTAAATGTATATAACAGGCAGAAGGAAGCATCCCCAACCCCAGAAAGTATATATATTCTTGATCAGCTTCAAGTCGATCTAGCCATGTCCGTCTGTCCGTCCAAGTCGATCTAGCCATGTCCGTCTGTCCGTCCGTCTGTCTATCCGTCTGTCCGTATGTATGAACGCAAGGATCTCAGAACCTATAAGACCTAGAGACTTGATTTTAGCTGTAGGTCCTCCTAGTGCCTACGCAGATCGAGTTTGTTTCCGATAATCGATAACTTACTCAGTTTCCGAGCAATCGATTAAAATCGATATTGGCATCCTGTTGTTTTAGCTAATTGGGTAAATAATAAGAGCTAGAGTCACCAAACTTGTTATGTTGCTTCTAGAATATTATATATATATCAAGTATCTTTCATTTTATAGCTATCGCCACCTCGCCGCTTCTCTCTATAAACTAGCGCGAACTGCATTTGATGTTGGAATAAGAGGGTTCAGGGTATTTCCTAGTCGGGAGCTCCCGACTGGTACCTCTTACTTGTTTAAATCTAACTTTAAAAACAATTTTTTATTCGCTAATCTTTCTAGTAGATCATCTATCAGTGGAAATGGGTAGTTATCTTTCACTGTTACTTTGTTAAGACGACGACAGTCTACACACATTCTGAGCTCTCCTGTTTTCTTTTTTATAAGGACAATTGGTGATACATACTCTCACGGACTTGGTCGTATGTAGCCTCGAGCTATGTTTTCGTCTTGTATTTTGTGCACTTCTATCTTTTCTGTATATGATAACCTTCGTGGGGAGCAGCGAAACGGTTTCGTTCTCAACAGTAATTTTCATTGAGTTCTTTATTTTGGGCTCCGCAGGACTGTCCGGTTCTACATATTGTTATTCGAACAACTCTTCAAATCTTTTCAAACTGTTTTGACTTATTTCCTTTTTACTTAGTATCTTCCTTTGTCTGTGCTATCACGCTTATTGCCATCATCTGTTTTTCAAAACATTCTGTCTCGTATCTTCCTCCTATTTGCTCGTTGTAACCTTGCTCTTTTTTTATCCATTTCGTCCATTTTATACCCTGAACCTATTAAAAACGGGTAAAAGGGGTATAATGTTTTTGTGCAAAATGTAAATGTATGTAAAAGGCAGAAGGAAGCATATCCGAACCCATTAAGTATATGTATTCTTTATCAGCATCAAAAGCCGAGTCGATCTAGCCATGTCCGTCTGTCCGTATGTATGAACGTAAGGATCTCAGAACCTATAAGAGCTAGAGACTTGAAATCAGCTATAATGTTAGGTATAATGTTTTTGTGCTAAATGTAAATGTATGTAACAGGCAGAAGGAAGCATCCCCAACCCCATAAAGTATATATATTCTTGATCAGCTTCAATAGCCGAGTCGATCTAGCCATGTCCGTCTGTCTATCCATCTGTCCGTATGTATGAAAGCAAGGATCTCAGAACCTATAAGAGCTAGATACTTGATTTTAGCTGTAGGCTCTCCTAGTTCCTACGCAGATCGAGTTTGTTTCCGATAATCGATAACTTATTCCGTTTTCAAGCAATCGATAAGATGGTTCAGGGTATTCCCTAGTCGGAAGCTCCCGACAAGAACCTTTTATTTGTTTGTATTTTCTTTGTCATTTTCTTTGTGCATCACCGTTGGGTCAACATTTTTGCTTATAACTTCTTCAACTTCAAGTATTTTAAAATTACTTAGAAATGGAAAATCTCTTCCTAATACCAATGGGTGCCTTGTAGATTCATCGTTTACAACAAAAGATTCAATTTTTACATTTTTATTTAAAGTTTTGATAACACAGCATAGTTTTAGAATTATATTTAATTTACTTCAATTTATTCCATAACATAAATTTAATTTTTCATTATTTGGTTTAGCTCCTTTTGGAACAGTTGATTCGCTTAAAAAGGTGATTGAAGTAACATTAACATTATTTTTATCAAGAAAACATACATCCAAATATCTTACATAATCGGCTGTCGCCGTGTTCTTCTTGTATAGTGAGCACTCTCTAGCCAGATGCCCAAGTTTGCCACAAGCAAAGCAGGTTTCTTCAGCTTATTTTAAATTTGCGGCGTATTTCAAGCACATTCGCTTTGGTGCCAAAAATGATTCTTAACTGCATCAAAATATTATTGATGTTTCCAGAGAGAAGTGTTGGACGAGACAGCAGTCAAATGTTTGCTATGCCCTTGAGGCGAGCACATTTTAGTGTGCGCATGACGTCATCAGAGACTTTGAAAACATCTCGAATAGTTTTCACTAGCACCAATTATTCATTGAAAACATTTCTGTTAGGTTTATTGTCTACGTTTTCATTAACAGTGTTGAAACTAGCAATGTTTGGCTCAGCATTGGCAACTTCAACGTTATTTTGCGCGTTGCCAGCATCAGCGTGTGGCTCAGCATTGGCAACTTCAAGATTATGTTGAGCGTTGCCAGCATCAGCGTTTGTCTCAGCATTGGCAACTTCAATGCCATGTTGAGCGTTGCCACCAAGACTGCAGATCGGTAAGTCATTGTTATCCTCATTTGCTATGCCGCTGTTCCTGACGTCATTGCCGTCATTTGCTGTCATAATGGAAGAACCGCTATTGCTGGCCGCCTCTACGTCGCAAGGGCTGTTGTTGTTGTTGGCTGTCTGAGCGCCGCAAGAACCGCCGTTGCTGGTGCTTGGTGCAAAACCGATCCACTTCTCGTGCAGCATGTCTAAATGGAGCTTTGGAGCACTTGCTGAAGGTAATGGAGCATTGAGCTAAGCCAATAAAGCAGCTTTGGTGCTTTGGTGCTAGTTTGGTGCTAGTTGGCAACCCAGTTTTTCGCATCATATTCTTAGGTCGGATAGGCTTAGATTGTTAGTATTCACGAGTGACTCCATAATCGAGTTAATTAATTAATAAATTTTATAAATTTTTGGTTTATTCCAAAGGTTTTGTTGGTTTAATTCTGTGAACACTTCTGAATTTGTAGGAAGGACCTGGCGCAAATAAAATGCAGCCGTTTCTTGTGCGAGCACTTTTTGAATATCGTCGCAGATCTTTATACCCTTGCAGAGGGTATTATAATTTTGTCGTGAAATGTGTAACGCATAGAAGGAGACATCTCCGACCCCATAAAGTATATATATTCTTGATCAGCATCAACAGCCGAGTCGATATAGCCATGTCCGTCTGTCCGTCTGTCCGTCTGTCTGTTTCTATGCGAACTAGTCCCTCAGTTTTAAAGCTATCTTAATGAAACTTTGCAGAAGTCCCTATTTCTGTTGCACGCAGCACATATGTCAAAACCAGCTGGATCGGACCACTATATCATATAGCTGCCATAGGAACGATCGGTCGAAAATTAAGTTTTTGTATGAAAAAACCTTTTGTTTATCAAGATATCTTGACCAAACTCGACATTTATTAGTTTTACTATGCTCCTCATATATATGCAAAATTCTATTAAGATCGGACCACTATATCATATAGCCGCCATAGGAACGATCGGTCGAAAATTAAGTTTTTGTATGAAAAAACATTTTGTTTGTCAAGATATCTTGACCAAACTCGGCATTTATTAGTTTTACTAAGCTCCTCATATATATGCAAAATCCTATTAAGATCGGACCACTATATCATATAGCTGCCATAGGAACGATCGGTCGAAAATTAAGTTTTTGTATTAAAAAACCTTTTGTTTATCAAGATATCTTGACCAAACTCGACATTTATTAGTTTTACTATGCTCCTCATATATAGGCGAAATCCTATTAAGATCGGACCACTATATCATATAGCTGCCATAGGAACGATTTGTCGAAAAGTAGGATCTTGTATGAAACAAATTTTGTTTTTCAAGATATCTTGACCAAACTCGGCATTTATTAGTTTAACTATGCTCCTCATATATATGCAAAATCCTATTAAGATCGGACCACTATATCATATAGCTGCCATAGGAACGATCGGTCGAAAATTAATTTAGTATGGAGAATTTTTGTTTTTCATGATTTTTCGATTAAACACGGCATTTAAAGATTTCACTATGCTCCCTTCATTTTTGCAAAATCTTATTTACATCGGTTTTTGATTAATATATTTTTGTTTATCAATATACCTTTACCAAACTCGGCCTTAACCATTTTCTCGGCATTAAAAGGTTGGGTCTGCAAGGGTATTAGATCTTCGGCATGCCGAACATAGCCCTTCTTTCTCGTTTTATTTTATCGTTCTCATTTTCTTATACTAGTTTCAGAGCGAGAATAAGAGCATCGAATGTTTCGCTCTCTGAGAGAAGTCTCCGATGCTATTACAGTTATTTTTACAGTGGGAATCTTACATGCTAATTATTACTACACAAGGGAACTTTTTTTTTTAATTTATCTTTATTAATTCAAACAAGCTGCATTTGGTATTGGAATAATTCCCTAGTCGGGAGCTCCCGACAAGAACCTCTTACTTGTTTAATTATAAGATACGATAAGTGACATTTATGTAGAATTAGTCGGTTTCACTAGAGTTTGCACCAGAGTTTGGTACTTCCAACTCTCAGAAGAGAGTTGTCTAGAAGTTATCTAGAAATGGATGGTAGCTTAATATTTTGCTTTTTCAACTCTCTATGTCTCCTATTACTGTTGCTTTATTTTCTTCTATAACATTTTCGCTTAAGCTATCTATTTTAGTTCCTCTCTGTTTGACTCCAAATAACATATCGCTGGGGTATTCATTTATACTTCGATTCTTCGTGTTATTCATCGAGTGTACTTCTTTGTCTAATACCTTGTGCCATGGTTCACTATTCTCTACATTTATTAGTTCGCATTGGGCAGATCTCTGTTTACTCTTTTACTTGTCCATTGGTTTGTGGTGAAGCTGTGGCTACTTTTGCATGGCGAATGTTATGTTCCTCGATGAATTCATCAAATTCCTTGGACGTAAAACAGCTTTCTCTATCAGATTTAATGTTCTTTGGCTTTCTATATGCTTTGAAATAATCTTTTAATGCTTCAATTGCTTCTTTCGAGTTAGTTGTTTTTGTTGCATATAACCGAACGAACTATTACTAGTATATGTTTCTTTTTCGTATATTTGATATTGACTGGGTCATAGTGATCAATGTGAATTACTTCAAAAGGGAACCAACCCTTTGGTATGGGATGTAGGAAACTATCAGTTTTTTCCGGACTAGAAGAGGCTGTACACTTCTACCATTTTTCTTATGTTGGGAGACCAATAGCTTTTATTAATCAGATCCGTTACTTTGTCAATTCCTACATGACCCATTTCGTCTTGGTATTCATTTAAAACATTTTATTCCATAGTTTCGGGAACACAGAATACTAGTCTATCATTCTTATTTCTATATATCTCTCTGAGCTTTCTTATTTTTTCTTCCTATCTTCCTTTGTAACAGAATCGCCCCGTAGCCTAGAGAACTTCTTTCATCTCTAGGGTCATATATTGCTAATATCGGTGCTTCTATTAACTTTTTTTTAGTGCATTGAAAGCATCTAGTTCCACTTCTTTTAACTCTAATTTTTTATCTTTCTTTGTTAGATCATACAATGGCTTTGCAATTGGTGAAAAGTCTTGAACAAGTCTCCTAAAGCATGAGCATTGGCCGATAAAACTTTGAACTTGGACTTTGGACTTTTGTAGGTATAGGAAAAAATCGAATTGTTTTTATTAACTTTGATTTTCATTAACTTTCATTAACTTTGATGCCATTTCCAGTGCTCACCTAAATCTTTTGTAGCAATCATAATGTCATCGAGGTAGATCACAACTTTTCCTGTTCTAACCATTTCTGCAAATACTTTGTTAATATATCTTTGAAACGTCGACGGTGCATTTGTTAATCCAAATGGCATTCTAAGATATTCAAATTGTCCTAGCGCGGTAGTAAATCATATGTACTTTTCCGATTCTTTGTCCATAAAAACATGTTGAAAACCATTTTTATACCCTGAACCCATTAAAAATGGGTAAAAGGGATATAATGTTTTTGTGCTAAACGTAAATGTATATAACAGGCAGAAGGAAGCATCCCCAACCCCATAAAGTATATATATTCTTGATCAGCTTCAAGTCGACCTAGCCATGTCCGTCTGCCCGTCCAAGTCGATCTAGCCATGTCCGTCTGTCCGTCCGTCTGTCTATCCGTCTGTCCGTATGTATGAACGCAAGGATCTCAGAACCTATAAGACCTAGAGACTTGATTTTAGCTGTAGGTCCTCCTAGTGCCTACGCAGATCGAGTTTGTTTCCGATAATCGATAACTTACTCAGTTTCCGAGCAATCGATTAAAATCGATATTGGCATCCTGTTGTTTTAGCTAATTGGGTAAATAATAAGAGCTAGAGTCACCAAACTTGTTATGTTGCTTCTAGAATATTATATATATATCAAGTATCTTTCATTTTATAGCTATCGCCACCTCCCCCGCTTCTCTCTATAAACTAGCGCGAACTGCATTTGATGTTGGAATAAGAGGGTTCAGGGTATTTCCTAGTCGGGAGCTCCCGACTGGTACCTCTTACTTGTTTAAATCTAACTTTGTCAACAATTTTTTATTCGCTAATCTTTCTAGTAGATCATCTATCAGTGGAAATGGGTAGTTATCTTTCACTGTTACTTTGTTAAGACGACGACAGTCTACACACATTCTGAGCTCTCCTGTTTTCTTTTTTATAAGGACAATTGGTGATACATACTCTCACGGACTTGATCGTATGTAGCCTCGAGCTATGTTTTCGTCTTGTATTTTGTGCACTTCTATCTTTTCTGTATATGATAACCTTCGTGGGGAGCAGCGAAACGGTTTCGTTCTCAACAGTAATTTTCATTGAGTCCTTTATTTTGGGCTCCGCAGGACTGTCCGGTTCTACATATTGTTATTCGAACAACTCTTCAAATCTTTTCAAACTGTTTTGACTTATTTCCTTTTTTACTTAGTATCTTCCTTTGTCTGTGCTATCACGCTTATTGCCATCATCTGTTTTTCAAAACATTCTGTCTCGTATCTTCCTCCTATTTGCTCGTTGTAACCTTGTTTTTTATACCCTTGCAGAGGGTATTATAATTTTGTCGTGAAATGTGTAACGCATAGAAGGAGACATCTCCGACCCCATAAAGTATATATATTCTTGATCAGCATCAACAGCCGAGTCGATATAGCCATGTCCGTCTGTCCGTCTGTCCGTCTGTCTGTTTCTATGCGAACTAGTCCCTCAGTTTTAAAGCTATCTTAATGAAACTTTGCAGAAGTCCCTAATTCTGTTGCACGCAGCACATATGTCAAAACCAGCTGGATCGGACCACTATATCATATAGCTGCCATAGGAACGATCGGTCGAAAATTAAGTTTTTGTATGAAAAAACATTTTGTTTATCAAGATATCTTGACCAAACTCGACATTTATTAGTTTTACTATGCTCCTCATATATATGCAAAATTCTATTAAGATCGGACCACTATATCATATAGCCGCCATAGGAACGATCGGTCGAAAATTAAGTTTTTGTATGAAAAAACATTTTGTTTGTCAAGATATCTTGACCAAACTCGGCATTTATTAGTTTTACTAAGCTCCTCATATATATGCAAAATCCTATTAAGATCGGACCACTATATCATATAGCTGCCATAGGAACGATCGGTCGAAAATTAAGTTTTTGTATGAAAAAACCTTTTGTTTATCAAGATATCTTGACCAAACTCGACATTTATTAGTTTTACTATGCTCCTCATATATATGCAAAATTTTATTAAGATCGGACCACTATATCATATAGCCGCCATAGGAACTATCGGTCGAAAATTAAGTTTTTGTATGAAAAAACATTTTGTTTGTCAAGATATCTTGACCAAACTCGGCATTTATTAGTTTTACTAAGCTCCTCATATATATGCAAAATCCTATTAAGATCGGACCACTATATCATATAGCTGCCATAGGAACGATCTATCGAAAATTAAGTTTTTGTATGAAAAAACATTTTGTTTTTCAAGATATCTTAACCAAACTCGGCATTTATTAGTTTTACTATGCTCCTCATATATATGCAAAATCCTATTAAGATCGGACCACTATATCATATTATTAAGTTTTTGTATGGAGAATTTTTTGTTTTTCATGATTTTGCCATTAAACACGGCATTTAAAGATTTCACTATGCTCCCTTCATTTTTGCTAAATCTTATTTACATCGGTTTTTGATTAAAAGCCTTTTTTTTGTTTATCAATATACCTTGACCAAACTCGGCCTTAACCATTTTCTCGGCATTAAAAGGTTGGGTCTGCAAGGGTATTAAATCTTCGGCGTGCCGAAGATAGCCCTTCTTTCTCGTTTTTTATCCATTTCGTTCATTTTATACCCTGAACCTATTAAAAACGGGTAAAAGGGGTATAATGTTTTTGTGCAAAATGTAAATGTATGTAAAAGGCAGAAGGAAGCATATCCGAACCCATTAAGTATATGTATTCTTTATCAGCATCAGTATATGTATTCTTTATCAGTGCCAAAAATGATTCTTAACTGCATCAAAATATTATTGATGTTTCCAGAGAGAAGTGTTGGACGAGACAGCAGTCAAATGTTTGCTATGCCCTTGAGGCGAGCACATTTTAGTGTGCGCATGACGTCATCAGAGACTTTGAAAACATCTCGAATAGTTTTCACTAGCACCAATTATTCATTGAAAACATTTCTGTTAGGTTTATTGTCTACGTTTTCATTAACAGTGTTGAAACTAGCAATGTTTGGCTCAGCATTGGCAACTTCAACGTTATTTTGCGCGTTGCCAGCATCAGCGTGTGGCTCAGCATTGGCAACTTCAAGATTATGTTGAGCGTTGCCAGCATCAGCGTTTGTCTCAGCATTGGCAACTTCAATGCTATGTTGACCGTTGCCACCAAGACTGCAGATCGGTAAGTCATTGTTATCCTCATTTGCTATACCGCTGTTCCTGACGTCATTGCCGTCATTTGCTGTCATAATGGAAGAACCGCTATTGCTGGCCGCCTCTACGTCGCAAGGGCTGTTGTTGTTGTTGGCTGTCTGAGCGCCGCAAGAACCGCCGTTGCTGGTGCTTGGTGCAAAACCGATCCACTTCTCGTGCAGCATGTCTAAATGGAGCTTTGGAGCACTTGCTGAAGGTAATGGAGCATTGAGCTGAGCCAATAAAGCAGCTTTGGTGCTTTGGTGCTAGTTTGGTGCTAGTTGGCAACCCAGTTTTTCGCATCATATTCTTAGGTCGGATAGGCTTAGATTGTTAGTATTCACGAGTGACTCCATAATCGAGTTAATTAATTAATAAATTTTAAACATTTTTGGTTTATTCCAAAGGTTTTGTTGGTTTAATTCTGTGAACACTTCTGAATTTGTAGGAAGGACCTGGCGCAAATAAAATGCAGCCGTTTCTTGTGCGAGCACTTTTTGAATATCGTCGCAGATCTTTATACCCTTGCAGAGGGTATTATAATTTTGTCGTGAAATGTGTAACGCATAGAAGGAGACATCTCCGACCCCATAAAGTATATATATTCTTGATCAGCATCAACAGCCGAGTCGATATAGCCATGTCCGTCTGTCCGTCTGTCCGTCTGTCTGTTTCTATGCGAACTAGTCCCTCAGTTTTAAAGCTATCTTAATGAAACTTTGCAGAAGTCCCTATTTCTGTTGCACGCAGCACATATGTCAAAACCAGCTGGATCGGACCACTATATCATATAGCTGCCATAGGAACGATCGGTCGAAAATTAAGTTTTTGTATGAAAAACCTTTTGTTTATCAAGATATCTTGACCAAACTCGACATTTATTAGTTTTACTATGCTCCTCATATATATGCAAAATTCTATTAAGATCGGACCACTATATCATATAGCCGCCATAGGAACGATCGGTCGAAAATTAAGTTTTTGTATGAAAAAACATTTTGTTTGTCAAGATATCTTGACCAAACTCGGCATTTATTAGTTTTACTAAGCTCCTCATATATATGCAAAATCCTATTAAGATCGGACCACTATATCATATAGCTGCCATAGGAACGATCGGTCGAAAATTAAGTTTTTGTATTAAAAAACCTTTTGTTTATCAAGATATCTTGACCAAACTCGACATTTATTAGTTTTACTATGCTCCTCATATATAGGCGAAATCCTATTAAGATCGGACCACTATATCATATAGCTGCCATAGGAACGATTTGTCGAAAAGTAGGATCTTGTATGAAACAAATTTTGTTTTTCAAGATATCTTGACCAAACTCGGCATTTATTAGTTTAACTATGCTCCTCATATATATGCAAAATCCTATTAAGATCGGACCACTATATCATATAGCTGCCATAGGAACGATCGGTCGAAAATTAATTTAGTATGGAGAATTTTTGTTTTTCATGATTTTTCGATTAAACACGGCATTTAAAGATTTCACTATGCTCCCTTCATTTTTGCAAAATCTTATTTACATCGGTTTTTGATTAATATATTTTTTGTTTATCAATATACCTTTACCAAACTCGGCCTTAACCATTTTCTCGGCATTAAAAGGTTGGGTCTGCAAGGGTATTAGATCTTCGGCATGCCGAAGATAGCCCTTCTTTCTCGTTTTATTTTATCGTTCTCATTTTCTTATACTAGTGTCAGAGCGATAGTAAGAGCATCGAATGTGTCGCTCTCTGAGAGAAGTCTCCGATGCTATTACAGTTATTTTTACAGTGGGAATCTTACATGCTAATTATTACTACACAAGGGAACTTTTTTTTTAATTTATCTTTATTAATTCAAACAAGCTGCATTTGGTATTGAATAATTCCCTAGTCGGGAGCTCCCGACAAGAACCTCTTACTTGTTTAATTATAAGATACGATAAGTGACATTTATGTAGAATTAGTCGGTTTCACTAGAGTTTGCACCAGAGTTTGGTACTTCCAACTCTCAGAAGAGAGTTGTATAGAAGTTATCTAGAAATGGATGGTAGCTTAATATTTTGCTTTTTCAACTCTCTATGTCTCCTATTACTGTTGCTTTATTTTCTTCTATAACATTTTCGCTCAAGCTATCTATTTTAGTTCCTCTCTGTTTGACTCCAAATAACATATCGCTGGGGTATTCATTTATACTTCGATTCTTCGTGTTATTCATCGAGTGTACTTCTTTGTCTAATACCTTGTGCCATGGTTCACTATTCTCTACATTTATTAGTTCGCATTGGGCAGATCTCTGTTTACTCTTTTTACTTGTCCATTGGTTTGTGGTGAAGCTGTGGCTACTTTTGCATGGCGAATGTTATGTTCCTCGATGAATTCATCAAATTCCTTGGACGTAAAACAGCTTTCTATCAGATTTAATGTTCTTTTGGCTTTCTATATGCTTTGAAATAATCTTTTAATGCTTCAATTGCTTCTTTCGAGTTAGTTGTTTTTGTTGCATATAACCGAACGAACTATTACTAGTATATGTTTCTTTTTCGTATATTTGATATTGACTGGGTCATAGTGATCAATGTGAATTACTTCAAAAGGGAACCAACCCTTTGGTATGGGATGTAGGAAACTATCAGTTTTTTCCGGACTAGAAGAGGCTGTACACTTCTACCATTTTTCTTATGTTGGGAGACCAATAGCTTTTATTAATCAGATCCGTTACTTTGTCAATTCCTACATGACCCATTTCTGTCTTGGTATTCATTTAAAACATTTTATTCCATAGTTTCGGGAACACAGAATACTAGTCTATCATTCTTATTTCTATATATCTCTCTGAGCTTTCTTATTTTTTCTTCCTATCTTCCCTTTGTAACAGAATCGCCCCGTAGCCTAGAGAACTTCTTTCATCTCTAGGGTCATATATTGCTAATATCGGTGCTTCTATTAACTTTTTTTTAGTGCATTGAAAGCATCTAGTTCCACTTCTTTTAACTCTAACTTTTTATCTTTCTTTGTTAGATCATACAATGGCTTTGCAATTGGTGAAAAGTCTTGAACAAGTCTCCTAAAGCATGAGCATTGGCCGATAAAACTTTGAACTTGGACTTTGGACTTTTGTAGGTATAGGAAAAATCGAATTGTTTTTATTAACTTTGATTTTCATTAACTTTCATTAACTTTGATGCCATTTCCAGTGCTCACCTAAATCTTTTGTAGCAATCATAATGTCATCGAGGTAGATCACAACTTTTCCTGTTCTAACCATTTCTGCAAATACTTTGTTAATATATCTTTGAAACGTCGACGGTGCATTTGTTAATCCAAATGGCATTCTAAGATATTCAAATTGTCCTAGCGCGGTAGTAAATCATATGTACTTTTCCGATTCTTTGTCCATAAAAACATGTTGAAAACCATTTTTATACCCTGAACCCATTAAAAATGGGTAAAAGGGATATAATGTTTTTGTGCTAAACGTAAATGTATATAACAGGCAGAAGGAAGCATCCCCAACCCCATAAAGTATATATATTCTTGATCAGCTTCAAGTCGACCTAGCCATGTCCGTCTGCCCGTCCAAGTCGATCTAGCCATGTCCGTCTGTCCGTCCGTCTGTCTATCCGTCTGTCCGTATGTATGAACGCAAGGATCTCAGAACCTATAAGACCTAGAGACTTGATTTTAGCTGTAGGTCCTCCTAGTGCCTACGCAGATCGAGTTTGTTTCCGATAATCGATAACTTACTCAGTTTCCGAGCAATCGATTAAAATCGATATCGGCATCCTGTTGTTTTAGCTAATTGGGTAAATAATAAGAGCTAGAGTCACCAAACTTGTTATGTTGCTTCTAGAATATTATATATATATCAAGTATCTTTCATTTTATAGCTATCGCCACCTCCCCGCTTCTCTCTATAAACTAGCGCGAACTGCATTTGATGTTGGAATAAGAGGGTTCAGGGTATTTCCTAGTCGGGAGCTCCCGACTGGTACCTCTTACTTGTTTAAATCTAACTTTGTCAACAATTTTTTATTCGCTAATCTTTCTAGTAGATCATCTATCAGTGGAAATGGGTAGTTATCTTTCACTGTTACTTTGTTAAGACGACGACAGTCTACACACATTCTGAGCTCTCCTGTTTTCTTTTTATAAGGACAATTGGTGATACATACTCTCACGGACTTGATCGTATGTAGCCTCGAGCTATGTTTTCGTCTTGTATTTTGTGCACTTCTATCTTTTCTGTATATGATAACCTTCGTGGGGAGCAGCGAAACGGTTTCGTTCTCAACAGTAATTTTCATTGAGTCCTTTATTTTGGGCTCCGCAGGACTGTCCGGTTCTACATATTGTTATTCGAACAACTCTTCAAATCTTTTCAAACTGTTTTGACTTATTTCCTTTTTTACTTAGTATCTTCCTTTGTCTGTGCTATCACGCTTATTGCCATCATCTGTTTTTCAAAACATTCTGTCTCGTATCTTCCTCCTATTTGCTCGTTGTAACCTTGTTTTTTTTTTATCCATTTCGTTCATTTTATACCCTGAACCTATTAAAAACGGGTAAAAGGGGTATAATGTTTTTGTGCAAAATGTAAATGTATGTAAAAGGCAGAAGGAAGCATATCCGAACCCATTAAGTATATGTATTCTTTATCAGCATCAAAAGCCGAGTCGATCTAGCCGTCCGTCCGTCTGTCCGTCTGTCCGTATGTATGAACGCAAGGATCTCAGAACCTATAAGAGCTAGAGACTTGAAATCAGCTATAATGTTAGGTATAATGCTTTTGTGCTAAATGTAAATGTATGTAACAGGCAGAAGGAAGCATCCCCAACCCCATAAAGTATATATATTCTTGATCAGCTTCAATAGCCGAGTCGATCTAGCCATGTCCGTCTGTCTATCCGCCTGTCCGTATGTATGAACGCAAGGATCTCAGAACCTATAAGAGCTAGAGACTTGATTTTAGCTGTAGGCTCTCCTAGTTCCTACGCAGATCGAGTTTGTTTCCGATAATCGATAACTTACTCCGTTTCCAAGCAATCGATAAGATGGTTCAGGGTATTCCCTAGTCGGGAGCTCCCGACAAGAACCTTTTATTTGTTTGTATTTTCTTTGTCATTTTCTTTGTGCATCACCGTTGGGTCAACATTTTTGCTTATAACTTCTTCAACTTCAAGTATTTTAAAATTACTTAGAAATGGAAAATCTCTTCCTAATACCAATGGGTGCCTTGTAGATTCATCGTTTACAACAAAAGATTCAATTTTTACATTTTTATTTAAAGTTTTGATAACACAACATAGTTTTAGAATTATATTTAATTTACTTCAATTTATTCCATAACATAAATTTAATTTTTCATTATTTGTTTTAGCTCCTTTTGGAACAGTTGATTCGCTTAAAAAGGTGATTGAAGTAACATTAACATTATTTTTATCAAGAAAACATACATCCAAATATCTTACATAATCGGCTGTCGCCGTGTTCTTCTTGTATAGTGAGCACTCTCTAGCCAGATGCCCAAGTTTGCCACAAGCAAAGCATGTTTCTTCAGCTTATTTCAAATTTGCGGCGTATTTCAAGCACATTCGCTTTGGTGCCAAAAATGATCCTTAACTGCATCAAAATTATTATCGATGTTTCCAGAGAGAAGTGTTGGCCGAGACAGCAGTCAAATGTTTGCTATGCCCTTGAGGCGAGCACATTGTAGTGTGCGCATGACGTCATCAGAGACTTTGAAAACATCTCGAATAGTTTTCACTAGCACCAATTATTCATTGAAAACATTTCTGTTAGGTTTATTGTCTACGTTTTCATTAACAGTGTTGAAACTAGCAATGTTTGGCTCAGCATTGGCAACTTCAACGTTATTTTGCGCGTTGCCAGCATCAGCGTGTGGCTCAGCATTGGCAACTTCAAGATTATGTTGAGCGTTGCCAGCATCAGCGTTTGTCTCAGCATTGGCAACTTCAATGCTATGTTGAGCGTTGCCACCAAGACTGCAGATCGGTAAGTCATTGTTATCCTCATTTGCTATGCCGCTGTTCCTGACGTCATTGCCGTCATTTGCTGTCATAATGGAAGAACCGCTATTGCTGGCCGCCTCTACGTCGCAAGGGCTGTTGTTGTTGTTGGCTGTCTGAGCGCCGCAAGAACCGCCGTTGCTGGTGCTTGGTGCAAAATCGATCCACTTCTCGTGCAGCATGTCTAAATGGAGCTTTGGAGCACTTGCTGAAGGTAATGGAGCATTGAGCTGAGCCAATAAAGCAGCTTTGGTGCTTTGGTGCTAGTTTGGTGCTAGTTGGCAAACCCAGTTTTTCGCATCATATTCTTAGGTCGGATAGGCTTAGATTGTTAGTATTCACGAGTGACTCCATAATCGAGTTAATTAATTAATAAATTTTTGAAATTTTTGGTTTATTCCAAAGGTTTTGTTGGTTTAATTCTGTGACCACTTCTGAATTTGTAGGAAGGGCCTGACGCAAATAAAATGCAGCCGTTTCTTGTGCGCGTCACTTTTTGAATATCGTCGCGGATCTTTTTATTTCATCGTTCTCATTTTCTTATACTAGTGTCAGAGCGATAGTAAGAGCATCGAATGTGTCGCTCTCTGAGAGAAGTCTCCGATGCTATTACAGTTATTTTTACAGTGGGAATCTTACATGCTAATTATTACTACACAAGCGAACTTTTTTTTAATTTATCTTTATTAATTCAAACAAGCTGCATTTGGTATTGGAATAATTCCCTAGTCGGGAGCTCCCGACAAGAACCTCTTACTTGTTTAATTATAAGATACGATAAGTGACATTTATGTAGAATTAGTCGGTTTCACTAGAGTTTGCACCAGAGTTTGGTACGTCCAACTCTCAGAAGAGAGTTGTCTAGAAGTTATCTAGAAATGGATGGTAGCTTAATATTTTGCTTTTTCAACTCTCTATGTCTCCTATTACTGTTGCTTTATTTTCTTCTATAACATTTTCGCTTAAGCTATCTATTTTAGTTCCTCTCTGTTTGACTCCAAATAACATATCGCTGGGGTATTCATTTATACTTCGATTCTTCGTGTTATTCATCGAGTGTACTTCTTTGTCTAATACCTTGTGCCATGGTTCACTATTCTCTACATTTATTAGTTCGCATTGGGCAGATCTCTGTTTACTCTTTTTACTTGTCCATTGGCTTGTGGTGAAGCTGTGGCTACTTTTGCATGGCGAATGTTATGTTCCTCGATGAATTCATCAAATTCCTTGGACGTAAATCAGCTTTCTCTATCAGATTTAATGTTCTTTGGCCTTCTATATGCTTTCAAATAATCTTTTAATGCTTCAATTGCTTCTTTCGAATTAGTTGTTTTTGTTGCATATAACCTAACGAACTATTACTAGTATATGTTTCTTTTTCGTATATTTGCTATTGACTGGGTCATAGTGATCAATGTGAATTACTTCAAAAGGGAACCAACCCTTTGGTATGGGATGTAGGAAACTATCAGTTTTTTCCGGACTAGAAGAGGCTGTACACTTCTACCATTTTTCTTATGTTGGGAGACCAATAGCTTTTATTAATCAGATCCGTTACTTTGTCAATTCCTACATGACCCATTTCGTCTTGGTATTCATTTAAAACATTTTATTCCATAGATTCGGGAACACAGAATACTAGTCTATCATTCTTATTTCTATATATCTCTCTGAGCTTTTTTATTTGTTCTTCCTTTCTTCCTTTGTAACAGAATCGCCCCGTAGCCTAGAGAACTTCTTTCATCTCTAGGGTCATATATTGCTAATATCGGTGCTTCTATTAACTTTTTTTTAGTGCATTGAAAGCATCTAGTCTCCACTTCTTTTAACTCTAACTTTTTATCTTTCTTTGTTAGATCATACAATGGCTTTGCAATTGGTGAAAAGTCTTGAACAAGTCTCCTAAAGCATGAGCATTGGCCGATAAAACTTTGAACTTGGACTTTGGACTTTTGTAGGTATAGGAAAAAATCGAATTGTTTTTATTAACTTTGATTTTCATTAACTTTCATTAACTTTGATGCCATTTCCAGTGCTCACCTAAATCTTTTGTAGCAATCATAATGTCATCGAGGTAGATCACAACTTTTCCTGTTCTAACCATTTCTGCAAATACTTTGTTAATATATCTTTGAAACGTCGACGGTGCATTTGTTAATCCAAATGGCATTCTAAGATATTCAAATTGTCCTAGCGCGGTAGTAAATCATATGTACTTTTCCGATTCTTTGTCCATAAAAACATGTTGAAAACCATTTTTATACCCTGAACCCATTAAAAATGGGTAAAAGGGATATAATGTTTTTTGTGCTAAACGTAAATGTATATAACAGGCAGAAGGAAGCATCCCCAACCCCATAAAGTATATATATTCTTGATCAGCTTCAAGTCGACCTAGCCATGTCCGTCTGCCCGTCCAAGTCGATCTAGCCATGTCCGTCTGTCCGTCCGTCTGTCTATCCGTCTGTCCGTATGTATGAACGCAAGGATCTCAGAACCTATAAGACCTAGAGACTTGATTTTAGCTGTAGGTCCTCCTAGTGCCTACGCAGATCGAGTTTGTTTCCGATAATCGATAACTTACTCAGTTTCCGAGCAATCGATTAAAATCGATATCGGCATCCTGTTGTTTTAGCTAATTGGGTAAATAATAAGAGCTAGAGTCACCAAACTTGTTATGTTGCTTCTAGAATATTATATATATATCAAGTATCTTTCATTTTATAGCTATCGCCACCTCCCCGCTTCTCTCTATAAACTAGCGCGAACTGCATTTGATGTTGGAATAAGAGGGTTCAGGGTATTTCCTAGTCGGGAGCTCTCGACTGGTACCTCTTACTTGTTTAAATCTAACTTTGTCAACAATTTTTTATTCGCTAATCTTTCTAGTAGATCATCTATCAGTGGAAATGGGTAGTTATCTTTCACTGTTACTTTGTTAAGACGACGACAGTCTACACACATTCTGAGCTCTCCTGTTTTCTTTTTATAAGGACAATTGGTGATACATACTCACGCACTTGGTCGTATGTAGCCTCGAGCTACATTTATCCATTTCGTTCATTTTATACCCTGAACCCATTAAAATTAAAAGGGGTATAATGTTTTTGTGCAAAATGTAAATGTATGTAACAGGCAGAAGGAAGCATCCCCAACCCCAGAAAGTATATATATTCTTGATCAGCTTCAAGTCGATCTAGCCATGTCCGTCTGTCCGTCCAAGTCGATCTAGCCATGTCCGTCTGTCCGTCCGTCTGTCTATCCGTCTGTCCGTATGTATGAACGCAAGGATCTCAGAACCTATAAGAGCTAGAGACTTGAAATTAGCTATAATGTTAGGTATAATGTTTTTGTGCTAAATGTAAATGTATATAACAGGCAGAAGGAAGCATCCCCAACCCCATAAAGTATATATATACTTGATCAGCTTCAAGTCGATCTAGCCATGTCCGTCTGTCCGTCCAAGTCGATCTAGCCATGTCCGTCTGTCCGTCCGTCTGTCTATCCGTCTGTCCGTATGTATGAACGCAAGGATCTCAGAACCTATAAGAGCTAGATACATGATTTTAGCTGAAGGCTCTCCTAGTTCCTACGCAGATCGAGTTTGTTTCCGATAATCGATAACTTACTCCGTTTCCAAGCAATCGATAAGATGGTTCAGGGTATTCCCTAGTCGGGAGCTCCCGACAAGAACCTTTTATTTGTTTGTATTTTCTTTGTCATTTTCTTTGTGCATCACCGTTGGGTCAACATTTTTGCTTATAACTTCTTCAACTTCAAGTATTTTAAAATTACTTAGAAATGGAAAATCTCTTCCTAATACCAATGGGTGCCTTGTAGATTCATCGTTTACAATAAAAGATTCAATTTTTACATTTTTATTTAAAGTTTTGATAACACAACATAGTTTTAGAATTATATTTAATTTACTTCAATTTATTCCATAACATAAATTTAATTTTTCATTATTTGTTTTAGCTCCTTTTGGAACAGTTGATTCGCTTAAAAAGGTGATTGAAGTAACATTAACATTATTTTTATCAAGAAAACATACATCCAAATATCTTACATAATCGGCTGTCGCCGTGTTCTTCTTGTATAGTGAGCACTCTCTAGCCAGATGCCCAAGTTTGCCACAAGCAAAGCATGTTTCTTCAGCTTATTTTAAATTTGCGGCGTATTTCAAGCACATTCGCTTTGGTGCCAAAAATGATTCTTAACTGCATCAAAATATTATTGATGTTTCCAGAGAGAAGTGTTGGACGAGACAGCAGTCAAATGTTTGCTATGCCCTTGAGGCGAGCACATTTTAGTGTGCGCATGACGTCATCAGAGACTTTGAAAACATCTCGAATAGTTTTCACTAGCACCAATTATTCATTGAAAACATTTCTGTTAGGTTTATTGTCTACGTTTTCATTAACAGTGTTGAAACTAGCAATGTTTGGCTCAGCATTAGCAACTTCAACGTTATTTTGCGCGTTGCCAGCATCAGCGTGTGGCTCAGCATTGGCAACTTCAAGATTATGTTGAGCTTTGCCAGCATCAGCGTTTGTCTCAGCATTGGCAACTTCAATGCTATGTTGAGCGTTGCCACCAAGACTGCAGATCGGTAAGTCATTGTTATCCTCATTTGCTATGCCGCTGTTCCTGACGTCATTGCCGTCATTTGCTGTCATAATGGAAGAACCGCTATTGCTGGCCGCCTCTACGTCGCAAGGGCTGTTGTTGTTGTTGGCTGTCTGAGCGCCGCAAGAACCGCCGTTGCTGGTGCTTGGTGCAAAACCGATCCACTTCTCGTGCAGCATGTCTAAATGGAGCTTTGGAGCACTTGCTGAAGGTAATGGAGCATTGAGCTGAGCCAATAAAGCAGCTTTGGTGCTTTGGTGCTAGTTTGGTGCTAGTTGGCAACCCAGTTTTTCGCATCATATTCTTAGGTCGGATAGGCTTAGATTGTTAGTATTCACGAGTGACTCCATAATCGAGTTAATTAATTAATAAATTTTTGAAATTTTTGGTTTATTCCAAAGGTTTTGTTGGTTTAATTCTGTGACCACTTCTGAATTTGTAGGAAGGGCCTGACGCAAATAAAATGCAGCCGTTTCTTGTGCGCGTCACTTTTTGAATATCGTCGCGGATCTTTTTATTTCATCGTTCTCATTTTCTTATACTAGTGTCAGAGCGATAGTAAGAGCATCGAATGTGTCGCTCTCTGAGAGAAGTCTCCGATGCTATTACAGTTATTTTTACAGTGGGAATCTTACATGCTAATTATTACTACACAAGGGAACTTTGTTTTTTAATTTATCTTTATTAATTCAAACAAGCTGCATTTGGTATTGGAATAATTCCCTAGTCGGGAGCTCCCGACAAGAACCTCTTACTTGTTTAATTATAAGATACGATAAGTGACATTTATGTAGAATTAGTCGGTTTCACTAGAGTTTGCACCAGAGTTTGGTACGTCCAACTCTCAGAAGAGAGTTGTCTAGAAGTTATCTAGAAATGGATGGTAGCTTAATATTTTGCTTTTTCAACTCTCTATGTCTCCTATTACTCTTGCTTTATTTTCTTCTATACCATTTTCGCTTAAGCTATCTATTTTAGTTCCTCTCTGTTTGACTCCAAATAACATATTGCTGGGGTATTCATTTATACTTCGATTCTTCGTGTTATTCATCAAGTGTACTTCTTTGTCTAATACCTTGTGCCATGGTTCACTATTCTCTACATTTATTAGTTCGCATTGGGCAGATCTCTGTTTACTCTTTTTAATTGTCCATTGGCTTGTGGTGAAGCTGTGGCTACTTTTGTATGGCGAATGTTATGTTATTAACTTTATTTTAGTGCATTGAAAGCATCTAGTTCCACTTCTTTTAACTCTAACTTTTTATCTTTCTTTGTTAGATCATACAATGGCTTTGCAATTGGTGAAAAGTCTTGAACAAGTCTCCTAAAGCATGAGCATTGGCCGATAAAACTTTGAACTTGGACTTTGGACTTTTGTAGGTATAGGAAAAATCGAATTGTTTTTATTAACTTTGATTTTCATTAACTTTCATTAACTTTGATGCCATTTCCAGTGCTCACCTAAATCTTTTGTAGCAATCATAATGTCATCGAGGTAGATCACAACTTTTCCTGTTCTAACCATTTCTGCAAATACTTTGTTAATATATCTTTGAAACGTCGACGGTGCATTTGTTAATCCAAATGGCATTCTAAGATATTCAAATTGTCCTAGCGCGGTAGTAAATCATATGTACTTTTCCGATTCTTTGTCCATAAAAACATGTTGAAAACCATTTTTATACCCTGAACCCATTAAAAATGGGTAAAAGGGATATAATGTTTTTGTGCTAAACGTAAATGTATATAACAGGCAGAAGGAAGCATCCCCAACCCCATAAAGTATATATATTCTTGATCAGCTTCAAGTCGACCTAGCCATGTCCGTCTGCCCGTCCAAGTCGATCTAGCCATGTCCGTCTGTCCGTCCGTCTGTCTATCCGTCTGTCCGTATGTATGAACGCAAGGATCTCAGAACCTATAAGACCTAGAGACTTGATTTTAGCTGTAGGTCCTCCTAGTGCCTACGCAGATCGAGTTTGTTTCCGATAATCGATAACTTACTCAGTTTCCGAGCAATCGATTAAAATCGATATCGGCATCCTGTTGTTTTAGCTAATTGGGTAAATAATAAGAGCTAGAGTCACCAAACTTGTTATGTTGCTTCTAGAATATTATATATATATCAAGTATCTTTCATTTTATAGCTATCGCCACCTCCCCCGCTTCTCTCTATAAACTAGCGCGAACTGCATTTGATGTTGGAATAAGAGGGTTCAGGGTATTTCCTAGTCGGGAGCTCGACTGGTACCTCTTACTTGTTTAAATCTAACTTTGTCAACAATTTTTTATTCGCTAATCTTTCTAGTAGATCATCTATCAGTGGAAATGGGTAGTTATCTTTCACTGTTACTTTGTTAAGACGACGACAGTCTACACACATTCTGAGCTCTCCTGTTTTCTTTTTATAAGGACAATTGGTGATACATACTCTCACGGACTTAGTCGTATGTAGCCTCGAGCTATGTTTTCGTCTTGTATTTTGTGCACTTCTATCTTTTCTGTATATGATAACCTTCGTGGGGAGCAGCGAAACGGTTTCGTTCTCAACAGTAATTTTCATTGAGTTCTTTATTTTGGGCTCCTGCAGGACTGTCCGGTTCTACATATTGTTATTCGAACAACTCTTCAAATCTTTTTTAACTGTTTTGACTTATTTCCTTTTTTTTGTATCTTCCGTTGTCTGTGCTATCACGCTTATTGCCATCATCTGTTTTTCAAAACATTCTGTCTCGTATCTTCCTCCTATTTGCTCGTTGTAACCTTGCTCTTTTTTTATCCATTTCGTTCATTTTATACCCTGAACCTATTAAAAACGGGTAAAAGGGGTATAATGTTTTTTGCAAAATGTAAATGTATGTAAAAGGCAGAAGGAAGCATATCCGAACCCATTAAGCATATGTGTTCTTTATCAGCATCAAAAGCCGAGTCGATCTAGCCATGTCCGTCTGTCCGTATGTATGAACGCAAGGATCTCAGAACCTATAAGAGCTAGGAGACTTGAAATCAGCTATAATGTTAGGTATAATGTTTTGTGCTAAATGTAAATGTATGTAACAGGCAGAAGGAAGCATCCCCAACCCCATAAAGTATATATATTCTTGATCAGCTTCAATAGCCGAGTCGATCTAGCCATGTCCGTCTGTCTATCCATCTGTCCGTATGTATGAACGCAAGGATCTCAGAACCTATAAGAGCTAGAGACTTGATTTTAGCTGTAGGCTCTCCTAGTTCCTACGCAGATCGAGTTTGTTTCCGATAATCGATAACTTACCCGTTTCCAAGCAATCGATAAGATGGTTCAGGGTATTCCCAGTCGGGAGCTCCCGACAAGAACCTTTATTTGTTTGTATTTTCTTTGTCATTTTCTTTGTGCATCACCGTTGCTTATAACTTCTTCAACTTCAAGTATTTTAAAATTACTTAGAAATGGAAAATCTCTTCCTAATACCATTGGGTGCCTTGTAGCTTCATCGTTTACAATAAAAGATTCAATTTTTACATTTTTATTTAAAGTTTTGATAACACAACATAGTGTTAGAATTATATTTAATTTACTTCAATTTATTCCATAACATATATTTAATTTTTCATTATTTGTTTTTAGCTCCTTTTGGAACAGTTGATTCGCTTAAAAGGTGATTGAAGTAACATTAACATTATTTTTATCAAGAAAACATACATCCAAATATCTTACATAATCGGCTGTCGCCGTGTTCTTCTTGTATAGTGAGCACTCTCTAGCCAGATGCCCAAGTTTGCCACAAGCAAAGCATGTTTCTTCAGCTTATTTCAAATTTGCGGCGTATTTCAAGCACATTCGCTTTGGTGCCAAAAATGATCCTTAACTGCATCAAAATATTATCGATGTTTCCAGAGAGAAGTGTTGGACGAGACAGCAGTCAAATGTTTGCTATGCCCTTGAGGCGAGCACATTTTAGTGTGCGCATGACGTCATCAGAGACTTTGAAAACATCTCGAATAGTTTTCACTAGCACCAATTATTCATTGAAAACATTTCTGTTAGGTTTATTGTCTACGTTTTCATTAACAGTGTTGTAACTAACAATGTTTGGTTCAGCATTGGCAACTTCAACGTTATTTTGCGCGTTGCCAGCATCAGCGTGTGGCTCAGCATTGGCAACTTCAAGATTATGTTGAGCGTTGCCAGCATCAGCGTTTGTCTCAGCATTGGCAACTTCAATGCTATGTTGAGCGTTGCCACCAAGACTGCAGATCGGTAAGTCATTGTTATCCTCATTTGCTATGCCGCTGTTGTCATAATGGAAGAACCGTTATTGCTGGCCGCCTCTACGTCGCAAGGGCTGTTGTTGTTGTTGGCTGTCTGAGCGCCGCAAGAACCGCCGTTGCTGGTGCTTCGTGCAAAGTCGATCCACTTCTCGAGCAGCATGTCTAAATGGAGCTTTAGAGCACTTGCTAAAGGTAATGGAGCATTGAGCTGAGCCAATAAAGCAGCTTTGGTGCTTTGGTGCTAGTTTGCTGCTAGTTGGCAACCCAGTTTTTCGCATCATATTCTTAGGTCGGATAGGCTTAGATTGTTAGTATTCACGAGTGACTCCATAATCGAGTTAATTAATTAATAAATTTTATACATTTTTGGTTTATTCCAAAGGTTTTGTTGGTTTAATTCTGTGACCACTTCTGAATTTGTAAGAAGGGCCTGACGCAAATAAAATGCAGCCGTTTCTTGTGCGCGTCACTTTTTGAATATCGTCGCGGATCTTTTTATTTCATCGTTCTCATTTTCTTATACTAGTGTCAGAGCGAGAGTAAGAGCATCGAATGTTTCGCTCTCTGAGAGAAGTCTCCGATGCTATTACAGTTATTTTTACAGTGGGAATCTTACATGCTAATTATTACTACACAAGCGAACTTTTTTTTTTAATTTATCTTTATTAATTCAAACAAGCTGCATTTGGTATTGGAATAATTCCCTAGTCGGGAGCTCCCGACAAGAACCTCTTACTTGTTTAATTATAAGATACGATAAGTGACATTTATGTAGAATTAGTCGGTTTCACTAGAGTTTGCACCAGAGTTTGGTACGTCCAACTCTCAGAAGAGAGTTGTCTAGAAGTTATCTAGAAATGGATGGTAGCTTAATATTTTGCTTTTTAAGTTAATTAAGTTTCTGTATACAAGAGATTTTTTCTAATAATTTTTGCACAATTTTAGAATCCGCAAGCCATTGGAGGTCCTTTTCACCATATCTCATAATCTTTCAGTTTGGCGGAACAAATCTTCCTTGAAGCTACATCTGTTGGGTTGTCTTTTTTTCGATTTCATCTTTAAAACATATGTATATGTTTACATGTTTAATACATATATTTTTAGATTCTCAATTTGTTATCCAAGCGAGCGCTATCATGGAGTCACTCCATGCAAAGGCTTCATTGAAAATTTCAATGGTTTCTTTCCCTCTTTCAATTAACTTAGCTTGTTTCTACTTGAGAATTGTTTTTATATTTTCCTTCGGATTTACTTTGCTTTTGCTGACTGTTATCATCACTGAGCATCCAATTTTGGCGTACACAACAGCTGCATACGCCTTTTCTCTTGTGTGTTATCGTTGTCTTCAATATATTTTCTACCGTTAAGCCAAGGTTTCATATTGTGTACTGCCCAAATTCCCGAATACGGTATTTGTGTTTGTTGAAAATTTTCTTGGTCTTCTAAAAAGTATCTATCATTATCTAATACCCTTGACACCACATATGGTCCTTTGAATTTTTGGAATAAGTTTGCTTGTTACTCCTGGTTGTGAATTATAGTTTCGGACTACTACATAATCTTCATTTGAGAATATGTTGGGTTTCTGACGTTTTGCATCAACATAATTTTTTGATAATTTTGTATCTTTTGTTGGTTGACTTCTGCTTTCTTTCTTATTTTTCTGTGTCTCCTATTACTGTTGCTTTATTTTCTTCTATAACATTTTCGCTTAAGCTATCTATTTTAGTTCCTCTCTGTTTGACTCCAAATAACATATCGCTGGGGTATTCATTTATACTTCGATTCTTCGTGTTATTCATCGAGTGTACTTCTTTGTCTAATACCTTGTGCCATGGTTCACTATTCTCTACATTTATTAGTTCGCATTGGGCAGATCTCTGTTTACTCTTTTTACTTGTCCATTGGCTTGTGGTGAAGCTGTGGCTACTTTTGTATGGTGAATGTTATGTTCCTCGATGAATTCATCAAATTCCTTGGACGTAAAACAGCTTTCTCTATCAGATTTAATGTTCTTTGGACTTCTATATGCTTTGAAATAATCTTTTAATGCTTTAATTGCTTCTTTCGAATTAGTTGTTTTTGTTGCATACAACCTAACGAACTATTACTAGTATATGTTTCTTTTTTGTATATTTGCTATTGACTGGGTCATAGTGATCAATGTGAATTACTTCAAAAGGGTTGGTTCCCTTTGGTATGGGATGTAGGAAACTATCAGTTTTTTCCGGACTAGAAGAGGCTGTACACTTCTACCATTTTTCTTATGTTGGGAGACCAATAGCTTTTATTAATCAGATCCGTTACTTTGTCAATTCCTACATGACCCATTTCGTCTTGGTATTCATTTAAAACATTTTATTCCATAGATTCGGGAACACAGAATACTAGTCTATCATTCTTATTTCTATTTATCTCTCTGAGCTTTATATTTTTTCTTCCTTTCTTCCTTTGATGCATTAACTTTGATGCCATTTCCAGTGCTCACCCAAATCTTTTGTAGCAATCATAATGTCATCGAGGTAGATCACAACTTTTCCTGTTCTAACCATTTCTGCAAATACTTTGTTAATATATCTTTGAAACGTCGACGGTGCATTTGTTAATCCAAATGGCATTCTTAGATATTCAAATTGTCCTAGCGCGGTAGTAAATCATACCCAGCGGACCAAACAGTCGCAAATGATATCGCAAACTGGTCAAATGCGAGACTTTACCCGACAAAACTCTCGCAAACGCATCGGGAAACGATAGCAATATGAATCATATGTCGTTCAGTTTGTGGCAGTCAAAGTTTCATTTACGACTGTCGCAAGAAATACGACTAGCGAGCGTTTTGTGATATTTTTTGCGAGCCTTTTCTGATATTTCGTACGAGTCGTTTTTGTAGGTAAGCAATATTAAAAAAAGTCTCTTAAAATATATCGCAAAAGCCTCGCATAAAAAATGATTTACGAAACTTTTTTTCTTGTTTCATGCCCATTTCGTTCCCATTAAAATGTTTGTTGCTGTTTATTTTTAATATTCATTTTCAATTCAAATTTTATTTAAAAAATACATAACATTTTATTTGATTTAAAATTTAAACGCATTTCCTTGGCAATCTTATAATTATAAAAAAAGTTAATACATAAATAAAACAGTTTAATTTCAAACTATAAATGAAAGAAGAAATTATATTTTCATTTTTTTGCTTCACCTTTCCTAAGCGCGCCATTCTTTCCTGTGCGTATTGAAATATTGAATAATATTCTGAAAGGGATTAATAAAATAAAATTAAATAATAAACACTTGTTATTTACTTACCTCGCTACAGAATTCCAATTTTTCTTCACTTATAACACATGTCTGCTCGCTTCGACGGACAATAGAAAAGAGAGCAGTAATTTTTCAACCCCCAAAAAACGGACTGAGCATGAAACAACAACAAAAACAACACAGCATCCGAATGCCACGTCGTTTTTACTCTCTCGCTCTCATGACAATGTTGCACTCTCTGAGCACGATTAACATTTGAAACAAAAACAACACACCATTCTCTCTACTGTGCACGCATTTTTATCGCAAGGATCTCACTGCAACGCTCGTGTGCGAGTGTTTTGCGATAAAAATATATCCCACTCGTTTTCTGCTCACATGCGAGCTCATTTGTGAGCATTTTGCGAGACTCTCGCTAAAGGCTCGCGTGTTGGTCCGCTGGGTATGTACTTTTCCGATTCTTTGTCCATAAAAACATGTTCAAAACAGGCAGAAGGGAGTATCCCCAACCCTATAAAGTATATATATTCTTCATCAGCTTCAATAGCCAAGTCGATCTAGCCATGTCCGTCCGCCGTCCTTCTGTCTATCCGTCTGTCCGTATGTATGAACGCAAGGATCTCAGAACCTAAAAGAGCTAGAGACTTGAAATTTTAGCTGTAGGTCCTCCTAGTGCCTACGCAGATCGAGTTTGTTTCCGATAATCGATAACTTACTCCGTTTCCGAGCAATCGATTAAAATCGATATCGGCATCCTGTTGTTTTAGCTAATTGGGTAAATAATAAGAGCTAGAGTCACCAAACTTGTTATGTTGCTTCTAGAATATTATATATATATCAAGTATCTTTCATTTTATAGCTATCGCCACCTCCCCGCTTCTCTCTATAAACTAGCGCGAACTGCATTTGATGTTGGAATAAGAGGGTTCTGGGTATTTCCTAGTCGGGAGCTCCCGACTGGTACCTCTTACTTGTTTAAATCTAACTTTGTCAACAATTTTTTATTCGCTAATCTTTCTAGTAGATCATCTATCAGTGGAAATGGGTGGTTATCTTTCACTGTTACTTTGTTAAGACGACGACAGTCTACACACATTCTGAGCTCTCCTGTTTTCTTTTTTATAAGGACAATTGGTGATACATACTCTCACGCACTTGGTCGTATGTAGCCTCGAGCTACATTTATCCATTTCGTTCATTTTATACCCTGAACCCATTAAAAGTAAAAGGGGTATAATGTTTTTGTGCAAAATGTAAATGTATGTAACAGGCAGAAGGAAGCATATCCGATCGCATTAAGTATATATATTCTTGATCAGCATCAAAAGCCGAGTCGATCTAGCCATGTCCGTCTGTCCGTATGTATAAACGCAAGGATCTCAGAGCCTATAAGAGCTAAAGACTTGAAGTTAGCTATAGTGTTAGGTATAATGTTTTTGTGCTAAATGTAAATGTATGTAACAGGCAGAAGGAAGCATCCCCAACCCCATAAAGTATATATATTCTTGATCAGCTTCAATAGCCGATATATCACCACCATATCTCATAATCTTACAGTTTGTCGGAACAAATCTTCCTTGAAGCTACATCTGTTGGGTTGTCTTTTTTTCGGATTTCATCTTTAATACATATATGTTTACATGTTTAATACATATTTTTCTACTTTCTCAATTTTTTATCCAAGCGAGCGCTATTATGGAGTCACTCCATGCGTAGGCTTCATTGAAAATTTCAATGGTTTCTTTCACTCCTTCAATTAACTTAGCTTGTTCCTACTTGAGAATTGCTTTTCTATTTTCCTTCGGATTTACTTTGCTTTTGCTGACTGTTATCATCACTGAGCATCCAATTTTGGCGTACACAACAGCTGCATACGCTTTTTCAGAGGCATCAGCAAACCCATGTAATTTTATTAACAGATCCTTCTCAATTTTCAACCATCTTGGAATTCTGATATTCTTTAGTGTTGTTAATTTTTGTAAAAATACTTCCCAGTAGTGGTCATCCTTATTCGGTAACTCCTGATCCCATTTTTGATCTCCTTACCATAGTTCCTGAATGATTAATTTACTTACTATAGTTACTCGAGATAACCACCATAACGATTCAAAATTACGGCTTATGTAGATAACACTAACCGCTTATTCATTATACCCTGAACCCATTAAAAATGGGTAAAAGGGTATAATGTATTTGTGAAAATGTATGTAACAGGCAGAAGGAAGCATCTCCGACCACATATATATTCTTGATATGCATCCGCAGCCGAGACGATCTAGCCATGTCCGTCCGCCGTCCTTCTGTCTATCCGTCTGTCCGTATGTATGAACGCAAGGATCTCAGAACCTAAAAGAGCTAGAGAAATTTTAGCTGTTAGTCCTCCTAGTGCCTGCGCAGATCGAGTTTGTTTTCGATAATCGATAACTTACTCAGTTTCCATCTTTTTCCTCGACTTCTACTTCTCAAAACCGTTCTTTAACTTTACTTTCTTTGGACTTTGTACACCCGGATAAAATCCATCCAAGTTCAGTGCATTGTCCAAGCAGTCCGTCAATCTTAACAGTCCCATATTTCATAACTTGAGAATAATCATCGGCCCCTATAATTATGTAAACTCTACTGGGCCTATCGAATTTTAAGAAACTTCATTTACTTTTGTAAAATATTAGCGACTCTACTCAATGGCTTTTATTTGTCATTCAGAATTTCATGTGTAACTTGAATTTATACTTTCGATGTATTTGACTCTATTGCTGAAACTTCACTTATTTCTGTAGGCCTTGATTCCACATGAATTTAGAATCTGAGCTGCTTCTTCCAAGATAATTGTGCATTGAGATCCACTATTGATCAATTTTCTTAGGTTGTTACATTCTCTACTATTTTAGTTGACTTTTAAAATAGTTTTTGCATAATTGCACTTTTATGCCGTTTCACCTCTTTCTGTAGGATTCATGGCTTTAAATTTACAGTATTGGTACTGGTACTTTGCAAAACAAACAATTTTCTTTGTTGCTATTGTTAACAGAGTTTTTTTCTACACTTTCAACTGAACTTAGGGAACTAAAACGTTGCTCCAAATAGTCCAATACATCAGACCGTGATAAATTACTTTTTGTTCTTTTGACATTCGATTCATACAGCTGTAATGTATATTTATTAACTTTCGTTAACGTCATGGCTTTCAGTTTTATGTGTGTCTGGCTATGAAGCCAAAAAAGCTGGAGCAACTTCTCAACTGATAAGAACAGCATCTTATTCTTATCTTATAAAACTTGCTCTGCGAAGCAGCTGCTTAAATAAGAGCGAACTCTTAAGATTATTTACAGTAAGCTGGCGCTCTTCGCTGAAACGACGGTCGCTTGCCGTTTTAAACTCTTAAAATGAATAATGAGCACAGATCCATTCGGTTCTGCCTGCTTTGCGTAACTTGTGCCGCAGTGTCACAATAGGGAAAAAAATAGCATTAGCGTTAAGATTAAAACTAACTCTATGGTCACAATGAAAGAAAAAATAAATATAAATATGAATATAGGATATAGGATATCGACTATGAATTAGGTTTAAGACTGACTTTAAAATGATAATAGGAGGAGCAGAGGAGCGAATAGGTTTAAGAAAAGAGTTATCGTAGCACGGCGAAGAGAACGAAAGAGGGTCGAAAGACGGTGAGGCTGATCAGCAGCTTCACTTTTGCCAGAGCGAGGAGGAGTCGTGCTAGCAGGCGAGCTACCGCGGCTAGCTCGGAAAACCCGGCCACGGGAGCCCGCCACGAGGCTAGTGGGGGCGAAGGATCGGATGAAGGGGGTCCGGGTAGTGACGACGTCTGGCCAGCGGACCTGGAGCCTAGTCTGCAAGTGCTTCTGAAGGAGGAGTAAGCACGATTCGATGAGCTGGAAGGCGTATCTCATATAGCCATCCATCGTATCGTGATGAAGGACAACGAGCCTAAAAAGCAGAGGAACTACACGAGAAACCCCGCGAAGCAGCGAGTCATCGACGTGCAAGTAGAGAAAATGTTCCGGACGGGAGCCATCCCGAAGCCCGCACAGCGTGACGATCGTCCTGGTAAAGAAAAAGACGGGAGAATGTCGAATTTGTATTGATTATAGGCAGCTCAACGCACATTCGATTCCAGATGCATACCCCGTAGCCCAGATAAGCCACATACTGGAAAGTTTCCGACACGCGCGCTGCATATCGGCGCTGGATCTAAAGCAAAGATATTGACAGAGAACCGGAGGAGGGGACTGCATTGCAAAGTTATGCCCTTTGGCCTGCACTCTGCGTGTGCCATTTTTCAGATGGCCTTGGATTCAGTAATGGGGCTAGAAATGGGATCCACGCGTTTGCCAATCTGGACGACATCATTGTCATAAGCCCGACGAGAGAGCAGCACGTGGCCAACTTGAAGGAAGTGTTCCGATGGCTGAGGGAAGTTAGCTTGAGGCTTAACCAGGAGAAGTGTCATTTCTTCCAAAAGGAGTTGGTGTACTTGGGACATGTGGTGAGCGGCGAGAGGATTCGCACGGATCCCACAAAGGTGTTTGCGATTCAGAGGTTGACGTATTATAAAATGCTGCGGTTGTGCCTAGGAATGGCCTAGTGGTATCGATGTTTCGTGCCAAATTTCGCATCTGTAGTGCAGCAGATGACCGCTCTCCTGAAGAAAGGGGAGGAATGGCCGTGGAGTGCGAGTTACTGCAGATAGGTACTATTGCGCGGGCATGTTCCGGGATGCGGCGATACATGTAAGATGCTCCGAGGTGTACTAAAAAGTCAAGGTGGACCAGGCGAGGTCGGCAGATGCTGACGGGACAGGTGATAGAACCGTGGGCCAGCCTCTGCGCCGATTTTGTAGGATCCTTACCACGGTAGAAGCACGGGAATACAATGCTGTTGGTATTCCACGACGTGTTCAGTAAGTGGGTGGAATTGGTTTCCTTGAGGAGGGTGACAGCGGACCACTTACGTAGGGCGTTCCGAGAGCGAATCAATGTCGATTTGAAGTCCCTCGGCTTCATATTCGACAATGGAGTGCAGTTCACCAGCCGTGGACGTTTAAGGACTTACTAAGTTCCATTGGCGTAGAGGTGCAATTCGCGACACCTTACTGCCCTCAGGAGACCCCCAAGGAGCGGCCGAACCGGACGGTCAAGACAATGATCAACCAGTTCATCGAAGAGCATTAAAGTTTATTGAAGAGCACCAAAGTTCGTGGGACGAGATGCTACCAGAAATAGCGCTAGCCGTGAACACGAGCGTGATCGATTCGACCGGATTGATTGACGCAGGGTCACAATAGGGAAAATAAATAGCATTAACGTTACGAATAAAACGAACTCTAAGGTCACAATGAAGGAGAAAGTGAATATGAATATAAATATAGGATATCGATTATGATTTAAATTAAAGAGAAGCAACTCTGACTTCTAAAATGATAATACGAGGAGCCGAGTGGCAAATAGGTTTAAGAAAAGAGTTATCGCAGCACGGCGATGAGAGCGAAAGAGGGATGAAAGACGGTGAGGCTGATCAGCCGCTTCACTTTTGCTAGAGCGAACGTTAGTATTGGACGTGCGGCCGCGAGGCTAGACAAGGTTTTCGGAGAATTGAAGTCGCAGCAGGGCCATAGAGTTTTTTTTGGGAAATAAATTAATGCAGAACGCGAGTGAGCATATCAAGTGTTTACATTTCCTTTAGTAATCATTCGGTGATCATGACGGAATATTGATAATCTGTGTTCTGCTATTTTACTTTGCGGCGGAGCGATCCCAGTAGCACCCATCATGCTGATCAACCCTAACCCACGGTTCCTGCCGTCTCCTCAAATTTAATTACTCTTCAAGCATCGCGTCTCGGCAGTCTACAAATTTTGTAAAAAAGAGTGGATCCGGGTAGACTGAGTTCGACAATCCCGGCTAAAACGCTACTTACAAACTTATATCAAATACACAAACAGATTAAAACACAAGAAATAAAATAAGTTTAATTATTTCTACTTGTAAATGCTATTGAAATTGCTCGATAGCTCAACATTTTGGTGACCCTGACGTCAATATTACCTTTAGTTGTTACATTATTGACTTACATCAAAGCAATAAACTTAGAAGATCAGCAACCAGACATTTCGTTTTGTGCGGGTTATAATCATACATATAAGCGATCGCCGTCGCTTTGCTTACTCTCTCGGTCGCTCAAAGTTTTTTGGTCTTTCGTGTGTAACTTATATTCAAGTTATTGCCGTCGCTTCGATACATAGCTTGACACTTGCGTTCGCCGAAGTTCCTACAGCTATTGTTTTTGAGCGGGTGACTTTTGTGAAGAGCAAATCCATCTAATTCGACTCTTAGTGCAATTGAAGAGTGCGGTCTTAGTGTTAGGCTGAAGCACATCTAACGGCTTCAGGCCTCATATGACTGGGCCGACTTTTATTCTATGTTCACAACTGTCATAGAAAATCATCCTGATTTAGCAGATATCGAAAACCTGCGATGTACTTAATTCGATAATTGGAAATAACAAACGATAATTATACCATAGCACTTAATTTATTGGAGAAAAGAGTACTTGAGATACTGGGGCCCAAGAGGCAGATGGCAAATGGATCGGCCGTGGCGCTAAGGGAGTTGCCCCACCAATTTACACATTCGCGCGCTAGAGAGCATGGGCATCACCGAACAGTTCGCTGGATGCATCATTATTCTACAAAAGCTGGAACCAACATAACAGGCTATGTGGAAAGAAAGGCTAGAGGATTCGTCGTTCGTCAACTTAATACCATCGTGTGTGCATATGGCTACGTTTCTGGAGCAGAGATGCCGAACCATGGAAATCGTAAATTTTCCTATGGCAACCTATGCCCGTAGCCATTAGGTGGGAAAAACTAGAGCAATAGACACATGTAGATCGCAATAGACACTGGTAGCTCCTCTGAAAATAATGACAGTTCCAAAGCTAGAGCGTGAAAAATCTAGGATGGAACTCTTTCATGGAAAATTCTTCTACTGCTCGGATTCTTCTGTATGTCTTCCTGGATAAAGACGGAGACATGCAAGCTCAATGTGTTTGTAGCTCATCGTGTCACAGCAGTTCAAGAGCTATCTAATGGCATGGAATGATATACTTTCAAGAGGATCTAAACCAACATAACTGTGATTCAACGGCCCAAAATTTGTATGTAGAAATAAATTGGACTGGCCTGCTTCTTGTATGCCAGAGAGGCCAGAGCTCGAACTAAGAAAAAGGTCCTTGCTGCGTCATCTCCCTTTATTTATATAATGCATATAATGATACAATGCATCGTATATTCGCATATGTTTATAAATTCATACACAGAAGCAGGCAACCTGGACCATCAAGCTGTATCGCTTCACATAACCATATTTTTGATTTGTTCGGCCTTCTTAGAATTGATGGTCGCCTGAAATACTCTTCGTTGGATTTTGAAGCTCGCCATCCAATTATTCTTTCTTTTGAAAAGTGTGTGAAATGCTTTCGTGCCAAGCCTCGATTGGTAGAGCATATAACGGCTGATCTTCCTAAGGAACGTTTGACTGCTTGTCAAGCCTTTGAAGTCTCGGGCGTTGACTAATGTGGACCATTCTTTTATAAGCCAGACGTACGAAATAAAGCTCCAGTGAAATTCTACATGGCTGCTTCGACTGCTTCGCGACTAAAGCAGTTGACTCGGAGCTGGATCTTTCCACTGCTTTATTCTTTTATGCTCTCAAGAGGTTTATCTCGACTCGAGGCAGCTCAGATATAGTCGAATAATGCTAAATACTTTGTCGGCAAAAAGAACCAGCTCCACGACCTCAAGCGGCCATTCATAAGTCGCAATCATATTGATTCAGTGCACAAGTTTTGCATGGCTGACTTCATTGATTGGAAATTTATTCCCCCTCGTTCGCCGCACTTTGGCGGCCTTTAGGAAGCAGCAGTGAAGACAGCAAAGCATAAATTTTATTGTCCTATTGACTCTTGTGTTCTCAGCTACGAAGAGTTTCGCACCCTAGTCTGCCAAATGTCATCAATAATTAGCTCCTGGCCATTGTTTCCTTTTTCAGCAGACCTAGTTGTGCTCCAGCTCATTTCTTGATTGGCGGACCCAGCTCATGGTTCGTCATTCAATCGTCTTTATGGCTGGCAGCGCGCAACATATCTCCAACAACTGTTGTGGTACCACTGGCGCAAAGAACATTTTACGCTCCTTTAGCAGCGCTCCAAAGGGCGCACACCGAAACCAGGACTATCCGTCAATGACCTAATCCTTGTAAGGGATGAAAATCTTCCGCCTATAATAAGTTTAATTATTTCTACTTGTAAATGCTATTGAAATTGCTCGATAGCTCAACATTTTGGTGACCCTGACGTCAATTTTACCTTTAGTTGTTACATTATTGACTTACATCAAAGCAATAAACTTAGAAGATCAGCAACCAGACATTTCGTTTTGTGCGGGTTATAATCATACATATAAGCGATCGCCGTCGCTTTGCTTACTCTCTCGGTCGCTCAAAGTTTTTTTGGTCTTTCGTGTGTAACTTATATTCAAGTTATTGCCGTCGCTTCGATACATAGCTTGACACTTGCGTTCGCCGAAGTTCCTACAGCTATTGTTTTTGAGCGGGTGACTTTTGTGAAGAGCAAATCCATCTAATTCGACTCTTAGTGCAATTGAAGAGTGCGGTCTTAGTGTTAGGCTGAAGCAAATCTAACGGCTTCAGGCCTCATATGACTGGGCCGACTTTTATTCTATGTTCACAACTGTCATAGAAAATCATCCTGATTTAGCAGATATCGAAAACCTGCGATGTACTTAATTCGATAATTGGAAATAACAAACGATAATTATACCATAGCACTTAATTTATTGGAGAAAAGAGTACTTGAGATACTGGGGCCCAAGAGGCAGATGGCAAATGGATCGGCCGTGGCGCTAAGGGAGTTGCCCCACCAATTTACACATTCGCGCGCTAGAGAGCATGGGCATCACCGAACAGTTCGCTGGATGCATCATTATTCTACAAAAGCTGGAACCAACATAACAGGCTATGTGGAAAGAAAGGCTAGAGGATTCGTCGTTCGTCAACTTAATACCATCGTGTGTGCATATGGCTACGTTTCTGGAGCAGAGATGCCGAACCATGGAAATCGTAAATTTTCCTATGGCAAGCTATGCCCGTAGCCATTAGGTGGGAAAAACTAGAGCAATAGACACATGTAGATCGTCATCTATCGCCACTAACCATGACGCCATTTCCTGCAGGTTTTGTGACAGCCCCGGACATAGGATATATAATTGTTCCCGGCTCGGAAACTTGACCCCTGTGTTACGGCTAAGGGAAGCAAAAAGATTTGCATTATGCTTGAACTGTCGAAAAAAAACGGTCATCAAGCTCTGCATGCTGTCGAACCTGCGGGGCGAAGCATCATTCCCTGATGCATTGAAATAACTCTGCTCTTCCGTCTGGCCAGCTGCTTGCGCCTGCTGATGCATCGTCAATTGCTCATGCCTCTTTCGATAAGTTGCCATCTACATCTACATCTCTTGTTGCCCAGTATTTTAGCAGTGATGTTGTCCCCTTAGCTACTGCTATGGTGTTCTTAAAAATCGCTCCAGCACTTTGATACCTTGCCGTGCCCTTTTGGATTCTGGTTCTAAGCTTCACCTCATAACGTCTCGTCTTGCTCACCAGCTTTTGTTAAAGCTGCACAAGTCCTCAGCCGTTGTCTCTGGTCTAGGAAATTCTCGTTTCGACACAAATGGAAATACAATCACTATTACGATACAGTCTCAAGTCTTTGAATACTCAACATGCCTCACAGCTCTGGTAGTTTTACCATCAACATTACAAATTGGAACATTCCCTCCTACATACGACTAGCAGATCTGTCTTTCCTTAAACCACAACGCGTGGACTTGCTGCTTGAAGGAAGTCTGCTTTTGGGCTTCTCAGCATCGGCCAGATAAAGCTTCTCGCAGGGCTATCATGTCTTCATAAAACAAGGCTGGTTGGGTAGATTTCGGAGACGGACTTCGTTGCACGCTTGAGTCAAGTTCTGAAAAAAAACAACTGATAAATTGGTGCGACGATTTCGGGCGATTGGAAACTTCACCTACTACTTTAAAGGAAGAAACTAATTGTGAAGTGCATTTCGTAAGGACTCATAGCAGTCTTCCTAGTGGCAAATATTCGGTTCGTTTACCCTCTAAGCGAAGTTTGGAATGTCTTGGGAACTCATACCAACAAGCCTTTCGTCGGTTTCTGACCCAGGAACGTAAACTACAAAATCGAGCAGACCGGGAGACTCAATATTTAAATTTGTATAAAGATATACTTGGATCTGGGTCATATGTCGCCTGTCGCTCTAGAGTCCATAGGACAATATATATTCTCCCTCATCACTGTGTCTTTAAAGAAGACAGTTTAATGACAAAGTTGCGAATCTTTTTTGTCGGCTCAGCAGCTACCTTATCAGGATATTCATTAAATGAACTATTTATGGCTGGTCCTTTTATTCAGAGCTTGTTGTTTCACATCATTCTTCGCTTTCGCAATTCCCTGGTCGCCCTAACAGGAGATACTGGAAAAATGTATCGCTGCGTAGACGTTGCAGGACGATTTTCTCCAATGCATTCTGTGGCGAGACTTGAGAACAGGATGTCAATAATTTTAAGCTGGAGACAGTTACATATTAAACAAAGCAAGTTTCATTTTTATCTGCACGTGCTATGCTGTCAGCTGTTTATGGATGAGGAAATTAACTTCCCAACTGGTAGCTCCTCTGAAAATAATGACAGGGATGGAACTCTTTCATGGAAAATTCTTCTACTGCTCGGATTCTTCTGTATGTCTTCCTGGATAAAGACGGAGACATGCAAGCTCAATGTGTTTGTAGCTCATCGTGTCACAGCAGTTCAAGAGCTATCTAATGGCATGGAATGATATACTTTCAAGAGGATCTAAACCAACATAACTGTGATTCAACGGCCCAAAATTTGTATGTAGAAATAAATTGGACTGGCCTGCTTCTTGTATGCCAGAGAGGCCAGAGCTCGAACTAAGAAAAAAGGTCCTTGCTGCGTCATCTCCCTTTATTTATATAATGCATATAATGATACAATGCATCGTATATTCGCATATGTTTATAAATTCATACACAGAAGCAGGCAACCTGGACCATCAAGCTGTATCGCTTCACATAACCATATTTTTGATTTGTTCGGCCTTCTTAGAATTGATGGTCGCCTGAAATACTCTTCGTTGGATTTTGAAGCTCGCCATCCAATTATTCTTTCTTTTGAAAAGTGTGTGAAATGCTTTCGTGCCAAGCCTCGATTGGTAGAGCATATAACGGCTGATCTTCCTAAGGAACGTTTGACTGCTTGTCAAGCCTTTGAAGTCTCGGGCGTTGACTAATGTGGACCATTCTTTTATAAGCCAGACGTACGAAATAAAGCTCCAGTGAAATTCTACATGGCTGCTTCGACTGCTTCGCGACTAAAGCAGTTGACTCGGAGCTGGATCTTTCCACTGCTTTATTCTTTTATGCTCTCAAGAGGTTTATCTCGACTCGAGGCAGCTCAGATATAGTCGAATAATGCTAAATACTTTGTCGGCAAAAAGAACCAGCTCCACGACCTCAAGCGGCCATTCATAAGTCGCAATCATATTGATTCAGTGCACAAGTTTTGCATGGCTGACTTCATTGATTGGAAATTTATTCTCCCTCGTTCGCCGCACTTTGGCGGCCTTTAGGAAGCAGCAGTGAAGACAGCAAAGCATAAATTTTATTGTCCTATTGACTCTTGTGTTCTCAGCTACGAAGAGTTTCGCACCCTAGTCTGCCAAATGTCATCAATAATTAGCTCCTGGCCATTGTTTCCTTTTTCAGCAGACCTAGTTGTGCTCCAGCTCATTTCTTGATTGGCGGACCCAGCTCATGGTTCGTCATTCAATCGTCTTTATGGCTGGCAGCGCGCAACATATCTCCAACAACTGTTGTGGTACCACTGGCGCAAAGAACATTTTACGCTCCTTTAGCAGCGCTCCAAAGGGCGCACACCGAAACCAGGACTATCCGTCAATGACCTAATCCTTGTAAAGGATGAAAATCTTCCGCCTATAAGGTGGGCACTGGCGAGAATCACGTAACTTATTTTGGGAAAGGTTGGAGTCGCTTGCGTAGCCACCTTGCGCACCGTAACTCAGTTGAAACTCTTTCAACGGGGGAGAATGTCTGGCTACCAAGCAACCACGCAACTGATAAGAGCAGAATTATTTTCTTTTCTTATAATAAGTGCTCTTCGAAGCAACTGCTAAAATTTCGCTCTTAAGATTGTAACGATAATTTTATTGCCCTAGCATTAACTTAAGCGAAGCCTTCGATGCTGCGAGTCGTTCACTTCGTGCATTTGGTGCACATCGGCCCCTTGCATTACTCAAAATTATGATTAATCAATTGTCACTCGCTGCAATAGGCACTTACCAATTCGGGTTCGCTTTCCTTGGTAAACTCTTTGTAAATTCTTAAAACGAATAATAATTACAGGCCAAATCGGGTCTGCCTAATTTTCGAAACTTATAACAAACACAAATACACCAACATATTGAAACACAAGAAATAAAATAATATTTGTGGAAGCTTTTAAAAAGGCTCGATAGCGCAACAATGTGAACAGCCTCCATATTGCTGTCAATTAAACTTTTCACCTGATTTCCTAAGTCTATGTTGGAAAAGAGATTCCTTTTATTTGCATAGCGTTTAGTTAATAGCGGCATTGCAGTTTTCTAAACGGTATTGTAGTTTTCTACAGACCAGTGAACAAATGAGAAGCCATGCTCTGGCTTCGCCTTTTAACGGACATACTAAGGTGTTCTCTTTCATTAATTATTTCCATAAATAGTTCGGCAAACATGTCCCATTCTTTGGGCTCACCAAAAAAGTTTGGAACTTCGGTAGATTCGGAAAATCCTTTATTTTTTTCATTACAACTACCTTGTTTCTTTTATCCGTTTGGATTGGCGTCTCTAATGTTTTTATTGCATTACAAGCACCTAATTTCAACTACTCAACATCATCGTTACATGGAATTCCTTTATCAGCGAATTTTATAATTTAATTTTGTTTTATCTAATGATACACTTTTCAGTGAAAGCATAAACTTGCCCTTTTAATGTTTTGTTTATTGTGTGTCTATTAAATCTACTAACTTCTGGTCATTATCATATTTGTAAAGATTTTCAGTTCCAGGGTGAACTGCTCTTTTGGAACATGAAAACTCTTTAATAATTTTCTTAATACTAATTAAAGTAATTTAGTAATGTCTTTAAATAAAATTATCATATTCGACTAATCCAATATTCAATAATGCAGTATGATTTGCTGCGGATTGATTTTTTATGTGTTCACTGGAAATAATACCAGCTTCAGTCCCTCGAATTTATTTTATCAATGCTGATTGATTCGTTAACAAATTGATTGTGGCTTCTAACAACATATTGTATTTTTTTGTTTTTAATTCCTATATTTTAAACTTTGCTGAAACTCTTCCTTGTCGGCTGTTAGTTGTTCCGCTGGTACTGATGCTCTTCAAGGTTGCTGTTTTGCCGCTTCGCTGCAGATTCTCTACTTCTGTTTCGTCGCTGCTGCTTTGCTGCTACTGCTTCTCCATTGCTGATGCTTTGGTAGTTTTTTTTTCTTTATTAATAACACTCACTTTTCAGACTTAAGCCTCGAAAAAGCTATAATTTGGTTCCGATGTATACCCTGGAAGCGCCATATTCACTGTCCAACATGTCATGCACACATGCTTAAACTTGTGACCCTATCTTATATCTCAAGCCGCTCTTAGGACTTATAAATAGTTACACATTTTTGTGGGATATTTTTTTAGGTTATTTGACATCACCAGTGAGATCATCAGTGCTTTGTGACATACATTTAGTCTTCGCTAATTTTACTCTTTTCATAAATGACGTTTCCTCGATACTGTCTCACTCTTGAGTATTAATGTATATAAAGATATGGCATCATGTAATCTTTTACAGCCGACATTGATAGGTTCGTATAATTTTAGATCCTGTTACAGTTAGATTTTAACTGGTCGAAATGTAAGGTAATGACTTTCTTTAGAAGCCCTCCGCAATTGGTTTCTTACTACCTTAATAGCTTACCGCTCCAGGTGTCATTCTCGTTCATAAAATTTAATTCGACTCTCATGTTAAGACCGTGGTCAACAAGGCGAGAACTTTTTTGAGTTTGATCAAGTGATGGACAAAGGAGTTTGACGATCCGTACATAAGAAAGACCCTTTGGTACGACCTATACTAGAATATGCCTCATGTCACCACATTATTTTATGCATCAAGAAAAATTAAATCTGTACAGAAACAATTCTTGTTATTTTCCCTTTGTGGTTTAAATTAGGATCCTCGTGTGCGGTTACTGTCATATACAACTAGAATTCTGATGATTAATCATCCTTCTTGAATTAATCGTAGAAATATGTTTGGTGTATATAGGGAAATAGACTCTTCTGGATTGGCTATCCAATAAAACTTCTCTATCCCTGCTAGATTTACACAGTAATATACACCTCCATCGCTTCAATTTTGTTTAACTAAAAATGCTTTGCATGAACCGTTCAGGATTCTCTGTGATGATTATAACAACCAATATAAAAAGTCTTCTATTCTAAACTATTAAGCAAGTAGATTGTGTTAGCATATATTTGTAGTTTGTATTCGAGACTCATGTCGACTTGAGTCATTCGTTACACGACTGCGCCCCTCAGTCGGTTGGGCTGGAGATGGGATACAGCACATTACATCGGGATTCGCTCTGCTCGATGACTCCCAGTCTGAGCGTCCACTTCTGCAAAACAATAGTTGCTGCACTGGTGGGGACACTGAATAGAATCCTTCTTCGACTGGCACTGCGTCTTCTACAAGTTGAATGGTATGCATTTTCATATTTGTAAGCCCCAATACTCAATTCATCGTAAAATAGGAATTTGCAGTTGAAGCTGTCGGCATTTAGCTAATGAGCTAATATTGGTTCGATATATCCCAACTTCTCCTAAACTTTCCGAAGTCAGACCGAATTTTTTCCAATGATCTACTTCAAGGTATAGGACTATTTGAGCGATGGACATATGTACTGCGCGAATTGGTGCGTCTGGTCGTTCGACGATATTGTTGCATAGACTCGACTCTGAGTGTAATGTTGCATGCACCAGGTGATTGAGCGAATGCTCGATCGTTTAACTGCCGACTGAATTATTACGATTATTTTTAATTTTTTGCGATTACTGTTAGTTTTTGGTAGATTTTACTTAATAAGTATTACATTTTTAACTACAGCTACCGCTTAAATTTATTAATCTTGTTGCGCATCGCCTTCTGGTTCATCATACGAAGCATAAACTATACCTCATTTACTTCTTGTCTGCTTCTCACTTGCCGTGCATGAACGTATACAGCATTGGCCGGCTTCCAGCGTTGTCAGCATGCGCTCTGTTCCATGTTACTCTTCTCGCAGTCTCTCCATGTTATTAATGTTTATGGGGCGTATAATTCTGAAAACATCATCCCTATTGTTCATTTTTATTACTTTTATTAAGTCATGGTCTAACTGCCAATCGAGACATTTACTAACACAATATTTAATAACACTTAACATTATAACACTTAACAAATATAAAAAAATAAATAAGTTTATGTCATAGCCGATTGCGCGTGACCGCTACCTATAAATAATGGCAATTGCCTATAATTAATAATATTTAGAATAATTATATTTAAATTAATATAACAATATATCTTTTCAATACTAATTATATGAAAACTAACATTATAATGTTAACTTCTTTCGCCAGGAAAACAGTTTGGGAGCCACTGCTGTGAACACAACCGGTGAGGACTGCGGCTCTTATTTACCCTGAACCCATCAAAAATGGGTAAAAAGGGGTATAATGTTTTTGTGAAAATGTAAATGTATGTAACAGGCAGAAGAAAGCATCTCCGACCTTATAAAGTATATATATCAGCATCAATAGCCGAGTCGATCTAGCCATGTCCGTCTGTCTGTCCGTCCGTCCGTCTGTCCGTATGTATAAACGAGAGGATATTAGAATCTTTAAGAGCTAGAGACTTGAAATTAGGTCCTGCTGTAGGTCCTCCTAGTGCGTGCCCAGATCCTGTTTGTTTCCGATTATCGATAACTTACTCCGTTTCCAAGCAATCGATAAGAATCCTGTTATTTTTTAACAAATTGGGTTAATATTAAGAGCTAGAGTCACCAAACTTGATATGTTGCTTCTGGAAATTATATCAAGAATTTTTCATTTCATACCTATCACCACCTTCCCGCTACCACCACAAAGCTATAAGTCAAGTGAATAACCCAACTTGTATTGCACGCCAATTTAAGCCACAATTTAAATGCAATTGACTTTTTGAGAATACACAAATATTCTATACTACAATAATATATACTGTAGAAATTTTCATTAATATCGGATTTTGTTTTGTTTTTCGGCGTTTTCACTGTCAACGTGTTTGCGACAGCTAGCGCAAATTCCAGGAATTTCTGTATGCTTGTAGACACACACATTCATGTGCGTCTTTTTCGAATTCTATCAACAGCATTGCAATTGCGATTGTATTGTTTTCTGTGCTGTTATTTTAATTCGTTTTTTTCAATGAGACTCAAGTATTTGTGTGGCTGTTGAGTAGAGGCAGTGGCAAGTGGTGCGGTCTGTCGCAAGTTCGAACCCTACCTGGAAAACTTTTTTTATTTTTTGGCTGGTGTGGCTGTTGTGTAGACGCGGCGGCAAGTAGTGCGGTTAGTTGCGAGTTCGAACCCTGCCAAGGGAAGTATTTTATACCCTCGCAGAGGGTATTACAATTTTATTGTGAAATGTGTAACGCATAGAAGGAGACATCTCCGACCCCATACAGAATATACATTCTTGATCAGTACCAACAGACGAGGCGATATTGCCATGTCCGTCTGTCTGTTTCTATGCGAACTAGTCTCTCAGTTTTAAAGCTATCTTTATGAAACTTTGCAGAGGTCCCTCTTTCAGTTTGCACGCAGCACATATGTGAAATCCAGCTGGATCGGACCATTATATCATATAGCTGCCATAGAAACGATCGGTCAAAAATGAAGATGTTGTATGAAAAAAAATTTTCTTTATCAAGATGTCTTGACCAAACTCGGCATTTATTAGTTTTACTATGCTCCTCATATATATGCAAAGTCCTTTTATGAATGGGCCACTATATCATATAGCTGCCATAGGACCAATCGGTCGAAAATTAAGTTATATGGAAAACTTTTTTGTCATTCAAGATATTTTGATTAAACGCGGCATTTAATTCACTATGTTCCCTTCATTTTCCAAAATCGTATTTGCAACAGACTGCTATATCATATATCTGCCATAGGAACGATCGGTCGAAAACTAGGTTTTTGATAAAAAAAACTTTTTTTTTATCAAGATATCTTGACCATACTCGACATTAACTATTTTCCCTGTGCTTCTTATATACGGGCAAAGCACTATGAGCATTATGAAAAGGTTGGGTCTGCAAGTGTATTAGATCTTCGGCGTGCCGAAGATAGCCTTTCTTTCTCGTTTTTATTTAAATTGATCTTTATTGCTACAAACGAGGGCGCAGCGTGAGCTGCATTTGGTGTTGGAATAAGAGGGTTCAGGGTTTCCCTTAGTCGGGAGCTCCCGACTAGAACCTCTTACTTGTTTTCTTCTGTTTTCATATAAAAAAATATATTATTTAATAAAACCTTAGGCCGGCCAGAGGTGGTGGCCAGTCCGCTCCTCTAGTGACCTGATCCTCGCTTGGCTTTTCTGCGGCACCTCCCAAGAGTCCCAAATTTGGTGATTTGTTAACAAAACAGGATTTTGATATTGAGTTTTATCGAGTGCTTGGAAACGGGGCAAGCTTTCGATTATCGCATTCTAGCTCTTATAGGTTTTGAGGTCTCTGCGTTCATACATACGAATAGACGGACGGACAGGGCTAGATTGCGGCTATAGATGCTGATCAAGAATATATTTACTTTATTGGTCTGCTTATTACAAACATTTGCACAAATTATAACCTTCTCACCCAATTTTAATGGGTTCAGAGTTTTAAAAGTAATGCTTTTTTCCCTTCCTTTTCTTCACAAAGCGAAATAAGTTTCGCTGCCTGTGGACACCTGACTGCAAGCACCTTTTTAAATGAGCCCCGTAACAAGTATAAATAAATTATCAAATGTGTTACATTGTTTTCATTTTGCATGCTCGAATGGATTAGAATATATAGAGGCATGGGGTGATAGAAGGTTTTAATTCATGTAAATTCTTACCAAATAAGCTTGTTATGTTGCTCCGAAATTTGTTTAAGACCTCGAATTTGTTTAAGTTGAAGATCATCCATGTTTTTTCCGAAAGATGTTTCTTTTTTGGTCAGATCCCTTAAAGAATCGATGCGCTCATGCAGTAAGCAAAATTGGCCACACATGTGTGTTATAAAGAATCCTAATAAGGAATCTTCAGCAAATAAAGTTGTAACCACACAAATGCCAGCATAGGCTGTAAATAGATACGTTAATATATAACGAATCCAATTTTTGTACGGATTGTATGGAAAGTGCATTTTATAGGGAAATGGCTTTATTGATGCGTCGATCCCAACAATCCAAAATAGCTCAACCAATGGCAGTACGCAGTACATAAGTATTAGACAAGACAGCAAAACCGTCATAACTTGAAAGGTAGTCATCCGCTTACGACACTCTTTTGCAATGTTGGCATTTAAGTTGCTGTCAAAGATATTTGAAACAATAATATTTAATTTATTAACACAACATTATGAGCGAGCAGTTAAGTAAATACCCTGAACCCTTTATCAAGCTACCGTTACAAACGTTCTAGCCTACTTCTCTACTTGGATATACATACAACAAGAAAGAGTGCTTTAGTCGGAAGTGCCCTACTTGGGCCCTTCTTCTGAACCTTCTTATTAACTTTTATTGGGTAAGGTATAAATATAACCATTTCATATAAATATATGAAATCAAATATAATAAAAATGTTCTAGTTGACAGTGCTGGAGGATACCCTTTTACTTTTTCTATCAGCACCAAATGGAGCCATGCAACGTGATCCTTTGCATTAATAAAAATAAATGTAAACAAATTAGAGTAGTGTAGTCGGGAGTAGCCTACTAAGGATAACCTTAAGTTTCTTCTCTCAACACCAGATTTAGCTCGCACGTCACCATCATTTACCTTAGCCTAACATATTTTTTTTATACCCTGAACCCATAGAAAATGGGTAAAAAGGATATAATGTATTTGTGCAAATGTATGTAACAGGCTGAAGGAAGCATCTCCGACCACATAAAAATATATATTCTTAATCAGCATCAACAGCCAAGTTGATCTAGCCATGTCCGTCTGTCTGTCCGTCCTTCCGTCCGTATGTATGAAGGCAAGGATATCCGAACCTTTAAGAGCTAGAGACTTAGCTGTAGGTCCTCCAAGTGCCCGCGCAGATCAAGATTCTTTCCAATATTCGATAACTTGTCGCGTTTCTAAGTAATCGATAAGGATCGATATAAAATCCAGTTTTTTGAGTAAAGTGGGTAAATAAATAAATAATAAGAGCTAGAGTCACCAAAATTTATATATTGCTTCTATAATAGTATACATATATCAAGTATCTTTCATTTTATACCTATCACCACCTCCCCACTACCACCACAATGCTATAAATCAAGTTAATAACCCAACTTGTGTTGCCCATCAATATAAGCCTAAATATAAATGTAATTGTCATTTTGAGAATACACGAATATTTTATAGAACAATAAGATGTACTGCTAAAAATTTCATCAAGATCGTTTAAGAAACAAATCAAAATGTGTTTTGCCAGCCCACCTGTTTGAGAATTAATCGAGAATTAATTGGTGCGGCTTTTGCTTAGAGGCGGCGACAAGTAATGCGGTCAGTTGCGATTATTCTATACCCTGAAGTCATTGAAAATGGGTTAAAAGGATATATTGTATTTTTGCAAAATGTTAATGTATGTAACAGGCAGGAGGAAGCATCTCTGACCCCATAAAGTATATATACTCTTGAACAGCTTCAACAGCCAAGTCGTTCTAGCCATGTCCGTCTGTCTGCCTGTCCGTCTGTCCGTATGTATGAACGCAAGGATCTCAGAACCTATAAGAAATTGTAGCTTTAGGACCTCCTAATGCCTGCGCAGATCGAGTTTGTTTCCGATAGTCGACAGCTTACTCCGTTTCCAAGCAATCGATAAAAATCAGTATCGACATCCTGTTTTTTGAGTAAATCGGGTAAATATTATGAGCTAGAGTAACCAAACTTTATATGTTGCTTTTAATATATCATATGTATATATATCAAGTATCTTTCATTTTATACCTATCGCCACCTCCCTGCTACCATCTCAAAGAGGGTTCAATGTATTCCCTAGTCGGGAACCTCTTACTTGTTAAGTATTGTATCGTCTCTTTTTGTCACTTGACTTGTACAGACGAGTGTCATTGTGCTCCCGTGCTAATTAATAAAATTAAGATTCAATTAAAGTTTACCGATACCAAACTGGTGCAAGCCTATTAAAGGCATTATTGACTCATATTTACAGTGGCGCAGGTTTCGATGCATAATAAGCTTAATAACAGCGGTAGTACCAACTCCAAGTGGTGTTGCGCAAAAGCGCACACACTCAAATAATTTGCCTTTTCAGCAAGTTCCAGATGTGCAGCTACTATAAAAACAAAACTTAATTCTGCAAAGTCATTGTTAACGCAACTCTTTTGGACTAATCCAAGTTCAAGAAAAAATCATTGAAGTAGATTTCCCAGCGACCAAGTAATCGAAGACAAATTAAGAAATCCTTCACCAGCAAAAACAAGCTTTAGTCCACCCACATTTGTACATTTGAAATATGATCGTCCACTCATAAATAGCGTGACCATGGCGCAGAATATGCAACGTCTGCATATTCTGCTCAATGATATTCCTTAGTCTTACGATATATATGTATGTGCTCAATGTATATGCTTTAGGTGTATGCATATATACATGCTCCCGCTCTGCCGCTGTACTCAGCGACAGAGACTTATATACAAGCATATAATTGAACGACATATCAGTCGATAAAATATCAGCAACGTCTTAAGGCGTTTGCTAATAAACTGTCTACACAAGAAACCTTTTTTATTATTTTACATGGCGACCGTGACAGTGGTTTGCTTGTTGTGTTTAAAAAATTAACAAATATTAAAATGTTGAAATTGTTGTGCGGAAAATAAAAAAAAAAAAATTAAAATAAGTTAATAATAATGCATAGTGAGAGTGTGTCAAAAAAAAGATTGATTAATGATATGAACGAAAATTGCAATATACATTGTGAATCATGTTTTATAAGTCGAAAGTGACAAGCAACAACATCAACAACAACTAACAAAATCTGAATCAATGACAACAACTGAGAAAACAATTGCAAATTTAACAACAACAACAGAAGCAACTTAATAAATGACACGAACGAGTAAACCAAAAACAGCCTGTGCGATGACCAACACCGGCACCGCCTGAGCCCATAGGCCCCGCAGTAGCAGCAGCAGCTACCAAAGGTGTGCGAGGCAGTCCGCCCCTTGGACCAACGCGGGAAGTAAATGAGCAACGTTGGACTGGAAGAGGCTGCTCCTGTTGAGCAAAGGGATTTACCCAGCCTGCAAGAGGCTTTAGAGGTGTACCCCAACGATGGACTACGCTCACTCACAATAGCTGAGTACCGGGCACGACAACAGATGAAGGAAAAGAAGGAAACCAAAAGAAGCAGAAGAAGGATTAAACTGATTCAATAAAGAAGGATCTTACAAGATCAAGACAGCGACAACGCCCCGCGAGAAAATAAAGAATCTAGAAATCATCGAGAAACAACTTCGTACTGGTGCGAAGCAACGCAATAAGGGCTGCAAACCTGCCAATGCCTAAATTGCCCTTAAATATAAACTCTAATTGAAAAATAATAAAATCCGTTAGGCTTTTTACTAACACATACGGTTAGACTATTAATTGTATAAATAATAATTGTCAGCCAACTGTATGCCCTAATTAACATAACTTTTTCCTTTTTCCTAAATTAGTTTAAAATTGAAATCTACAATTATTAAACAGTTTTCAAAGACAAATTTGTTGGCGCAGATCCGCGCATTGAATTAAAAAGTGAAAATTAAACATGAAGTCTAGTGTAAAGCGCGAGAGCGCAATAAAGCTGTATCACTCGCTTTGGAGCGAATTCGCCTCGCTTCGCCACCTTAGCGTAATGTAGGCTTAAGTTGAGTTGTCGAATTATATCAAAGCGATACGCACTAATCCGCCACAAGTTTTAATTTGTTTAACTATATAAACTAATATAATATTTCATGGCGCCCCCGGGTGGAATCTTGTAAAGTCAATTGTGTGTAAAAAACAAAGTCAAGTGGTGTAACTTGAAAGCTGTGGCTCGCGAGTGAGTTGAAATTGAAAATAAAAATAAATACGCGTCAGCCGGAAACAATAAAATAAGAATAAATCTGTCCTGCTGCCAACGTTGGAGAATGGCAAGTAAAGTAGCTTCCAAAGTGGAACGTCCGGAACAGCAGGTACTGTGCTGCAAAGCTCAACTCTATTGGTATGGTTGCGCTAATGAAGCCAACGCTTTCAATTCTTGGCACATATGTAAAGTAGTTGAGCATAATTAAAATTTGCATGCACCTACTAACCGCTTTGGAGATTCCTACATATAATTTAGTATTTGTGCGAATTAGTGCTTCTGAGCGAATTAATAAATTATTTGCCACTACAATTTCATGTCGCTTAGCTTTGTCGTTCCCCCCTTCTTGCCATCACTCTCAACCACTGTAAATTATACAGCTGTCCGAGACCAAGCGCTTGTATATAAGTGCAGTACACGCATACATATACACGTACAAAGCAAGCCAGCTGCAGCCCTTGCACAGCGGTGCCTGTGCAATTGTTTTTGTACGCATTTTTCGTTGGCGCGTTTCGGTCAAGAGAGCTCTAGACACTGTTAGAGCGTTTCAAGTCACCGAGGAGAATTATTTAAAAGCATTGGACAGCCTAAAGAGAGTATACGACAATGAATGTCTAATATTTAATGAAAATATTTCGGCTCTCTTTAGCCTGCCAAAAATAACGCTGTCTTCTGCGCCATCATTGAGATCAATGATTGCCACTGTCTCCGCCATCTATGGCTTGCTCCTGTCAATAGGTGATGACAAAAAGATTTCGAACGCGATTCTCATTCACCTCATTATGAACAAAGTTGACCGAATGACCAGACGAAAATGGGAGGATCAACACTGTGGCATGATTGTGAAACAGCCTTGAATCGTAGATATCAACACCTTTCTGCTGAAGAATCAGCCAAAGCTTCGTTCAAAGGCCCGAAGCCAGAGCATATGCCGCGTTATCAGTACAGCAGCGGGGTGAGTTCGCTAAGGCGGCTCCTATATGCATCAATTGCCTACGGTCAATGTCAGTTGTTGGAGAATGCCTGGGAACCTGCAATTGGCTGATCCATATTTTCATAAGCCCCAGAAAATCGACATGCTTATCGGAGCTGAGACGTTCTTTGAGCTTCTGTCTGTTAGTCAGATTAAACAAGGTCCGAATTGTCCGATTCTGCAAAAGAAACTTGTTGGCTGGATTGTATCAGGGCGTTACACGCCGTTAAGTCATGAGAAGACTCATGCTTTCAATCTGAATTGCCAAGAAGAGTCTTATACCTCGATAGACAAATCATTGCAGAATTTTTGGTCATCGGAAGCAGCAGTTATGTGAGAGCCACTTTCAAGATAATTTGGAAATACTGCCGTCAGGACGATTTAAAGTAAGACTGCCATTTAAATCAGTTCCCAATCGGCTTGGTAACTCCTTCGAGGTTGTAAGCGTCGTTTTTTGTCGCTTGAAAGACGCTTGTCTCGATTTCTCGAGCTTAAGCGCATGTACTTGGAATTCATGGAGGAATATTTAACGCTGGGTCACATGTCTGAAATAGATAATCAGATTCCAAGTACTTCACACTACTTCATTCCGCATCAGTGTGTTTTAAGACCACAAAGCACATCGACGAAGTTATGCGTTGTTTTCGACGCGTCCTGTCGGACATCGTATCAAATTGCGTTGAATGACCTCCTAATGTTTGGACCGACCATTCAAGAGGAGCCACACTCGACTCTGCTTCGATTTCGTCTCCACAAATCTACGTTGACAGCTGACATCAAAAAGATGTATAGGCAGGTCATGGTGCATGAAGCAGATCGAGATTTCCAGCTCGTAGTGTGGAGAAAGAACCCATCTGACTCTTTGAGGTCCTGCAGGTTAAACACCGTAACTTACGGCACTGCGCCTGCCCCGTTTTTGGGGATGAGCGAGCCATCACACCCTAAAGCTGCTGACGTTATCAGGCACGACTTTTATGTCGATGATCTACTAACTGGTGCTACATGCGTAGAGAACCTTCAGACAATTAAGTCTGCAGTGTCGCAAATACTCAAAAGCGCAGGTTTCGAACTAACCAAATGGTTTTCGAATTCTCTTGAGTTATCCGCAACAAACGCAGCTAAGCCGATAACGATCTCAGAGTCTGACACAACCAAAACACTTGGCGTGTTGTGGTTGTCGAATGCAGATGCCTTTCAATTCAAGATTGACGATGCATTCATCGGTCATGGAGCTACAGAACGACACATTCTCTCGGTCACATCGCGGCCATTTGACCCGCTTGGCCTGTTAAGCCCTCTGATAATCAAGGCAAAAATCCTACTCCAAGAGCTCTGAGTTCGGATAACTCGTGTCATCAACTGAAATCAACTCTGATTCAGTTGCAAAAGGTAAGGATACCACGGTATGTGTTTACAGAGCAAACTTCACCAATCTTTCGTCTGATTCTGAAGTCACGCTTCATTGGATTCGGTCACATCCTTCGTCTTTGGCAACATTTTTGTCAAATCGAGTGGCTGAAATCCAAGAATGGACAGAGAAAGCTGAATGGCGCCATGTACCTACTAAGCAAAACCCAACAGATATTGTTTCAAGAGGCTGCGATGTTGATGAATTACTTGCGTCGATGTGGTTCGATGGGCCTTCATTTTTGAAGGAACCAAGAGAATCCTGGCCGGTTAACCAGCGTCAGTGACAACAGATGAGATGCGAACTCTAGAAGTACGCAAAACAGCTGTTGGACTAGCAGCTATGGTAGACCGACCAGATATCTTGGAAACTATCGATAGTTTCTTATCGCATGATAGGCTGCTGAGAGTGTTTTCTTATGTGTTCCGCTTTATTCAAAAATGTAAAAATCGAGAAGTACAATTATTGAGTATCCCTACGGCGCTCGAAAAGAAAGAAGCTTTCGAGAAAATAGTTGAAGTCATCCAACGAGTTGAATTTAAAGATGACATAGATAGAGTTCGAAAGGGCACACGCCTGGGTCATAGCTTGCAGCGTCTTAATCCATTAAAGATAAGTATAATGGATCTTGGTGCTCCATTTCGTTGTTGCGAGTAAGGGACGACTTGTAAATGCTCCTATTTCATATAATACCAAGTTTCCGCTACTTTAAAAAAAAAGCTCGAAATTCGCAAGAAGCTTTATTAGATACCTGCATTTGACGAATTGTCATGCTGGCCCAAGAGCACTCGTGAGTCATCTTCATAAGGGACTTTGGATAATCAACGGTCAAGAGGTCTATCGTCAGACAGTGAGATCATGTATCCATTGCTTCAAATGCACACCTCGTCTGCTAATACAAATTATGGGAAATATACCAGCAGATCGACTCCGAGCGCTCCGCCCATTTTCTATCTGTGGCGTCGATTTTTGTGGCCCAATTAGTACGACTTTTCGAATGCGTGGAAAGCCTACGTATAAGTCGTACATAGCACTGTTCGTTTGCTTCTAAGCGGTTCACTTAGAACTAGTATCTGACTTATCCACTAATACATTTTTAATGGCTCTTTAAAGGTTCGTCGGCCGTGGAGGAGTCCCACAGACCGTTGCGACAACGCGACGAACTTCGTAGGAGCAAGTCGCCAGTTCTAGGGGTTGCGAGTTCGAATCGTGGAAGAGGCGGACGCAATCCGCGAATTCGCATCAAAATGGCCCGGCTACCCATGGAATGAAGCCCCCAAGCGCTTCATGGCGGCCGGTGTTGGAGCAGATCCACGCATTGAATTAAAAAATGAAAATGAAACATGAAGCCTAATGTAAATTAGGTTTAGGGCGGAGCGAGAGCGCAATAAAACTTTAGAGCGAATTCGACTCGCTTCGCCGCCTTAGCGTAATGTAGGCTTAAGTTGTTCAGTTGTCGAATTATATCAATGCGATACGCACTAAACCGCACGTCAATCTTTTGAAGCCACCACAAGTATTAATTTGTTTAATTACATAAACTAATATAATTTTTCAATAAAAATTAAACTAAACGATTAAAAAAAATGTGTTTTTTAAAAAAAAAAATTATTTCTGTTCAAAAAAAATAAGGCCATTGATAGATTTTCTTCAATTTATTTCCACATCTCTCAGAGTTAGAACATATAAATTTTGTTGAAAAATCATAAACCTTTCTAATATGAGTTGGTTTGGCAGTGACGACAGTCAAACAAATGACAATACGGCCAACGGGGTTAATAATGACAAAATCGCAGATCAAAATCGAAGATATACAATATTTGTGGATCTTAAAACTCATTTTAACAATCGTATCAGTTTGTCAATTTTTGTCGACCATTTACGTAAATCACAATAAAATAATTAAAAAATGTCATATGAGCAGATCCATCGATCTAAACGAAATATAAAAACTCATAATTCATTACATTAATTAAGTTAAAAACACCAAAAATGATAAAGATCATTGAAGATAGACCTCGAGCCAGCCAATAAATATTCTTAAATATGGAAAGGTCGCCAAAACCATCAATAATCATTGAAGATATATATATAAAAGACCAGAAATTTCGAATAAACGCGAAAACTTTTTTACAAAAACATCGCGAATTCATTAGCATATACCAATTTGAAAACGAATACATGAGCACATTCGGCTAGAACACTAGCCCATTAATTCAATGCTCACTAATCAAAAAGGGAAAAGTGCTTAGTACATTGCCATATATACAAGTAAAAATTATTAATCAAGACCTCCCGCTACTAGAATGGAATACAAATAAACAATATCGAGCTTATTATTTTACTATTTATTGGGCAACTGTGCCTGTTGATCGTTCCATATAAGCTGACTTTATAATAACTTAAAGCTATCCCAAGTAGTCCATGGTCCGGGGCAGCGACATCGACAGAATGCTGACTTGGCGCCTCGTGACCGTTCTTAGCTTGGACACTTGGTGCGCGCATGCCAGTGTCAGATTACGTCGATCGCAATGTTGCAGCGTTCCCTTCTTTGTAGCGCACATATCCGCTCTTGCGACACTCTGTGAATCATTTGTGTCAACTCCTCCCTTGGTCAAATGAAGGCCATCCTCGGATTTTTATTATTTTAAAGCCAATCGCTCGGCTAGCTCGGTTTGGCGTCTGATTTTCAGACGGCAGCGAACAAGACAGATGATGATGTAAAGCAAAGAAACTACGTCCAGGGTAGCGCAGCTGCTCAATATTGGCCTGGCTAGCAACTTGGTCTGTAGGTCATCTATGTGCTGGAGGTTTTTCATGCTCAGTTCATGAATAGAAGCTAAACTGAGCCGTTCAAGATGTCTAGTAACGTTGACTTGGGCCATGGCGGATACCGCTGGTTTTTTCTTCAGTGCCCCGTAGTTATTGGCATACAACGTATTGTTCAAGTAGACCTTGTCTACAAAAGTTAGCAGGTAGACTTGTTGGCTGATCCCGTTACTATCTACGACGTTTATGGTTGCGTCATTGATAATAATCATCCCTTCGTCGACCATAGTAACCGAGTCCAAATGGCCAGGTTGAGTGCTGCATTGTGCGACAGTTCCGGATACAAGTTGTTGTGCACAGGTTGACATCTCCGTTCTTTTGCAGAAAGTAGTGCCCACTGATGGATCACACTCGCCGACAGCGAAGGTCTTCGTACCATACTCAGCGACCGTATTGCCTTCTTCGAAACTTAAAATTCGGCTATCATGCTGGACTGGATAAACTTTAATTTTTTTGCAAACTAATTTTGGTTTTGGAAACTTAATAAGGAAATACAATAAATTTTCGTTCTGGAATGTTTTGATGTCAGCTACTTCTAAAATATCTGCTAAACTGGCATTCGTGAGGTGTTCATTCGTTATTTCATTAACATCAATATCATCCAGAATTGTGGGGCTGATAAAGTCAATTTTTGACAAAGTAATTGCGACTATTAAATCTTCTAAATCTGTTATTATTATTCTATTTTTTTTTGCCAGAATTGCTTCGTACAAATGTTCCGTGTCCAGACTGTCTGTTCGTTAAGCTTGCTTTGAATTTTGGTGTTTATTTCTATCAGGTTATTTACTGAATTTACGAGCTGATCTTGCTTGAACTTGATTTGTTCCCAATCGTTTCAATCAGGATTTCCTGCTTTTACCTTGAGTGCGGTGCCTAGTACGAGCATGACGATGGTGAACCTTTATTGTTGCCAGTAGTGTCTCTATGTGTCTCAGGTCCGTGGTGATAATCTGTCTCATGTGTTATTTATTGAAGAAGTCTATGGTATTTCTGGTCTCGTCGGCGTATATTTCGTATGACGTCACGTTAGTTGTATATCCTAAGTAACCGTATTCGTCCCAGATTTTCACGTCACCGTCTTATATGGTTATATAGTTCGAGTGTGAGTAATCGTTAAGTTTCAAGGTGTCAATAACAAAGAAAAAGGTCGTCAGGAGTGCAGTGGGTAATAACTGCCTTAGCCTGAAATATAAAATAATACGTTTTTTCAAATTAGTACCGAAAAGAACAGCATTAAGTAAGCAACACCACTTTGCTTACTTAATGCTGTTCTTATGGACCACCCTCCCCCTAATAAGAACTGTGGTACCCAGATCGGCCTCTATAACCTCCTCTGAGCATATCGGTTTCAATTTATTTCCAAGTCGTTTGCTCGTTTTTAACCAAACTTTGTCGCCAACGTGATATGCTCTGTTACTTTGGGTTTGTTTGCCTTAACTTCTCGTCCTGATTTTTTTTATTTTTTATAAATGTTTATTGTATTGAATCAAAAATAGCATACATTTTTATAACAACACAGTTGACTTAGGTGGTATTTCGCCAAGCCTGGTTGGAACCTCAGGCTTTATCGTGGACAAACGTCAAAGGAGTCTTCTTTGAGTAAAGCTGCATCGTTACGTAGGGAGACGGGGGCTCTGGGGCGTCTCCTGTGTCGTGGTTGGAGGAGGTCCTTAAAGGATCTTCATCAGCGAGGTCTCTTGCTACCCGGTTACAGTGTCGCTGCAAGCGTTCTTTGTATCGGTTGGCGTGTGCTTCGACTTGGCTGTCTATAGTCTCTATTTTGAGATCTCTGTGAAAGGTAGAATTTCTGAAGTACCAGTCAGCACCGGTCATTCGGTGCAAGGCCGAGTTTTGGAGTGTCTGTTGGCTAGTTGAAGGCCGCGCGCATTGCTACTATCTGCGCCGCACAGTCAGTGATGTGCATTCCAGTCGCCTCCCACTAGATATCTGCTTCCAGCCGAGTTGAGTATGACGTTGAAGTCATCAGTGGACGTCTGCTCATTTGGCCTGCAATAGACTGCTCCAAAGTCTATGCTACCAGCATCAGTGGAGACTTTCACAGTCGAATATTGGTAACCACAATTTGCAATGCTCATTTGCGGGAAGTGAACCAAGTTACTCCGGACGAGGACAGCGCAGCCGGTCAAAAGGCTAAGGATTTGCTGTGCCCAAAACCTGCTGTTGCATTACCGCCATCCACTCAATAGCTCGGCTCAAGTCCTTGACAGCAGAGGAAAGTCCTTCCCCGTTTCCAGATGTCTGATGCTGTTCTTGCGCAGTCAGCCTCTCCTGTTGCTGTTCCCTCAGCAATCTATGTAGCCTAGCTTGCGCTGGTCCTTCTCGCAGGCTAGCGCTGGGCACATTGTTCTCTTTGCTGAATGCAGCTAGTCCTCTTCTGGTGGCAGCGGCGTATGAAAGCCCTTCTACTTGTTCAGTGGGTGCTGTACGGGGGAAGTCAACAGGTGTAGGCCCATGAACTTTATTGCTGCAGCTTCGGTTCGCTTGAGGCGGTGGGAGATTTTTCATTTTGGCGGGCTTTGGGGTTCCCGCACGCTTTGTATATTCGGTGAACCACTCGCAGCCTTTATAGCAGGGTGGTTACCACCGAGGTGGGCGCATGTTGCCGGAACTGAGTCGGGCCGTGTGCAATCGGCAGTGCGATGATTGAGCCCGCATTTTACACATTTGTTTTGTTTTCTGCAGTATGTGGCTGTGTGCCCGTACTCCTGGCATCTATGGCATTGCACCACATCCTGATTTCTTCGAGCAGACTCCACCTTGACCACCTGCTCGCACAGCTTCCTGATGGTATAAGCCTCCTTGTTGTTGGCCGCCGCCATCAAGTTAATGAAGTGGATGTTCATGGGCTCCTTGGTGGTTTTGCTGTTCGGATTGTGCACATGGAGAGCGGTATTGCCCTGGCTCCGCAGGTCGTTGAGAAGCTCTCGGCTGAGTGTGGAGTGGTGAAGGCCTTTGATGACTATGCGGTGGGGCTTCTCCTCCTGCAGCTGGTATGAGTAGAATTGGATTTTTTGTTCTTTATGATGGCCCTGTATGTGGGTACATCATTGGCTAGGAGTCGCATAGTCCGACCTAGGTTGGACTTGATGGTCAGGTTGTCCAGGTCCACTACTTCAGATAGTATGAGCCACACGTCGCTGATGTCATCGATGTCGTTTTGGACGATGTGGGGTGGCTTCTTTCCTCCAGTGGGGCCATTGTTGTTGGCCCTTTCTTCGGGCACGGAGGAGCTGGCATGGGCGTTGGGATGGCTGCCGCCCTCAACCTGAGGAGTCGCTAAGGCAGGCAAGTTCTCTACTTAGGCTGAGCTTATCTGCTCGGCCACAGATTCATCAGTTTCCATGTCATCGTCGTTTTCGGGTGGCGCCAAGAGAGCATATCTATTGGATGTATGTATTTTAACTGAACTAGTGTCAGTCTTGTTCTGTTTTCGCCGCGCGGCATGTGGGCACCTGCTGTCTAAGACTTTGCGCTTATCGTTTTTTTTTTGGCTGTGATTGAACCAGGCGAGCCGCAGCTGCAGCGGGTGAATTGGGTTTGACGATATCTATTATATGTACTAGGGCGTCAACGGGGTCTCTATTCACACTTGCACCAGCATGTGGACTGCTGCCGGAGTCGTCGGAGATCACTAAAGTGCAGGAAGGTGAAACTGGAGTACTTCTTGCAGACAGCAACGCGGAGAATTTATTGGCAGCTGTTGCTTAGCGCTAAGCATTGAGGTGCTTGGCGGCGTAGCGGCGTCAGCATTTAGTTGGCCTACCTCGTTAGTTCGAGACGACCCCTTGTTACTCATTGTGGGTTGCGTTGCTGATCTCAGCACTCGCTGGTATGGTGGCTCTATTGGCATTGCCACTGGCTGGGTGCATGTCAGCAAGGCAGCGAAGACGACTTGCTCACTAAAAAAAAAAAATTTGCTTTGTCAGCAAGTAGTTTTGTTTTAATTTTTGACTTTATTTTTTTTTTTTTCTGTTTGTTATTGGGTCACAATAATTAACGCGTTGCAATCTTTGTGCAGGATTGCAAAAGCCGCGTTTGGCCGTTTAGGCGTGCATTCGAATTTCGATTTTTGATTTTATTCCGCGAGTACGTCCGTTCACTTCGAACACAAAGAAGTATCTTCCCCTGAACTTTTTGAATTTTGTCCCTGATATGTGTTTCAAATTCGATGGATGGATGACTTCAACTTCTATTGTATTCTATAGTTGAGAGTAGAATAAGGTCTATGGTGTTGCGTATCTTCCGATTGATCTTCAATACACCGTGCAATTTCTGCGAGAGTGCTATGAAATCTTTCGACTTGCCCATTTGAGGTGCTGTGCAAAGGAGGTGCATTGGAAATTTGAATTTCGAAATTTTTTGCAATGGATCTAATAGTTTCAGAGTTGAGTGACTTTTCGTTGTCGCAATAAATGGTCTTTATTTTTGGAAATATGTTTATAAATTGAAGTATCGGTGCTTTGATGTCTACGATCGCTCTTGACTCAATAGGTTGGACTATGGCAAACTTAGAAAATTTATCGAAGCATGTCAGAAAATTTTGTTTGTTCGTAGAAAAAACATTGATATGGATAATTTCACCGGTATATGAAGGGATAGGTGTTTTTCCTAAGACCTGTTTTTTTTGGGTGGCGTTTGTATTTTGCCATGGAGCATGTTTTGCAATTTGCAACTATCTCTGATGCTAAATGGCTCATCTTGGGGACAAAGTAATCGCAAAGTACTTTTTTCATACTTTCTTGCACGGCTCGGTAAGCTCTATTATGTTTCATTGTCATGATCTCTCTCTTCTCAGTTTTATTGGTAATATCCACTACAAGATATTTGCTGTGCCTAAATGTGGTTGATGGAAATTATTCAACTAATTTATGCTGAATGGAAGCCAATATTGGGAGTTCGCAAAATGTTGCATTTCCGACATCTGCCTTAACTATATCTTGTAATGTAAGTAAAAGAGACTCGCGGTCTGAAAATCGGACAATGTGTCGTATTTTATTTTTGAAGAGTATGAGAGTTCTTAAAGATGGGAAGTCTGATTGTTCAATTACGATTTGGTTCCTAAAACAATTGACTGGTTTGTCTGTTGTATCTATCGTATAAGTGAGGGATTCCTCACTATGAATATTGGCCACATCTGAATCTGGCGAATCTTCTAAGGCGTTAACATGTTGTCGTGATAGAGCATCAGCAACGTAATTTTCATTTCCTGGCTTATAAAAAACATGTGCGTTGTGTTCATCCACAAACGCTTTCCATCTTTTTAGCCTAAGGTAGATTTTTTTTTTCTCGGTCATAGTAATTGTTAAGGGTTGGTGGTCAGTAAAAATGTTTAATTTTCTGACACCGTACAGGTAGTTGCGTAAATTCTGCAACGCCCATACAATAGCGAGGAGTTCTCTCTCGTTTGTTGCCATTGTTACCTCATTACCGCGTAGCGTACGCGAGATCATGGTAACTGGACGCGTATTTTGCGACAGCACGGCCCCTAAACCATGCCCCAAATCGTCTGTAGTTAAGTCAAAAGGAAGACTGTAGTATGTTTTTCAATTTATTAAAAGCTTTTAACTGCACTGTTGTCAAGACGAGCTTGACCTTTTTTGAGTGGTTGGCACCTATTTTGCCATTTTCGCCTTTTAAGATGTCTGTTAAAGGTCTTGCGATCGAAGCAAATTCCTTTATGAAACATCTGTAATAACTTGATAATCCCAAAAGTGATCTGGGATTAAACAATGTAGAAGGGGGCTGAAAATCTTTTATGGCCTGCACCTTTTTAGGTGAAGTAGTGATGCCGCCCGTTGACACGACGAATCCCAAGTACTCCACGCATTTTTTAAAAAACTTGTATTTTTCTTGAGACACTGTCATGCCTGCTTCATAAAATGTTGTCAGGACTTTGTCAATGTCTCGAACAGGGTCCTCTTTACTTGTAGAAAATATTATTACGTCGTCGACGTCCTTATTTGTTCACGCAGGACATCGTCAATTGCCCGTTGGAATATGCTGGGGGCGTTTTTAAGACCAAAAGGAAGTCTGCAAAATTCATACTTCCCATTGTTTACCTAAAAAGCTGTCTTTTCTCGGTCTTTCTCCGCCAGTTCTTTTTGGAAACCTGATTTTAAGTCCAGTGTCGTGAAGTACTGGGCTTTCCCTATGTTTGACAGTATTGTTGTAGTAGAACGTATGGGGTATTTGTCGTCAATAGTCTGCTGGTTAAGCTTGCGAAAATCTATTACCAGGCTTTTTTTTCTTGTGTCCCAACTCGTCGACACCTTTTTTGTCGACTACCCATATTGGGTTATTATAAGAGGATCTGGACGGTCGAATTATGCCATCTGCTAGAAGTTGTTTAACCTCTGCATTGACAAAATCTGCAACGCCCATTGGGTAAGGGTAATGTTTTGAATAGACGGGCTCACCATTAGTTCGTACTGTAGCTATCGTGTTAATGTTATAAAGCAGGGACTCGTTTGGGTCCGCCAAGGCCTTTGACCTTTGTTTGATCATTTTGTTAAAATCTTCCCTTACGATGTGCGGTATGAAGCTCACATTTTGACACTACCTAAACAAAATTGGTTCCGAACCGTGTTCGTGTTCAATTATGTTTTGTGTTAAGTTAATTTTCGCATTGACTTTTTTTATTAGGTCGAGCCCAATGATACCGTCGATACCGATGCAAAATCCCATTAAGATCGGAACAATATATCATATAGGTGCCATAGGAACGATCGGTCGAAAATTAAGTTGTTGTATGAAAAACATTTTGGTTTTACAAGATATTTCGATTAAACACGGTATTTAAAGATTTCACTATACTCCCTTCAATTTTGCAAAATCTTATTTACATCGAACTACTATATCATATATCTGCCATAGGAACGATCGGTCGAAAACTAGGTTTTTGATTAAAAGCCCTTTTTGTTTATCAAGACTTGACTCGGCATTACCCATTTTCTCGGCATTAAAAGGTTGGGTCTGCAAGGGTATTAGATCTTCGGCGTGACGAAGATAGCCTTTCTTTCTCGATTTTTTTATACCCTGAACCCATTGAAAATGGGTAAACAGGGTATATTGTATTTGTGCAAAATGCAAATGTATGTAACAGGCAGAAGGAAGCATCTCCAACCCCATAAAGTATATATATTCTTGATCAGCATCAATAGCCGAGTCGATCTAGCCATGTCCGTCTGTCTGTCCGTCCGTCCGTCTGTCCGTCCGTCCGTATGTATGAACGCAAGGATCTCAGAACCTATAAGAGCTAGAGAACTCAGATCGAGTTTGTTTCCGATAATCGATAACTTACTCCGTTTCCAAACAATCGATAAGAATCGATATCGACATCCTGTTTGTTGAGCAAATTGGGTAAATAATAAGAGCTAGAGTCACCAAACATGATATGTTGCTTCTAGAATATTATATATATGTCAAGAGTTATAAATTAAGTTAATAACCCTACTTGTATTGCCAACCAATTTAAGCCACAATTTAAATGCAATTGACTTTTTGAGAATACACAAATATTCTATGGTACGATAAGATATACTGTAGAAAATTTCAATAAGATCGGTTTTTGTTTTATTTTCCGGTATTTTGCGCACTACTGCGCACGTGTTGCGACGCAATTTCTATACATGTACAGTGTACAGTGTACATTGTACACACACACATTCACACGCGTCTGCTTCGAATTCAGCTTCACTGCGATTATTTTCTGTGTTGCTATTTTAATTTCTCAATAATACTCAATTATTAGTGTGAATGTTGAGTAGAGGCAGTGGCGAGTGGTGCGGTCTGTCGCGAGTTCGAGCCCTACCGAGGAAAGTAAATATGCGATCAGTTGCGAGTTCATCAAACCCTGCCAATGGAACTTTATTTATTTTTTTCTTTTCTTTATTAATTCAAACGAGCTCCATTTGGTGTTGGAATAAGAGGGTTCAGGGTATTCCCTAGTCAAGAGCTCCCGACTAGAACCTCTTACTTATGTTTTGTTGTTGTGTTGTGTTTTGTCGGAGCGTTAGCTTGCGATTGGAAATATATATCTTTTTTTTTTGAAAAGTTTAGATTTTTTTTTTTTTTCGCGGCGTTTACACTCACGGTTTACTTAAATTCGTCGTTGGACTGGATTTTTATTAAGTGCGGGGTTCGACTTTGTTGGGCGCCAATTAATAATTGTTGCGGGACGAATTAAGTTATCGATTGCTTAGTATTAAGTATATTCTGAAAGTATGTATTTTTGCCCTCTCAATGTACGGGCACACTATATTTGGCATGTTGCCACCATTACTTAAATGTTAAGCCCATTATTGTCCTGAGTTCGAAGGTAAGATTCTGCGGTAAGATTCTGAGGGAATATATATCTAAGTTCTAACCCATGTAATCCGTTCAGAATAAAACACTTGCGCTAGCACGTTTTGCATTACGCTGTCTCTGTTAACATCGGACCAACACGGCCGGGGGCCAGGCGTAAGCCTTGCAGTGTTCAAATTGCAACTCCACCTTCGTTTGGCACGCGACATGATCTTTTATTCGCAGTTCTTATTGTAAGAAACTGCAAGGGCGACTTGCGCTGGAGACAAGACGTGGTGTAACTTTGGAGTTACAGTGTGCGTACATAGACACAGCACAGGCAGGGCCTCCACCTAGTTATAGAGTCACCATTGGTACGCAGCCAGCGTAAAATATAGTAGAAACCATTTCCGAGCTGAGTAGGATGACACAACGGTCACCCAGGAAAAGCCCACGCTTGACAGATGGCCAGGAGATAGCTACCACGGCGAGTGGGACGCAGCCGAAGCGGACAAGTAGAATGGTGAGCACTGTATCACAAATGCAAGTTCCCGCTGTTAGCGCACCACAAAGCCCCAGCACCGTGAATGTGGGCACAAGTGTACAACCTGCCGGCACTGTGGCCGCGGGACCCAGTGCACAAGCCAACATATTGACAGGAGCGCCAAGCCCAAGCATGCAACCCTCAAGTACGCAAGTCATGGATTTGATAAAGAGAGTCGCTGCGCTGGAGCACGAGTTGCAGAGGTCAAAAACTGGTCAAGCACATGTGAGTACAGTTGCTGATCCCGTTAAGTTGAGTAATGCTGGCGCGAGTGGTACAGCTAATCTGCCGCCATCTTTGATCGGAGCTTTGAGTGGAGAGCCATCGTCGAGTGGAAGTTTGAGTGAAACTGCAACTATGAGTGTAGTCGCAAATTCAAGAATAAGTTTGAGTGAAACTGCAATTTTGAGTGGAACTGCCATTTTGAGCAGATCGCCATCTTTGAGTGAGGCATTGCCTACGTCATTGAGTGGAAATTTGGGAACACAGTTGCAAATGGTAGAACGGGCTACAGTTATGGATAACTGTTGTACAACATCAAGCCGCTCGACGCCATATTGCTCTGCAGGCATTGCACAGCCAACGCTCAGCTACACTCCGGCACAGGAGAACCAACAAGCGATAATTTTGGAGCCAACGCAGGCAGCTGGGAACTTCGCATGGACGACTCCCAGGAACGACGTATGCCTGCCACGCAAATTACCAGATCTACCCGAGTTTGGAGGCCAGCCTGAGGATTGGCCCATATTATTCTGCGCGTTTACGGAAACAACTTTGGCGTACAAATGTACGAATCTGGAGAATAGCCAGCGATTGTTAAAGGCACTCAAAGGCGAATCACGTGATGCTGTGAAGTCGTTGCTCATATATCGTAACGACGTAATGGAACCATTACGTTTCAGATATGGCCGCCCAGAACAACTAATACGCAGCCAGCTAATTAGTATTCGAGAGGTGCAGGCAATTCAGGAGCACAGCATAGCTAAAATAGTGCCATAAGCTACACGCGTGAGTAACCTTACCGCCTTTCTACAATCGGATAACGGGGAACAGCATTTAGCGAATCCTACACTGATGGAAGATTTGGTCGCTAAGCTACCACCAAGCAAGAGGGTGGAATGGGCCAGATATGCAGCTACGATTAGGCCTTTCCCGACTGTCGTACATTTTAGCGCGTGGCTAACGGACTACGCCAATGTGGTATGTACGATTGTGGACGTCGATAGTAAGGAGCAAAGGCGTAGAGTGCTGCATGCCAGCATTGACCAGAATATTGAAGGGCGTCACCGAAGTCGCACCAAACAGTGTCCAATCTGTAATGGACAACACGCAGTCAGGGACTGCAACTGATTTAACTTAGCCTCTCCGCTAAAAAGGTGGACATTCGTAAAAAGGCACCGGCTTTGTTTCGCGTGTCTACGTGTTGGCCACATGGCAAAAGTCTGCAATAGGGCCAACGAATGCCAAGTTAATGGATGCGGGAAGAGACATCATCGACTTTTACATGATCATGATGCTATGAGTCACAATGCACCGCAGCCAGCAGGTGATAGAGTGATGACGAGGGCTCGTCTGTAACGATGATCGACGACGAGCTACTGCGCAATTTATATATCAAAGGGGAACGCAGGCAACTAAATATACAGTGGTTTGGTGGAAGAGCAACAAGAGAGCCGACCACAGTGGTAAGCATGGAAGTTAGTGGAGCGGATAAACGCAAACGTCATGTGTTGCGAAATGTGTACGCCGTGTCCAACCTGAGCTTACCAATGCAAAGCCTGCATCGACGTGACGTCCAAATGTCGGGCAACGGCGCACGACTTCCAATGAAACCGTATCGCGGGGCGGTACCAAAACTTCTGATTGGACTTGACCATGCGCATCTTGGACTGCCAATGCAAACAAAAAGATTTGCACCACAGGGACCATATGCCGCAGCCACAGAACTTGGATGGGTGGTTTTTGGGCCGGTAAGAGGTCAACCGACGGCAACGTCATCAAAGCCATGCCTCCTAGCAGTGTCGCAGGAGGATGCAATCCAAAAGATGGTAAACGACTATTTTGATATCGAAAACTTCGGTGTGAAGCTTACGCCACCAGTCGCAGCCAGCGACGATGCACGAGCACAGAAGATACTCGAAGACACCACGGTGAAAATAGGAGAACGTTACCAGACAGGTTTATTATGGAACCGTGATAACGTTGAGTTGCCACGAAGCTATGATATGGCATACAAAAGATTGATCAACATTGAGAGAAAGATGAAGCGTAACGATCGGTTTGAACAAGCCTAAATGAAAATTATGGACGATTATGTTCATAAAGGATATGCTCGACGATTGAAGCAGCATGAGGTCGCTTTAGCCAACAGCGACAAACTTTGGTATCTTCCGCACCTTGGAGTTGAAAATCCAAATAAGCCCGTTAAGATAAGACTGGTGTTCGATGCGGCAGCAAAGGTTGGTGATATTTCATTGAATTCGACACTATCCAAGGGGCCGCAACACTATAAGTCGCTGCCGGCTGTTCTCTTCCATTTTCGGGAAGGTGCCGTTGGCGTTTGTGGAGACATCCGAGAGATGTTCCATGAAGTGTTAATTCGACCGCAGGATATATGCGCCCAGCGATTCCTGTGGCGAAACGGCGATGATCGACGGGAGCCTGATGTTTATGAGATGAGGGTAATGACGTTTGGAGCAGCATGCTCGCCAAGCGCCGCGCACTATGTGAAGACCTTGAATGCCCTGCAGTTTCAGGATTCAGATTCTCGCGCGGTTAAAGCTATTTTTGAATGCCATTATGTGGATGACTATGTGGATGACTATGTGGATAGTTTTGATAGTGAAGGCGACGCCATCACCATATCAACAAGAATAAGAGAAATACATGAAAATGCTGGATTTGAATTGTGTCAGTTTACTTCCAGTTCGCCCACTGTAGCTGACGCGCTGGGCCAACATGGGGCTGCTAGGAGCATCGATTGGGTCGAAGCTGAAGGAAAGATTCTGGGCATGTGTTGGCAACCAGCCACGGACGATTTCAAATTCAACATGAAGTACCACAAAGTACCTCGATGCGTGCTAAATTTGGAGCGTGTTCCTACGAAGAGGGAATTCTTGAACTTGATCATGTCAACATTCAATCCTCTGGGATTTCTTAGCTGCCTCATGATAGCTGGAAAGTTACTAATTACCAGATGAGATCGCCCGGGCCTTTAGCAAATGGCTTCAGGATAGAAACAACGTGGAAGGATTTCGGAGCTCGCGCCATTACTTCGGTCAAACACCTGTGCGGGCAATACAGCTGCATGTTGTGCCAAGACGAAGTGTGCCCCAACAACGATGTCAATTCCACGACTGGAATTGCAAGCAGCCGTGTTAGGAACGAGGCTGATGGACACTGTCAAAAAGGAGCACAGTATAGCGATCAGCGATGCTATACTATGGACTGACTCCAAAACAGTGCTGCGTTGGATAGGCAGCACCCACCGTCGATACAAGCAGTTCGTCGGAAATCGAGTGGGAGAAATTTTGGAGTCAACAAAGGTTTCCCAGTGGACCTACTGCTGAAAATGCAGCAGACGACGCAACGAGGCCGCATTGCCACGAAGACCTCAGCCAACGGTCACGATGGTTAGACGGGCCAACATTTTTGCGGCAGCCGGAAAGCAGCTGGCCGCAATCCGAACCGGGCACTGAACGCTCATCCTATGAATTTGCCTTAGTTGCAGCAAATAACCTTTTCATTTCATTTCAGAGATTCTCTAACTACAGTCGGCTTGGGTTTTAAGGTTCACGCGTTGCAGCCGTGGACAGAGGACTGAACTTGAAAGATTCGGCCTCACCGCTACGGAGTGTGAGAATGCTGAGAACTTGCTGATACGGCGAGCGCAATGCGAAGCGTTCCCTGACGAGGTTCGAGCCTCATACAATGAAGAATCAATCGGTCATCGAAGCGACATAAGAGGGATGGCGCCCTACTTGGATGACAATGGAGTCTTGCGTGCGTATGCCAGGATCGATGCCGCACTGTGCATACCGCATAGTGCGAGGAGGCCAATAATCTTGTCACACCGGCACGCACTGACGGAACTGATTATGTATCACTACCAAGTGAAAATAAAGCATCAAAACGTGGATGCGACGATAGGCGACATCAGGACCAGATTTTGGATAACAAAGCTGCGTCGACTGTTGCGTACAGTAATATCTGGATGTAGTGTGTGCAAACTACATAGAGCGCAGCCAGCGCCACCCATAATGGGTCCTCTGCCAGAGGACAGACTGGAGGCCAATGGATGGCCATTTAAGTTTACGGGTCTGGACTATTTTGGACCACTCCTTGTGACGATCGGACGTCGAAAAGAAAAGAGATGGGTCGCCTTGTTTACGTGTCTGACAACAAGAGCCATACATACATTTGGAGCTGGCCCTCGACCTGTCAACTGATTCCTGTCGCGGACCTGTACTGAGGTTGAGCAGTGACAACGGAATGAACTTTGTTGGGGCCGACAGAGAAGTCAAAGGGCTCATAGATGTATTCGAGCCGGAGACGATTCAGGGTGAGCTATCCTCTAGAGGCATTGAATAGATCTTCAACTGCCCAGCGAACCCAGCTGAAGGGGGAGCCTGGGAAAGGATGGTGCAGTGTGTCAAGAGAGTGCTACGACACACAGTAAAGGAGGTGGCACCAAAGCAACACGTACTGGAGAGTTTCCTGATTGAGGCCGAGAACGTTGTGAATTCTCGCCCGCTTACCCAGTTGCCGGTGTCTGTGGACCAGGAAGCCCCCTAACACCGAACGATCTACTCGAAGGAGTGGCCAATCTGCCTGACACGCCCACGAGGAAACAGTGGCGCATGGCGCGGCTGTTACGAGACCGTTTTTGGAAGCGGTGGGTCTTAGAGTATCTGCCTACACTTGTGCGACGCGTGAAATGGTGGGCGCGTGTTGAGCCGATATGCCATGGTGATATGGTGTTTATATGCGACCCGGCCGTGCCACGCAGAGAGTGGCGAAAAAGCATAGTGGAGGAGCTCTACCCTGGACCATATGGAGTGCCACAACGCGCCAGCGTGCGCGTGGCGGACAACAATCGAGTGCGACTGATGACTCGTCCCGTGGCTAAACTAGCCATACTGGATATGAGTGAAGCAGGGCCTTCACGGGGGCGGGGATGTTGCGGGACGAATTAAGTTATCGATTGTTTATATTAAGTATATTCTGAAAGTATGTATTTTTGCCCTCTGAATTTACGGCCACACTATATTTGGCTTGTTGCCGCCAATAGTTAAATGTTAAGCTCATTATTGTCGTGAGTTCGAAGGCCGTAGGAGGAAAAACTGCGGTAAGATTCTGAGGGAATATATATCTAAGTTCTAACCTATGTAATCCGTTCAGAATAAAACACTTGCGCTAGCACGTTTTGCATTACGCTGTCTCTGTTAAACCTTGCAGCGTTCAAATTGCAACTCCACCTTCGATTGCCACGCGACAACAATATCGCAGTTATATGTTTTTATTATTTATTGGGCAACTTTGCCTGTTGATCGTTCCATATAAACAGACTTTATGATAACTTAAAGCTATCCCACGTAGTCCATGGTCCGGGGCAGCGACATCGACAGAATGCTGACTTGGCGCCTCGTGACCGTTCTTAGCTTGGACACTTGGTGCGCGCATGCCAGAGTCAGATTACGTCGATCGCAATGTTACAACGTTCGCTACTTTGTAGCGCACATATCCGCTCTTGCGACACTCTGTGAATCATTTGTGTTAACTCCTCCCTTGGTCAAATGAAGGCCGTCCTCGGATTTCTGTAACGATAAAGTCAATGCCTCGGCTAGCTCGGTTTGGCGTCTGATTTTCAGACGGCGGCGAACAAGTCAGATGATGATGTAAAGCAAAGAAACTACGACCAGGGTAGCGCAGCTGCTCAATATTGTCCTGGCTAGCAACTTGGTCTGTAGGTTATCTATGTGCTGGAGGTTTTTCATGCGCAGTTCATGAATAGAAGCTAAACTGAGCCGTTCAAGATGTCTAGTAACGTTGACTTGGGCCATGGCGGATACCGCTGGTTTTTTCTTCAGTGCCCCTTAGTTATTGGCATACAACATATTGTTCAAGTAGACCTTGTCCTCGAAAGTTAGCAGGTAGGTCCCGGAGACTTCTTGGCCAATCCCGTTACTATCTACGACGTTTATGGTTGCGTCATTGATAATAATCATCCCTTCGTCGACCACAGTTACCGAGTCCAAATGGCCAGGTTGAGTGCTGCATTGTGCGACAGTTCCGGATACAAGTTGTTGTGCACAGGTTGACATCTCCGTTCTTTTGCAGAAAGTAGTGCCCACTGATGGATCACACTCGCCGACAGCGAAGGTCTTCGTACCATACTCAGCGACCGTATTGCCTTCTTCGAAACTTAAAATTCGGCTATCATGCTGGACTGGATAAACTTTAATTTTTTTGCAAACTAATTTTGGTTTTGGAAACTTAATAAGGAAATACAATAAATTTTCGTTCTGGAATGTTTTGAAATCAGCTACTTCTAAAATATCTGCTACACTGGCATTCGCGAGGTTCATTCGTTATTTCATTAACATCAATATCATTCAGAATTGTGGGGCTGATCAAGTTAATTTTTGACAAAGTAATTGCGACTATTAAATCTTATAAATCTGTTATTATTATTCTATTTTTTTTTGCCAGAATTGCTTCGTACAAATGTTCCGTGTCCAGACTGTCTGTTCGTTAAGCTTGCTTTGAATTTTGGTGTTTATTTCTATCAGGTTATTTACTGAATTTACGAGCTGACCTTGCTTGAACTTGATTTGTTTCCAACCGTTTCAATCAGGACTTCCTGCTATTACCTTGAGTGCGGTGCGATGGTGAATCTTTATTGTTGCCATTAGTGTCTCTATGTGTCTCAGGTCCGTGGTGATAATCTGTCTCATGTGTTCTTTATTAAAGAAGTCTATGGTATTTCTGGTCTCGTCGGCGTAGATTTCGTATGATGTCACGTTAGTTGTATATCCTAAGTAACCGTATTCGTCCCAGATTTTCACGTCACCGTCTAATATGGTTATATAGTTCGAGTGTGAGTAATCGTTAAGTTTCAAGGTGTCAATAACAAAGATAAAGGTCGTCAGGAGTGCTGTGGGTAATAACTGCCGTAACCTAAAATATAAAATACTTAATGCTGTTCTTATGGACAACCCTCCCCCTAATAAGAACTGTGGTACCCAGATCGGCCTCTATAACCTCCTCTGAGCATATCGGTGTCAACTTATTTCCAAGTCGTTTGCTCATTTTTAACCAAACTTTGTCGCCTACCTGATATTCTCTGTTACGTCGGATTTGTTTGCCTTTACTTCTCGTCCTGAGCTTTTTGAATTTTGTCCCTGATATGTGTTTCAGATTCGATTGGGGCTGAATGGATGACTCCAACTGGGTTTTTGTTTATGACCAAGTGTATTGTATTCTATAGTTGAGATTAGAATAAGGTCTATGGTTTTGCGTATCTTCCGATTGATCTTCAATACACCGTGCAATTTCTGCGAGAGTGCTATGAAATCTTTCGACTTGCCCATTTGAGGTGCTGTGCAAAGGAGGTGCATTGGAAATTTGAATTTCGAAATTTTTTGCAATGGATCTAATGGTTTCAGAGTTGAGTGACTTTTCGTTGTCACAATAAATGGTCTTTTTTTTTGGAAATATGTTTATAAATTGAAGTATTGGTGCTTTGATGTCTACGATCGCTCTTGACTCAATAGGTTGGACTATGGCAAACTTAGAAAATTTATCGAAGCATGTCAGAAAATTTTGTTTGTTCGTAGAAAAAACATTGATATGGATCATTTAACCGGTATATGACGGGATAGGTGTTTTTTCAAATTAGTACGGAAAAAACGTGAGAAGTGGTGTTGCTTACTTGATGCTGTTCTTATGGACCACCCTCCCCCTCTGAGCATATCGGTTTCAATTTATTTCCAAGTCGTTTGCTCATTTCTAACAAAACTTTGTCGTGGCGGTTGTATTTTGCCATGGAGCATGTTTTGCACCACTCAGTTATTTCTGATGCTAAATGGCTCATCTTGGGATCAAAGTAATCGCGAAGTAATTCTTTAATATTTTCTTGCGCGGCTCGGTAAGCTCTATTATGTTTCATTGTCATGATCTCTCTCCTCTCGGTTTTATTGGTAATATCCACTACAAGATATTTGCTGTGCCTAAATGTGGTTGATGGAAATTATTCAACTAATTTATGCTGAATGGAAGCCAATATTGGGAGTTCGCAAAATGTTGCATTTACGACATCTGCCTTAACTATATCTTGTAATGTAAGTAAAAGAGACTCGCGGTCTGAAAATCGGACAATGTGTCGTATTTTATTTTTGAAGAGTATGAGAGTTCTTAAAGATGGGAAGTCTGATTGTTCAATTACAATTTGGTTCCTAAAACAATTGACTGGTTTGTCTGTTGTATCTATCGTATAAGTGAGGGATTCCTCACTATGAATATTGGCCACATCTGAATCTGGCGAATCTTCTAAGGCGTTAACATGTTGTCGTGATAGAGCATCAGCAACGTAATTTTCATTTCCTGGCTTATAAAAAACATGTGCGTTGTGTTCATCCACAAACGCTTTCCATCTTTTTTAGCCTAAGGTAGGGTTTTTTCTCGGTCATAGTACTTGTTAAGGGTTGGTGGTCAGTAAAAATGTTTAATCTTCTGACACCGTACAGGTAATTGCGTAAATTCGGCAACGCCCATACAATAGCGAGGAGTTCTCTCTCGTATGTTGCCATTGTTACCTCTTTACCGGGTAGCGTACGCGCGATCATGGTAACTGGACGCGTATTTTGCGACAGCACGGCCCCTAAGCCATGCCCCAAATCGTCTGTGGTTAAGTCAAAAGGTTGGCTAAAATCAGGGTATGCAATCATGACGTCCTCTGACTGTAGTATGTTTTTCAATTTATTAAAAGCTTTTAACTGCACTGTTGTCAAGTCGAGCTTGACCTTTTTGAGTGGTTGGCACCTATTTTGCCATTTTCGCCTTTTAAGATGTCTGTTAAAGGTCTTGCGATCGAAGCAAATTCCTTTATTTTATTTATTTTTTTTTTTTTTGTTTGTTTATTGTATTGAATCAAAAATAGCATACATTTTTATTACAACACAGTTGGCTTAGGTGATATTACGCCAAGCCTGGTTGGGTCCTCAGGCTTTATCGTGGACAAACGTCAAAGGCGGCTTTTTGAGTAAGGCTGCATCGTCACGTAGGTAGTCGGGGGACTCTGGGGCGTCTCCTATGTCGTGGTTGGAGGAGGTCCTTGAACGATCTTCTCTTGAGCCTCCTGATTACACACCTCCCAGCGAGGTCTCTTGCTACCCGGCTGCAGTGTCGCTGCAAGCGTTCGCTGTACCGGTTGGCGAATGCTCCGACTTGGCTGTCTATGGTCTCCATTTTGAGATCTCTGTGAATAGTAGAATTTCTGAAGTACCAGTCAGCACCGGTCATTCGGTGCAAGGCCAAGTTTTGGAGTGTCTGAATCCGTCTTCGATTTGTCCGAGATGCAATGCCCCAAACCTGAATACCGTATCTCCAAGTTGGTGCCACCACGACGTTGTAAACTGCCCGTTTGCAGCGAAGTGGCAATGGGCTGTTGGGGTTTAGTAGCCAGTTGGCCTTGGCCATCTTATAGCGGCACTGCTTAAGAAGGCCGTCGATGTGCGCCCGAAAACTAAGCCTCTTATCCAGTACTATTCCAGTTCAATGCAAGCTCTGGTGACAATCGGTCGTTTGTATATCTGCTCCCGTGGGTGCCTGTTATGGTGCGCTGGTTAGAAAAATTTTCTTATTAAAGTGAAAGAGACACTTACCTCGCCCGCCCCAGGGCACCTGAACCAAATCCCTTACATAGTGGGTCTCCAAACCACGAATGCTGCCTCTGGCAGCCCAAGTGCAGTGCAGAGTTAATTATTAAAGAAACAATAAATGCAAGTCAACACGTGCCGGTGTTCTGCGCGAGTTTGTGAGAAAACTGCATAAGCTTAGTTCTAATAACTCTCTTATCCGAGTACGTGAGAGCTTTAGAGCTTTAGAGAGCGAGCTTTTATTGCGCTCACTAATACGATCATATTAGTGACCAATAGGAAGCTTGCCAGCGCTGCGCAACGGACATAAACCGTGACAGCGCTGAGCGATAATCTCGTGACTTGATCACAATAAATCACTATTTGGGAACCGTGACTTTCTCAAAAATACTGGCTATTTTTGGAGTAAAGTCTAGTTGTTAATATGGATGATACTACCGCTCCCTCTCAGCTGAGAGCGTTCCGACCAGATTTCGTGGAAATGATGAGAGTTGCTGGCGCTACACCTGCCGAAATTCGAGAAATGATTTCCGGAAAAACTTCCAGTGCCTCAAACACTACAATTAAGTGCAGTAGTAGTAATTTTGCTGCAACGACATGCACATTGACGTCGTCAATCTCCACCTACGCGCCAACCTACACTACCACATCCTCTTCAAGCGGAGGAGTATGCACCACTCCAAATATTAGCTGCACAAGTATAGCTGCAAACGAGCCAGCTTATAATACCCAGGAAAAAGGGAGTGTCCCAGAAAGCACTCAGCTGGATGACGACTAAAATAAAGCATAAGCTGCCTCCACGCTTGACCAAGGCAAACGGTAAAAAAGGGAAGTTAATTGCGTCTCAGATATCGACGGGCAGTCGTCAGAACGAGAGACCAATTAACTCCAATAACCAATTTGCTTTACTGGCAACAGAAAACAATGATCCTACAGAGGAGGAAGTAGCCCATGCCGAGGAGCTGGCGGAAGAAATGGAAATTGATCGGAATGCCGAAAAAGAATCCAGAGTACCGAGATCGAGGAAACCACCCCCCATATTCATCGAAAATGTCAACAATGTGAGCCAGATGGAGACAGAACTTGATGCTGTCATTGGGCCTGACAATTATACCCTCCACGTTGGATCACAAGGGAAAGTAAGAGTTCATGTTGAAAACCCTGGCTCCTACCGTAGTCTAGTGCATTTTCTCAAAGAGAACAATGCACACCACTTCACTTACCAACTGAAGGAAGACAAGGCTTACAGGCTTATCATCCGAAATTTGGCCAGCACTACCCCTGAAGACTTCATTAAGGAGGAGTTTGGGAGACATGGACACAATATCCTTCGCATCCACAACCCCCGCCCCGTAAAATCAGACACCTGGAAAATGGAGAAGCTGTTGAGGAACTGATCCAAAATAACTTCTTTTTCATCGATTTGGCTCGCGAACCTAATAATAAGAATGCGCTGAAAATCAAGCAAATAGGGCGACAAAGAGTCTTGGTGGAAATACCAAAAAAAATCTGGATGCCATTCTTTGCCACAGATGCCAAGGATTTGGACACACAAAAAATTATTGCATGAGGCCTTATATATGTGGAAAGTGTGCTCAAAATCACCCAACAGCTCAATGCAAAGAAACTTTGGTTGACAAACTCTGCTGTATCAACTGCGGTGGAAATCACGAGGCTTGGCACAAGGGATGCAATGTGTTCAAAGCGAGAACGCAAGAACGAAGGCCTAAAGTAAGCACTACTATAGGATTGAAAAGTAATGTCAGTGGCCAAAAACACCGCCAGCAATACATTCCAGCAGCACTAGTACGTGGAAATTTTTCTTATGCAGATACTCTGCGTACTGGGTTAAAAAAATTTTAATACAGGAACAACGACAAATAGAAACTCTGCCCCCAAGTATCAAGAAACCCCACCCCACATTAGTTCAAGGCTGGAGACGGCAATTGAGGCTCTCACGGCGAAAGTCGACACTTTGCAAGCTATGTTCAAGGAACTTCAGGAGACGAATCACTTTCTTAAACAAATGTGTTTGAGTCTTTTGAACCAAAAAATGATGCACAGTTCACTAAGCCTCGGTTTGTGGAATGCCCGTGGTATCTCTGGGCATGTGGAGGAGCTTAAGCACTTCCTAACTGAATACAACATTGATGTGATGCTTATCACAGAGACCTGGCTACAGGCAGGTGTATCCATCTTTATTCCAGGCTACAAAATCCACAAAGCGGATCATCCCAGCAATAGAGCAAGAGGAGGAGCGGCAGTGCTTATTAAGCAGGAGATCGAATTTTCCCAAAATGAGCCAGTAAGGACTGAGAAATTGCAAATGGCCAGCATCCAGATTGCAACTAGTAGGGGTGAGTTAACAGTCGCTTCGATATATCTCCCGCCGCAACTGTCGTGGTCAACACTGGAGTTCCAGCAAATTTTCAGCAGACTAGGAAGAATGTTCCTTATGGGAGGCGACTTTAACGCCAAAAACAGATGCTGGGGTTGCTTTAGAGCAGACGCAAGAGGCACCTGCTTACTAGACGCTGTGCAAAACACATCAGCTGACATACTAGCGACTGGACAAGCCACTCACTTCCCGTATGCCCAAAGCTACACGCCGAGTGCTATAGACTTCTTTGTTTATAATGGGCTTCACCCAGGTGGCTTAAGTATAAGGCCTGAGTATCAGCTATCCTCCGATCATATCCCACTAGTGGTTGGTTACGACTGTATTCCAAAGAGAAAAACATTTAAAGGTCGTCTGCTGCCTCCTGGAGCCAACATTGCTGTATTTCGACGAGACCTAGAGGAAACTCTTGACCTAAACTTGGAAATACTAACACCAGAAGACATCGAAGATGCACATGCGTTATTCTTGAACAAGGTTCACTCGGCAGCCCTCATTTCAGCGCCAGTAAGCCAATCACAAAGCTCACGACCACAGGTGAGACTTCCGTCAGCAATCTATGCATTACTGCTGATTAAGAGAAGACTTAGAAGGCAGTACTGTCGCACCGGAGATCCAATTGTGGACAGGATCTACCGCAGAGTGTCGAACCGGGCCAAAAAGCTGCTGGAGCGGCATAGACAATGTGAAACCGACCGTTTTTTGGAAAATGTTTCTCCAAATGAGTCTTCAAGCCACTCCCTGTGGAGACTGGCGAGAAGGTATAAGCAGCAAGTGACTCCCAAATTCCCGATCAGAAAGCCTGACGGATCTTGGGCCAGATCTCCAAAGGAACGTGCTGATGCATTCGCTGAAGACTTAGAGGAACGCTTTAAGCCTTTTAATACAAGCTCAGCAAACATGAACAGAAGGATTCAACTCACACTGGAGAGCCCAGGCCAGTTAAGCCTCCCAGTTGCTCCAATTACAGTCAACGAAGTCTCAGAGCACATAGCAGGACTTAAGACTAGAAAAGCCCCTGGCGAAGATGGGATTGACAACACAACGATTAAAGCAATGCCGGTCAGTGCAGTCCTATTTTTAGTACTAATCTTCAATGCGGTATTGAGACTGGGACATGTACCAAGTCAGTGGAAAAGGCAAGGATATGCATGATCCATAAGGCTGGAAAGAGCCCCTCGTCCTTAGACTCTTATAGACCAATTAGTCTGTTGACCACGATTGGCAAACTCTTTGAACGTTGCTTGCTCACGAGACTGCTGTCAATTGATAGGATTAAACAAAAAATTCCTCCCTTTCAGTTTGGTTTCCGAAAATCTCATGGCACACCAGAACAGCTAAATAGGGTTGTGAATTTCATCCTCGAGGGTTTCGAAGCCAAAGAATACGTAGTGGCAGTGTACTTGGACATTACACAAGCCTTCGACAGAGTCTGGCATGACGGACTTCTAAGCAAAATCAAGCCCCTGCTGCCACCTCAACTTTATTTGATTCTTCGAAGCTACTTAGCAAACCGAACCTTTTCGGTAGTGCTCGATGGGGTTGAGTCCACTACCAAGTCCATCGGGGCTGGCGTTCCTCAAGGGAGTGTGTTGGGGCCCACGCTCTACACACTCTTTACACATGACATGCCCACTGGCTCTACAATTGAACTTGTGGATCCACAGGACCTAACCATCGCCACATTTGCAGATGACACAGCCATCTTATCAAGGAATGAATGTGTCTACGAAGCTACTGACGTCCTGCAGCAATACCTCTACAAATTTGAAATGTGGGCTAAACGCTGGAACATTGGCATTAATTTAAATAAATGTGCCAATGTGACCTATGCTCTCCGCAGGGATATATGTCATGGAGTCTTCCTGCGCGATCAATTATTGACGCACCACAACAGCTACAAATACTTAGGGGTGCACCTAGACAGGCGTTTAACCTTTAGTAAACACATCTCAAGTATCACAGGAGCCCTGAAAAGCAGATTAGGCAAATTCAGATGGCTGCTCAACAGTAGAAATGCGCTATCTTTAAAAAACAAAGTAAACATATACAAAACCTGCCTAGCTCCTGCCTGGCGATATGGTCTTCAAGTTTACGGTATTGCTGCAAAATCGCGCCTTACGAAAATCAAGGTGTTTCAAGCAAAAACGCTCCGTTATCTGACTGGTGCCCCCTGATATATGCGAACTTCCGATTTGGAAAAAGACCTAGGAGTGCCCAAGGTCGGGGACGTCATAAACAAACAGACTGCAAACTACATAACGCGACTGGGAAACCATCCAAATCGACTGGCTAGGCGCCTTCTAAAGAGGCGTCGAATTGGAGGAGTCCGAACGCGGAGGAGATTGCGGAGGTCTCATCCAATCGATCTCCTAGATCGATATATATAGTCACCGTAACCTTGTTAATTTTATATTAGACTTAATAGTATACTAAGTAGTATTGTAAATTTTCTAATAATTTTAATTTAAGTTGTTCTTATAATAACAAAAAAATTAAAAATTAAAATTAAAATTTAAAGTACTATTCCAAGATACTTGGCGCTTCCGCCAGGGTGGAGGCGGCTACCGTCTATCCAGACTGCTGGAGCCTTGCCACGCCTCAGTGTGTAGTTGACCGCCTGGCATTTGGAGGCATTGAGCTTGATGTTCCACCTGCGTGTCCAGCTCTCAAGCAAGTGAATATATTCCTGGGCACCGTCAGTGGCTTCGTACTCGCAGTGGGCTGAGTAAAATATTGCCACGTCATCGGCAAATGTAGCCATCAAGTATTTGCCTGGGGTGGCAAACTCGTGTGGTTCATCCGGAGTGGGGATGTCTGCTGTGTACAAGTTGTAGAGAAAGGGGCCCAGTACGCTGCCTTGGGGGACACCCGCCTTCATTTTGCGGGCAGGAGAGATTGCTGCTCTAACTTTGAATTTCGAACTTTCGCTCCATTAGATAAGAGCGCAGAAGTAGAAAGAAGGGGGCGGGAAGACTCATCTTGATTTTCTGGAGCAATCCATCAATCCAGACTCGGTCAAAGGCCTGCTTAACGTCTACAAAGACTCCATAGCAGTAGTCTTTGTCGTCGTGAGCCTTAAGAATATGGTTAGTCACTCTGTGAACCTGTTCGACAGCGCCATGCCCTCCCCTGAATCCAAATTGGTGTTCAGGAAGGATGGCCATGTGATCCATAAGCCTTGAAAGTCGGGCGACAATCAGTCTTTCCCAGACCTTCGACAAGGAAGGCAGGAGACTGATCGGCCGATATGACTCAGGGTCATATTCCGGCTTGCCCGGCTTATGGATCATATGGATCCTCGCTAACTTCCACTGGGCAGGGAAGTGTTGCGTCCTTAATATGGCGTTGAAGATCAACGTTATAAAAAGGAGCGCTCGCATTGGTAGGGCCTTCAGAGTGGTGTGGCATATTCCACCATGGCCCGGTGCTTTAGCCCTGGGAAGGACTTTGACGACGTTGATCGCCTCCTCCACGCGGATGGGGCCGATAGGTGGTGACATCTGTAGCGGTGTCTCCAACGCTCGGGTTGTTTCATCGAGCTCTTCTGAGGAGGCCAGATTGAAGGGAGTAAACCGTTCCTCCAGGTGGCTGGCGAATGTATCAGCTTGCTCTTCATCTGTAAGGCAGTATTTACCATTGTGGAAATTCCTTTATGAAACATCTGTAATAACTTGATAATCCCAAAAATGATCTGAGATTAAACAATGTAGAAGGGGGCTGAAAATCTTTTATGGCCTGCATCTTTTAAGGTGAAGTAGTGATACCGCCCGTTGACACGACGAATCCCAAGTACTCCACGCGTTTTTTAAAAAACTTGTATTTTTCTTGAGACACTATCATGCCTGCTTCATACAATGTTGTCAGGAGTTTGTCAATGTCTCGAACAGGGTCCTCTTGACTTGTAGAAAATATTATTACGTCGTCGACGTAAACATAACAAGTTTTCCCTATTTGTTCACGCAGGACATCGTCAATCGCCCGTTGGAATATGCTGGGGGCGTTTTTAAGACCAAAAGGAAGTCTGCAAAATTCATACTTCCCATTGTTTACCGAAAAAGCTGTCTTTTCTCGGTCTTTCTCCGCCAGTTCTTTTTGGTGGAAACCTGGTTTTAAGTCCAGAGTCGTGAAGTACTGGGCTTTCCCATGTTTGACAGTATTGTTGTAGTAGAACGTATGGGGTATTTGTCGTCAATAGTCTGCTGGTTAAGCTTGCGAAAATCTATTACCAGGCTTTTTTTCTTGTGTCCCAACTCGTCGACACCTTTTTTGTCGACTACCCATATTGGGTTATTATAAGAGGATCTGGACGATCGAATTATGCCATCTGCTAGAAGTTGTTTAACCTCTGCATTGACAAAGTCTGCAACGCCCATTGGGTAAGGGTACAGTTTTGAATAGACGGGCTCACCATTAGTTCGTATGGTGGCTATCGTGTTAATGTTATAAGGCAGGGACTCGTTTGGGTCCGCGGAGGCCTTTGACCTTTGTTTGATCATTTTGTTAAAATCTTCCTTTACGATGTGCGGTACGTCCACGTCGTCGATGTTAATGAAGCTCACATTTTGACATTTCCTAAACTTAATTGGTTCCGAACCGTATTCGATTATGTTTTGTGTTAAGTCAATTTTCGCATTGACTTTTTTTAGTAGGTCCCAATGATACCGTCGAAATCATTTAGGCTGTGCAAGATGAAAAAATAGGACTTTGCATTAAAAAGATGTATCAGACATTTTTGTTTGATTTTTGTTTGCCCATGGATGGATTTTACGAGAAACGGGGTCTCGACTGGCACGATGTGTGTCAGCCCTGTCAATGGTTTTATGTAGTTCTTAGAAGCTCCCGTGTCTATTAATAATCGAATTGTTTGACCTGCTACTGTACGTGTGATGTACGGTAGCATGGACTTTTCCCTAAAAAATGACAAGATTCTGCATCGGACAAATCTTCGTCGACCGCTGCAGCCTCAGACTGTGCCTTGGTCTCATAATTTTGATCATTATGCTGCTCTTGGGTTGTGTAGTTAACCTTCTGATGGCTCAGCATGGACTGGTCTTGTGAACCCTGGGTTCGTTCATAACCTGTTTGTTGTCTACAGCGCGACGAAAAGTCCACTTCCATTGGCTTTGGGCCCTGAGTCTGTTGTCTGTGGGTGCTAATTCTCTTCGAGCTATTTGATTCATTATTGTGTTGAGCCTGTATCTGCCAGCTTGTCTCTTAGTGTAATTGCGGTTTTTACCCTGATAACCCTGGTTGTTGTCTTTTTGTTGACCATTACCTTATCGGGCTTTTGCGACTCAATATTTTGCGTGCTCAATATGCCTGGCATAATTAGCTGCAAACATATACCTGTCATTGCTTACTTCTGCCTCTTGGGCCAACGCCAGGGCGGATGGCAGATCTCGCGGTTGACCGAGAAACACTGCCTGTTTGAGGGACGTTTTAAGCCCAGATACGAAAGTATGCAGCGCGTCGTCTCTGAACTTTGCGTTGAGGACTGTTGCAGCTGCTACATCGTGGGTTATTATTGTTTTATTTGTCAGTAGCGTAAGTTTTCTTTCAATTTCGTCGTAGTATTTTAGCAAAGGCAGGTCGCCTTGTCACATTGTATCCAACTGTTGTTGGATAACACGAATCTGAGGCAATAATTGCGTTAAAATTTAACACCGTACTAAATTACGCTAGTGTTGCGTCTGCAGGGCCTCCAATTTTGTTACGAATAATTCAAGCCGCTTGGTAATGTCCGGAGCTATCGTCATAAGGTTTAAAAATTTCGTATGCTGCAATTGCAGCCTGTCGCCAAGAGACGGAATTTTCTTGGTTGCCATCAAATTGTGGTATATAACCTCCCCTATAATTTTGGCTGGTTCGTACAATACTATGTCTGGTGCATTTTGTATTATCTCATTATGCATTTGTTCTTTTAATGCTCTTAATTTTTCTTCAAAATTTTTCTCTTGGTGCAGCAGTGCACCATTTACGTTAGACTCTATCAATTGAATAAGCAGTTCGTTATTCATATTGTTCACTGTTAGTTGTTTTTGGTTTTTCGATAAATTTTCCTTGTAACTCGGTAACAATTCTTCGTCACTAGCACTATCTGTACTAACTCTAATTCTATACATTAATTCTTGAGTAAGGGCAACGGAACTTTTACGAATGTTTTTTTTTTGCATCAATTTGGTTTTAATAAAAATAACAGAATCAGATTTTCGCAACTTATTGTTTATTTTTTTTTAAATCGCTCTGGATAACACTTGTTTGTTTTCAAATTTATTATGTTTTACAAACGAAATGATCGTCTCACTTACATGAACATTTTGTTGTTAAAATTTCCCTGTACTGGCAATAAGCGCTCGCGGGGGTCGTCAGATTTCACTATTTGTGTCGTCTCGCTTGTTAGCGTGTTGAATTCTTTTTAGCAGCGTTGAATTTTTAAATTATATTATTTTGAATTTTGAACTGCTAGGGTTTTGGCCCTAGTGTTGGGGTTTTGTTTTTTTCGCGGCGTTTTCACTCACGGCTTACTTAAATTCGTCGTTGGACTGGATTTTTATTAAGTGCGGGGTTCGACTTTGTTGGGCGCCAATTAACAATATCGGAGTTATATGTTTTTATTATTTATTGGGCAACTGTGCCTGTGATCGTTCCATATAAACTGACTTTATGATAACTTAAAGCTATCCCACGTAGTCCATGGTCCGGGGCAGCGACATCGACAGAATGCTGACTTGGCGCCTCGTGACCGTTCTTAGCTTGGACACTTGGTGCGCGCATGCCAGTGTCAGATTACGTCGATCGCAATGTTACAACGTTCGCTACTTTGTAGCGCACATATCCGCTCTTGCGACACTCTGTGAATCATTTGTGTTAACTCCTCCCTTGGTCAAATGAAGGCCGTCCTCGGATTTCTGTAACGATAAAGTCAATGCCTCGGCTAGCTTGGTTTGGCGTCTGATTTTCAGACGGCGACGAACAAGTCAGATGATGATGTAAAGCAAGGAAACTACGGCCAGGGTAGCGCAGCTGCTCAATATTGGCCTGGCTAGCAACTTGGTCTGTAAGTCATCTATGTGCTGGAGGTTTTTCATGCTCAGTTCATGAATAGAAGCTAAACTGAGCCGTTCAAGATGTCTAGTAACGTTGACTTGGGCCATGGCGGATACCGCTGGTTTTTTCTTCAGTGCCCCGTAGTTATTGGCATACAACGTATTGTTCAAGTAGACCTTGTCCTTGAAAGTTAGCAGGTAGGTCCCGGAGACTTGTTGGCCGATCCTGTTACTATCTACGACGTTTATGGTTGCGTCATTGATAATAATCATCCCTTCGTCGACCACAGTAACCGAGTCCAAATGGCCAGGTTAAGTGCTGCATGGTGCGACAGTTCCGGATACAAGTTGTTGTGCACAGGTTGACATCTCCGTTCTTTTGCAGAAAGTAGTGCCCACTGATGGATCACACTCGCCGACAGCGAAGGTCTTCGTACCATACTCAGCGACCGTATTGCCTTCTTCGAAACTTAAAATTCGGCTATTATGCTGGACTGGATAAACTTAAATTTTTTAGCAAACTAATTTTGGTTTTGGAAACTTAATAAGGAAATACAATAAATTTTCTTCTGGAATGTTTTGATGTCAGCTACTTCTAAAATATCTGCTACACTGGCATTCGTGAGGTTCATTCGTTATTTCATTAACATCAATATCATCCAGAATTGTGGGGCTGATCAAGTTAATTTTTGACAAAGTAATTGCGACTATTAAATCTTCCAAATCTGTTATAATTATTCTATTTTTTTGCCAGAATTGCTTCGTACAAATGTTCCGTGTCCAGACTGTCTGTTCGTTAAGCTTGCTTTGAATTTTGGTGTTTATGTCTATCAGGCTATTTACTGATTTTACGAGCTGACCTTGCATGAACTTAATTTGTTCCCAATCGTTTCAATCAGGATTTCCTGCAATTACCTTGAGTGCGGTGCCTAGTACGAGCATGACGATGGTGAACCTTTATTGTTGCCATTAGTGTCTCTATGTGTCTCAGATCCGTGGTGATAATCTGTCTCATGTGTTCTTTATTGAAGAAGTCTATGGTATTTCTGGTCTCGTCGGCGTTGATTTCGTATGATGTCACGTTAGTTGTATATCTAAGTAACCGTATTCGTCCCAGATTGTCACGTCACCGTCTAATATGGTTATATAGTTCGAGTGTGAGTAATCGTTAAGTTTCAAGGTGTCAATAACAAAGATAAAGGTCGTCAGGAGTGCTGTGGGTAATAACTGCCTTAGCCTAAAATATTAAATAATACGTTTTTTTCAAATTAGTAAGAAAAAAACGTGAGAAGTGGTGTTGCTTACTAAATGCTGTTCTTATGGACCACCCTCCCCCTAATAAGAACTGTGGTACCCAGATCGGCCTCTATAACCTCCTCTGAGCATATCGGTGTCAATTTATTTCCAAGTCGTTTGCTCATTTTTAACCAAACTTTGTCGCCTACCTGATATTCTCTGTTACTTCGGATTTGCTTGCCTTAACTTCTCGTCCTGAGCTTTTTGAATTTTGTCCCTGATATGTGTTTCAAATTCGATTGGGGCTGCATGGATGACTCCAACTGGGTTTTTGTTTATGTATTCTATATTATATTGTATTCTATAGTTGAGATTAGAATAAGGTCTATGGTTTTGCGTATCTTCCGATTGATCTTCAATACACCGTGCAGTTTCTGCGAGAGTGCTATGAAATCTTTCGACTTGCCCATTTGAGGTGCTGTGCAAAGGAGGTGCATTGGAAATTTGAATTTCGAAATTTTTTGCAATGGATCTAATGGTTTCAGAGTTGAGTGACTTTTCGTTGTCACAATAAATGGTCTTTATTTTTGGAAACATGTTTATAAATTGAAGTATTGGTGCTTTGATGTCTACGATCGCTCTTGACTCAATAGGTTGGACTATGGCAAACTTAGAAAATTTATCGAAGCATGTCAAAAAATTTTGTTTGTTCGTAGAAAAAACATTGATATGGATAATTTCACCGGTATATGACGGGATAGGTGTTTTTCCTAAGACCTGTTTTTTTTGGGTGGCGTTTGTATTTTGCCATGGAGCAAGTTTTGCAATTTGCAACTATATCTGATGCTAAATGGCTGATCTTGGGGACAAAGTAATCGCGAAGTACTTTTTTCATACTTTCTTGCGCGGCTCGGTAAGCTCTATTATGTTTCATTGTCATGATCTCTCTCTTCTCAGTTTTATTGGTAATATCCACTACAAGATATTTGGTGTGCCTAAATGTGGTTGATGGAAATTATTCAACTAATTTATGCTGAATGGAAGCCAATATTGGGAGTTCGCAAAATGTTCCATTTACGACATCTGCCGTAACTATATCTTGTAATGTAAGTAAAAGAGACTCGCGGTCTGAAAATCGGACAATGTGTCGTATTTTATTTTTGAAGAGTATGAGAGCTCTTAAAGATGGGAAGTCTGATTGTTTAATTACGATTTGGTTCCTAAAACAATTGACTGGTTTGTCTGTTGTATCTATCGTATAAGTGAGGGATTCCTCACTATGAATATTGGCCACATCTGAATCTGGCGAATCTTCTAAGGCGTTAACATGTTGTCGTGATAGAGCATCAGCAACGTAATTTTCATTTCCTGGCTTATAAAAAACATGTGCGTTGTGTTCATCCACAAACGCTTTCCATCTTTTTAGCCTAAGGTAGGGTTTTTTCTCGGTCATAGTAATTGTTAAGGGTTGGTGGTCAGTAAAAATGTTTAATCTTCTGACACCGTACAGGTAATTGCGTAAATTCTGCAACGCCCATACAATAGCGAGGAGTTCTCTCCCGTATGTTGCCATTGTTACCTCTTTACCGGGTAGCGTACGCGAGATCATGGTAATTGGACGCGTATTTTGCGACAGCACGGCCGCTAAGCCATGCCCCAAATCGTCTGTGGTTTTACTGCACTGTCAAGTCGAGCTTGACCTTTTTTGAGTGGTTAGCACCTATTTTGCCATTTTCGCCTTTTAAGATGTCTGTTAAAGGTCTTGCGATCGAAGCAAATTCCTTTATGAAACATCTGTAATAACTTGATAATCCCAAAAATTATCTGAGATTAAACAATGTAGAAGGGGGCTGAAAATCTTTTATGGCCTGCACCTTTTTAGGTGAAGTAGTGATACCGCCCGTTGACACGACGAATCCCAAGTACTCCACGCCTTTTTTTTAAAAACTTGTATTTTTCTTGAGACACTGTCATTCCTGCTTCATACAATGTTGTCAGGACTTTGTCAATGTCTCGAACAGGGTCCTCTTTACTTGTAGAAAATATTACGTCGTCGACGTAAACATAACAAGTTTTCCCTATTTGTTCACGCAGGACATCGTCAATCGCCCGTTGGAATATGCTGGGGGCGTTTTTAAGACCAAAAGGAAGTCTGCAAAATTCATACTTCCCATTGTTTACCGAAAAAGCTGTATTTCTCGGTCTTTCTCCGCCAGTTCTTTTTGGTGGAAGCCTGATTTTAAGTCCAGTGTCGTGAAGTACTGGGCTTTCCCTATGTTTGACAGTATTGTTGTAGTAGAACGTATTGGGTATTTGTCGTCTATTACCAGTCTTTTTTTCTTGTGTCCCAACTCGTCGACACCTTTTTTGTCGACTACCCATATTGGGTTATTATAAGGGGATCTGGACGATCGAATTATGCCATCTGCTAGAAGTTGTTTAACCTCTGCATTGACAAAATCTGCAACGCCCATTGGGTAAGGGTAAAGTTTTGAATAGACGGGCTCACCATTAGTTCGTACTGTAGCTATCGTGTTAATGTTATAAAGCAGGGACTCGTTTGGGTCCGCCAAGGCCTTTGACCTTTGTTTGATCATTTTGTTAAAATCTTCCCTTACGATGTGCGGTATGAAGCTCACATTTTGACACTTCCTAAACAAAATTGGTTCCGAACCGTGTTCGTGTTCAATTATGTTTTGTGTTAAGTCAATTTTCGCATTGACTTTTTTTATTAGGTCGAGCCCAATGATGCCGTCGATACCGATGCAAAATCCTATTAAGATCGGAACAATATATCATATAGGTGCCATAGGAACGATCGGTCGAAAATTAAGTTGTTGTATGAAAAACATTTTGGTTTTACAAGATATTTCGATTAAACACGGTATTTAAAGATTTCACTATACTCCCTTCAATTTTGCAAAATCTTATTTACATCGAACTACTATATCATATATCTGCCATAGGAACGATCGGTCGAAAACTAGGTTTTTGATTAAAAGCCCTTTTTGTTTATCAAGATACCTTGACTCGGCATTACCCATTTTCTCGGCATTAAAAGGTTGGGTCTGCAAGGGTATTAGATCTTCGGCGTGACGAAGATAGCCTTTCTTTCTTGATTTTTTTATACCCTGAACCCATTGAAAATGGGTAAAAAGGGTATATTGTAATTGTGCAAAATGCAAATGTATGTAACAGGCAGAAGGAAGCATCTCCGACCCCATAAAGTATATATATTCTTGATCAGCATCAATAGCCGAGTCGATCTAGCCATGTCCGTCTGTCTGTCTGTCAGTCCGTCCGTCCGTATGTATGAACGCAAGGATCTCAGAACCTATAAGAGCTAGAGACTTAAAATTTTAGATGTAGGTGCTCTTAGTTCCTACGCAGATCTAGTTTGTTTCCGATAATCGATAACTTACTCCGTTTCCATGTAATCGATATCGCCATCCTGTTTTTTGAGCAAATTGGGTAAATAATAAGAGCTAGAGTCACCAAACATGTTATGTTGCATCTAGAATATTATATATATAACACTGCAGAGCTATAAATCAAGTTAATAACCCAACTTATATTGCCAACCAATCTAAGCCACGATTTTAATGCAATTGACTTTTTGAGAATACACAAATATTCTATGGTACAATAATATACATATACTGTAGAAAATTTCATTTAGCTCGGTTAAGAGAAAACCAAAGTTATATGTAACTGCGCAATTGGATGGCACAGCTAGCGAAAACATCAAGAATTTGTGTACACACACACATTCATGCGCGTCTGCTTCGCATTATATCGAATTCTAACAGCATTGTAATTGCGACTTTTTTCTGTAATGCTATTTTAGTTCGTTTTTTTCTCAATGATACTTAATTATTGGTGTGGCTGTTGAGTAGAGGCATAACAAGTGTTGCGATCTGTCGCGAGTTCCAGCCCTACCTGGGAAACTATTTTTTTTTTTTTTTTTTTTTGTGCTGGTTTGTCTGTTGAGTAGAGTCGTCAGCAAGTAATACGGTCAGTTGCGAGCTCGAATCCTGGCAAAGGAACTTTTTTTTTTTCATTTATCTTTATTACTTCAAACGAGCGCGATGCGCGAACTGCATTTGGTGTTGGAATGGGAGGGTTCAGGGTATTCCCTAGTCGGGAGCTCCCGACTAGAACCTCTTACTTGTTTTTGCATGAATTTGGTTTTAATTCAAATAACAGAATCAGATTTTCGCAACTTATTATTTTTTTTTTTTTAAATCGCTCTGGATAACACTTGTTTGTTTTCAAATTTATTATGTTTTACATACATGAACATTTTGTTGTTAACATTTCCCTGTACTGGCAATAAGCGCTCGCGGGGGTCGTCAGATTTCACTATTTGTGTCGTCTCGCTTGTTAGCGTGTTGAATTCTTCTTAGCAGCGTTGAATTTTTTAAATTATATTATTTTGAATTTTGAACTGCTAGGGTTTTGGCCCTAGTGTTGGGGTTTTGTTTTTTTCGCGGCGTTTTCACTCACGGCTTACTTAAATTCGTCGTTGGACTGGATTTTTATTAAGTGCGGGGTTCGACTTTGTTGGGCGCCAATTAACAATATCGGAGTTATATGTTTTTATTATTTATTTATTTATTTAGTTTATTTATTTATTTATTTATTAACTGTGCCTGTTGATCGTTCCATATAAACAGACTTTATGATAACTTAAAGCTATCCCACGTAGTCCATGGTCCGGGGCAGCGACATCGACAGAATGCTGACTTGGCGCCTCGTGACCGTTCTTAGCTTGGACACTTGGTGCGCGCATGTCAGTGTCAGATTACGTCGATCGCAATGTTACAACGTTCGCTACTTTGTAGCGCACATATTCGCTCTTGCGACACTCTGTGAATCATTTGTGTTAACTCCTACCTTGGTCAAATGACGGCCGTCCTCGGATTTCTGTAACGATAAAGTCAATGCCTCGGCTAGTTTGGTTTGGCGTCTGATTTTCAGACGGCGACGAACAAGTCAGATGATGATGTAAAGCAAGGAAACTACGACCAGGGTAGCGCAGCTGCTCAATATTGGCCTGGCTAGCAACTTGGTCTGTAGGTCATCTATGTGCTGGAGGTTTTTCATGCACAGTTCATGAATAGAAGCTAAACTGAGCCGTTCAAGATGTCTAGTAACGTTGACTTGGGCCATGGCGGATACCGCTGGTTTTTTCTTCAGTGCCCCGTAGTTATTGGCATACAACGTATTGTTCAAGTAGACCTTGTCCTTGAAAGTTAGCAGGTAGGTCCCGGAGACTTGTTGGCCGATCCTGTTACTATCTACGACGTTTATGGTTGCGTCATTGATAATAATCATCCCTTCGTCGACCACAGTAACCGAGTCCAAATGGCCAGGTTAAGTGCTGCATGGTGCGACAGTTCGGATACAAGTTGTTGTGCACAGGTTGACATCTCCGTTCTTTTGCAGAAAGTAGTGCCCACTGATGGATCACACTCGCCGACAGCGAAGGTCTTCGTACCATACTCAGCGACCGTATTGCCTTCTTCGAAACTTAAAATTCGGCTATTATGCTGGACTGGATAAACATTAATTTTTTAGCAAACTAATTTTGGTTTTGGAAACTTCATAAGGAAATACAATAAATTTTCTTCTGGAATGTTTTGATGTCAGCTACTTCTAAAATATCTGCTAAACTGGCATTCGTGAGGTGTTCATTCGTTATTTCATTAACATCAATATCATCCAGAATTGTGGGGCTGATCAAGTTAATTTTTGACAAAGTAATTGCGACTATTAAATCTTATAAATCTGTTATTATTATTCTATTTTTTTTTGCCAGAATTGCTTCGTACAAATGTTCCGTGTCCAGACTGTCTGTTCGTTAAGCTTGCTTTGAATTTTGGTGTTTATTTCTATCAGGTTATTTACTGAATTTACGAGCTGATCTTGCTTGAACTTGATTTGTTCCCAATCGTTTCAATCAGGATTTCCTGCTTTTACCTTGAGTGCGGTGCCTAGTATATTTAGACTATGAGCATGACGATGGTGAACCTTTATTGTTGCCAGTAGTGTCTCTATGTGTCTCAAGTCCGTGGTGATAATCTGTCTCATGTGTTCTTTATTGAAGAAGTCTATGGTATTTCTGGTCTCGTCGGCGTTGATTTCGTATGATGTCACGTTAGTTGTATATCTAAGTAACCGTATTCGTCCCAGATTGTCACGTCACCGTCTAATATGGTTATATAGTTCGAGTGTGAGTAATCGTTAAGTTTTAAGGTGTCAATAACAAAGATAAAGGTCGTCAGGAGTGCTGTGGGTAATAACTGCCTTAGCCTAAAATATTAAATAATACGTTTTTTTCAAATTAGTACGAAAAAAACGTGAGAAGTGGTGTTGCTTACTTAAAGCTGTTCTTATGGACCACCCTCCCCCTAATAAGAACTGTGGTACCCAGATCGGCCTCTATAACCTCCTCTGAGCATATCGGTGTCAATTTATTTCCAAGTCGTTTGCTCATTTTTAACCAAACTTTGTCGCCTACCTGATATTCTCTGTTACTTCGGATTTGTTTGCCTTAACTTCTCATCCTGAGCTTTTTGAATTTTGTCCCTGATATGTGTTTCAAATTCGATTGGGGCTGCATGGATGACTTCAACTGGGTTTTTGTTTATGACCAGGTGTATTGTTCTCTTGTATTCTATAGTTGAGAGAAGAATAAGGTCTATGGTTTCGCGTATCTTCCGATTGATCTTCAATACACCGTGCAATTTCTGCGAGAATGCTATGAAATCTTTCGACTTGCCCATTTGAATTTGAATTTCGAAATTTTTTGCAATGGATCTAATGGTTTCAGGTTGAGTGACTTTCCGTTGTCACAATAGATGGTCTTTATTTTTGGAGTTTAGTTTAGTAGGGTTTTTTCTCGGACATAGTAATTGTTAAGGGTTGGTGGTCAGTAAAAATGTTTAATTTTCTGACACCGTACAGGTAATTGCGTAAATTCTGCAACGCCTATACAATAGCGAGGAGTTCTCTCTCGTTTGTTGCCATTGTTACCTCTTTACCGCGTAGCGTACGCGAAATCATGGTAATTGGACGCGTATTTTGCGACAGCACGGCCCCTAAGCCATGCCCCAAATCGTCTGTGGTTAAGTCAAAAGGTTGGCTAAAATCAGGGTATGCAATCATGACGTCCTCTGACTGTAGTATGTTTTTCAATTTATTAAAAGCTTTTAACTGCACTGTCAAGTCGAGCTTGACCTTTTTTGAGTGGTTGGCACCTATTTTGATATTTTCGCTCTTTAAGATGTCTCTTAAAGGTCTTGCGATCGTAGCAAATTCCTTTATGAAACATCTGTAATAACTTGATAATCCCAAAAATGATATGAGATTAAACAATGTAGAAGGGAGCTGAAAATCTTTTATGGCCTGCACCTTTTTAGGTGACGTATTGATACCGCCCGTTGACACGGCGAATGATACAATGTTGTCAGGACTTTATCAATGTCTCGAACAGGGTCCTCTTTACTTGTAGAAAATATTATTACGTCGTCGACGTAAACATAACAAGTTTTCCCTATTTGTTCACGCAGGACATCGTCAATCGCCCGTTGGAATATGCTGGGGGCGTTTTTAAGACCAAAAGGAAGTCTGCAAAATTCATACTTCCCATTGTTTACCGAAAAAGCTGTATTTTCTCGGTCTTTCTCCGCCAGTTCTTTTTGGTGGAAGCCTGATTTTAAGTCCAGTGTCGTGAAGTACTGGGCTTTCCCTATGTTTGACAGTATTGTTGTAGTAGAACGTATTGGGTATTTGTCGTCTATTACCAGTCTTTTTTTCTTGTGTCCCAACTCGTCGACACCTTTTTTGTCGACTACCCATATTGGGTTATTATAAGGGGATCTGGACGGTCGAATTATGCCATCTGCTAGAAGTTGTTTAACCTCTGCATTGACAAAATCTGCAACGCCCATTGGGTAAGGGTAAAGTTTTAAATAGACGGGCTCACCATTAGTTTGTATGGTGGCTATCGTGTTAATGTTATAAGGCAGGGACTCGTTTGCGTCCGCGGAGGCCTTTGACCTTTGTTTGATCATTTTGTTAAAATCTTCCCTTACGATGTGCGGTATGAAGCTCACTTTTGACACTTCCTAAACAAAATTGGTTCCGAACCGTGTTCGTGTTCAATTATGTTTTGTGTTAAGTCAATTTTCGCATTGACTTTTTTTTAGTAGGTCGAGCCCAATGATACCGTCGATACCGATGCAAAATCCTATTAAGATCGGAACAATATATCATATAGGTGCCATAGGAACGATCAGTCGAAAATTAAGTTGTTGTATGAAAAACATTTTGGTTTTACAAGATATTTCGATTAAACACGGTATTTAAAGATTTCACTATACTCCCTTCAATTTTGCAAAATCTTATTTACATCGAACTACTATATCATATATTTGCCATAGGAAAGATCGGTCGACAACTATGTTTTTGATTAAAAGCCTTTATTGTTTATCAAGATACCTTGACCAAAGTCGGCATTTCAAACGAGCTCCATTTGGTGTTGGAATAAGTGGGTTCAGGGTATTCCCTAGTCGGGAACTCCCGACTAGAACCTCTTTCTAGTTTTTTTTTGTTGTTCTGTTGTGTTTTGTCGCAGCGTTAGCTTGCGATTGGAAATATATATATATATATTGTTGAAAAGTTTAGATTTTGTTTTTTTCGCGGCGTTTTCACTCACGGTTTACTTAAATTCGTCGTTGGACTGGATTTTTATTAAGTGCGGGGTTCGACTTTGTTGGGCGCCAATTAACAATATCGGAGTTATATGTTTTTATTATTTATTGGGCAACTGGACCCTTGGTGCGCGGTGTCAGATTACTTCGATCGCAATGTTGCAGCGTTCGCTTCCTTGTAGCGCACATATCCGCTCGTGCGAAACTGTGAATCATTTGTGTTACCTTACATTAGCGAAAACCAATAATGACTTCAAAGTTCAATTTGATAAGTCATACAAATGCGTTAATAAAGATACACCGACTAAAGTCGAAACACAAATATACCATGTTCAGATATTGGGAAAACAATATAATAACATTTTACAGACAGTAAATGAACTTCAAGCTAAGCTAACACAAGAGCATTCCAAACAGTGTCTCAAATTTATACAATCCTTAAATGCAAGATTGAAAGCTATCCGTATTAGACAGAACATTGAAATCAATGTTCCAGAAGATCTAACTCTATTGGCTGATTTTAATGAAACCCAGCTTAACGACTTAGATGAGTCCAAACCACTAATAGACACAGAAATCAACAGCGATACAGAAACGATCGAGGAAACCGATAAAATGGCACAAGTAGCCTTGTATAGGGAATATGTGAAACAAGTTTCATCATCTGTTCCTGACAGTTCCCAACAGCTCTACGCATAATTGAGAGAACAAAAGGCAACCAAGAAGATTTGGCCGTTGAAGCTATCAAATCAATGAAGCTATCAAACAAAGATAACTGCATAACTGGCCCAATCTTCTACAAGTTACAAGATGAAACTACAATATCTTTAATAACTAAACTAAAAGGTAACGTCAAAGGTGAATCACCTGACGTATTAAACCGAACCTAATTAACATTAAACAAAATGGTAAAACAGGATCACAATATACCGTTGAAATCGACAACTTGCGAGAGCAACTCGAAACAGCATATATTGATGATAACTAATGCCAATGCAGAAAAAATCCCTACAAAAGAATCAATTTCTGCCATGATTAAAAACTGCGAAAATGATAAACTCCGTATTATCTTGGAAGCGGGAAACTTCGTCACTTTTAATGACGTCATGGGTAAATATATCCATTGCAGCATTGAAATGGCCCGAAGTGCCAGTACTGTGTTGTATCACAGAGGCAGAGGAAGAAGAAGAGGTAATAATTAGCATTACATCCAAAGAGGTAGACCAAATGGTCGTGGTAATTATAACCAAAATAGCCAAAATTAAAACACCAACAACAGAGGACCTTAAAAAGGTAATGCCCGTTGTCATAACCGAGGAAGGAATAATTCCGAGGTAACAACCTTGATCATGCCAGTTCATTGCTAGTCTGAACACAGCATTGACTGAGCCTCACTCAGTGTGAGAGAGTCACTCAGTGAGACAGACTCACTCACTGAGAGAGACTCACTCACTAATACGATTCCAGATACGCTCAGCACTCTCCTTATGGTCTTCTTTCCACCGCCATAACTCCAACCAAAAATATGTCAAATCAGTTCAAATTCAGAGTCCATTATATGCAGCCGAATTTTTCTAATAAAGTCATAATACAAAAAAAAAACACTGGTTTCCTTCATTATAACGTGAGGATTATTTATCTGACGCCTCCCCCACAAACATTGGTGCTTCGAGCCGGATTTATATAAACCGTTCGCCCCTACACAAGTTTTTTGGCAAAGATAAGTAAATACAAAATTTCCTTTCTATATATATATTCGGCAATATCCGCCATATTTTTTTTCTTTAAGAAAAGTGATTGGCAATTTTCTGAATAATAATAAGTCAACGGTCAACGACTTTTTCTTTGACTTTTTTCGTTTGCTTCGGTTGCCATGGAAAGTTCTAGTGCTGAATCGTTGGCCCAGCCTACAAACAGGGTGAAATTGCTAAGCGCAGTAGAGCATTGCCGTCCAGCTCCACATTTGTAAATGAGCCTATTGCTGCTGCGTCAATGACTAGATCCAGAGCGTTACCGACCTTACCGCCAATCAAATTGCCAACGTTTTCTGGAGGTTATACAGAGTGGTCAGATTTCTTTTCAATGTTCACAACTTTAATCGAAAATCATCCCGAACTCACAAACATTGAAAAAATGCAGCATTTGCGGCTCTGCTTGAAGGACTCTGCGCTGGATACCATTCGGTCATTGGAAATATCAGAGGCTAATTATTCCATAGCATTAAATTTATTACAAAAACGATTTGATAACCGTCGATTAGTATTTCAGGCACACATCGTTGAACTGCTGGGGCTCAAGAAGGTAGAGAATGGCTCCGCTGGCATGCTGCGTGAATTGTCGGATAAGTTTAATGCCCATATTCGTGCTCTCACCAGTTTGGGTAGCAAGGAGCAAATTGCTGGTTGCATCCTTGTTCAGGTGCTACTGCAAAAACTGGATCCTGCTACGCAGGCGAAGTGGGAAGAGAAGCTGGAGGATCCCGCCTTTGCAAATTTAATTCCATCATGGGCACAAATAGCCACATTTTTGGAGCAACGCTGCAGAACCCTAGAGAGTGTGGATTATGCTATGGCAACCTATACGCCGAGCTCTCAGGTGGGCAAAAACAAACAGACTAACTCCAGTAGGACATCACTCGTTGCTACTAACTCAATGGCTGCTGTTTGCGTATTTTGCAATGGTGAAGAGCATAATATATGGCAATGCCCAAGATTTGGCAATTTGTCTCCAGATATGCGTCTCAAGGAAGCAAAACGATTATCTTTATGCCTCAACTGCCTTAAAAGGGGACATCTTTTACGAACATGCAATTCCGGAGCTTGTCGCACATGTGGCTCCAAACACCACACACTTCGGCATTTAGACGTTTTGCATTCGATTCATCACTCTGTCACTCCTACTGCAGCTTCTTCAGCCCCCGCCTCTACCTCTCTTGTTGCCCACAACCTCAGCAGCGATGTTGTGTTCCTAGCCACTGCTATTGTACTAGTTAAAAATCGGTCTGGAACTCTAGTTCCGTGTCGTGCTGTATTGGATGGTGGGTCACAGCTACATTTAATTACATCCCGATTCGCTCAACAGCTTCAGTTGAAGAAAAGTCCGTCTTCAGCCGCAGTTGCTGGCCTGGGAAACGCTCCTTTCGCTACTGATGGATGCACTGTGACAGTCAATCTACAATCTCAAACGTCAGAGTACTCTGCAATCATCACAGCCATCGTAGCTTCCACTATAGCAGATCGCCAGCCAAGCATCGCCCTTAATACAACTAATTGGAATGTGCCTGGAAATATTCGCCTCGCTGATCCTTGCTTTTACAAGCCGCAGCGAGTTGACTTATTAATCGGAGCTGGTCTTTTCTACGAGCTAATGTGTGTCGGGCAAATAAAACTGCTACCGGGATTGCCTCTTCTGCAGAAGACACGCTTTGGATGGATAGTTGCAGGTGGCGGTTCCCAGCAAGGCGGTACCTCTCTTTTGGCCAATCGTGTATCGTCTGATGCCCGCACTGATTCTGATGGCCGAACCGATGAGTTAATTCAACGATTTTGGGAAGTAGAACGTTTTCCAGATCCTGTTGCTAAAGCAACAAAGGAAGAGCTTGACTGCGAGGAGCATTTTGTTAAGAATTTCCAAAGGTTGCCAACAGGAGCATATTCCGTGCGACTCCCTCTCAAACTCACGCTGGATCAATTGGGTGAATCTTATCAACAGGCATTTCGCAGATTTATATCGCTTGAGAGAAAGTTGCATCGTCATCCCAACCTTAAATCCCAGTATTGCGCGTTCATTCAAGAGTATATGGAGCTCGGACATATGACTCTTGTCCCTCCAGAGTCGTTACGTTTATGCAAATATTTTCTCCCTCATCATTGTGTGCTGAAGGAACAAAGCACGAGCACCAAACTTCGTGTCGTGTTTGATGGTTCAGCTACCACCAGCACTGGGTGTTCGCTGAATGAAGTGTTGATGGCTGGGCCCGTCATACAACCGAAACTGTTTAACATTGTGATGCGATTTCGCACGTTCCCCGTTGCCCTTACTGGCGACATTGGCAAGATGTATCGCTGTGTCAGAGTAACGGTCCCAGATAACTACCTACAATGCATCTTGTGGCGAAATTCTACTAATTCTGAAATAAGTGTCTTCAAGTTGGACACAGTTACGTATGGCACAAAACCAGCTTCCTTTCTTGCCGTTCGAGCAATGCAGCAATTGGCAGTCGACGAGCAACATTCATTTCCAATTGGTGCGAAAATTCTTCGACGCGATTTCTATGTAGATGACCTTATATCTGGCGGTGGCTCGGTCCAAGAGGCGATCGACGTATTAAATCAAACAAAGGGCATCCTATCTAAGGGTTGCTTTGAACTCAGAAAATGGTGCTCGAGTCACTCTGCAGTGCTAAAAGGCATTCCTGACAAGGATAATGACTCGTTTTTAAAATTTAGCGATGGAAGCGACATTACCAAAACCTTGGGCCTTGCGTGGGATCCTTCAACTGATAAATTAATGTTTTCTCTCACGGCTGCCAATCAGACACTTAAACCTTGCAAGAGATCTGTTCTGTCCACCATAGCTCGTTTTTACGATCCACTAGGATTAATTGGACCAGTCATCGTTAAGGCCAAAATCTTTATGCAGCTTCTTTGGAAGGAAAACTTGGATTGGGATGAGAGTCTTCCAACTTCTCTAAATACTGCCTGGCAGGAACTTTGCCAAACTTTCAGGAATGTCCAATTATCCACCTTTCCCCGGTTGGTTTGCAATACAACGTGCGATGTAGAGGTTCACGGTTTCTGTGACGCTAGCATTGCCGCGTACGGAGCTTGCATTTATGTGGTTTCAAAGGGACATCATTCGAGTTCACGCCTATTCTGTTCTAAATCACGAGTGGCTCCACTTAAAACTCTTACGGTACCAAAACTCGAGCTTTGTGGCGCACTTTTGTTAGCCCAATTGATGCAGGAAGTAGCTGAAATGAAATTATTTACCGGTACATTCCATTGTTGGTCAGATTCATCAATATGTCTATCATGGATCCGAGATGAATCGTCGAAGTTCAACGTATTCGTTGCAAATCGAATAGCCACCATCCAGGAACTCACAGCGGGCTTCCAGTGGCATTATGTTCCAACAGCCAGTAATCCAGCTGACATTCTCTCTAGAGGGGCCACTCCTGACGAGCTTATACAGTCAAAACTTTGGTCATGTGGTCCTGAATTTTTGACTGGTCCACAAAGGTGCTGGCCTGCGACTTGTCTTCTTGAAAAACCAATACTGGAGTTACGCAAAAGAGTGTTGCTCATCACAGATCCTACAGATGATGCCATATTAAGGTGCAAATATGTGAATTCCTTCTCTGCTATTCAACGAGTGTTTGCCTATGTGTACAAGTTCATCCATCGTATTCGGCGCCCCGGACTTTTGATCTCCGACATACGTTTTGGATCCTTCATACTTTTACGTAACGTTCAAAAGGGCTCTCTTTGGGATGATATAAAGAACGTGCAATCAAAGGGCGTGGTCGTTCGTTCCAGTATACTCTCATCATTATTGCCCTTTCAGGATGAATTTGGTATTCTTCGAGTTGGTGGGCGCCTCGAAAAGTCAACCCTTCCTTATGAGGCCCGTCATCCTATTATACTGCCTAGACAACATCCAGTCACCATCGCCATTGTCACTCACTTTCATGAGCGGAATCTCCATGCTGGACCACGAGCCTTGTTGGGAGCAATTCGCCTGCAATATTGGCCGATTGGTGGCCGCAAAACAGTTTCCAGCATTGTAAACAAATGCATCAGATGTTTCCGGAACAAGCCCCGCTTGGTGGAGCACGTAATGGCTAATCTTCCAAAGGAGCGATTTGTTGAAACTCGAGCGTTTGATATAACTGGTGTAGACTTTTGCGGACCATTCTTCTACAAGCCTGACACTCGAAACAAAGCTCCTATAAAATGCTACATCAGCGTATTTATTTGCTTCGCCACGAAAGCCATTCATTTGGAGTTGGTCAAGGATCTATCTACGTGTGCATTTCTCAATGCTCTAAAGCGCTTTATATGCACTCGTGGCAAGCCACGTAAGATTTGGTCTGACAATGCCACCAACTTTGTCGGCGCCAAAAACGAGCTGTTGGAGCTAAAAAATCTCTTCATCAGTAGCTGTCATCAAGAGGCTGTGCTCCAGTTTTGTTTGGCGGACACAATTGACTGGCGCTTCATCCCACCGCGCTCCCCTCACTTTGGTGGCCTTTGGGAGGCGGCGGTAAAAACTGCAAAACATCACTTCTATCGGGTTGTGGGGTCAACTGTTCTGGGATTCGAAGAGCTTCGTACCCTTGTGTGCCACATAACGGCAGTCATTAATTCTAGACCACTGCTTCCCATTTCAGAAGATCCAGAAGACCTTGATGTTCTTACCCCAGCTCATTTTTTGGTTGGTGGCCCACAAGCCTCGTTTACAGAACCAGATGTGACACGGCTCAATTTTAATCGTCTAGATAGCTGGCAGCGAGTGTCCTACATGCACCAAGTCTTTTGGTCTCGCTGGCGAGAAGAATATTTAAATCTTCTGCAACAGCGTTCAAAATGGCGGACTCCCAAGCCAGGTGTGGCTCTCAATGACATCGTTCTTGTCAAAGACGAGAACTTACCTCCTTTGAAATGGCCACTAGCTAGAGTGGTTGAATTGGTCAAAGGAACTGATGACATCGCACGCGTTGCAGTTCTCAAGACAGCTAATGGAATCATAAAGCGAGCAACTAATAAGCTGTGTCTGCTTCCCCTTAACGATCCTGTTGAAGCTCAATCGTTCAACGGGGGAAGTATGTTCGGCTCAGCATCTAAAAATGAAACTTGTATTATGTTAGCATAACATTTCAGTTATATATTGCCCTGCGAGGCAAGCAATGTCACTATTTTGTTTTGTTTGGCGCTTCTCGCATGTCATAAAATAACTCAATATCATTTGCTGTTAACTATCTAGCGCTTATCGCTTTGCGCTCATCGTAGTTTCCTTTATCGCGCTCTTTTACCTTTTGCACTTTTCTTAAGCGGCTAGCGCATCAATGCTAGCGACGCCGCAATCCATTCTCGTTCGTTATATCGGATCTCTTATCGATCGCTTCGCTAAAAATTTTACATTTTTGCATATTGTCAATACGTTTGCTATAAGCATAACTAAATCAACCCGTTGCATGAACTTATAAGAAAGGGTGTAGTTTTTATAACATCCTTAATTTCTCGCTACTAAGTGCTAATAAAAAAGCTTGTTAGCCCAACAATGATAATATCACTATTTATCTATTATAAGTGAACAAAAACACTACACATCAACTCAAGCTCCACATTTGTCAGCGGTGTGTACTCAGCCACAATAGTGGGTATTTTATTAGTACCACAAAAAGTAAAAATAATTTATCCGTTACCGTATTCAAAGAATAATATAATAATAAAATTATCGAAAACGAGCATCAAATTCTTTATTATTATTTCTCTTGTTTAATAAATAATTGTATTTTTTTAAAGTTACCAAATCAAATAAATTTATTAATTAAATTGATCAATTATTTAAATCTTCCCCAATCTCAATCGAATTATAAACTCGATTACTTACTTGTATCGGCATTCCAGTGTTTCTTTGTTTCAAGCATCGCAACCTCTACTACTAGAAGCGAGCACCTCTGTTTTTCTACCCAATCGCTTCCGCCTAGTATTCCAACTGGCAAGGGAAGAAACAAAGCATAAATTAGCGGTTCCGTCCGCAATCACCTCCAGAACTTCTCCGTCTCCAACAGCAGCCCTTAGAGTCAAAGGGAAACATCGTCCCGGACTAAAAGCGAATCATCCGCGTCCACGCCAAGGGGAATTGTTAAAGCACCTCTTAGTTCGAGGCCAAGTCCACTGATAAAAATCAGTCGCCCGCCGTCCAAAGCTAAAAGCGAAGCATCCCTGACCACTGCAGTCGGACGCAGTAAGGCAACCATTAGCACAAGATCTAGTCCGATTTCCACGCGAGCTAATACCAAAACGGCCCAAAATATGAGAGACGCGGCCTTAATCAAGTTTATTGCTGTCACTGATCGGCCTAGTCAGTTTGAGGCAAAAATAAACACTCCTAGAGGCTCTGACCCGTCTCTCTATACGTGCCAGGTCCGTCGGGACCAAGTGCGAGCCTTGTGGGACAAGGTTGAAAAAGAGTACGAGGTCGGCTCAACAATAATCTCGGAAGCCGGTTCAATGGAAACCATTTCAGTCATGCAGTCCAAGTACGACTATGGTTACTTGGTATATAAGAGATGCGCCGCTAAACTTAGCGAGCAAATCGATACTGCTAACGCCCAAAATAGACCATCCGCTCAGTCCACCATTCCGACATATGTTCCCACCGGGTATCGCTTACCTCCTTGCGACACAGAAATCTTCAGCGGAGATTACATACGTTTGCCCACATTTCGAGACCTCTTTACCGCAATTTACATAAATAATCCTAGGTTATCAGAGGTCGAGAAATTATTCCATCTCAATGCGAAAACCAGCGGTGAGGCTCAGACTAACGATGGCTTTCGATCAGCCTGGGCAAATCTGACTGAGCGTTTTGAGAACCGAAAATTGTTAGTCAACAGCCAGCTCAAGATTCTTTTCAACCTGCAGCCAATCTGGAACGGCAATTAAGGAACTTCAGAGCACCATTCAAGGTTGCTTAACAGCTCTGGAGTTATCCGAAATCAACATAGAAAACTGGGACTGTATCCTCGTGTTCCTATGTTCCTCCAAATTACCCAAATTAACACTCTCCTTATGGGAACAGTCCATCTCGAGAAAAAACGACTTCTCATCTTGGCTTGAGATGAACGCCTTTTTCTTAGAACGCTATCGCACTCTAGAAACGATAAAAGAGCTTAACCCAAGCGCAAATACTCCAGCGCACTCCAGAATTGTTCGCACAGAACCCCCTACCACTAGAAGGCTTAACTCATTTGAGAATAAGGTCGCTAACAAGCCGCAAGCCTGCACATTGTGCTCCAAGGAGAATCACCCTATCCGTCTGTGCACACGATTTCTCCAAATGCCTTCAGCGAACGGGCAACTTATATCAAACAGCAAAAACTATGTTTGAACTGTTTCGCTAGGGGTCATCAGTTAAGGGATTGCACAAGTGCTCACAATTGTTTTACGTGCAAGGGTCGTCACAATACGCTCTTGCATCGTAGTGACACTCCACAATTGGGCCCTGCGGTTGTCTCCATGCCACAAGCAACAGCTCCCTCCAATCAATCCATACAGTCCACTCCATCCCAACAAACGAATGTTCACAATTATGTTGCAATTAACACCCACGGTGTTCTCCTAAGCACGGCTGTTATATATGTTCGCCATTTGGGTGTAAATTATACAGCTCGTGCACTGATCGACTCGGGATCAGAGGCAACATTTATTTCCGAGCGAATCTTCCACCTGATAAAGCTGCCGTACAAATCCGTACAGGCACAAGTATCGGGATTAAATCAAGCTGTTGCAGCCCAGCCTTGCAAGCTCTGCCATTTTAATATTGGCTCTCCTTCCAAGCCTCGTATCCAAATCGAGGCATCAGCCTACGTCCTACCACATTTGGCAGGGAATCTACCATCATGTTCGATCCCCCAAAGTTTATTGACAACCCTGCCAAAACTCCAGTTAGCGGACCCTAATTTCCACAAGAGTTCGCAGATAGATGTGCTGATTGGCGCTGATATCCTACCGTCCATACTAATAGGCGGCTCCCATCCCAATATATGTGGCACGTTGCTGGGCCAGGAAACTATTTTCGGGTGGATTTTAACTGGCCCAGTTTCAAAGACCGCATCCACCGCAATCTCGTCTTTCTCGACTAGAATATCTGTCTCTCAAGAAGAGCAATTAGACGTCATTCTAACAAAATTTTGGGAGGTGGGGGACATTCCAGTAAACTGGTAAAGAGCTCCGACTCTTTCTGTGAGAGTAATTTCATCCGAACAACAACAAGGAACGAGAATGGCAGATATGTAGTCACCCTACCTTTCCGGGAACCTAATCACATAGACTTAGGACATTCAAGATCTATCGCACTAGCTCAGTTTCTAAAGAACGAGAATCGTTTAAGAAGAAACCCTCCTTTGACAGAGCAGTACGACTCCGTGATTCGGGAGTACTTCGACTTAGCTCATATGACACAAGTCTCTCCAAACAGCAACCCCAATAATTTTTACTTGCCGCATCATGCTGTTTTTAAGCCCGACAGCACCACAAAAAAGGTTCGCGTTGTGTTTAACGCTTCCAGCCCGTCTTAAAATGGCAAAAGTCTAAATGATATCCTACACACGGGACCAGTACTCCAATCCGATCTGACGATTCAGATACTAAAGTGGCGATTCTACCGCTACGTTTTCAATGCCGATATAACTAAGATGTATCGGCAAGTCCAGGTCGATCCAAGACATACGCCCTACCAACGAATGCTATTTCGCAATGAGAACGAAGAACTTTGCGACTTCGAACTCAATACAGTTACCTTTGGGGTAAATTGTGCACCATACCTCGCAATCCGGGTCCTCCATCAACTTGCTCGTGATATACGAGAAGAATGTCCTATCGCATCCGATATAATTGAAAATTATATGTATGTCGATGATGTTCTAGCTGGGGCACACACGAAGCAACAAGCAATTTCAGCCATTGCAGAACTCCGCATGGCACTCGACAGAGCCGGGCTCCCTCTGAGAAAGTGGACATCCAACACAAAGGAAGTGTTAAAAGGAATACCAAGCTACCACTTACTGTGTGCGGATTTCTTAGAAATCGAAGAGGCCAGCGTCGCTAAAACGCTAGGCATTCGATGGCAAGCCACAACAGACCAGTTTTTCTTTGCTCCGTCCAAAATGGTATCTCAGCCTTCGCTCACTAAACGTGAAGTACTATCACAGATTGTGAAATTGTTCGATCCTGGTGGATGGCTAGCACCTGTGATAGTTCGAGCAAAGATTTTCATGCAAGATATCTGGCTCCAAGAGCTGGGGTGGGATGATTCCCTGCCGGAAGATCTCGTTCAACGTTGGCATGACTTCCTAACCGACTATCCCTCTCTCGAAGAGATCCGTATTCCAAGATGGGTCGATTTTCAGCAAAAGGCAAAGGTGCAGTTTCACGGCTTCTGCGACGCGTCCCAGCGCGCATATGGTGCTGCACTTTATATGCGCGTTGAGATCAACGGATGCATCTCCATTCACCTTCTCGCAGCAAAAACGAGAGTCGCGCCAGTTAAGACGGTATCACTACCACGCTTAGAGCTGTGTGGCGCCGTTCTTCTTTCCGAGCTCACCACGGCTCTTATTCCTCACCTCCCCATCCAGAGTAGAGAAAATTTCAATTGGACAGACTCCAATATTGTTCTTGCCTGGTTGGATAAACCTCCATGCAAATGGTCTACCTTTACGGCTAACCGGGTAGCCAAAATAACATCAACCAATGGCAAATGGTCCCATGTTCGATCCGAACATAACCCAGCTGACCTAGCTAGTCGGGGGGTTTCTCCTCGGGACCTATTGGGCAGCACTTTGTGGTGGCATGGACCGGAATGGTTACAACTACCACAAAACCAATGGCCAGTTCCGGTTACGGTACTTGAGACAGAGATTGAACAACGCGCAGTGAAGTGCAATGTCTCACAGCTACCCTCCTTCTGGAACGATTCTCCAGATTCGACAAGGCATTGCGAGTTATCGCATATGTCTATGGGGGGGGGGAGAATGTTCATGCCAGTTAATTGCTAGTCTGAACACAGCATTGACTGAGCCTCACTCAGTGTGAGAGAGTCACTCAGTGAGACAGACTCACTCACTGAGAGAGACTCACTCACTAATACGATCCCAGATACGCTCAGCACTCTCCTTATGGTCTCCTTTCCACCTCCATAACTCCAACCAAAAATATGTCAAATCACTTCAAATTCAGTCCATTATATGCAGCCGAATTTTTCTAATAAAGTGATAATACAAAAAAAACCACTGGTTTCCTTCATTATAACCTGAGGATTATTTATCTGACGCCACCCCCACAAACAATAATGGCAATAATGAAGGTAATAACAATGTTCAAGTTAGTAAGGCTTACTCGGAAAACCAGCAAGCCACTTAAGATGTTAACAAAGAAATACAAAAGTACACACAGTAAATCTAAACCTCAGTATTTTTATTAAAATAAATAATGAAAAAACAGGCAAAGCATTGACACTATTGCTAGATACTGGTGCAGACATATCTGTATTAAAAGAAAATGTTGATATATTTGAAAATATAAATTCAAACATATCAACCCAAATATCTGGAATTGGTGAAGGTTCAGTAGTTTTTAACGGTATAGTATTCGTAGAATTATCTACAGGAAAATATGTCATTCCACACGAATTTCATATAGTCGGACAAGATTTTCCAATATCTAGTGATGGCATTATTGGTATAGATTTCTTTAAAATATATAATTGCCAATTAGATTTCACACAAACAAATGATTTTTTAATACTTCGGCCAAATAATTTAAATTATCCAATAAAACTACCAATAATTCACACTTGTGATAATAATTCCACAATACTTCCAGCTCGTTCTGAAGTAGTCCGTCAAATCAATATTGTTTCGCCAGAAAACAATATTTTCATTCTGAATCAAGAAATTGATAAAGGAATATTCATTGGAATTACTATTTCCAATAATCACCAAACATTTGTCCGAACTTTAAATACAACAAGTTCAATAAAAATAGTAAATCTAAACGACATTAAAATAGGAAAGCTAACTGACTATGAAACAGTCCAAGAAATTAGCAAAGATCGCCAGGAAATGGTGATGAAAAGATTACAAAAGAACTTTCCCCAATTATTTAAAAAAACAACTAAAAGATCTCTGCAGCAAGTATACTGACATATTCGGACGTGAAACCGAATCAATAACAACTAACAATTTTTATAAACAAGAATTGAGACTTAAAAATACTGAGCCAGTGTACATAAGAAATTACAGAATTCCTTATACTCATAAAGAAGAAGTAAATAAAGAAGTCCAAAAACAAGAGATGGCGATTAGTTATAGACTATCGTCAAATAAATAAAAAACTACTCTCAGACAAATTTCCGTTACCAAGAATAGATGATATTCTTGATCAATTAGGAGCTAAATAATTTTCATGCTTGGACTTAATGTCCGGTTTCCACCAAATAAAACTAAAAGAACAATCTAGAAATATTACGTCTTTTTTAACGAGCAATGGCTCTTATCGTTTCACATGATTACCATATGGATTAAAAATAGCTCCAAATTCTTTTCAAAGGATGATGACAATAGCACGTTCGGGATTAGACCCTTCACAAGCATTCTTGTATATGAATGACTTAATCGTCATCGGTTGTTCTGAAAATCACATGATCAAAATCTTAACATACGTTTTTGACTTGTGTAGGAAGCACAACCTTAAACTACATCCAGAAAAATTCACATTCTTCATGAATGAAGTGACTTTTCTAGGTCACAAATGTACTGATCAAGGTATTTTTCCAGATGACAAACAATATGATGTCATTGAAAAATACTCAGTCCCTACGGACGCCAATAGCGCTAGAAGATTCGTTGCATTCTGCTACTACAGACGATTCATTATAGACTTCGCCGACTATTCACGGCACATAACCAGATATATAAAAAGAATGTTCCTTTCAAATGGACAATTTAATGCCAAAATGCATTCGATTACTTAAAACAAGCTCTAGTGAAACCTTCTTTACTAAAATACCCAGATTTGAACAAAGAGTTATGCATCATAACCGATGCCAGTAAATTAGCCTGCAAAGCAGTTTTAACTCATCATATGGAGATAAACAATTGCCCGTAGCATATGCTTCTCGTTCATTTACAAAAGGAAAAAGCAATAAAAATACAACCGAACAAGAATTGGCAGCAATACACGGGGCAATAACCCATTTTCGACCTTGTATATATGGTCAACATTTCAAAATCAAAACAGATCATAGAACATTGACATATTTGTTTTCAATGGTAAATCCAAGTTCAAAATTAACAACAATGAGATTAGACATAGAAGAGTATGACTTTACTGTAGAATATCTCAAGGGCAAAGGCAATGTCGTTGCTGATGCATTATCACGCATCACAAAAAAAAGAATTAAAAAAAATATCAGCTAACGTACTGTAAGGGAGCTACTGTCCGGGGTACGCATCTCAATCTTACCAGGACCAGTTATCTACAAGACATTTGTTAGTTTACTGGGATGGCGGGCTTAGAGCTTCAAATAAACTATGACTCTATCCATTTCATAGGGTAAAAAGAGAAATGCATACGCATGGCCAAGATTGCTCACACGGCCCTCAAAGTAATCTCCGATTCACACGCACACGGCCGGGATTGCTCACGCGGTCGACTGGTTAAGTCACCACTCGCACATGCACGGTCGGGATTGCTCACGCGGTCGGCAGGTTAAGTTACCATCCACACATACACGGGACCCTAGGTTATGAGGAGAGGTTAGTTTGAACACCGGTTACTCAGGTGTTCGAGGTTAAAATTAGTGGGAAATAACTAATCGACTTCCATTTTATTCATGTTCACATACTACGTACTACCCTACACGATTTCACTAAGCTAAGGCCCTGCCACACTGTTCGGAGCCCTAGCGCTCCACTGCACACTCTAAGTCTCCCTTTTCTCGTTCTCTCGCTGAAACAAGTACTCACCTCGGTACTCGATCGAAAAGTCTCTGGAGCCCTAGCGCTCCGCTACCCACTTAGGATTATGTTTCCACTTTCGTCCTCTTCGACGCACACCTACTCACTTCGATCGTCACCGCAAAAGTGCCGGCACGCTCGCTGGCGAACTGTGCGCTTGCCTCGGTCGCTCAACTTCGCCGCGAGCTTTCGCAACTTCGCCTCGGAGCTTTCGCTCTTCGCCGCCGAATTGAAGTTGCGCTCTCGAAGACGGTGTTGAGCAACTGATCAGCAACGTACGGTTGCTGCGACGGCCGGCGGTTAAATTTAAACTGGGCTCCTTGCCCTTAACTAGCTTCGAAACATCGGCACCTTGCCTTAACTGTTCTTATTACTAATGCAATGCTTATTATTAATTATGATATACAATTATGAACTGTGGGGTGGCTACAATAAGTTCAAGTAGACAGAAAAATTCCTACGCAGGACCAAAATCCGAATTGCAAAAGCAACCGGACACTTCGATGCCAAATATATATAACGTCATTCGAAATGATGATGTTAAGAATGTAGTGACCTCGCATTTAAATTTGGCCAAATGTTTGTTGTTGATCTATATACCAATGGAGTCTTTGATTTAGATTAATTTTTCCAAAGGCTTGAAGAAGAAGCCGGTATACATATATAGCATCAAACAACTCAAAATGGCACTGTGCGAAGAAATTTTTAAATGCTTTTCAATAGATTCCTTTAAAGAAATGGGCAATAAGTAATTGAAAAAGCTAAGAGTAGCGCTACTCCAGCCAGTGACCACAATAACAAGTAATAAAGAAATCGAAGTAATACTGTCTACATTGCATGATAATCCAATTCAAGGAGGGCATACGGGAACAACAAAAACTATTGCATAAATAAAACGCCATTTCTATTGGAAAAATTTGACGCGTGATATCACGAATTATGGGAAAAAAGGCCCAAAATGCCAAAAATCAAAAGTGTCAACGTACACTCGAACTCCTTTAACACTGACAGAGACACCAATTATGGCCTTTGATAGAGTAGTAGTAGACACGATAGGCCCACTACTAAAATCAATCACACTGATATGCGATTTAACAAAATACCTTCTTGCCATACAAATACCAAACAAAAGTGCAAAAACTGTAGCAAAGCTATTTTTGAGGATTTAATTCAGAAATATGGTCCAATGAAGACGTACATTACAGACATGGGAACAGAATACAAAAACTCAGTAAAAGAAGATTTATGTAAATACCTTGCTATCAAAAACATTACTTCAACAGCACACCACCACCTGAATTTGGGAACAGTGGAGTGAAGCCATAGAACATTCAACGAATTCATTCATTCAAAAACCCAAACATTAATAAGGCATTTAATAGTGTTAATGAACACTTTGAAAGTTTTTATATTGCAGAGGATTATGCTAAAGAATCAAAATACAGATTGGAAATAGCATATAAAAGATCTAGAATAATGCTTGAACAAAACAAACAAAAGAATAAACTTGTATACGATAGTAAAGTAAAGAATATGGAATTAAACATAGGAGATAACGTACTGTTAAGAAATGATACATGTCATAAGTTAGATCCAGTATATATAGGACCGTTTACGGTCATAAAAATAGAACCTAACGACAACATAGTTATAAAGAATAATAAGAAAAAAAAACAAACAGTGCATAAGGATAGGTTAAAATTGTTTAATGCGTAAAAAAACAAAAAAAAAAGAATGGTTGGCAACCATATTAAAAATAAAAGCGTAAAAAAAAAAATCTACTTTTTTTTTATTTTTCATATTTTATTCATATTTTATATTCATTATATGTTATTATATCCAAAAAAAAAAAACTATTCACTTATTGTAATTTCAATTTTATTTTAAACAAAAAAATGTTTATTTTTAAATCATTATATTCATTAATTACTTATTTAAAATTAAATTTAAAATTTTTCTCACAAATAACTACATATAGAATATTACGTTATTTTTAAGAAAAAGGGAGGTGTAGCATGATCAGCATATAATACCACTAACCAAATAACATATAGACCGGACAAACCGTACTTTTGAGGGTGACATTCGATATTTCTGCGGCTAGTCCAAACTCGCCTTCGTTTTTGTTCGGGTTCGAGAGATGCCCGCATGCTCTCAGAGCAAGAGCGTAAAAATACATATGGCCTGTGTCGGGGAACGGCAACGCTGTCTTTTTACTCGCTCACTCTACAAGAAACTGCTGTGGCTTACTCTCGTCCATATGATTTGTGCGATAGAACGGCATCGCTGTTTTTTATCTCGCTCCCACTACAGGAAACTGCTTCGGGTTACTCTCAATGCTCTTTCAATTTGTCTATGTACCGCTTAAATGTTTGTGTGTGTATTTGTCCGCAAAAGCAAAAATGCCCAGAAATTCAATTTTTCTCAAAAGTCGGTGGCATTTCTTCCCTTTTGAGGGGACGAGTAATATGAAATAATGAAAGGGTTTGCCAAGTCGATGCGAAATTCTTTCTTTTTAGCTCGTTCTTCTTCGAAAGGCTACCTAAGCGTTGGCATGTGTGCATTTAAAAGTTTTTCGACTTGCTATTCACGCATACTTGCGTATTTTGTATATGAATAGAAGCATTTATGCGCTTGTGTGCCTGTTGGTCCCTGCCTGCCTGTCCGATGCAAATTTGGCAATATTTTTGGACTTCTGAATTTCGAGCTCTGCGCACATACACACAGAGACACAAATGTGTGTGAATGGGCTGATCATGGGCGCAAAATTTAAAAATATCATTATTGGCTCGCGTCTGACGCGCGCCCTTCTTTTTTATGACTTTGGGTTTGAATTGATGAATGAATGTTGACCCCTTATTACCTGCAGCAGCCCGTTGGGCCGAAAGGGTCAACTTTTGGCAAACACCGGCACCTGCATATGTAGGTCAAGTGACTGATCACTTAAATAATTTTAGGAAATTTGTGTAAAAAATAAACTCTTTAAAATATTCAAATATACCAAATACAAATACGTTTTCAAGCGAATTTTCGATAAAAGCCCTCAAATATCTAATTTAAAAAAATATATAGTTGACTCCTGCATCTCTGCTACAAACGCTAGTTTATATGCGGACTGGTTTTCTGCCGTTCACCCATGTTTTGAGCACAGAAAAAACATGCTCAATCAGTTTGTTTTAATTTTAATAAGAAAGAATTGCAAGTGGTTAACTGATAATATTGTTGGTAAATCGTGAAATTCAAATATGAAAAAGCTAAATATTTTAAGACAATAAAATTATTAATACTATAAATATATAATTGCTCCTTTTTTGTATTTGGTATATTTGAATATTTTAAAGTTTATTTTTTACGCACACAAGCGCATAAATGCTTCTATTCATATACAAAATACGCAAGTATGCGTGAATAGCAAGTCGAAAACTTTTAAATGCACACATGCCAACGCTTAGGTAGCCTTTCAAAGAAGAACGAGCTAAAAAGAAAGAATTTCGCATCGACTTGGCAAACCCTTTCATTATTTCATATTACTCGTCCCCTCAAAAGGGAAGAAATGCCACCGACTTTTGAGAAAAATTGAATTTCTGGGCATTTTTGCTTTTGCGGACAAATACACACACAAACATTTAAACGGTACATAGACAAATTGAAAGAGCATTGAGAGTAACCCAAAGCAGTTTCCTGTAGTGGGAGCGAGATAAAAAACAGCGATGCCGTTCTATCGCACAAATCATATGGATGAGAGTAAGCCACAGCAGTTTCTTGTAGAGTGAGCGAGTAAAAAGACAGCGTTGCCGTTCCCCGACACAGGCCATATGTATTTTTACGCTCTTGCTCTGAGAGCATGCGGGCAACTCTCGAACCCGAACAAAAACGAAGGCGAGTTTGGACTAGCCGCAGAAATATCGAATGTCACCCTCAAAAGTACGGTTTGTCCGGTCTATATGTTATTTGGTTAGTGATAATACATACCCAACCAATGTAAGGGTATATCAGATCAAATAAACAATAACAACCCATTCGAAATATGATCGTCCACTCATAAGTGGCGTGACCATAGTGCAGAATATGCAACGTCTGAAGCAATGTATGTGAGTTTTGGAAGGAGCGACTGTCATGTCGCTCCGGATACTTTTATTGTTCTTATCTTACATTTTAATATTAATTATTACTAAGCCTAAGGCTGCGCAGTCCGCAGTGGCAGCGCTGGCCTTAGTATATACATAAGTCGTTTTATAAATAACATATAAAACGGATATATGTTGCTTATATGGAAGCAGCGAATACGTCGCTGGTAGGATAGAGGGTGTTGTGCACATATATATTTTATGCAAGCGGTCACTTCATGGGACACATGCTGACGCGGCTTGTCTGTGGTCGATGCACTGGTGGCCGATCATATTTCGGTACTGTACATGAATATGTACTGCACTTGAATCTGACATATGTTTATGCAACAAAGACTAAGTGTCGTTGCATTCTAGCATTTATGTTTATTGGTATATATGAAGTATATACTGGACATAGTGCTGAGCACAGTAAGCTCTCACTTTTTTGGTGTATAATAAATAAAGCTACTATTACTAAAATCGAAATATATAATTACTTGTGTTAATGGATGTGGAATTTGACTTTTAAGTTCCAACCATATAACCAAATTGGTGACCCCCGACAATTACCAAAGTGTGGCTCGATGCTAAGCCAAACTTTGTGCGCAACTCAGGAGAGACGGAGCATTTTCTCAAATTGCAATCTTCACCAACAGGCATACTCCACGTTCACGCCAATTCAATTTAGAATATATACATACTCATATAGCTTTGCAGCGACATACTCACACAGACATAGACATTTTGCGCAGTTCCAGGAAATACATGACGCTTAAAATACAGAATGGAGGACGAGAATAATGCTAGCGCTCACATTGAGAACAGCAATGCAGGAGTTGCAGACAATGTAACTTCTATTTTCGTCAAGATGCCATTTCCTCAACTACACACGGTTACAAACATTGAAATGTTTTTCACAAAGCTAGAAAGTTGGTTTCTTTTACAAGGCATTGGCTTACAGAACGAACACGAGAAGTACGCAGCCGTCATCACATATGCGGATCCCAAATACTTAGATCAAGTTCACGATCTTGTTCATAATGAGCCTCAAACAAATCCATACACTACACTCAAATAGGCCATTCGCCCCGATAAACTTGCCACTGGCATTCAACTAGGTGATGGACTCGCAAGCCATCTCTCCTCAGCCAACTACAGCAAACCAATGCTACTAACAACGAATCAGTTGTACGTCGTTATTGGATTAACTCGCCTACCTCCTACAGCGCACGCCGTCATCGCAGGCATTCTTGAGACTTCCCCAAAGGCAACACTAACGCAACTTGCAACAGCCGCTGACGCCGTAATGAATAGTTATAATGCATGTGATAACGTCGCAGTGCTCTCACGTAACAACACTGCAACTGAGCAACAACAACGGAAATCGATGCACTCGCAATCGATCACAAAGCAACCGCAGAAATACACCGATCGCACAAGTCGTTTCAAATCAAAATTGCTGGTATCATAACAAGAATGGCTGCATGTCCCAACACTGCATTGCACCATGTTCCTTTAATCAAACCAACAACCCAAAAAACTAGCAAACACCGTCGAAGAAAATCAAACTGGCATCTTCGACGGCCAATCTGTTCATGCCATACAAAATGTTGTCAAGCTTAGTATAAACGTTCACAGTATAACAACCTTTAATCGACTTTTTATTCCAGATACAAAGTCTGGTAAAAAGTTCCTTATCGACACTGGCGCAGATATGTCGGTCATACCTTCTGCAGCCATTAACCGACGTTTCTTAGCCACCGGCGAAAATCCTCTTTTTGCTGCTAACAGCACTACCATTAAAACAAATGGTTCAACCCGCCTCACTCTCGATCTTGGGTTACGTCGTCCACACACATTTTATCATTGCTGACACAAAATTTCCAATCATTGGATCAGATTTTCTACAGCACTATAACCTTCTTGTCAATATCAAAGAAGGTAAATTAATCGACGCTCAAACTTTAATAACATGTCAAGGTGTCTGCATCGATCATCAACAACTTTAAAAACGTTTAATACATCCCGACTTCTGGAAAAATTCATGGACATCACACAACTCAATGCCTTAGCACCGAAGCACACAACATCTAGTGTAACTAACTGCATTGAGACAAAGGCCCACCAACATTCGCAAGACCTCGTCGACTCACCCCAGACAAATTCAAGGCTGCCATTATGGAATTTGAGTTCTTGCTTAAAATAGGTGTGTGCCGACCATCATAAAGTGCATACGCATCGCCGTTGCACATGGTCCGCAATCCAACAGGTGAATGGCGACCATGTGGTGATTACCGCGCCCTCAACGCACAAACTGTTCCGGATCGGTATCCACTTCCACGCATACAAGACTGTACGCATATTTTTCATGGCAAGGAAATATTCTCGACAATTGATCTTATCCGTGCATATCACCAGATTCCCATCGAACCAGGCGACGTCCCAAAGACTGCAATAACCACACCATTTGGATTATTTGAGTTTACACACATGACATTTGGATTGTGCAACGCTGCACAACCCTTCCAAAGGTACATGCATTCCGCACTGAGGGATTTAGACTTTGTTTTCGTCTATATTGACGATATCGCCGTTGCATCAGACAATATAGAGCAACACCAAATCCACCTTCGGCAAGTTTTTGAACGACTCCGACGTTTTCATCTCAAAATCAACTCTAGCAAATGTCGTTTTGGTCAAACATCAATCGAGTTTCTTGGTCATTTAATCGATCATAGTGGCATCAAACCATTACCAGAAAAAGTCAAAACCATCATCGAGTTTCTCTTGCCCAAAGTCGCAAAAGATATGAATCGTTTTTTGACAATGATTAACATTTATCGAAGATTCCTGCCAAAAGCAATCACTCATCAAGCACCAGTGGTACAATTAATACCGGGTAACTAAAAAAACGACTCATCTCCAATAACTTGGACAGGTGACACGCTAAAACATTTTGAGGAATGCAAGCGTTCCCTAACTGCAGCAACACTTTTAGTACATCCTGCTCCAGATGCCCAGTTATCACTCAGCACGGACGCAAGCGATACAGCAGTTGGCGCTGTACTGCACCAGATCGTCAAAAATGATCTTCAGCCAATGGGATTTTTTAGCGTTAAACTTACTGACGCACGACGTAAGTACAGTACTTACGATCGAGAGCTTTTTGTAATTTACCTTAGTATCAAGCATTTCCGTTACATGCTCGAAGGTACAATTGTTGATGTCCACACTGACCATAAACCATTGGTATACGCTTTTACTCAAAAATCAGAAAAAGCTTCTCCACGTCAGCTTCGACAGCTAGATTTTATCTGACAATTCACGACAGCTATTCTGCACATATCAGGTGTCGATAACATTACTGCTGGCACACTCTCTCGCATCGAAACTATTGAAGCCAACATCATCAACTACAATAAGATTGCTGCTTCACAAGCAAGTTGTCCAGAGCTGAAAAAGCTACTTAATGACCACACGACTTCTCTTCAAATCAAAGCTATCAACTTATCTTATGCGATTTTTCTACTTCCACAGTGCGACCATTCATACCACAACCACAGCGAAAAAATATTATCAGCAAGATACATGGCATTGCCCATGGAGGAGTTGGTTCAACAATTAAACTCATCAAACAGCGCTTTGTGTGGCCTTGTATGCATAAGGATATAGCTCACTTCGTCAAACACTGCATCCCCTGCCAAAAATCTAAAGTCACGCGCCACGTTCATTAACCACTCCAACAATACACTTTGCCTTCACGCAGATTTGAACACATCAACGTAGAGCTCATTGGACCATTGCCTGAATCTGGTCAATTTAGATATTGTCTCACGATCATCGATCGCTACACAAGATGGCCAGATGCAATCGCCATCGAGGATATCCAAGCCGAAACAGTAGCCGCAGCACTCATCAGCACATGGATTTTTCGCTTTGGAGTTTCAGCACGCATTACCACGGACCAAGGCAGACAATTTGAATCCAGGTTATTTGGCGAGCAATCGCGCCTCCTCGGCATTGACCATTTACGAACAACCGCCTACCATCCACAGGCAAACGGAATCATCGAACGTTGGCACAACAGAATTGGCTGGCCATCCAAATTGCCAATGATTCTCCTCGGCCTACGCTCAGCATATAAGCCCGACATCCAAACAAGAGCAGCACAGCTTGTTTACGGCACAACTCTTCGTCTTCCTGAAGAATTTTTCAACAACTCCAGACAATTTCAACATCACACTGATTTCGCCAAGGAACTTACAGAGATGATGCGCGAAATCCGACCAATTCAAACTTCGAATCACGACTTATCAAAGCCGTTCATCTTCAAGCAATTAGAAGATTCAACTCATGGTTTTCTGCGTAACAACACGTTACGTGGATCGCTTCAGACGCCCTACGACGGACGATTTGAAGTAAAATCAAAACAAACCAAAGTTTTCAACATACTTATCAATGGCCACGATACCAAAGTATCAATTAATCGCCTCAAGCCTGCTTTCATGGAAACACAACAACAATCAATGACAACCAACTCAGAAGCAACATCGCCATTAGGTCAACAACAAGACGCATCCAATGATACTCCCAACACACCTATACTGCTTCAACAAACCACAAGGCCTCGCCACACAATTAGACTCCCCGTTCGTTTCAAAACTTGAAGTCTAGAAGGGGGTACTGTGGCGATCTGGCAGCACATAAATTGATGCATTTTAAGTTTTTTTGTTTTTGATAAGTTTGGTTACACTTTTTTGTTATTTCACCAAATAACAAAAAGTATGTACACTTTCTTCTAGCTCGGGCTCTCTAACCTTCAACATCTAAATATTTACTTTTTGGTGTATAATAAATAAAGCTACTATTGCTAAAATCGAAATATATTATTACTTGTGTTATTGGATGTGGAATTTGACTTTTAACCATATAACCATATAACAAAAATTAACTTTTGAATAATTTTAGCCTATTCTTATTTACTGTCTGTGGTTTTTTTTTTTCCTATGTCTATTATGATATTGTTTCTATCTTCTATTTTTATTACTTTTTAAGGTCCTACAAATTGATAGTACTAAATTTCCTATTTCTAACTTTAAGTCATTAACCTTTTTATCATATTCTATTTAACGTTTTTGTTTTTCTATTTCTATCATGGACATTGCTCTTTTATACGCTATCTGTAATTTAAATTTAAACTCTTTTTCATCTAAATTGTATATGGGATCTATTTTTGATAAAGTATTAAATTCTTTGAATTTTCTTGGTAATCTACCGTAAACAAGTTCATACGGACAGTAGTCATGTACCGCTGATGGAGTGGTGTTAAAAAAATATGTGAAGTAATTCAACCATTCGTCCCAATCATCTTTTTCAATCGAGATGTATAAACGAATGTATTCGTTGAATGTGCGATGACTTCTTTCTACTGTTCCTAAAGTCTGGTGGTGGTGTGCTGTTGATAATATATTACTGATTTTCATATATTTGCACAGGTAAGAACGTCTTCATAGGACCGTACTTTAGTATAAATAATTCAAATATTGCTTTGGCTACTGTTTTTGCGCTTTTATCTGCTACTGGTATTGCAACTAGATATTTTGTGAGGTCGCATATTATAGTTATTGCATACTCATTGCTATTCTCTGTTCGAGGTAATGGGCCGATGGTATCAATTAAAACAGTGTCAAAAGCTGTGTTTGGGATGTTGGTTATAATCATTGGAGCATTTGTACGTGTTGTAGTTTTAGCTCTTTGGCAGTCTAAACACGTTTTTACATCGTTTTTTATGGTTTGTGTCATTTTGGGCCAATAGTATAATTTCTTAATTGTTGATAGGGTTCGCGTATTCCCTGTATGGCCTCCTTCTATTGGGTCGTTTTGACTTTCGTCATTTTTGTCTACATGTGTCACCTTTTGTAAAAGCGCTATATTTATATTTAGTAACTGTTTTTTGCCTGCCCTTTTTTTTATTCATTTAAAGTGACAAATTAAAAAATTTGTTCACTTGGTGACATCTGTAAGTTAATGGTTTTGTGTATCCCGGCTTCTGAAATAAGCCTTTGAAAAAATTGACCTAAATCAAATTTTTCATTAGAATATAAATCTTTAACTGAAAATTGTGAAATAATCTGGTTTCCTCTTTTGAGTAAACATTTGTAATTATTCATTTTTATAACAGGCAGAGTTCTCTGTCCAGCGCAGCCTAGGCGTGACAATGAGTTAGAGGGAGAGAAATATAGTGCTTGCGCCTGGAAGGCGCGTGTCACTGTATGTGTGTGGTATACACGCGAAGTGGAATGTTGGCATTGTGAAACTAGTCTTGAAACAGATCTCGTTCATGCAACACGATGTCACGCCAAAGGAAGCGATTGGCTCACAACGTAGTCTCTGTGGATACAGAAAATGAAAACCATTCTCCGACATCAGAAGTGGGATCGCCTCCACACCAAGTTAACCAAGAGGATCGCTTATGCTTTATTCTGGAATCACAACACCGCAATTTAATTGAAGTGATAAAGGCAGTAAGAAACGGACATCTGTCGCAAGGTGCTTTCAAGACAGTTTTTCCAATGTTCAACCCCGACAATTCGGGCTCCAGTGCTGCCGCATGGTGTTGTACAGTGGATCTAATCCTAGCAGAAAACTCTTTGGAGGGCAGTGCTCTTCTCGTGGCACTAAGCAAATCGTTAGAGGGCAGTGCATATAATTGGTTGTCCCAAATATCTTTTGCCGGTATGATATGGAGCCAGTTTAAAGAATTGTTTCTACAGCAGTTTGAGGGCAACGAAACTCCAGCCGCCACAGTTTTCAACGTTCTTAATGGTCGTCCAAAAGACGGAGAGTGTCTATCACTATATGGAAGCCGACTAGTTACATCGCTGGTGTCTAAATGGAAGGAAATGAGTATCGAGCAAGTCGCTGTAAACGTTGTGTTGGCGCACGCGGCTCAGATTGAACCCAAGCTGCAGCGGACAATATTTACAACCGACATCAAGACGCGCAACGAGATGCAAAAAGAATTAAAGGCATTTGCTTTTGGCAAGAAGAAGGACCATTCTGTTCAGGACAATTCTGCGAGCAAGAAAGCGCGATTACAACCCATTATAAAATGTCACTTTTGCGGAAAACAGGGACACAAAGTTGCTGACTGCCGTGCGAGAGGTAAAACACAAGAATCTAAACAGCATGCTGCCCGTTCGTCCGAAGTGAAGAGTGGCACAATCATTTGCTTCAAATGTGGAAAAGATGGACATATTAAGTCTGCTTGCCCTGGAGGATCATCATCATCGTTTCAAAATAAAGTGGATGAAAAGCGAGTGAACCTGTGCCACATAAAAGGGCCAATTGGTACCTTGATTCAATCTGGTGAGTCGTATCCATTTTGCTTCGATTCTGGAGCAGAGTGTTCGCTTGTTAAAGAAGCTGTGTCACACAAACTTCCGGGCAAACGAATCAACAACGTAGTAATTCTTAAGGGTATCGGAAATAATACTGTAACCAGCACATTGCAAATTCTATCAAATGTTAAAATAAGCGAATACTCCCTTAAAGTTCTATTTCATGTTGTTTTAAATGATTGCTTAAATTATGATATTATAATCGGCCGTGAAATTCTGTATCATGACTTTAGTGTCACTATATCAATCGATAAGGTCACATTGTTTAAAACAAAATCTGTATGTGCTGTAGCTGTTACTAATAGCTGCTTAAAGCTAGAGAATATCGATACTGAGTTGTGCGATGTAGATAAATCCCTTTTATATGATATTTTAAACGAATATTCTAGCTCTTTTATCGATGGAATTCCCAAAAGTAGAGTTACAACAGGTCAATTAGAAATACGTTTAGTAGATTCAAACAAAACCGTTCAAAGACGACCATACCGACTCAGTTCAGATGAAAAGGAAAGAGTAAGAAATATGATCAAAGAACTATTAGAATCAAACATTATTCGCCCTAGGTGTTCCCCGTTTGCCAGTCCCATACTCCTTGTTAAAAAGAAAAATGGCACTGATCGACTATGTGTTGACTATCGCGAATTGAATTCGAATACTGTTGCTGACAAATATCCACTCCCACCTATAAGCGATCAAATTTCTAGGTTACGCGGAGCAAGGTATTTTTCATGTCTGGATATGGCAAGTGGGTTTCACCAGATCCCCATTCATCCAGACTCGATTGAGCGCACAGCCTTTGTTACACCAGAAGGTCAATACGAGTTTCTGACGATGCCTTTCGGTCCTAAGAATGCACCATCTGTGTTTCAACGTGCCGTGATGAAAGCATTAGGTGAGCTTGCTTACTCTTTTGTCGTTGTCTACATGGATGACATTATGATCATTTCGCAAACAAAAGAAGAAGCGTTTGAAAGATTATAGGCAGTTTTGAAAATTCTATCCCAGGCCGGATTCTCTTTTAACGTCGCCAAATGCTCTTTCCTTAGATCTAGTGTCGAATACCTGGGTTTTGAAATTAGAGAAGGGGAAATTCGTCCCAACCCACGTAAGAAACAATCACTGACTGACTTTCCGCCCCCACAGTCCGTTACCCAAGTGCGGCAATTTATTGGCTTGGCGTCGTACTTTCGACAATTCATGCCAAAGTTTTCACAAATAATGAAACCATTGTATAGCCTTACATGTAAAAAAAAAGTATTCGAGTGGAAATTAGAGCATGAGGAAGTTCGCCAAAGGGTCATCAAAACATTGACAGACGAGCCTGTGCTTACCATATTCGATCCTCAGCATCCAATAGAACTGCACACAGATGCCAGTATGGACGGTTACGGTGCGATTTTATTGCATAAAATCGATAATAAACCCCACGTTGTTGAATATTACAGTAAACGAACTTCGCCTCCAGAATCCCGATATCATTCGTACGAATTGGAAACGCTAGCTGTATTTAATTCAATAAAGCATTTTCGTCATTATTTACAAGGCCGACATTTTCTCGTTTACACCGATTGTAATTCACTAAAAGCTTCACGCAATAAAATTGATCTTACGCCTAGAGTCCATAGATGGTGGGCGTATATGCAATCCTTTAACTTTGACATACAATATAGACCAGGTAGTAAAATGTCACATGTAGATTTCTTCTCACGTAATCCATTACCTTTAAAAATGTCTTCCCAAGTTCCCATCAAGCGTGTACAATAGCTGAGATAACGGAAAATTGGCTTCTTGCCGAACAACAACGAGATCCTGAAACTTCTTCGATAATTTTCAAATTCAAAACGATGAAATACAGGAAAGTATAGCAAAGTCTTATGAGCTTAGATCAAAAATGCTGTTTCGGAAAATTCAAAGAAGCGGTAAAGCTCGCTGTCTTCTAGTTATCCCCAGAGCTTTTAGATGGTCTGTAATAAACCATGTCCATGAAGCAATTGTACACCTTGGTTTTGAAAAGACCCTAGACATAATGTATGAGTTTTACTGGTTCGAAAACTGTATTACCTGCAAATTGACTAAGCCACCATCAGGCGAGATACCAGCAGAACTTCACCCAATACCGAAAGTAGACATTCCGTGGCATACGGTACATATTAATATCACTGGCAAGCTGAGTGGCAAAAGCGATCAAAAGGAATATGTTATTGTACAAATCGATGCATTTACAAAATTCGTCTTTTTATACCATACTGTAAATATTAATTCCGAAAGCTGCATTAATGCCGTAAAGTCATCAATATCCTTGTTCGGCGTACCAACAAGAATCATTGCCGATCAAGGCAGGTGTTTTACGGGGTCAGATTTTAGTAAATTTTGCTCTATGCAAAAAATAGATCTACATTTGATTGCAACAGGCGCTAGTCGCGCAAATGGTCAGGTGGAGCGCGTTATGAGTGTGTTGAAACGTATGTTAACTGCTATAGAGAGTAGCGAGCGTTCCTGGCAAGACGCTTTAGGTGAAATACAATTAGCCATAAATTGCACAACAAATCGAACTACAAAATCTAGTCCTTTAGAATTATTAATTGGAAAAGAAGCTAGACCCTTCGGCATGT